>OZ038379.1:116011603-116611603 GCA_964036045.1 Eutreptiella sp. 'Long Island Sound 2002'
AAAACTGAACGCACCAGAGACTGGGTGAGACTACTCCCCGTCATATCCTTGACGATGAACTCCCAAGAGAGTTCAGCTTCTGGTTACTCCCCCCATGAGCTATTCCCAGGGCGCCCGGCATGGTTCCTACATGCCCCCTATCCAGAGGACACCAATTCTTCTGTGGGTGAATGGGTCCAAGAGCAACAAGCGAAGGTGGACAAGGCCAAGGCTATGCTCCACAGAGTGAGGGAGCGTCAGTGGAACAAGAAGAACCAGCACCGAGTACCGGCCACCTACTAAGAGGGGGACTGGGTGCTGGTGCACAATAGTCGACTACCCGCCTGGCCACGCTCTACCAGCGATGACCCATACTTCGGGCCGTGCAAGATTCTATAAGTGGATGGACACCGTATCACCGTGCGGTGTTATCCCCATCTAGGGGGGACCCTGGTGTGCGCTGCTCAACACCTGAAGCGCTACCATGATCCTGAAGACCTCTGTGGGGAAGAGTGGGAGCTGAACGACGAGGAAATCGCTGCCCCAGACCTACAAGGGGGTGCCAGCCCTATGGAAGTTGCTCCCGGAGACCGGGCTTCGCTGATGTCGGACCGAACGTCCTAGTCAGGTACTGGTACCACTACTATGGCGCCCAATTTCTGTGCTGGCGCCTATCCTTGGGGGAAGACGGCAAAAGCCCTACCTACTAGAGGGGAGGGGTGGCCAGGTCTGCTCAGGGCATTCAAAACGCTCATTTTTTCCTAAAGGCCAAAAGCTAACGCACTCCCCTGCCCACGAGGAAAAGCACGCGGGACAGGAGACACCACTACACTACACACCCTACCTACATTGGCACCATCCTGGTGGGCGAGCACTTCTGCAACTGGCTCAAGCCCCCACTGAGGACTACCACTCCTACACGCACACTGTACTGGGTGTGGTTGAAGATCATGTCGTGGGCCCTAATGACCCTCCTGTGAAGAAGACAAGAAAACACAGCGCTGATAAGCAACTGTGGCCTAACAGGGGACGCCACAACGCGTTTCCCCTGCTGGGGCTTGGAGGGAAGGGGTGCTCTTGTTGCGTGCACAGCGTGGATGTCGATGGAGTCGAACTGCCCTCGCCACTCCTGGCGGAGGTGCAGTCACTTGTTTGTGTGATCAGCGCCCTTGTTTAGCAGGGCTAGAAAAAAATTGTATGCTGCTGCACCAATCGCCCTACCTGCCCACCTGTAAAGCAAAGGCCAATGAAGGGGTGTTTGAGGCTGAGGAACCAAGCCACAGTCCACGTATTATACGCTTCTCAGTGTGACCTATAATACACTGTCCTCAAACACGCCCTGTCAAGCAAGCAAGCGTTAAGAGACTCCTCAGGTTCTCTTAAAGAACGTACCGAGGAGCCCCTGGGTAACCTAAACAAGGTTTACCGTGCGCATTTCAAGTGGCCTACCCTTTAATGCGTGTGTGAATGCCCAAGCATGCACGAGTGGACGAGTTGTTTTTGGCAAACCTACAAATCTTACCCATAATCACGAACTCCACCAGAGGGTGGCCCCACCTGGGCTTACCTACCTTACCTACCACTGGAGAGTGAAGCAAGGTGAGGAGAAAAAAGAGGCGCAAGCGAAAAACGTCGCTATGCACTTGTGTGTCTGTCTAATCACCCTGATCTGACATCTAACCATCTGCAATCCTTCTAATCTAGCCCTCTATCGTTTGTTAGCGCTGCTACAGGACTCGTTCACGGAGACACGGGACGAGCAATGTGTATGGTGCATACAGGACGAGCAGACCTGTGGTTTATACCTGATTCATTGAAGTATTTTCGTTGATTTTCGAATTCTTGGATTTTTGACCCTTTTGTCAGCCTGGGTGGAATCTGTATGTTTATCTATTAATGCGTGTCTCGTCACTTTCTCAGTTACGTGAGACATACGTTTATAATCTCATTGTTTCTGTATTTTCCGTCGCTTCGCTAGGAGCCGCTCCTGCGCGCCGCTTTTTTATGCGTACGAATTTCTTGATTTAAAAAATCGAGAGATGACTACAATTTTTATAAAAATGTGCACTGATGCACAATTGGATTCCGCTCAGGTGTGCTGTCTTAGAGAAATTCTAGGCCGTCATTTGACGGATTTAGGTGTTGTCCCTTCGCGTTTGCGTGGATTCGTCCATAATTCTTCCATTCCTGTCTCTGCAGATATCCTCGCGAAAGCGTCGCTGAGTAGGCCGCTTTCTGGGCCAAAAAGCAGCAAACAGGAGACTGAGCAGAACCCAAGACCCCATCAAGGGGCAATCTAATTTTTTTTACGACTCCCTTCGCCCTAAGACAGGTCACAGGTCGCCAGCAGGTTTACGAGAACCATGCGAGTGTGTATACTGTGTCTTGCGTTGGGTGTATGTCGCGCTGCGTCTTGGAGGGAGGGATGCACATGCACATGTTTTGGCATGCTCCCAAGCTAACCCAACCAAGCCACAGGA
Source organism: Eutreptiella sp. 'Long Island Sound 2002' (assembly GCA_964036045.1). Lineage (NCBI taxonomy): Eukaryota > Euglenozoa > Euglenophyceae > Eutreptiales > Eutreptiaceae > Eutreptiella > Eutreptiella sp. 'Long Island Sound 2002'. Next base: position 116,014,063 of record OZ038379.1, read on the forward strand.
ACCCCGGCAGCGCCATGAGCGCTGAGCTCTCTGTAGGAAATGTCACGAACACAGCAGCAAAAAGGCGCCAGCCATGGTGAGCGTCCATTTTTCTGTGTGAGGGAAACTATAGGTATTTTAAAGTAGATGTGGAAACCGAGGAAAGACCGAGAAAAAAATCCCTTTTTCCTGAAAATGCGACAGTGGTGGCCACCACAGCACAAGGGGGGAGTAAGAGAAAGTGCTTTTCGAATGCTTTGAGGCATACTCTAGTTGTATTAGAGATGCACAGAGCACACAGGCATTTCTATCTTAGTATTGGCCCAACCAAAAGTGGTGATAACACATTTTGACCTATGGAACCAAACACTAAATCAGGATGTGGACTGGACCCCTTAATCCCCTATCAATGTGAGGCTATTCATCTTTTCCTGAGTCGACTGAGAACTGACATATCCAGGGCAGAGCCAATGAATTCATCTTTGTTCCCATGAATTCTTAGCTGTCCTAGTGGTATGCACCCTAGGGGGCCGGGCACCTCTTTTTGAGAGGTCCTGGGTTCAATTCCCGGTTGGCCTAACTAAGTAGGAAGATCCCATGTGACATGGCAGTGACCTCATCGCCACATGCCCTGCCACCCCAGCACATATGGGACCCAAAACAAAGAATGCACATCTCCTGAGATGGCACTATGGAGATTGAGTGACCATGGGGCAGTTTTCCAACTCCTTTTGTAAAAGATTTCAGCTTTCTTTGTGAATATGCAATCAGATGTGCCTTGTGTTGCAGTTTCTGTGAATACTCGTTCATCTTTCACTGTTTACACTGCAGCCCTTCATGCTTTGATCCTGATTCTCTTCTACTTGCTTATCTCTGGCTTGGGCTATCCTGGATTGATTGTATTTCAGTAACTAAAACATTTTCTTCTTCAAAAACAAGCAGCAGGAAACCTTACACCAGCAGCAAGCAGCAGGAGAGGCAAAAACACAGTGATGAAATCACTATAAAACTTTCTCGTTGTGATGACTCCTTTGAATCTAGCGTGGATTTGTTAGTCAACTGGGGAGCAGCGAGTGACTTCATGTCGATGCAAAATGGAAACAGGGCGCGACTTCCCCTCTACAAACTGACAAACACTGGACACGTCTCAACAGCCAGAGGTGTCCAAGTCGAGGTACGATACTACACGTGAGCTTATGTTCGAGTCAGATAACTCGTATTTCGACATCACTTCAAGGTTTTAGAGATTCTGCCAGATGTGGTACTTGGGCTACCATGGCTTCGAAGCTATAATCCAACTATGAACTGGAAGGAACGGTATGCGGACATTCAACAAGGTTCCCCATCATACCGTTGTCTTTCCATGAGTCAACGCATTCCACCCAGCTGCAGTTCCAAGCCGCTTCGAAGTTGGATCTTCTTTCGACACTTTCATCCAGTACCTCGGGAGCAAGTCCGGTTGGAAGCCCTACACCACATGCCTAAGAACGCCCTGACCTACACTCGTCGAAACGCCCCCAGAGTGGTGCTGACACGTTGAATGTCGATGCAGACTGCAAACAGGGCGCGACTTCCCCTCTACAAACTGACAAACACTGGACACGTCTTAACAGCCGGAGGTGTCCAAGTCGAGGTGCGATACTACACGTGAGCTTATGTTCGAGTCAGAGAACTCGTATTTCGACATCACTTCAAGGTTTTGGAGATTCTGCCAGATGTGGTACTTGGGCTACCATGGCTTCGAAGCTATAATCCAACTATGAACTGGAAGGAACGGTATGCGGACATTCAACAAGGTTCGAGTTCATACCGTTTTCATTCCATGAGTCAACGCATTCCACCCAGCTGCAGTTCCAAGCCGCTTCGAAGTTGGATCTTCTTTCGACACTTTCATCCAGTACCTCGGGAGCAAGTCTGGTTGGAAGTCCTACACCACATGCCAAAGAACGCCCTGACCTACACTCGTCGACACGCCCCCAGAGTGGTGCTGACACGTTGAATGAGTCCGAAACGGAAGATTGTATCACCGATGAGGAGTGCCGCGACATGGAGATCGAGTAGATCTCGTTGCCGAAACTGGAACAGGGGATCCGCTGAGCTGATCTCACCGGTGATCAAGTATTTTTGTGCTGCATGCCGCGACCCGCAGCGCCTGTCGATCAAATGTACAAGATGCAAGAAAGCAGTGGCAATGTCGGGCTTGAACCCATTCGACGTGAGGGGCCTTTTGGAATACACAAATGGGCAGACCTCTACAACCGGGAGAAAGCGGAGACCAGAGACCTACCTCCGCATCGACCTCGGAGAGACCATCGAATACGCCTCGATTCGGGGGACAATCCACCGTGCCTACACCCTGACAAAATGTACCCAAGTTGCATTGATCTGGCCGAATTCGACAATCCTTGAGTCCATATGGAGCAGGTTGCCTGCTGGTGAAGAAAGCAAATGGTAGATTGCGTATGTGTGTCGACTACCCAGCGTTGAATACGCAAACTGTCCGAGATTGATATCCTTTACCTGCGAGCCAATCCTTATTGAGTACACTGGGGGTTTCCACCGTATTTTCAAGAAAGGAATTTGTCAGTGGGTTCCATCAGATTCAAATCCATGACGACGATGTTGAGAAAACGGCCCTCAACACAGAATTTGGCCTCTTTGAATGGGTTGTTATGCCCCTCGGCCTCTGTAACGTGCCATCGACGTTCCAACGCGTCGTGAATGATGTCCTTCGAGACCACTTGGGGATTTTCGTATGGGTGTACATCGACGACATTCTCGTCTTCTCGAAGGATGCTGAGGGACACCAACGACATCTCGATTTAGTACATGAACTACTACATCGACACCAACTGCTCAGGCGGCTCAAGTTGCAGGGTCAAAATCTGCCCAAAAGTGCCTGTCTGCACCACTCAGAACAAATAGTTGTTTTGGGGGACCCGAAAACAAAGAGGCATAAAATAAAGCGAAAAATGGATTACTTGGAACATTTTGAATTGTTCTTAAGAAAACCGACTGCCCCGGAGAAAACGTTTATCTCCCTAACAATGCACGGCTTTTTTTGGAGGACCATGACTGTTTCTTTTTTCTGCCACTGATGCTTTCATATGAAAATACCCATTTAGTAGCAATCCTTTCGAACACCAGTTTTTTAAATCCATGTTGCACACAGCACCAGAAGAAGCATTATTTCACACCCTTCGTTGCGCGCGGCCTCGCGCAAATATAAGCACAAGACCAAAATAAAATGCATCACAGGGAGAAATGTTCCGCACAAAGTGACAGCAAAAAGGTCGTCGAAGAGGAATGCATGGCGCGAGCCCTCGCGCATAACATATCAGAACAAGCGAAGAAATTACTTTTTCTTCGGAGCAGCTTGCAGCTTAGCACCCATAGACTTAGCAACGGACGTCTTACCCTTTGGCGGTGGCTTTGCGGGCTGGACCCTTGGGTGGGACTGACGAGCTGGCTGCTTGAATGGAAGTCTGGCCCGGCTCTCCTCGGACCCCGGTCTCACTGCCACTTTCTTCGCTGTCCCGCCTCGGGAGACCTGCGGGTCCTCCTCCTCTTCTTCTTCGCTCTCTTCCCCTTCATCTCCATCGCTCTGGTCGGTATGTTCACGGGTACCCGATTTCGCTGCCTGAGGCTTGGAAGCAGTCTTTTTCTTCTTGGGGGCAGGTTCCTCACCAGTTGACTTCCGCTTTGCTGCAGGGGCCTGTGCTTCTGCAGCTTGACCCTTCTGAACAATCTCTTCCTCCTTGAGCTCGCACGCATCAGAACCGTACTTTTCATCCCAAACCCAAAATGAATACCACGGTTTGTCCAGTTCGCCTGCTGGTCCAAATCACCAGACTCGTCCAGCTTCGACCCTTGTGTCAAGACGTGGTTCAGCTGATTCTGCACTCTGTTGACCCAACCAGAGAGACTGTCCTCGGACACACCAAGAAGGTACATGCGAGAATCCGGCTCCAGGGCAGCAATCTTGCACACGAGGTCTGGTTGATGATCAATGGACGCAGAAGCAGCCGTGAAGCCCTTAGTCTCCTTCAAGTGATGGAGGTGAGTATCCAAATACCACATAACATGCGTTATCGGCAGGGGGGCCGCAAAATTCAGTGTCTACCATCTCCTGTACTTGTGTAGGTCCAAACGTCAGATGATTCGGAATCCGCAAGGAGGGAGATGTTTTTGCGCGGGGCTTCGCGCAAAGAGAGGACATGACAACGAAATTATACTTTTCTGCTCCCCCTGTTCGGTGACGAAATACGGAACCAGCGAACGTCGAACAACGTAGGATCCCCCGCTGCCTTGGGTTTGGTTGGCCAACTGAAGATGGGAATACGCAACATGTTGCCAATGTGCAGGGCGTTGAAATCATCGTTGAGGCGCCTCTCTGTCTCCAGGTCCAGAACCTCGTACATGTTGTCAACAACAGTTTAAGATCCGCAGATAAGTGTATCAGCACGCGCCATTTCTTCATACAGCCAGCCTGGGCACATGGTCTCAGGATCAAGATGTTCAAATATGTCGACGTGGATGACAATCAGGTTCTTGTCAATTTCCAGGAACTGCCTCAGGGGTTCGTGCACCAGAGCTGCAATTCGGGGCGCCTTAGTTGTGATAGTTTGACTTGCCAGCAATGGATCCTGCTGTTCCACTGTCTTGAAGTCACCAGTAACGCCAGCAGCTGCGGGGATCACACGGTTCTTGGTAATCTAAGTTCCCAGGAGTCTTTGGACATTTAAGATTTTCCCGGGAACGGATTTGCCTTTCTCTGCCACCTGCCGCAGTGGTGCGCGCAACATGGATTTCCACGCCGGCCTTGGACCGCGACTTTCGCCGTCAGGTTCCCGCCAATAGCCCCATGTGCCAAGAGTCACCTTCAGGGCTTGCTTTCCACGTGCAGCAACCTCTCTGCGAATGCGCATGTCCTTGGCTACAAAACAGAAAAGGAGACGGTGTCGCGCAGCCGTGTAGAAACACAACCTAGGCCTTGTTGACGATACACATCTCTCTCAGGTCGGACGTACTGGCCGTTCCCCGGGTGGTCCAGATGCATTGAGACCCATTGTTCAAGGATGAGTGTAGGTAGGTAGGTAGGTGCACTCGGTCATGGAGAAGCGCCCCATGGTTCCTGCTGGCGTTGCCGCTGTGACGAACAGGAAGAGGCTCTGCGCATGAAGAGGGGAGGCAGCTTACATCCCGCTGGACCTGACTGGTGGCTTCCAACAAAGCGGCCCTGGGCAACACCGGGAGGGCTGATCGCCGCCAGCGTGACGTGCTTGTATCGCCGGGAGGCGGTGCCCCCGTGCTTGCGCACGTCCCCTCTTTTGGGCGGAACCCTAAAGGTTCACCGGACTTCCTGGCGTATCCCGTTCCCGAGGCATGCATGCATGTTCTTCGTACTGGGGTTCCGGGGCGCTTGGGTGTTGCACACTCCGCCTCGAGTCTCAAAGCAGCGCAGGCCTTAGGATGCAGCCTTACCCCCGGTCTCCGAATCTCGTTTGGCCGGGTCACCTGCATGGCACGGGGTGCCTCAATGCCCGGGCTATGGACACCGGGTTTCCTACTGTTGTGTGGCGTTTGTGTTTGGGTCTGGGTTGTGCTCGGGCTCGGGTTTCGGCTGCGCCCCGCCACTCCTGGCTGGGGTGATGGGGTGTGTGTGTGTTTGCATGCGCGCTCCGCTTGTACCTCGCCACTCCTGGCTGGGGTGTGCGGTACGGCTGTGTGTGCTTGGGCTCGGGTTTCGGCTGCGCCCCGCCACTCCTGGCTGGGGTGTTGGGGTGTGTGTGTGTTTGTGTGTGCGCTCAGCTTGTACCCTGCCATCCCTGGCTGGGGTGTGCGGTGTTGGTGTGTGTGCTTGGGCTGGGGTTTCGGCTGCGCCCCGCCACTCCTGGCTTGGGTGTTGGGGTGTGTGTGTGCTTGTGTGCGCGCTCCTCCTCTAGCCCGCCACTCCTGGCTGGGGTGTGCGGTGCCGGCGTGTGTGTTTGGGCTCGGGTTGTTGCAACGCCCCACCTTTGCTGGCTGCGGTGTTTGGGTGTGTGTCTGCTTGTGTGCCCGCTCTGCTTGTACCCCGCCACTCCCGGCCGGGGTGTGCGATGTGGGTGTGTGTGTTCGGGCTTAGGTTTCGGCTGCGCCACGCCACTCCTGGCTGGGGTGTTGGGGTGTGTGTGTGCTTGTGTGCGCCCCCCGCTTGTACCTCGCCATTCCTGGCTGGGGTGTGCGGTGTGGGTGTGTGTGCTTGGGCTCGGCTTTCGGCTGCGCCCCGCCACTCTCGGCTCGGGTGTTGGGGTGTGCGTGTGCGCGCTCCGCTTGTACCCCGCCACTCCTGGCTGGGGTGTGCGGTGTGGGTGTGTGTGCTTGGGCTCGGGTCTCGGCTGCGCCCCGCCACTTCTGGCTGGGGTGTTGGGGTGTCTGTGTGCTTGTGTGCGCACTCCGCTTGTACCCCGCCACTCCTGGCTGGGGTGTGCGGTGTGGGCGTGTGTGTTTGGGCTCGGGTTTCGGCTGCGCCCCGCCGTTCCTGGCTGGGGTGATGGGGTGTGCGTGTGCGCGCTCCGCCCGTACCCCGCCACTCCTGGCTGGGGTGTGCGGTGTGGGCGTGTGAGTTTGGGCTCGGATTTCGGCTGCGCCCTGCCACTCCTGGCTGGGGTTTTGGGGCGTGGGTATGCTTGTGTGCCCGCTCCGCTTGTACCCGGCCCCTCCTGGCTGGGGTGTGCGGTGTGGGTGTGTGTGCCTGGGCTCGGGTTTCGGCTGCGCACCGCCACTCCTGGCTGGGGTGTTGGGGTGTGTGTGTGTTTGTGTGCGCACTCTGCTTGTACACCGCCACTCCTGGCTGGGGTGTGCGGTGTGGGCGTGTGTGTTTGGGCTCGGGTTTCGGCTGCACCCGCCTTTACTGGCTGGGGTGTTCAGGTGTGCGTGTTTGTGTGCGCGCTCCGCTTGTGCCCCGCCACTCCTGGCTGGGGTGTGCGGTGTGGCTGTGTGTGCGTGGGCTGAGGTTTTGGCTGCGCCCCGCGTCTCCTGGCTGAGGTGTTGGGGTGTGTGTGTGTTTGTGTGCGCGTCCCTGCTGTACCCTGCCACTCCTGGCTGGGGTGTGCGACGTTTGTGTGTGCGCTTGGGCTCGGGTTTTGGCTGCGCCCCGCCACTCCTGGCTGGGATGTTGGGGTGTGTGTGTGCTTGTGTGTGCGCTGCGAATGTACCCCGCCACTCCTGGCCGGGGTGTGCGGTGTGGGTGTGTGTGCTTGGGCTCCGTTTTCGGCTGCGCCCCGCCACTCCTGGCTGGGATGTCGGGGTGTGTGTGTGCTTGCTTTTGCGCTGTGCTTGTACCCCGCCACTCCTGGCTGGGGTGTTCGGGTGTGTGTGTGTTTGTTTGCGCGCTCCGCTTGTACCCCGGCACTCCTGGCTGGAGTGTGCAGCGTGCGTTTGTGCGCTTGGGCTCGGGTTTCTGCTGCGCCCCGCCACTCTTGGCTGGGGTGTTGGGGTGTGTGTTGGTTTGCTCGCGCGCTCCTCTTGTACCCGGCACTCCTGGCTGGGGTGTGCGGCGTGGGCGTGTGTGCTTGGGCTCGGGTTTCGGCTGCGCCCCGCCACTTCTGGCCGGGGTGTTGGGGTGTCTGTGTGCTTGTGTGCGCACTCTGCTTGTACCCCGCCACTCCTGGCTGGGGTGTGCGGTGTGGGCGTGTGTGTTTGGGCTCGGGTTTCGGCTGCGCCCCGCCGTTCCTGGCTGGGGTGATGGGGTGTGCGTGTGCGCGCTCCGCCTGTACCCCGCCACTCCTGGCTGGGGTGTGCGGTGTGGGCGTGTGAGTTTGGGCTCGGATTTCGGCTGCGCCCCGCCACTCCTGGCTGGGGTTTTGGGGCGTGGGTATGCTTGTGTGCCCGCTCCGCTTGTACCCGGCCCCTCCTGGCTGGGGTGTGCGGTGTGGGTGTGTGTTCTTGGGCTCCGTTTTCGGCTGCGCCCCGCCACTCCTGGCTGGGATGTTGGGGTGTGTGTGTGCTTGCTTGTGCGCTCTGCTTGTACCCCGCCACTCCTGGCTGGGGTGTTCGGGTGTGTGTGTGTTGGTTTGCGCGCTCCGCTTGTACCCCGGCACTCCTGGCTGGACTGTGCAGCGTGCGTTTGTGCGCTTGGGCTCGGGTTTCTGCTGCGCCCCGCCACTCTTGGCTGGGGTGTTGGGGTGTGTGTTGGTTTGCTCGCGTGCTCCTCTTGTACCCCGGCACTCCTGGCTGGGGTGTGCGGCGTGGGCGTGTGTGTTTGGGCTCGGGTTTCGGCTGCGCCCCGCCACTCCTGGCTGGCACGTTGGGTTGTGTGCGCCCCTGTGTGCGCGCTCCGCTTGTACCCCGCCATTGCTGGCTGGGGTTTGTGGTCTGTGGGTTTGGTGTTGCCTGGCACCTGTTTCTGTGCCGTGGATCATTGCGTGTTGTGCGCGCTGCCCAGGTTTGCGGCACCAGGTGGCCGTTGTTGCTTCGCTCCTGTCTGTGTGCCTTCGTTTTGGCCGGCGGCGTGCCTCTCTGGCGTGCCTCGTGGCCCCGCGTGGTGCCCCGCGCCTCTTGCTCGCGCCTGGTGCTCCGGTCGGCTTTCCTGACGCTGTGGTGCCTTTCCCCACCCTGGGGGCTTGCGCCCCCGGCTTTACTGGGTGGCTGCGCGGGGCACGCGGAGGCCAGCCAAGAACCGCGCTCATTGTGCCTGCCGCTGGCCCCCACCGAGGCAGGGGCGCTGGGCTTGCTCCGCGTCGTGACCGTTCGGGGCCCCGCGTTGGGGCTGTCCCTGGCGGGCCCCTCCGGCGTCCGTCTTGGGCTGCGTGCGCTGCGGTGGTTGGCGCGTGTGGACCCGGTCACTGACGCGTCCAGTCTCCCGTACTGTCCGTCTTCCGGCAGGGGACTCGGCCGGTGCACTGGGGCTGTTTCGTGTGGACGCCAACACCGCCCCTTTCGGGTCGGAGGGCGCCACGCCCGGGTCCCGCGCGTGTGTGCGCGTGCATGCCCTGCTTGGATTGGTCGGGCGGGCCGGCCTCCCGGTTGCTTTGTTGTGCGCCTAACCTTTTCCTGTGGCCGGTGTTGGTTCGCTCTTTGTTTGCTTGGCCCCCTCCGGGCTGGGGTTGCCCTTTTTTCTCTTTGTGCGCCCCGGTTGTTCCTGGCGTTCCTTGTTTTCGGGCCCGGGCTGCCTTGGGCCTCGGCGGCCTGCTGCCCCAACCCTTTCCCCCCCTTTTTCCTTTTTTTTTCTTTCCCTACCCCCCCTCTTCCCCCTTTTTTTTTCAGCTGTGTGCGCCCCTGTTGTGTCTGGCGTTCCGTGTTTTCCAGCCCGGGGTGCCTTGGGCCTTGGCGTCTCCTTGTACCCCCCTCCCCCCCCTTTTCCGTTTTCCTTCCGTGCTTTTTTCCTTTTTATTTTGTTCTCCCTGCTTTTCCCTGGGCCTTTGGTTTTTCTTCCTTCCCCCCCCTTTTTCTGTTTTTTTTTTCCTCCTTTGTGCGCCCCCGTTGTCGCTGGCGTTCCGTGTGTTCCGGCCCGGGGCGCCTTGGGCCGTGGCGTCTCGTTGTCCCCGCCCCACCCCACCCCTTTTTTTTTCCTTCCTTCCTGTTTTTTTTTTTCTTGTCCGTGCCTTGCCGCTGTGGCGGTGCAGGGCACGTTTGTGCGTCCTGGGCTGTGAGGTGTGTTGGTCTGTGCTTCGGTGGTGCTGTCGCTGTCGTTGCTCTTTGTGCGGTGCTCTCTTGCCCCTCTGGCGCTGGCTGGTGTTGTGTGGTGTTGCCTGTTGTGTTTGGGTGTTTGCTGTTGGGCCTGGCTATCCTCTGTTGCCTCCTGGTGGGTCTTGGTGTCCTGTTTCGTTGGTGCTGTCCCTGTCTGGCCGCGTGGCTCGCCGTCCTGTGGTTTGGTGTGGTGTGTCTTGGTGCTCTGCTGCCCTGTGTTGTGTTCTGTGGCGCTGTGCTGTCGTGCCGAGGTGTGCTGTCGTGCTCTGCTGTTTGCTTGCGTCGTTGCCTGTGCCTGTTGTCTGTTTTCTGCTGCTGCGCGTCTGTTGTGTGTGCTCTTGGGCGTCGTGCTGTGCGTTCCTTGTCCTCTGCGCCCTGTGCCGTGCTGTGCTGCGCTGTGTTGGTGCCCTTGCGTTGTGCTGTCTGCGTGGTCTGCGCTGTTTCTGGTGCCTGGTGCTGGTGGTTCCTGGTGTCGCTGCGTGTTTTTGGGGGTCCGCTGGTGGCTCTGGTTGCCTGGCGCTGTCGTTTGGTGGTGTTTGTCGCCCTTGGTGTCTGTGTCTGGCCACTTCTCCCGTCGCTCGGCGTCTTTCCTCTGGTGTCCTGCTCCCCTGAGTCCTGTGGCGCTGTGCCGCCGTGTGGTGCTGTGCTGTGGTGCCCTGCGGTCTTTTTTTTTGTTTTTTTGCCTTGCTTGTGGCGCTGGTTGTCTGTTTCACTTCAACATTTTCCTGTATAACCCGTAAAAATGGTTTTCCGTTTTTGAAAATAAATTAGAATTATACTCTACGCAACCCACGCGCATGCAACAAGACCACATTCTTCTCTCTGACTTACGTGTTACCCGTCGGCCTCCGTAGCGTCGTTGTTGAAAGTAATCCCAACTCTCGTTCCCATGTTGTAGTTCAAATTGGTGGTCGTGGTCTTGACGGCGCGTATTTTCCGCCTGCAGCGAAGGGGAGGCAAAGGCGTTGAGGGGGGAGCACGAGCGGGAGGGAGAGGTACATGGTGAATAAAAGAGGGTGTAAGGTAGTGAGTGCAGGGGTGCGGCTCGTTACGAAGAAAATTTCCTCGAGTTTTACGCGTTGCTCGCGACGCAGTTTTCTTTGCGTAGACGGCGTATTAGGCGACGATCGACACAGCGTTATGTTCCTATCAACGTTACGGCGCTTGCGGCGCTATTTATTCGTCTATTTGAGTTCAAAATTTTCGACGTCGTGTTCCACCGTGTTTCGCTGCGCGCTTTCTGTCCTAGCCGTTTTTTATGGTACTTAGCTTTATTTGCAGCTATTTAGAAAGTTTCTTTGTCGTGTTTTTCCTATGTTTTTATTTCATTCTCAGTTCTGGCGCCAGCGCGCGCCACAAAACACCAGACGGTTCAAGGATGATGGTGTCGAACAATTTCTGCAACGACTTGAGGCTTTCTTGTAGAACTCCGGCAAGATGACACCCTCCAGTTTCTCCAGTGCGTTCTTTGCGACTTTCTCCCCTTTGTCATGGAACGTTTGCAGACCTTTCACAGCATCCGGACCAGCATTATAGGCAAACGTCATGAAATCTTTCCACAATCTATACCTATTATACTGACAATGACAAGGTGATGCGCGAGGCCTCGCGCAACGAGCAGAGTTGAAACAACGTTAAATGAACATACGAATCGACCCGGTTGCTTCAGTTCAGCGGTTGGAACAAGGGCACTCATCTGCACAGCATCCACAATGGCAATCTTCAGATTGTTGTATATGTCAGGTATGTTCTGCCGCCGCTGATCTTCAACACAGCGAAGGAGGTTATCTGCCGCCTCATAGAGTGAAATCGGCTCAAAGTCTTTTTTTTTGGGGCATGGCGGTTTCCCGCCCAAAGTGTAGCAACAAACTGAGTTTAGTGCTGGGTGGGTGGCAGTGACATAGGGGTCTTCCATGCAAATCCGCCATTTCCCTAATTTACAGAGTAAATGAACACTGAAGTGCAGGATGAAAAGACTGAGTATCTGAAAGCCTGCCCTGAAAAGTCGAAGGTGCAATGCACTGCCCTAATGGCACCAGAGGCTTGCAAAAATTCTAGGAGGCCACATGGTGGCTGGCTGCAGGGACCTGAAATCTCAGTCAGAAGCAAACCTGCTGCTCAGGAGTGAAAGTGATTGTGTCCATGTAAGTTGTGTAAAGAATATGGGTTTATGGTCACTGAAGTTGTTTCAGTGCTCATTGAGGTGATTGCTGTGTGTTCGAGTGATGCAGACTGCTTGATTGATTGGGACTGGATGCTCATGGCTGTCTAAAGAAAAGAAAAAAAAAAAGGAAAAATGGCGTACAAAATTTCTGACCTCTAAACCCTGCAGCAAGCGAAGCACTGGACCAAAAACAGTGAAGTTGGTGAGTCCTTACTTTGGCAAAGTGAACTTGAATCTTCGAAGTAGTAGGTCTGCATGTCTGGCTGAATACGGGATGGTTTCTTTCATCTGATCATTGGTATATTCGAAAGCACTTAAGAGAGTAGCTTTTTGGGGGCTGCTCAATGTAGTTTGAAGTTTTTGACGGAGGCGAGGGTCTTCGAAGTGCCAATCATGAATTGAAGGCGTGTCGCACTCGGTGGTGTCGCTGGAGTCCTCTTGCAATGAAGGAGGGGCGGAAGAATTGCTCTTTGTTTCATCTTGGACCTGTGACTCGTGCTCATCAAATGACGCTGACCTTGAGGTTTTGGCGGTAGACCTGGATGAGGAGGTTTCCTCTTTTTCTAGGTCATCAGCTTCGGTTTCAGGTGTATTCCTGCCAATAGAGCCTGAGCGTTGTGATTGGAGGTCGTCTTCCATATCTGGCGCATCCGTGGTGCTTGTTTCTGTGCGGTGCGAGGTGGATGTCTCTTGGTCACGGTTGTGAGGATCAACGGCCGACTTGGTGATGTTTGAGATTGCGTGGTGGGCGAGGGCAGTAGGGCCTGTGGCCCATTTTTTCCCTGTTGGCGGGATGGACTGATAGAGAATGATTTTTGCCGGTGTGGACTTTTTGTCCTTTTGAGCGACTGCCTGTTTGCGTTTGAGTCTGCAGTCCTCGCAGCGAAGTGGTACGTGAAGGTCACGGGTAGGATACCAGTTCTTTGTTGCCTCTGTCAGTGCGAAACTCTTGCAGCAGTCTTTGCAAGTAGAGTTCGGTTCTCCTTGGACGCTTGGACGGCGGGCTCGAAGCGAAAGGCGATGGCGTTGATTGTTAACTGAAGTCCAGCTCCCAGATTTGCCAGACGAACAGCTTGTTTCACTTGACGTGCTGTTTTCTTGCGAAGCAAATATTCCGGAAGCCGGTTTTTGAGTAGGTGAAGTGCAGATGACCTGGTCGTCGTCATTTGCTTCAGTGATCAGATTGGATTGTGATCTTGAGCTCTTCTCTGGCGAGCTTGCGCGGCTTGTTTTCTTGACTTGGGGCGCTGCGGAGGGTGGTGGTGTTGAATAGTGGGAACGATATATACTTGGTCCAGGTGCTGTGCTCGCTCGGGGAGAGAGTACTTGTCTGGGATAAATCGTGCTCTGTGGTTTTGGTGTCGCTGTTGCCTTGAAGCGTGAATTCGCCGTTGCGCTGAACATTGCTCCTTAGAGAAAAGCGAGGTGACGGCGCATATGGGTGGTGAGTGTTTGGTGCTTGGTGTTTGTACCAGCAGTGTTTTTGAAAGCGGCAGTTGTTCTGGTAAGGACAGAGTCTGGTATGTGCGGTGTGTTTCGCTATGAGCTTGTTGATAAATAAAAGAACGTCAATTCTCCATTTCTGTGGGACGAGATTAAGGGCTGCGCAAATGGTACCGATTTCTGGGGCAGTTGCCTCGGAAATTAATGTACCCATTGAAATGATTAGAGAAATGCTTACATCCGCTCATCTTGTAATTGTTTCGAAGTGTCGTAAATTGTTGTGACCATTGTGAAAGAGCGCGCGACCTGTTGACTGTTTCTTTTGTAAATCGGCTCAAAGTCTTGTGCGCTTCCTTGTGCTTGTCCCGCTAGTTTCGCACGGAATGCCCACCGTGTATCGGGCTTCAAAATATCGGCCGTGCATGTGGTATGCCACTTGTACAAATCCAGACATGCTGCCCGTCGCTTCTCCTGAATCTTCAAAACTGCTTCAACGCTGTGCTGTCCAGATACACACCAATAATCGCCATCTGCGAGTCGAAGACAGGACCATGCGCGAGGGCTCGCGCAACGAGAGGACCAGACCGCGTGGTCAGGAGCAGAGGTCGCAGTGTCATTGGCAGCAACATTGCTTGGCACAGAAGACATAACCATAGTGTTGACTGAATTGTATCCTGCAAACAGATATGGTACACGTAGCCAATGAAATACCTGATATGCAGATATGAGAAATCCACCCTATCATCCACTAATTGATATAACTAGTAAACATCCAAGATTGCCTTATCTATCCCACATCCTATGTTCCTAACAAGGAAATGGAATATAACATACCCTATCCCATATATATCCCATATATAGGGCCATATAATGTTCCCTTAGGGGTAATATGCCAGGGTAGGGTTGCGACCTGCTTGACCCCCCCATTCAAAACGACTGCCACGGGCAGGAAGTATATGCCCAAGAGGAAGGTAGCAGTCTCAAACAGCAGCAAATGGCAGGTTAGCAGGATTCCCGCCTATAGGGAACCAAACCTACGCAGGCAATCTCAGAGCCAGCCGCACGGCCGCTGAAGTAGCTCCAACCATCGCCAAGATCCGAAAATCCATCAACAAGGTTCCGCAGATCCCGCAATAAGTAGTAGGCGAAATCGAGAGCTGTTGCGCGCAGAGTCTGGTCCCCGCGTGTCGCATAAGGCATTGTGGGGTCCAGCAGGTAGAATTGGTATTTTTCCTCAGAATTCAACCTAAAGGCAAGGTTAAATCACACTTTTCAACAAAACTGAAGGTAATGGTACGTGCCAAACGGCGCAACGCGAAAGTGCCAAAATTTCACTTTTGGGAAAGAACTGCCAACAACAGTGACGGGAGACCCTGACAGCAACTTACGACTGTGCCTGCAGCAGGGAGCACGTTGGAGAGGAGAGCTAGAGGTCAGGGAAACAAGGACGCTTGAATGATGCACTCTGCATTGTGCCTGCCTGTGTCTTGTCCATGCTCAGGCCACTAACAAACACGGCCACGATGCCCCACCGTTCGCGCGGTAGCTCACTAAATAGAGGAAAGACGCCACGATGGCCTCAGGGTAAGTCACCGCCAACACTAGGCACAAAGAAAAACACGGGTACGATGCCCACACCTTCCACCTTCATACCTCAGAGCATTTATGAGGGCTTGTATGTGCTTGAAGTAAGAAAAAGTGCTTTTCCAATGCTTTAGGGTATACTTTAGACGTATTAGACATGCTCTAAGCACAAAAGCATTTCTATCTTAGTATTGGTCCACCCAAAAGTGGTGATAACACATTTTGACTTATGGACCGAAACACTAAATCAGGATATGGAGTGGACCCCTTAATCCCCTATCAATGTGAGGCTATTCATCTTTTCCTGAGTCGACTGAGAACTGACATATCCAGGGCAGAGCGCATGAATTTATCTATGTTTTCTCATGAATTCTTAGCTATCCTAGTGGTATGCACCCTAGGGGGCTGGGCACCTCTTTTTGAGAGGTCCTGGGTTCGATTTCTGGTCAGCCTAGCTAAGTAGGAAGATCCCATGTGACATGACAGTGACCTCATTGCCTCATGCCCTGCCACCTCAGCACATATGGGACCCAAAACAAAGAATGCACATATCCTGAGACGGCATCATGGAGATTGAGTGACCATGCGGCAGTTTTCCAACTCTTTTTCCAAAACATTTCAGCTATCTTTGTGAATATGCAATCCGATGTGCCCTGAGTTGCAGTTTCTGTGAATACTCTTTCATCTTTCACTGTTTACACTGCAGCCCTTCATGCTTTGATCCTGATTCTTCTCCACTTGCTTATCTCTGGCTTGGGCTTTCCTGGTAGCAAGAGGCAGACTGTCTCTGCGTACCGGCAGCAACCCTGTGCCGTACATCCAGTGCGCTAAGATCAGTCATATATAAGCAGAAGGGCGAACGAAGATGGACACCAAGAAAGAGGACAGCGACGTGAGGACAGCGCCTGAGGCACCAGCAATGCCAGCACCTGGTGAACCTGGACCTGGACCTAGCGCTCTACCTTCGGAGCCCTTACATGGGCCAGTGGACGTGGCAGAGGATTCGTTGGAAGGACTTCAGTCAGCCTTCCGGGCCCTCTCAGTCGAGGAGGTGGACACCCAACCTGTGAAGAGAAAGAGAGAGAGAGAGAAGGATGCTGGAGACGAAGCAGAGGAAGGAGCAGACCAAGGGCACGACCCGACAAATGATCCTACCTTCGAAGGCGCACCAAGCGCTTCTGGCCTCCACGCATCACCCTCTCCTATAACCACCACACTCCCAATTCCAGACCAAGCCACTGCAACATCTACACCCGTAACCAACCTGCCTATGGCTGAGGGCACAGGCTTTACTGGTATGCCTACTTACCCTGCCCATGGTGTGAACCCACCTACCACTGCGTTTCCTGAGGCAACTACTGCCAGTGAGCCGGTGACCTCCAGTTCTGCGCCGCGATGGTATGCGGCTGACTATCACCATCCTCTACCCGCTACGGGAGCCTATGTGGATGTTCCCTGGTATGCAACCTTGAGTGGGTTGAGGATAGGACCTGAGGCTCTTGGAGGAAGAAGTAGAGGATCGGGGAGATCCTCCAACAGGTCCTTGACGCGGTCGGAGATCAACGAGGTGCTCCGAGGAGCCACCTCTCAAATTGTGGGCGACCTCACTCAAGAGTTTCGAGATAAACTGGATCCCTGATGATACCGCCCCAAGCGTCACCTACCACTGTGGGAGTGTCACCCCATCGAGTACAGGCCAACCACCTGGTTGCAGGGCTGACAAACACCCTGGGGAGCCTGAGGAGCTGACCGATGCCGACCCCTGCAGTGATACCGAGAAGCCCTTTCGTACCGGGAACGGCCCAGCCACCCTACAGCCACGTGACGAATTCTACGAGAGCCGAGCTGGACCGGCTGGGGCTGACAGCCCTGAGGGCCATGGTTGACATGGAGCCCTATGGCTCTAGTGATCTAGGCGGAGACCCCTCCGATGATGAGCCGCCGTCGATGACTTCTGCTTCGCCCTCGGAGGACGACGACCCGGAGGACCCCGAGAACCCAAGTGGGAAGAAGAAGAAGAAGAAGAGGAAGACCCGAGGCCCTGAGGGACGCAGGTCTCAGGAGGCTAAGGCTATTGCCATCTCCAAGATCGTGGTGAACCTGCCTGAGTTCACAGGCAAGGACCTCAGCGAGTTCGCTCAGAATTTTGGCCGGTTTCTCCGATTGACCGGCCAAACCCACGCTAGTGGACGGGTCAAGTGTGATCTGGTCCTGCAGTACTGCAAGACCAAGTACCTGGAGAAGCAGGTCAGACAGATCGTGACTAATTCCGCCACCTTTGTTGATGTGTTGGTTGCCTTGGAGAGGCAGTACCCGACCTATGAAACTGACCTCTCCATCCGGGCCGAGATCCAGAACCTGGCCGTGCTGCCCAACAACCCCAGACCTGGCAGGGTCTCTGAGCTGTTGGCCGACCTGGATCACTGGGCTGGACGATTGACGCCTGGTTCCTACAGCAGCGACGACCTGCTTTTCTGGTTGGTGGCTAAGCTCCCTCGAGAGCTGTGGGACGAGTGCCGTTCAACGGCAGAGCGCAAGGCTAGATCCCTCCGCTACGAGGATCTATGTGTACTACTCCTGGAGCTGGCGCTGGAGACAGAAAGCGACCAGCACCTGAACATCTACCGTCCTGGAGGTGGAGGCTCTGGAAGTCATGGTAAAGGGTATGAAGGATCCAAACCTGAGCAGAGGACTACCCCCAAACATGCCCACGCCCGTATCATGGAAAACGTCAAGGATTTCTTCTGGTGTGATGCCAGAGACGAGCAGGGCCACCTGCAGCACGCCCCTGACTGCGAGCAGCGAGACTGCTCCGTAGTCCAGGGGAAGCAGCAGGAGAAGAACACCGGCGCCAAGGCGAAGCTGCCGGATCACTACAGGTGTACAATCACCTGTGCCTTCTGTGGGAAGAGGAAGAACTACGGGGAAGAGTGCTACCACAAGCAGCGCCTGTCGGCGAAGCTGAAGGGTGAAGTTCCTGGCAAAGGCTCAGGCAAAGGTGGAGGCAAAGGCAAAGGCAACGACTCCGGCAAGGGCAAGTCGAAGAGACGTGGACAAGGGCAGGACAAGAGTCAGGGTGGATGAGGAGGAGGCGCTAACCGCCAGCCAGACAAGGACAACAAGAACACCGACAAGAACGGAGGTAACCCCAACCCTAATCCAGGGGGGAACTCCGAGCCCTCTGGAGGGCAGTCTGGTCCGACCAAACGCTCACAAACGCAGGCCCAATAAGCACAAGGGGCCAAGCGGGAGCACGAAGGTGGTGATGACGGCAACGCTAAGAAGAGAAGCCGTTTCATGAAGATGCCCCGCAAGCTGCGGAACAAGGGGTTCGAGGTGACCTGTCCCGCGGAGTTCTGACGGGGACGCTCCGGTGGCACCCAAGACTTGGTGTTTTGGATACGTATCCGACTAGGGAGATGTGAATACCTGGGAGTATTGGATACTGGCGCCACCATATCTATAATGGTTAAGAAGCCTTTACCTTGTGGGAGCCTGAAGAATACCATGACTACCGCGGCTATACAAATGGGGGATGGACATGTGGTGCACAGCTGCGGGGACTGTGAAGTGGAGGTACCTATGGGCTCCCTGAGTATCGCCCATAGGTTCTATGTGATGGACACTGAGGCCTTCGACTTTGTATTGGGGACTGACTTCTTGTTGCAGCACTCCCAGATACAATCCCTGACGCTACAAGCGCCCTACCTCCTCTACGTGGACCACGGCAGTGGCAGAGAGTCTGTGCCACTGGAGCAGTCGAGACATACCTCGAGTTACCTGAGGCTATCGAAGGAGGAGCCTTCGAACATGATGGCGGCCTCCAAAACTGAGGACTATCAACTATTTGGGGGAAGTCCTAGACCAAGGTCGAAAAATTCCGGTTACCCTAGAGAAGACCTGAATATGGAGTTGTTCGCCAGCGACAAGCAGCATGTACTGAACCTTTACTGCAGCAAGGGGAAGAACTGCAGCTACAAATTTTACTGGCCCTCTTTCGGGATGGCCTACGGGAACCCCAGGTTCAGTGAACTGGGGAAGGTCCTGACCAAGGTGGCTCTGGAACGTTCCCGTATGGTCCTGTGTTCGCCCGATTGGGGAGCCCATGGGGGCAACGAGTACTGGCAAAACCTCCTGGACAGGCTGATTATCAGCTGTGTTTGGTTACCTGATGAGGCCATCTACGTGCCTCTGGGGCGTAAGAGGCTTATTTGGAAACCTGGATGGGGGAGTATGCTCAGCGTAGTGGACGGAGGTCTTACCTCCATCTCCTGGGTGGATCTGGACCCGACTCTGGTCCAGGCTATACAACGAGAAAGCGATGGACTCGCCTTGGGTAACTTGAAGGAGCGACTACGACCCCAAGATGCTATTGAGACTATACCCGGAGGAGATGAGTACGTTGTAACTGAGACCAACGCCCCCAACTCTCCCTGCCATGTACCTGTTCCTGATGGAGTCTCTGAGTGTCGACTATCCGAGCTACCTAGCTCTATCCACTCAGATGACGAAACTGAGCACGACGCCTCCTTCGTGCAGACCTGTGTGGAGTAAGTGGAGAACGCCGAGACCGTCGCCCCACTGAAACCCCTACTCTCCATGAGGGTGGAAGACCCCGTGGACGAAGGGCTGGACCCTCAATCCAGGCTAAGGGAGTATGTGGACTCCAAGTGGAAGTTGGTGGCCGAAAGAGCTATGCTACGCTAAGCCTACCCGCAGCTCATGGCCACTGAAGCAAGGACGTATGGGAGATCTATCCCAATTGAAGGAGGACCTCGAACAGAAGATCACCACCTGGCAAGGGGAGGTAGATCTTAAGCTCATGAAGAGCGTGTGGGGCGCCCATGTGAGGACCCCAGAGGAGGACGACCTCTCGAAGGAATGTGTATGTGAACCCCCTCGAGCGTGCTTCTGTTGCCATCGTCCATCGGAGATGGTTGAACAAGACCTCCTATATGCCTACCAAGGGTTGAAGGACACTACCAAGGGCGAAGAGTCGGGGGAGGATCACCTCCCGACGTCTATTACTCAGGGGGCAAGCAACTTACACTCTGAAGTGGATATGGAGGACAAGATCAAGCTATTGGACCCGCGGGTGCAGAAGCTTACAAGGACCTATCTGGAGGTACCCCCTCCAGCTTCATGTGACAAGCTGGTACAGATGGACTTCAAGCTGAAACCCGAGTTCGTGGGTCACAAGATCCGGAGGAGACCCTATCCAGCTCCTAAAGAGCAGGCCGACGAGATTGAGCGACAGATACAAGAATGTATCGACGCTGGCCTAGTCCTGGAGTACAAGGACGGGGACTACCCCCAACACTGCAGCCCTTGTTTCCTGGTGGCTAAACCTGGGTCTACAGCCAAACGGCTGGTAGTGGACTACGGAGAGCTGAACAAGTAAACGCTGAACCACTCAGTGTCCATTCTGAATATGGAGTCTACCCTTGAGAAGATAGCCTCCTGTCGCTACAAGACCAAGATGGACAAGAGGAGCGGTTTCTGGCAAGTGGACCTGACGCCCAACGCTCAGGAACTACTGGCCTTCATCACCCCTCAGGGGAGGGTGTTCAAGTGGAAGGTCATGCCATTTGGCGTGGCCAACGCACCCGCTCTATTCCAAGAGCTGATGAACAAGATGTTGTCCATCCTACGAAGGAGACCTAAGGTACAGGAACTTATATCCCGTGGGGCGCAGATGGAAGCACACATCGACGATGTATGCCTCGGGACCAATACCCAGGAGGACCACCTAATCCTCTTGGGTGAGTTCTTTGCCGTCTGCCAGGAGAACCACACACGACTCAAGCTGGAGAAGTGTGAGTTCATGCAGGAGACCATGCAGTACCTGGGGTTTGACGTTGGCTATGGGTGGTGGACCCCAGCGGCCTCCAAGGCCAAGCCCCTGATGGATGCTAAGGTACGACACGAAGACCCCAAGAAAGGACTTCATGATGTACGCAGTTTCATTTGGGCGTGCAACTTCGATCGCCGCCATATCAAAAACTTCACCTACACCAGGGCCATTCTGACAGACTTGATCAAGAAGAGTACTACTTGGCGCTGGGGCCCACCAGAGCAACAAGCGTTTGACGAGCTCAAAGACAAGGTGGGCAACGCTAAGTGCTTGGGCGTGCCTAGGGCACAAGGGGAGATTTTCCTGGTGACTGACGCCAGCAATGTGGGCGGTGGTGGAACGTTGTTCCAATGGCAAGCACTAGAGAAGGAGGAGTTCGACTCGGCCATTTCCAAATGGGGAACGGAAGGTCTCAACCGAGATGGAACCCTCAAACACAGCTACCCTGACGACAAGTGGGTCTTAGTACCTCTGGGCCACTGGAACTGGAAGTGGAACCAGGCCAGGGGGAACTACTCCACCTATGAGCAGGAACTACTCGCGGGTATGCCGGTGCTATCCTCACAATCACGACTGTTGGGGAGTAACCCTGTGGTCTGGCTGTGCGACCAAGAGCCAGTCCGCACTTTCCAGAAGTGCCCCCCACCTGAGAAGGCCAAGCTACGGCGCTGGTGGACCTACCTCGGTCAACTACGGCTGACGGTACACCATATCCAGGGAGTGAAGAATGAGTGTGCAGACTACATCAGCCGCAACAACTTCGACGCCCTGATTGGTGCCCGGTCTGAAGCGCTCCCTAAGGAGGCATTCAGCGGCATGGACGTCCACTTGGACCTCAACATGACGATGATACGCCCCCTGGATGGACTCCAACAATCAGAGTACCTGAAGGAGTTTGGGGATATCTACAAGCGCCTCGAGAAACGTCTTGAACCCCTCCTGGTCAACCAAGATCAGTGGAAGAGGGACAAGAGCTACCTCTGGCACGAGGACCGCAATGTGGTGCCTAGTGACAGAGTCCCAGCGCTGCTGAACTGGACCCATGAGTCCAGCGGTCATGTGGGTGCTGACCGTAGCCTGAGGCTATTCAAGCAGTGGTTCCACACTACGTGGACTGATGACGAACTGCGGAAAACCCTCCAGCCTATCATGGACAAGTGCCCGTGCAGGTCCTGCAAACCAGGGGATATCAGGGACAGAGGTCTCTACTCGCTACTATCCCTCACTGGGCTAACAGTGTTCTATACGTGGACAACACAGAGATGCCGAAGTTCGGGGGCTATGACTTCGCCCTCGTGGTAACCTGTGGGTTGACCAGGTTTACCAGGGTGTTCCCATGTACCAAGCACATTACCGGGGAGGAGACTATCAAGATACCCCTGGAGGAGTGGTTTTGTGTCTATGGGGCGTCCAAGGAGATCAACTTCGATGAGGATGTACGAGTACGCTCAGATACCGGTTTGTACAAGAGGGTCCTGAGATCCCTCAATGTCCGGGTGTCTACGGGGATCCCCTACTCGCACACGAGCAACCCCCTATGTGAGCGACAGATCCGTGTCCTCAAGGAGAATGTAAGGATATGGTGCAAAACTGAACGCACCAGATACTGGGTGAGACTACTCCCCGTCATATCCTTGATGATGAACTCCCAAGAGAGTTCAGCTACTGGCCCCATGAGCTATTCCTAGGGCGCCCCGCATGGTTCCTACATGCCCCCTATCCAGAGGACACCCATTCTTCTGTGGGTGAATGGGTCCAAGAGCAACAAGCGAAGGTGGACAAGGCCAAGGCTATGCTCCAGAGACTGAGGGAGCGTCAGTGGAACAAGAAGAACAAGCATCGAGTACCGGCCACCTACCAAGAGGGGGACTGGGTGCTGGTGCACCACAGTCGACTACCCGCCTGGCCACGCTCCACCAGCGATGACCCATACTTCGGGCCGTAATAGATTCTACCAGTGTATGGACACCGTATCACCGTGCGGTGTTCTCCCCATCTAGGGTGGACCCTGGTGTGCGCTGCTCAACACCTGAAGCGCTACTATGATCCTGAAGACCTCTGTGGGGAGAAGTGGGAGCTGAACGACGAGGAAATCGCCGCCCTAGACCAACAAGGGGCTGCCAGCCCTATGGAAGTTGAAGGGGAACTCCCCGACATGAACGCCGAGGAGATGGCTAAGGAGGGCTTCTACCTGGTGAAGTCTGTCCTACGCCACCGCTATCGCCAGGGTTGGCGCTTCCTCACCCTCTGGGAAGGGTTTGGAGTCGAAGAGGCCACCTGGGAGCCCTTCTCTGCGTTTGTTCTACCTGAGGGACGCCTAAACTCAGTTCTGGTTGACTACTTGTCCCAGAACAACCTTGTTGAGTTGCTGAAGCTCACTGAGACGCTTGCCTCCAAGACTAAAGCTAGGGACTGAACCTTACCCCTAAGTGTGCTACGTATGTCTGTATGTGTCTCACTTCTCTCCCGGGTGGGGCTCCCGAATCAATGGGCTTCGCTGATGTCGGACCGAAGGTCCTAGTCAGTTACTGGTACCACTCCTATGGCGCCCAATTTCTGTGCTGGCGCCTATCCTTGGGGGAAGACGGCAGAAGCCCTAGCTACTAGAGGGGAGGGGTGGCCAAGTGTGCTAAGGGCATACAAAAGCCCATTTTTGCTAAAGGCCAAAAGCTAACACACTCCCCTGCCCACGAGGAAAAGCACGCGGGACAGGAGACACCACTACTCTACACACCGTACCTACAGTGGCACCGTCCTGGTGGGGAGCACTTCTGCAACTGGCTCATGCCCCCACTCAGGATTACCACTCCTACACTCACGCTCTACTGGGTGTTGTTGGAGATCAAGTCGTGAGTCCTAATGACCCTCCTGTGAAGAAGACAAGAGAACACAGCGCTGCTAAGCAACTGTGGCCTAACAGGGACGCCAGAACGCGTTTCCCTGCTACGGCTTGGAGGGGAGGGGTGCTCTTGTTGCGTGCACAGCGTGGATGTCGATGGAGTCGAACTGCCCTCGCCACTCCTGGCTGAGGTGCAGTCAATTGTTTGTGTGATCAGCGCCCTTGTTTAGCAGGGCAAGAAAGAAATGGGACGCTGCTGCACCAATCACCCTACCTGCCCACCTGTAAAGCAAAGGCCAATGAAGGGGTGTTTGCGGCTGAGGAACCAAGCCACACTCCAAGTATTATACGCTTCTCAGTTTGACCTATAATACACTGTCCTCAAACACGCCCTGTCAAGCAAGCAAGCGTTAAGAGACTCCTCAGGTTCTCTTAGAGAACGTACCAAGGAGCCCCAGGGTAACCTAAGCAAGGTTTACCGTGCGCATTTCGCGTGGCCTACCCTTTAATGCATGTGTGAATGCACGAGCATGCACGAGTTGACGAGCTGTCTTTGGCAAACCTACAAATCTTACCCATAATCACGAACTCCACCAGAGGGTGGCCCCCCCTGGGCTTACCTACCTTACCTACCACTGGAGAGTGAAGCAAGGTGAGGAGAAAAACGAAGCGCAAGCGAAATCGTCGCTATGCATCGGTGTGTATGTTCTAATCAGTGCAACAAAAAGGGAGGTTGGTGCGGTAAGAGCAGTTGTCACAATTCGCCCGCATTGCACCGCAGGGCAGGACCGGTAGCCCCCCGTGACAACCACTCCCTGGCCGAAGGCCATCTGTTTTTTCCCTGATCTCACCTCTAATCATCTGCAATCTTTCTAATCTAGCCTTCTATCGTTTGTTAGCGCTGCTACAAGACTCGTTCACGGGGACACCAGACGAGCAATGTGTATGCTGCATACGGGACGAGCACACCTGAGGTTTATACCTGATTCATTGAAGTCATATTCTTTTTTTTGGAATTCTTGGATTTTTGACTCTTTCTGTCAGTGTGGGTGGAATCTGTATGTTTATTTATTTATGTGTGTCTCGTCATTTTCCTGTCTACGTGAGACATACGTGTATAATCTCATTATTTCTGAATTTTCCGGCGCTTCACTAGGAGCCGCTCCTGTGCGCCGCTTTCTTCTGCGTAGGAATTTCGTGATTTAAAAAATCCAGAGATGACTACAATTTTTATACAAATGTGCATCTGATGCACAATTGGATTCTGCTCAGGTGTGTTGTCTTAGAAAGGTTCTAGGCCGTCATTTGACGGATTTAGGTGTTGTCGCTTCGCGCCTGCGCAAATTCGTCCATAATTCTCCCATCCCTGCCTCTGCAGATATCCTCGCGAAGGCGTCGCTGAGTAGGCCGCTTTCTGGGCCGGAAAGCAGCAGCCAGGAGACTGAGCAGAACCCAGGACCCCACCAAGGGGCAATTTAATTTCCTGACGACGCCCTTCGCCCTAAGATCAGGACAGCAGGTCGCCAGCAGGTTTTAACAACCGCAGTGGATGTCCATACAGAGTCCGGCGTCCGGTTAGTGTCGCGCTGCATCTTCGAGGGAGGGATGCACATGCACATGGTTTTGGCATGCTCCCAAACTAACCCAACCAAGCCACAGGAACCCCAGCAGCGCAATGAGCGCTGACCTTTCTGTAGGAAATGTCAGGAACACAGCAGCAAAAAGGCGCCAGCCATGGTGAGCGCCCATTTTTCTGTGTGAGGGAAGCTATAGGTATTTTAAAGTAGATGTGGAAACCAAGGAAAGGCCAAGAAAAAATCCCTTTTTCCTGAAAATGCGACAGTGGTGGCCACCACAGCACAGGGGGGGAGTAAGAGAAAGTGCTTTTCCAATGCTTTAGGGTATACGTTAGTTGTATTAGAGATGCTCCAAGCACACAGGCATTTCTATCTTAGTATTGGCCCAACCAAAAGTGGTGATAACACATTTTGACCTATGGAACCAAACACTAAATCAGGATATGAAGTGGACCCTTTATCCCCTATCAATGTGAGGCTATTCATCTTTTCCTGAGTCGACTGAGAACTGACATATCCAGGGCAGAGCATATGAATTTATCTATGTTTTCTCATGAATTCTTAGCTACCCTAGTGGTATGCACCCTAGGGGGCTGGGCATCCCTTTTTGAGAGGTCCTGGGTTCAATTCCCGGTCAGCCTAGCTAAGTAGGAAGATCCCATGTGACATGGCAGTGACCTCATCGCCACATGCCCTGCCACCTCAGCACATATGGGACCCAAAACAAAGAATGCACGTCTCCTGAGATGGCACTCTGGAGATTGAGTGACCATGGCGCAGTTTTCCAACTCTGTTTCCAAAGCATGTCAGCTATCTTTGTGAATATGCGATCCGATGTGCCCTGAGTTGCAGTTTCTGTGAATATTCTAACATCTTTCACTGTTTACACTGCAGCCCTTCATGCGTTGATCCTGATTCTTTTCTACTTGCTTATCTCTGGCTTGGGCTATCCTAGATTAGTTGTATTTCATCAAATGAAACATTTTCCTCATCAAAAACAAGCAGCAGGAAACCCTACACCAGCAGCAAGCAGCAGGAGAGGCACAACAAAAACACAGTGTTGAAATCACTCTAAAACCTTCTCTTGATGTGCTTGATGTGCTTGCTTAAAGCTTGTAGTAAAGAGTGAGCTCTTGCTTGTAAAATACAAGCTTGCTTGATCACTTGCTTGCAAATGCTGAGACACGGCCTAGCCAAATGCCCACTTGCAAACAGAAGCGCCACACACAGAAATGATTGGTAAGACGGCCAGAGCGCCAAGACCTGTGTGGATGAAAAAACCACGGTTGTGGCTAGCGATGCTGGAACCCGCGGGCACGGCTCAGCCAAGGGCCGTGTCCTTGTCTGCGATTAAAGCTAGCATGTGTGTCACACGTGATGCACCACGTATAGGGCAAAGGAAGAGGTACGGATATAGGATGAGGGTGTGAGTAGACACACTCAAATAAACAAACCTCTTAACCATATAATAACAACCTGACCTCACTACTAACCCACCACCTAGGAGCCATACTACGCATATATATCATATATACACATAGTACAGCGATGCACGCTGACAATCACAAGACATACTTGTGCGCGCACATCCATTGGCAGGGCACGGAGGCACACACTCGCCCGGAGGGCATCACAGGGTCTGGGTCTCGCGGTGGCGGCCTTGGAGCACATGGTGCCACACGCTTACACAAACAAAATCTCCCACAAACCAGTCACGTACATACAACAAACTGTAAACATACTCACAATAGAACAGGTGTATAGATATGCCACCTTGTTGCTTGGTGTTCGTGTGTGTCTTTGGGGGCGCGCGTATAGACACTTAGGTTAGCTTGAATGTTACCTTTGTCGGTGGGTGTGTAACCGGCGGGCAGTAAGGCAGGAGGTCACCTCCATGCGCCAACCTGTGGAGGTCGCCCATACTTTCCTGCTGGTATATCAGCCCACCAAGCTCCCCGGGGGCACGATGACACGCCCCGAAGGAGCCTTTACTCCCCCTACCCCCATACACCGTGTTTGACGGTGCATGTTTACACCTCCGTGTGTAAACTTGCTACGGTGTACACGGTTACAAAACCCAAAGGTAGGTCAACCTAGGTCTTGCCTGATCGGGGGGCGGGTGATAACCCGCGTAATAGGCAACCATATACTCCTGTAGATAAAATAGGCGGATGCACACACACGCACGCCATCAGACGGACACGAGGCACACCCGGTTTTGGTGTGTCACGGAGAGGGAGGTCCGTGTGCGTTGTGGAAACCCAAGTCCATGCAAGGGCCTCTACAAAAACATGCCACGCCCATATCCCAACCCCTTTGGTTTGGGGTTCTGCATAGAGGACGCCTCGGGTGTTGTGGAAATCGAAGTCCACTCGTGGGGAACTCTAGAGAATATATTAAAAAAGATATTCTCTCATAAATATATGCATGTGCACACTCGTCCTTTTCTTCATGTTGTTTGTTGCCTTCTCCTTGCAGGCAGGAATATCCCCCGTGAAATTCACCAAAGACATGAAGAAAGCACCCAGACAGCATGCGGCCCCGTGCAATGGCATTGAAGGGTAACCGGTCCCCACCCGGGCACGCATAGCGACCGGGGATAAATACCCGGGCGGCGGAGATGGCCTAAATCCGCAACGCCATTGCCTTTGAAGACCCCACCCACTCACGGAGTGACGCGGCAAAGGCACCCATTGCAATTCATATTCTAATACCTGTACGTAGAGGACGACCCCTCCCTCTAGGCTTAAGTCCTCGCCGTTTGTAGTGGCAATTCTGCACGCCAGGAAATTTTTTGCCATGTAATGTCAGCCACAGGAGTACTTCGTGGCTTGTATACTTTACCCTCGTGTGGACAAGGGCAAATCGGTGGAAAACCATCACGCCCACACACAAATAGGGAAAACGGGTGGTACCCGCCACCCAACAAAGTTTTCAAGCCTTCGCCATTTCGAGCAAATGTTTTAGCTCGTTTGCTTGGGTCACCGGTCAGGGACGGTCGTGGGGTCGTGGTTTTGGTACGGGGCGGCACTCCGAAACCTTGCAAGAACCACCATGCACACAACCCGGTAGAGTCTTCGGGAAGTGCTTGCCACGTTGTTAGCACCCTTGACGGGGGGCGTCATCGTGGGCAGGACTTTGTCCTGGGGCCGGTAGGAGTGCTCCAGTAAGACCCAAGGATAGGGGTTCGAATGGCATTAAGACCCCCGAAAGAACACGTCCCACTTCGACCCCAGGCTATACGCCACGCCACCCCACCCCAAGGACTCTCAAGCCTTTAGCGATGAAAATGGTAGTTCGTGGGGTAAACATGCGGTACCTACCGCCCTACCCCGGTGGGGACTTTTGTAACCGAGGGGCGCGCCATGCATGCATATTATCTTCACACTTCTTTACTGTCTCGCACCGCTTTTCGCTCTCTCCTACTTTCCCCAAACAATAATATATCCCCATATTGGTTAGGGTTTTCTTTTCGTGGCACGTTCATGAGAGCGGTCCACCAAGGTGGGCGAGGAGGTCAATGGTTTGGGTGAGATTCTGTCTCTGCAAGTAATCTCTCCAAAGCTTATTGTAGGATTGTAAGAAGGTTTCTGCGGGTTCCTCGGTATCCCAACCCTTGGTATAACCCTCCCGACGCACCTTGAAGAGAAGTCTCTTGCAGTGAGTACGGTGACCCAATATTTTCTTGACATTATAGGTGTCCTCCTCAAACTGGGCGGGCACTCTAGCAACCCCCTCCGTGTAATTTAGAGGCACGAGGGAGCGAGGGGAGTTGACCGTCTTCATTAGACAATCAACGTGGACGTCAACTAACCTCCTTTGGTCCACTTGAAAAACATAGAGGTCGTGAGCCTTCTTGGCCACGACCTCATAGGGCCCATCCCAATAGGGGCAAGTCTTATCGCCAAGATTTTTGCGTTGGCGACGGACCCACACGCGGTCCCCTTTTGAGAAATTGGGGGACATCCTCCTCCTCTTATTATACTTATGAGCAATTCTCTCTTGCACTTGAATCATAGCCCTACGTGCAAGAGCAATAAGCTCCTCACGCCGCTGGAAGTAGTGAGCGGCATCTTGAACATCCCCCTGAGGCTCAGCAAGAGGGGGGGGGCCTTAGTACGGTTGTGCTTACAAAACACAATCTCGTTAGGCGTATAACCTGAAGGACCTGTAGTCTCATGCCACGCTCGTACAACGGCGGGCAAAACCTCCACCAAAAAAGTGCCCTTCCTCAAGGTAAGGGCTTTAGCAACGGCAGGCCTTAGCTGCTTGCCAGTATTTTCGGCTTTGCCATTACCTTGGTGCCTACCCGCGAGACACATAGTCCAGCGGGCACCATTCTTAGAACAAAGGGTTTAGAAATATTGGCTCACAAATTGTAGCCCGCGGTTGGAGCATATTTCACGAAGGGTTCCGAACCTGTAAACCCAGCGCTCCATTACCAAATTGGCCGCTCTTTTCCGCGTTAGCCCTTCATCCTTGTCTTCATGACGGGGTTTAGGATTCAGGATCGCGATGAGGTAGCCGGAAAGCCGGCAAACACATAGGAGCATTCGGTCATACACTTCTCCATCATGGGAGGTGGAAGGGTAGTGAAACACATCAAGCATTTGGAGTCCATGGGCTCCATATGTATAGGCATAGGGGTCATGTACCATTGCTTGCGCTTGGTGTCATGCGTGTGAATGGCACATGAGGGACATGTTTGACATTGCAGTTCCACTGCTTTGTACAACCCCTCACCTTTCACGCTATGGTGAATCTCTTTGAAGTGTCTTTCAACACTGGAGGTAGTTAGGTGAAATGCATCGTGGTACTCGGCCACCAAACAATGCACTAGCGACGTGGGAACACACCACCGTCCATTACGGACAAGCTTGTTATACACCAACCTCACTGCATCTTGGAAGCTCCCATTCAAGGCGTCATGCCACATTTCTTTGTAGCATTGATGATTTGGGTAGTGTTTAGCTCAATTTCTCTCAAAAACATTGGGAGCATCCTCCCCATGTATAGGAGTTGCTTTCTTGTGGGACTTCCAAGATTTTGTTATCTTGGCAATTCGCTCCAGTCTCCGAAGCTTTCTCCTTTGTTTCGTTCCCCCCCCAAACTGGAGCCGAAGCCAGAGATGTTGGATCACACGCGGGCGCCCCTTGAGGCCGGGGCGCCGCTTTAGACCTAGTAACAACGGGCGCCACAACCGCCCTAAATTCGAGGGGGCGGGGGAAGACGATCCTCCTTCTCAGTCGCCATCATGTCCCGGCCTCTTGGGTCGTCCCATGTATGGACACATCGCCCAATGCCGCGTTAGCAGGGTATGCCCAACGGGACAAGAAATCACCCATGGTGTTCACGGACCCCGGAATGTAAACCACATTGAGGTCGAGTTTAGAGAACAACTCAGACCAACGTGCTTGGCATGGGGAGGGACTCACCACGGTTTCGAGGTCCTCCGTATCCCAATATTCAAGGCTACGGTGGTCCGTACGGACCTCCACTCGCTTGTTCCCCACCCAACCATGCCATTTTAGAAGCGCCGCCAATATGGCGTAGCATTCTTTCTCTCGAGGGCTCCAATTCAATTGGCAGGATGACAACTTGCGGGAGAAAAAGGCAAGGAGGCGTGGAGCACCATCGGGACCTTCCTGTTGTAGGGCCGCTGCCACTGCCCAATTACTGGCGTCCGGGCTGAGGACAAAGTCCTTATTCCAATCGGCTAGTTGGAGGGGAACAAGATCCGTAAGAGCACGCCTGAGCTTCAAAAGGTCCTCCTCAGCCGAAGGATTCCATGTTAGGCCTATCTTGTTCCCATTCTTATGCTTGGGCCAATTCTTCAACATCTCAATCAGAGGAGTAGCTATGGAGGCGTAGTTTTGGGCATAGCCCGAATAATAGTTGGCGAGCTCCGAGAACCCCGGGAGCTCCCGAACATTATCCGGCTTATCCCAACGCTCAACCACCAACATTTTCCCTGGCGCCGGCCGGTGTGTGCCATTTTCCAACACATGGCCACAAAACTCAACCGAACAAACAAAGAAATCAATTTTGCTAACCGAAGCAACAAACTCCTCTTTTCGTAGCCTATCCAACACGGCACGTACGTCGCGGTCCTGGTTAGCCAATAGCTCCTCCTCCGTATCACCGGAGGAACAAATGATAATATCATCAATATATACGTCCGCACAATCCAAACCCCGCAAAATGGAACAAGAACGCTGACAATCACAAGACATACTTGTGCGCGCACATCCATTGGCAGGGCACGGAGGCACACACTCGCCCGGAGGGCATCACAGGGTCTGGGTCTCGCGGTGGCAGCCTTGGAGCACATGGTGCCACACGCTTACACAAACAAAATCTCCCACAAACCAGTCACGTACATACAACAAATGGTAAACATACTCACAATAGAACACGTGTATAGATATGCCACCTTGTTGCTTGGTGTTCGTGTGTGTCTTTGGGGGCGCGCGTATAGACACTTAGGTTAGCTTGAATGTTACCTTTGTCGGTGGGTGTGTAACCGGCGGGCAGTAAGGCAGGAGGTCACCTCCGTGCGCCAACCTGTGGAGGTCGCCCAAACTTTCCTGCTGGTATATCAGCCCACCAAGCTCCCCGGGGGCACGATGACACGCCCGGAAGGAGCCTTTACTCCCCCTACCCCCATACACCGTGTTTGACGGTGCATGGTTACACCTCCGTGTGTAAACTTGCTACGGTGTACACGGTTACAAAACCCAAAGGTAGGTCAACTTAGGTCTTGCCTGATCGGGGGGCGGGTGATAACCCGCGTAATAGGCAACCATATACTCCCGTAGATAAAATAGGCGGATGCACACACACGCACGCCATCAGACGGACACGAGGCACACCCGGTTTTGGTGTGTCACGGAGAGGGAGGTCCGTGTGTGTTGTGGAAACCCAAGTCCATGCAAGGGCCTCTACAAAAACATGCCACGCCCATATCCCAACCCCTTTGGTTCGGGGTTCTGGATAGAGGACCCCTCGGGTGTTGTGGAAATCCAAGTCCACTAGTGGTAAACTCTAGAGAATATATCAAAAAAGATATTCTCTCATAAATATATGCATGTGCACACTCGTTTCTTTCTTCATGTTGTTTGTTGCCTTCTCCTTGCAGGCAGGAATATCCCCCGTGAAATTCACCAAAGACATGAAGAAAGCACCCAAACAGCATGCGGCCCCATGCAATGGCATTGAAGGGTAACCGGTCCCAACCTGGGCACGCATAGCGTAGAGGATGACCCCTCCCTCTAGGCTTAAGTCCTCGCCGTTTGTAGTGGCAATTCTGCACGCCAGGAAATTTTTTGCCATGTAATGTCAGCCACAGGAGTACTTCGTGGCTTGTATACTTTACCCTCGTGTGGACAGGGGCAAATCGGTGGAAAACCATCACGCCCACACACAAATAGGGAAAACGGGTGGTAACCGCCACCCAAAAAAGTTTTCAAGCCTTCGCCATTTCGAGCAAATGTTTTAGCTCTTTTGCTTGGGTCACCGGTCAGGGACGGTCGTGGGGTCGTGGTTTTGGTACGGGGCAGCACTCCGAAACCTTGCAAGAACCACCATGCACACAACCCGGTAGAGTCTTCGGGAAGTGCTTGCCACGTTGTTAGCACCCTTGACGGGGGGCGTCATCGTGGGCAGGACTTTGTCCTGGGGCCGGTATAGGAGTGCTCCAGTAAGACCCAAGGATAGGGGTTTGAATGGCATTAAGACCCCCGAAAGAACACGTCCCACTTCCACCCCCGGCTATACGCCACGCCACCCCACCCCAAGGACTCTCAAGCCTTTAGCGATGAGAATGGTAGTTCGTGGGGTAAACATGCGGTACCCACCGCCCTACCCCGGTGGGGACTTTTGTAACCGAGGGGCGCGCCGTGCATGCATATTATCTTCACATTTCTTTACTGTCTCCCACCGCTTTTCGCTCTCTCCTCCTTTCCCCAAACAATAATATATCCCCATATTGGTTAGGGTTTTCTTTTCGTGGCACGCTCATGAGAGCGGTCCACCAAGGTGGGCGAGGAGGTCAATGGTTTGGGTGAGATTCTGTCTCTGCAAGTAATCTCTCCAAACCTTATTGTAGGACGGTAAGAAGGTTTCTGCGGGTTCCTCGGTATCCCAACCCTTGGTATAACCCTCCCGACGCACCTTGAAGAGAAGTCTCTTGCAGTGAGTACGGTGACCCAGTATTTTCTTGACATTATAGGTGTCCTCCTCAAACTGGGCGGGCACTCTAGCAACCCCTTCCGTGTTATTTAGAGGCACGAGGGAGCGAGGGGAGTTGACCGTCTTCATTAGACAATCAACGTGGACGTCAACTAACCTCCGTTGGTCCACTTGAATAACATAGAGGTCGTGAGCCTTCTTGGCCACGACCTCATAGGGCCCATCCCAATAGGGGCAAGTCTTATCGCCAAGATTTTTGCGTTGGCGACGGACCCACACGCGGTCCCCTTCTGAGAAATTGGGGGACATCCTCCTCCTCTTATTATACTTATGAGCAATTGTCTCTTGCACTTGAATCATAGCCCTACGTGCAAGAGCAATAAGCTCCTCACGCCGCTGGAAGTAGTGAGCGGCATCTTGAACATCCCCCTGAGGCTCAGCAAGAGGGGGGGGGGCCTTAGTACGGTTGTGCTTACAAAACACAATCTCGTTAGGCGTATAACCTGAAGGACCTGTAGTCTCATGCCACGCTCGTACAACGGCGGGCAAAACCTCCACCAAAATAGTGCCCTCCCTCAAGGTAAGGGCTTTAGCAACGGCAGGCCTTAGCTGCTTGCCAGTATTTTCGGCTTTGCCATTACCTTGGTGCCTACCCGCGAGACACATAGTCCAGCGGGCACCAATCTTAGAACAAAGGGTTTAGAAATATTGGCTCACAAATTGTAGCCCGCGGTTGGAGCATATTTCACGAAGGGTTCCGAACCTGTCAACCCAGCGCTCCATTACCAAATTGGCCGCTCTTTTCCGCGTTAGCCCTTCATCCTTGTCTTCATGACGGGGTTTAGGATTCCCGATCGCGATGAGGTAGCCG
Source organism: Eutreptiella sp. 'Long Island Sound 2002' (assembly GCA_964036045.1). NCBI lineage: Eukaryota > Euglenozoa > Euglenophyceae > Eutreptiales > Eutreptiaceae > Eutreptiella > Eutreptiella sp. 'Long Island Sound 2002'. Next base: position 116,048,233 of record OZ038379.1, read on the forward strand.
GAAAGCCGGCAAACACATAGGAGCATTCGGTCATACACTTCTCCATCATGGGAGGTGTAAGGGTAGTGAAACACATCAGGCATTTGGAGTCCATGGGCTCGATAGGTATAGGCATAGGGGTCATGTACCATTGCTTGCGCTTGGTGTCATGCGTGTGAATGGCAAATGAGGGACATGTTTGACATTGCAGTTCCACTGCTTTGTACAACCCCTCACCTTCCACGCTATGGTGAGTCTCTTTAAAGTGTCTTCCAACACTGGAGGTAGTTAGGTGAAATGCATCGTGGTACTCGGCCACCAAACAATGCACTAGCGACGTGGGAACACACCACCGTCCATTACGGACAAGCTTGTTATACACCAACCTCACTGCATCTTCGAAGCCCCCATTCAAGGCGTCATGCCACATTTCTTTGTAGCATTGACAATTTGGGTAGTGTTTAGCTCAATTTCTCTCAAAAACATTGGGAGCATCCTCCCCATGTATGGGAGTTGCTTTCTTGTGGGACTTCCAAGATTTTGTTATCTTGGCAATTCGCTCCAGTCTCCGAAGCTTTCTCCTTTGTTTCGTTCCCCCCCCAACTGGAGCCGAAGCCAGAGGGGTTGGATCACACGCGGGCGCCCCTTGAGCCCGGGGCGCCGCTTTAGACCTAGTAACAACGGGCGCCACAACCGCCCTAAATTCGAGGGGGCGGGGGGAGACGATCCTCCTTCTCGGCCGCCATCATGTCCCGGCCGCTTGGGTTGTCCCATGTATGGACACATCACCCAATGCCGCGTTAGCAGGGTATGCCCAACGGGACAAGAAATCACCCATGGTGTTCACGGACCCCGGAATGTAAACCACATTGAGGTCGAGTTTAGAGAACAACTCAGACCAACGTGCTTGGCGTGGGGAGGGACTCACCACGGTTTCGAGGTCCTCCGTATCCCAATTTTCAAGGCTACGGTGGTCCGTACGGACCTCCACTCGCTTGTTCCCCACCCAACCATGCCATTTTAGAAGCGCCGCCAATATGGCGTAGCATTCTTTCTCTCGAGGGCTCCAATTCCATTGGAAGCATGACAACTTGCGGGAGAAAAAGGCAAGGAGGCGTGGAGCACCATCGGGACCTTCCTGTTGTAGGGCCGCTGCCACTGCCCAATTACTGGCGTCCGGGCTGAGGACAAAGTCCTTATCCCAATCGGCTAGTTGGAGGGGAACAAGATCCATAATAGCACGCCTGAGCTTCAAAAGGTCCTCTTTAGCCGAAGGATTCCATGTTAGGCCTATCTTGTTCCCATTCTCATGCTTAGGCCAATTCTTCAACATCTCAATCAGAGGAGTAGCTATGGAGGCGTAGTTTTGGACATAGCCCGAATAATAGTTGGCGGGCTCCGAGAACCCCGGGAGCTCCCGAACATTATCCGGCTTATCCCAACGCTCAACCACAAGCATTTTCCCTGGCGCCGGCCGGTGTGTGCCATTTTCCAACACATGGCCACAAAACTCAACCGAACAAACAAAGAAATCGATTTTGCTAACCGAAGCAACAAATGCCTCTTTTCGTAGCCTATCCAACACGGCACGTACGTCGCGGTCCTGGTTAGCCAATAGCTCCTCCTCTGTATCACCGGAGGAACAAATGATAATATCATCCATATATACGTCCGCACAATCCAACCCCCGCAAAATGGAACAAGAAGAACAAGCACCGAGTACCGGCTACCTACCAAGAGGGGGACTGGGTGCTGGTGCACCACAGTCGACTACCCGCCTGGCCACGCTCCACCAGCGATGACCCATACTTCGGGCCGTGCAAGATTCTATCAGTGGATGCACACCGTATCACCGTGCGGTGTTCTCCCCGTCTAGGGGGGACCCTGGTGTGCGCTGCTCAACACCTGAAGCGCTACTATGATCCTGAAGACCTCTGTGGGGAGACTTGGGAGCTGAACGACGAGGAAATCGCCGCACTAGACCTACAAGGGGCTGCCAGCCCTATGGAAGTTGAAGGGGAACTCCCCGACATGAACGCCGATGACATGGCTAAGGAGGGCTTCTACCTGGTGAAGTCTGTCCTACGCCACCGCTATTGCCAGGGTTGGCGCTTCCTCACCCTCTGGGAAGGGTTTGGAGTCGAAGAGGCCACCTGGGAGCACTTCTCTGCGTTTGTTCTACCTGAGGGACACCTGAACTCAGTTCTGGTTGACTACTTGTCCCAGAACAACCTTGGTGAGTTGCTGAGGCTCGCTGAGACGCTTGCCTCCAAGACTAAAGCTAGGGACTGAACCTTACCCCTAAGTGTGCTACGTATGTGTGTGTGTCTCACTTCTCTCCCGGGCGTGGCTCCCGAATCAACGGGCTTCGCTGATGTCGGACCGAAGGTCCTAGTCAGTTCCTGGTACCACTCCTATGGCACCCGGTTTCTGTGCTGGCGCCTATCCTTGGGCGAAGACGGCAAAAGCCCTACCTACTATAGGGGAGGGGTGGCCAAGTGTGCTAAGGGCATACAAAAGGCCCATTTTTGCTAAAGGCCAAAAGCTAACGCACTCCCCTGCCCACGAGGAAAAGCACGCGGGACAGGAGACACCACTACTCTACACACCCTACCTACAGTGGCACCGTCCTGGTGGGCGAGCAGGTCTGCAACTGGCTCAAGCCCCCACTCAGAATTACCACTCCTACACTCAGGCTCTACTAGGTGTTGTTGGAGATCAAGTCGTGAGTCCTAATGACCCTCCTGTGAAGAAGACAAGAGAACACAGCGCTGCTAAGCAACTGTGGCCTGACAGGGACGCCACAACGCGTTTTCCTGCTAGGGCTTGGAGGGAAGGGGTGGTCTTGTTGCGTGCACAGCGTGGATGTCGATGGAGTCGAACTGCTCTCGCCACTCCTGGCTGAGGTTCAGTCAATTGTTTGTGTGATCAGCGCCGTTGTTTAGCAGGGCAAGAGAAAAATGGGACGCTGCTGCACCAATCACCCTACCTGCCCACCTGTAAAGCAAAGGCCAATGAAGGGGTGTTTGCGGCTGAGGAACCAAGCCACACTCCACGTATTATGCGCGTCTCCGTGTGACCTATAATACGCTGTCCTCAAACACGCCCTGTCAAGCAAGCAAGCGTTAAAACACTCCTCAGGTTCTCTTAAAGAACGTGGGGAGGAGCCCCAGGGTAACCTAAGCAAGGTTTACCGTGCGCATTTCGCGTGGCCTACCCTTTAATGCGTGTGTGAATGCACGAGCATGCACGAGTTGACGAGCTGTCTTTGGCAAACCTACAAATCTTACCCATAATCACGAACTCCACCAGGGGGTGGCCCCACCTGGGCTTACCTAGGTTACGTACCACTGGAGAGTGAAGCAAGGTGAGGAGAAAAACGAAGCGCAAGCGAAATCGTCGCTATGCATCGGTGTGTATGTTCTAATCAGTGCAACAAAAAGGGAGGTTGGTGTTGTAAGAGCAGTTGTCACAGTTGGCCCGCATTGCACTGCAGGGCAGGACCGGTAGCCCCCCGTGACAACCACTCCCTGGCAAAAGGCCATCTGGTGTTTCCCTGATCTCACCTCTAATCATCTGCAATCTTTCTAATCTAGCCCTCTATCGTTTGTTAGCGCTGCTACAAGACTCGTTCACGGAGACACGAGACGAGCAATGTGTATGCTGCATACGAGACGAGCACACCTGAGGTTTATACCTGATTCATTGAAGTCATATTCTTTTTTTTGGAAATCTTGGATGTTTGACTCTTTCTGTCAGTGTTGGTGGAATCTGTATGTTTCTTTATTTATCTGTGTCTCGTCATTTTCCTGTCTACGTGAGACATACGTTTACAATCTCATTGTGTCTGAAATTTCCGGCGCTTCGCTAGGAGCCGCTCCTGTGCGCCGCTTTTTTCTGCGTAGGAATTTCTTGATTTAAAAATTCCAGAGATGACTACAATTTTTGTACAAATGTGCATCTGATGCACAATTGGATTCTGCTCAGGTGTGTTGTCTTAGAAAGGTTCTAGGCCGTCGTTTGACGGATTTAGGTGTTGTCGCTTCGCGCTTGCGCAAATTCGTCCATAATTCTCCCATTCGTGCCTCTGCAGATATCCCCGCGAAAGCGTCGCTGAGTAGGCCGCTTTCTGGGCCGAAAAGCAGCAGCCAGGAGACTGAGCAGAACCCAAGACCCCACCAAGGGGCAATTTAATTTCCTGACGACGCCCTTCGCCCTAAAATCAGGACAGCAGGTCGCCAGCAGGTTTTAACAACCGGAGTGGATGTCCATACAGAGTCTGGCGTCCGGTTAGTGTCGCGCTGCATCTTCGAGGGAGGGATGCACATGCAGATGGTTTTTGCATGCTCCCAACCTAACCCAACCAAGCCACGGGAACCCCTGCAGCGCCATGAGCGCTGAGCTTTCTGTAGGAAATGTCAGGAACACAGCAGCAAAAAGGCGCCAGCAATGGTGAGCGCCCATTTTTCTGTGTGAGGGAAGCTATAGGTATTTTACAGTAGATGTGGAAACCAAGGAAAGGCCAAGAAAAAATCCCTTTTTCCTGAAAATGCGACAGTGGTGGCCACCACAGCACAAGGGGGGAGTAAGAGAAAGTGCTTTTCCAATGCTTTAGGGTATACGTTAGTTGTATTAGAGATGCTCTAAGCACACAGGCATTTCTATCTTAGTATTGGCCCAACCAAAACTGGTGATAACACATTTTGACCTATGGAACCAAACACTAAATCAGGATATGGAGTGGACCCCTTAATCCCCTATGAATGTGAGGCTATTCATCTCTTCCTGAGTCGACTGAGAACTGACATATCCAGGGCAGAGCCTATGAATTTATCTATGTTTTCTCATGAATTCTTAGCTACCCTAGTGGTATGCACCCTAGGGGGCTGGGCACCTCATTTTGAGAGGTCCTGGGTTCAATTCCCGGTCAGCCTAGATAAGTAGGAAGATCCCATGTGACGTGACAGTGACCTGATTGCCACATGCCCTGCCTCCTGAGCACATATGGGACCCAAAACAAAGAATGCACATCTCCTGAGATGGCACTATGGAGATTCAGTGACCATGGGGCAGTTTTCCAACTCTTTTTCCAAAACATTTCAGCTATCTTTGTGAATATGCAATCCGATGTGCCCTGAGTTGCAGTTTCTGTGAATATTCTAACATCTTTCACTGTTTACACTGCAGCCCTTCATGCGTTGATCCTGATTCTTTTCTACTTGCTTATCTCTGGCTTGGGCTATCCTGGATTGGTTGTATTTCATCAAATAAAACATTTTCCTCATCAAAAACAAGCAGCAGGAAACCCTACACCAGCAGCAAGCAGCAGGAGAGGCACAACAAAAACACAGTGTTGAAATCACCCTGAAACGTTCTCTTGATGTGCTGGATGTGCTTGCTTAAAGCTTGTAGTAAAGAGTGAGCTCTTGCTTGTAAAATGTAAGCTTGCTTGATCACTTGCTTGCAAATGCTGAGACACGGCCTAGCCAAAGGCCCACTTGCAAACAGAAGCGCCACACACAAAAATGATTGGTAAGACGGCCAGAGCGCCAAGGCCCGTGTGGATGGAAAAGCCACGGTTTTGGCTAGCGATGCTGGAACCCTCGGGCACGGGCCAGCCAAGGGCCGTGTCCTTGTCTGCGATTAAAGCTAGCATGTGTGTCACACGTGATGCACCACGTATAGGGTAAAGGAGGAGGTACGGATATAGGATGAGGGTGTGGGTAGACACACTCAAATAGACAAACCTCTTAACCATATGATAAAAACCTGACCTCACTACTAACCCACCACCTAGGAGCCATACTACGCATATATATCATATATACACATAGTAGAGCGATGCACGCTGACAATCACAAGACATACTTGTGCGCGCACATCCATTTGCAGGGCCCGGAGGCAAACACTCGCCCAGAGGGCATCACCAACCTGTGGAGGTCGCCCATACTTTCCTGCTGGTATATCAGCCCACCCAGCTCCCCGGGGGCATGATGACACGCCCGGAAGGAGCCTTTACTCCCCCTACCCCCATACACCGTGTTTGACAGTGCATGTTTACACCTCCGTGTGTAAACTTGCTACGGTGGACACGGTTACAAAACCTGCACGGAGGTGACCCCCTGCCTTACTGCCCGCCACTTACACACCCACCGACAAAGGTAACATTCAAGCTAACCTAAGTGTCTATACGCGCGCCCCCAAAGACACACACGAACACCAAGCAACAAGGTGGCATATCTATACACGTGTTCTATTGTGAGTATGTTTACCGTTTGTTGTATGTATGTGACTGGTTTGTGGGGGAATGTGTTTGTGTAAGCGTGTGGCACCATGTGCTCCAAGGCTGTCACCGCGAGACACACACCCTGTGTCACACACAACCTAGGTCTTGCCTGATCGGGGGGCGGGTGATAACCCGCGTAATAGGCAACCATATACTCCTGTAGTGAAAATAGGCGGATGCACACACACGCACGCCATCAGACGGACACGAGGCACACCCGGTTTTGGTGTGTCACGGAGAGGGAGGTCCGTGTGTGTTGTGGAAACCCAAGTCCATGCAAGGGCCTCTACAAAAACATGCCACGCCCATGTCCCAACCTGTTTGGTTGGGGGTTCTGGATAGAGGACCCCTCGGGTGTTGTGGAAATCCAAGTCCACTCGTGGGGAACTGTAGAGAATATATAAAAAGAAATATTCTCTCATAAATATATGCATGTGCACACTCGTACTTTTCTTCATGTTGTTTGTTGCCTTTTCCTTGCAGGCAGGAATATCCCCCGTGAAATTCACCAAAGACATGAAGAAAGCACCCAGACAGCATGCGGCGCCATGCAATGGCATTGAAGGGTAACCGGTCCCAACCTGGGCACGCATAGCGACCGGGGATAAATACCCAGGCGGCGGAGATGGCCTAAATCCGCAACGCCACTGCCTTTGAAGACCCCACCCACTCACGGAGTGACGGGGCGAAGGCACCCATTGCAATTCATATTCTAATACCTGTACGTAGAGGACGACCCCTCCCTCTAGGCTTAAGTCCTCGCCGTTTGTGGTGGCAATTTTGCACGCCACGAAATATTTTCCCATGCAATGTCAGCCACAGGAGTACTTCGTACCTTGTATACTTTACCCTCGTGTGGACAAGGGCAAATCAGTGGAAGACCATCACGCCCACACACAAATGGGGAAAACGGGTTGTACCCACCAACCCAACGAAGTTTTCAAGCATTCGCCATTTCAAGCAAATGTTTTAGCTCGTTTGCTTGGGTCACCGGTCAGGGACGGTCGTGGGGTCGTGGTTTTGGTACGGGGCAGCACTCCGAAACCTTGCAAGAACCACCATGCACACAACCCGGTAGAGTCTTCGGGAAGTGCTTGCCACGTTGTTAGCACCCTTGACAGGGGGCTTTGTCCTGGGGCCGGTAGGAGTGCTCCAGTAAGACCCAAGGATAGGGGTTTGAATGGCATTAAGACCCCCGAAAGAACACGTCCCACTTCCGCCCCAGGCTATACGCCACGCCACCCCACCCCAAGGACTCTCAAGCTCTTAGCGATGAGAATGGTAGTTCGTGGGGTAAACATGCGGTACCCACCGCTCTCCTCAGGTGGGGACTTTTGTAACCGAGGGGCGGGCCGTGCATGCATATTATCTTCACATTTCTTTACTGTCCCCCACCGCTTTTCGCTCTCTTTTCCTTTCCCCAAACAATAATATATCCCCATATTGGTTAGGGTTCTTTTTTCGTGGCACGCTCATGAGAGCGGTCCACCAAGGTGGGCAAGGAGGTCAATGGTTTGGGTGAGATTCTGTCTCTGCAAGTAATCTCTCCAAACCTTATTGTAGGACGGTGAAAAGGTTTCAACGGGTTCCTCGGTATCCCAACCCTTGGTATAACCCTCCCGACGCACCTTGAAGAGAAGTCTCTTGCGGTGAGTACGGTGACCCAATATTTTCTTGACATTATAGGTGTCCTCCTCAAACTGGGAGGGCACTCTAGCAACCTCCTCCGTGTAATTTAGAGGCACGAGGGAGCGAGGGGAGTTGACTGTCTTCATTAGACAATCAACGTGGACGTCAACTAACCTCCGTTGGTCCACTTGAATAACATAGAGGTCGTGAGCCTTCTTGGCCACGACCTCATAGGGCCCATCCCAATAGGGGCAAGTCTTATCGCCAAGATTTTTGCGTTGGCGACAGACCCACACGCGGTCCCCTCTTGAGAAATTGGGGGACATCCTCCTCCTCTTATTATACTTATGAGCAATTGTCTCTTGCACTTGAATCATAGCCCTACGTGCAAGAGCAATAAGCTCCTCACGCAGCTGGAAGTAGTGAGCGGCATCTTGAACATCCCCCTGAGGCTCAGCAAGAGGGGGGGTGGCCTTAGTACGGTTGTGCTTACCAAACACAATCTCGTTAGGCGTATAACCTGAAGCACCTGTAGTCTCATGCCACGCTCGTACAACGGCGGGCAAAACCTCCACCAGAATAGTGCCCTTCCTCAAGGTAAGGGCTTTAGCAACGGCAGGCCTTAGCTGCTTGCCAGTATTTTCGGCTTTGCCATTACCTTGGTGCCTACCCGCGAGACACATAGTCCAGCGGGCACCAATCTTAGATCAAAGGCTTTAGAAATATTGGCTCACAAATTGTAGCCCGCGGTTGGAGCATATTTCACGAGGGGGTCCGAACCTGTCAACCCAGCGCTCCATTAGCAAATTGGCCGCTCTTTTCCGCGTTAGCCCTTCATCCCTGTCTTCATGACGGAGTTTAGGATTCGGGATTGCGATGAGGTAGCCGGAAAGCCGGCAAACACATAGGAGCATTTGGTCATAGACTTCCCCATCATGGCATGTGGAGTGGTAGTCAAACACATCAAGCATTTGGAGTCCATGGGCTCCATAGGTATAGGCATAGGGGTCATGTACCATTGCTTGCGCTTGGTGTCATGCGTGTGAATGGCACATGAGGGCCACGTTTGACATTGCAGTTCCACTGCTCTGTACAACCCCTCACCTTCCACGCCATGGTGAATCTCTTTAAAGTGTTTTTCAACACTGGAGGTAGTTAGGTGAAATGCATCGTGGTACTCGGCCACCAAACGATGCACTAGCGACGTAGGAACACACCACCGTCCATTACGGACAAGCTTGTTATACACCAACCTCACTGCATCTTGGAAGCTCCCATTCAAGGCGTCTTGCCACATTTCTTTGTAGCATTGACAATTTGGGTAGTGTTTAGCTCAATTTATCTCAAAAACATTGGGAGAATCCTCCCCATGTATGGGAGTTGCTTTCTTGTGGGACTTCCAAGATTTTGTTATCTTGGCCATTCGCTCCGGTCTTCGAAGCTTTCTCCTTTGTTTCGTTCCCTCCCCAACTGGAGCCGAAGCCAGAGGGGTTGGATCACACGCGGGCGCCCCTTGAGCCTGGGGCGCCGCTTTAGACCTAGTAACAACGGGCGCCACAACCGCCCTAAATTCAAGGGGGCGCGGGGAGAAGTTCCTCGTTCTCGGCCGCCATCATGTCCCGGCCGCTTGGGTCGTCCCATTTATGGACACATCGCCCAATGCCGCGTTAGCAGGGTATGCCCAACAGGACAAGCAATCACCCATGGTGTTCACGGACCCCGGAATAGAAACCACATTGAGGTGGAGTTTAGAGAACAGCTCAGACCAACGTGCTTGGCGTGGGGAGTGACCCACCACGGTTTTGTGGTCCTCCGTTTCCCAAATTTCAAGGCTACAGTTGTCCGTACGGACCTCCACTCGCTTGTTCCCCACCCAACCATGCCATTTTAGAAGCGCCGCCACTATGGCGTAGCATTCTTTCTCTCGAGGGCTCCAATTCAATTGGCAGCATGACAGCTTGCGGGAGGAAAAGGGAAGGAGGCGTGGAGCACCATGGGGACCTTCCTGTTGTACGGCCGCCGCCACTGCCCAATTACTGGCGTCCGGGCTGAGGACAAAGTCCTTATTCCCATCGGCTAGCTGGAGGGGAACAAGATCCGTAATAGCACGCCTGAGCTTCAAAAAGTCTTCCTTAGCCGAAGGATTCCATGTTAGGCCTATCTTGTTCCCATTCTTATGCTTAGGCAAAAACTTCAACATCTCAATCAGAGGAGTAGCTATGGAGGCGTAGTTTTGGACATAGCCTGAATAATAGTTGGCGAGCTCCGATAACCCCGGGAGCTCCCGAACATTATCCGGCTTTTCCCAACGCTCAAGCACCAACATTTTCCCTGGCGTCGGCCAGCGTGTGCCATTTTCCAACACATGGCCACAAAACTCAACCGAACAAACAAAAAAATCGATTTGGCTAACCGAAGCAACAAACTCCTCTTTTCGTAGCCTATCCAACACGGCACGTACCTCGCGGTCCTGGTTAGCCAATAGCTCTTCCTCCGTATCACCGGAGGAACAAATGATAATATCATCAATATATACGTCCGCACAATCCAAACCCTGCAAAATGTGGTCCATGGCCCGTTGAAAAATAGCGGGCCCATTCTTGATACCCATAGGCATAACACGCCATTGGTGTCTTTTACCCGCCTAATTCATGGCGGTCTTAGCCCGGGACTCAGGGTGATAGGGAATTTGATCAAACCCTTTACTCAAGTCCACAATAGTGAAAATCTTGTGTTTGGATTGATTTTCCAACATGTTTTCAATGAGGGGGAGGGGCTGTGCGTTGGGCAAGGTAGCCTCATTAAGTTGGCGATAGTCCACAACGAGGCGCCATTTTCCCTTCTCCTTCTTGGGCACAATGAAACCGTTGGACGCCCACTCAGAAGCAGGGCGGGGCTCAATCCAGCAGAGAGCCAAAAGGTCTTCCACTATTTCTTGCTCCGCCGCGGCACGCTCCCCCACCAACCGTATAGGCTTCATGGACTTGGGTTTAGCGTTCGGGTATAGGTCAAGCTTAGCAACACGGACCTTAGTGTGTTCCTGGCCCGGACGGAGACGAACCTCCCCGCCAAAAACATCCCGCTCATAGTCCGCGAGGATGCGTTTTCTCATGAGCTCCAGCTCCGGAGACACAATAGGTTCTTGGGTGGTGACAATGGCACCGACAGGAGTAGCCGCCAACAATCGCTTCGCGCCCTTAGTTTTCCGGTAGCGTTTAACGGTAGTGGCCCTCCCACCCAATAACTCTTTTTGAATTTTCGCAATGCGTGAACGCACGCATTCTTGTGCTTCCAAATTTTTGGGGGTAGGGTCAAGAGTAACGGGAGCGAGGCGGTTTTTATGGGTCGCCTGATATATGAGGATGCGCACCAAAGCCAAATGGTTAGGCACCCCTTCATCCTCCGACTCCTTCTCCGAGGTCACGCCCGGCTCGTCATCAGTATTCGGGTTAGAGACGGCCGGCGCCAAAACGGAGGCCACATGACATTTAGTGGCCGCCAAATTTTCCTCCGCAATACCACCATCCTCATATAGTGCAACCGTGGACCAACCCCGTGGAGGGAGGGGTGTGAGGTGGTCATTTTGATAGAGACGGGCTTCAGTCTGCGGCCCAGGAAGGTGGACCCCTTGCAAAGTAATTTCCATCAGGGGTTTTCACCACTCCCTATGTGTCCATCTCGGCCCTACGACGATAGCTCGTAGTTTTTCTTGCCGAATTTTTCGAACGCAATCGGAAAACCGATGATAGGGAGAACACATCCAATACAATTCAGAGGGGTCCCCGCGAGTGGAAAAGAAATCTTCAAGCGGCGAAACCCAGCGGGTAGCTTGGGCCATTCCCGGGACCCTATTGAAGGCATCCACGTCTGGATTTTTGCCGAATTGTTTTTTGACACGTGCGGCCCAATATGGTGTGGGGCCATAGTCAGACTGAGTCCACATGGATCCATCACGCCGTGACGGTAGAACATCACAGGCAAGGGTTTGGGGAGCAAATTCAACGAGCTCCAAAGCACAAGCCCGATCCTGTACGGGGGGCACGGAGGAAGCGGTCAAGGCATAGGACATGTGCTTTTCTGGCCTCAACACGGTCAGGCGATTCGCCACCAGGGGGCGTAACCACATTTGCCGGGGCCGGGTGCATAGGAGTCACCGCCCCAATGATTGGAACGCTTATGCCCCACACAGACTGACGTGACACCTTACCATGAATAGGTTTAACAAAAAATGGCTTGCCGGTTTGTGGAGCTTCACGGAAGTCCTCAATCAAAAAACGGGGATGCACATGATGATGAGAGTACAAACAATTGAGACGAGCAAAATGGCTCACACAATGTTTGTAACCCCATGGGTGCCCGAAAACCATATCCCAAGTTACATTCGGGACGAGGTACAGAGACACGCCATAATGGGCAACACGAGGAAGTGAAACACTACCATCCACAACCCCCAGAAATCGAATTTTGACGTCTATTTGCTCGTCCCCCCCCCCCCGGCAAAGGCGTCTCATTATCGTCTTCGAATAGGCGCCTCCTTTCGGGGGATTCATATGTTTCGGAGATTTGGTCTCCAAAAAAATTGGGGTTGGCCAAAGCGACCGCTTGGCACCCAAAATCCACCAAAACACGGAGGGCCTTCAATTTTTCATTGGGCAAAACAACCTGAACTGAAAGTTCGGTTTGAATCTCACTAGTCAGTATATGACCCTTCATGACTCTCGATGGAACGAGAGCCACAGTAGTCTCACAGGGGTGCCTGAGGGTTTCTTCTTCCGAAGGGGGCGCCTCTGGGCACTCCTACCAACGTCCGCGCCCGTACAGCGCTCCTTTTCCTCCTTTAAGTTAGATGGACCCACTGAGGCTGTTTCTTTCTGAGAACATACCTATTTACATGAGCATTCAGTTATTAAGCTGAACTCTGGTAGTGAATTTCCTACTTTAAACCAGATCCAGATACAGATCCGAGAATGAACAGCATGATGCTGCTAATCCAAGAGGGTCCTGCATGAACAGTGAAGATGAACAGTAAATCAGAGGAATGATTGAGGATGATGGTGACGGGCAGATTCTCAGAGGTCTAATTGTTCATAATCAGATCATGATGCAGAAATGACATGATGGGTCATGATGGGGCACATGAATGGCTCCATGATGGCCAGTCCTACTGAGTGGGCAGTGCAAGAGATAAAGGTCAGAACTGAACTTGGGTGATAGTAAAAGGCCCAGAAACCACAGAAACATATCTTTTTCATGTATTTTATGCTCGAAAGAGGTGTGCATATTTTTGGGTCTTTGTGTAGCCTTTTATGCCATGGACCTACAATCAGTGGTGGACTTTCATCAGCAAGTTTGATCCTGAATTTTTGCTTTGTGCTAGGGTGTAAGGCAGAAATCTTTCTGGTAGCAGAGGCCGGAGTTGTGGCAACTCCAGGACCCTGCCTGGCGGATTTTTGAAAATCGAAAAATCTCAAATTTTCATTATCTCAATCATCATCACATTTCATCAACCCCAGGCTAGCCCTCTGATTCTACAACCCAGCTGTCTGACATGGCCCCACCCAAAGGTTCAAAGGCAAAAAGGCGAGAAGATAAGACACTCAGAAGGGTACGTGTGCGTTCAGGGATAAGGTTAAAGGGGAGCGCCGAGCGAGAGAGAGTCAGGGCACTGAAGGCAAGGGATGCAAGGTTAAGAGAGTCAGAGAAGTCAACATTGAGAGAGTTAGAGAGTTCAACGTCGCACGGCGCTAACACTCTAACAGAAGCAAAGCCTGTACCAACTCCCTCGCAATCTTCTGGGTGCGCGTACGAAGACACTCACCCGCATGGAGAGAGGGTAAGGCTCGCGCCCCAAGCAGGTCCTGCCCGCGAGACAAGGCCTGCACGCGAAACCAGGGTACCATTCGAGACTGATCCTGCGCGCGAAGCACGACCCATGCGTGAAGCGATGCAGGTGCCAGAGACTGGTTATGCGAACGAAGAGTAGACCACACGCACATGCGAGGCTGGTCCTTCGCGCGCAAGTGGACAAACACGTGAAGTTGATGCGGAGTTCGAATGGTTAGAAGATCTGGCAGAACACCTGAAAACAATGGGCAAAGACAAGGTGTTGAAGGACCTGTTGGCGCGTCATAACACCAACCACAGGGCCAATAGCGAAGCCACAGCCCACAGTAACCAGGCCTTTGGTGCATTTTGGAGCAGGGTGACACCCCCTGAGTTACTGTACATATGGCTGCTGTCCTTCGATGAACTTCGGCTCGCCATGAACGCTCACTTGCCCGTGGTTAGGCCGCTTTTGTGTTATGCTCGCCAGGGGGCAACCCCCATGCACCAAAAAAAAAGGACCTGGTGGCGCGCAACGACAAGAAGGAGAGCGACGAGTTGCACGATCTACATGAGTACGAACTACCACCTCGCGCTACTGGGAAAGAGCACGACCTCTTACACAAGATGAAAACACTGACACTGCAACTGAATCAGATGAAGGAAGGTAGCAAGTTGACAGACCTGGACACCACCATCACAGGGCTGTCGTACCTAGGTGACAAGTGCTCGCCCTTTGTTCGACGACAAACCTATGACAAGTCGACGCCCTTGTTCAAGAAGTCAGTACCAATCAAGACACTACACGAAGCACACCTACATGGCCTTAGAATTCTTGCGTGCTCGGTGGTGCCAACGGAGCTCGAAACTGAAGACTCTGAAGAAGAAGCAGAGCGAAGGGGAGAAAGGCAGGGTGTCGCCACAGCGAAGATCGAAAGACCACTGCCTGTGTTCACTGGAAGGAACATTGTCTTCTGGGCAAAGGACTTCGCGCGCTTTCTGAGACTCACAGGTCAAACCAAAGCGTCAGACATGATCAAAGCCGACCTCGTGGTGACTGGGTGCAAGAGAGACTGGTTGCGCAATCTCCTAGAAGACCTGTTGTCCGATTCCTTGGCGCGGGCTCGCGATTTATTCGCACTTGGCACAGGTGATAAGACGCCAGTTGCTCACAATACTTTGCAATGGCAAGCAGAATTACCCAATCCTTTCAAAGTATGCAAAAAACGTGAGCTATCGGCCGCTTGACGCGGCGTATCTGTCTTTCTGCTGCAGCTGAGGATATAGCTGATTACCGGAAGCCAGCCAAACTATGTTACACAAACACCGCTTCAACTGGGTGTACTTCTGTTGATTTTGAGAAAGATCAAGCGCCGACATGGAGATCAATCAAGATCCGCATTGCCTGCGTGCCAGCGCCGAAAGACTCAAAAAAAGCTTCCGCTCTCCGTTTTAATGTTTCCAGAAGCTTGTCTGTCTCAACAGCCGCTGGATTTGGATACAAGGAGTTCCCTGATAAGTTGACTCGCAATGCCTGCCCGCCAGCGCCGTGTGACTCAAGATGAGCTTCCGTTCACCGTCTTTTCAATGTTCGAAGCCTGTTGCCTCAACTGCCGCCAAATTTTGATAAAAAAAGTTCCCTGGTAAACAAATGACTCGCAAGGACTGCCCGCCAGCGCCCTGTGACTCAAGATGAGCTTCCGTTCACCGTCTTCCAATGTTCGAAGCCTGTCTGCCTCAACTGCCGCCGGATTTCGATAAAACAAGTTCCCTGATAAACAAATGAGCCAGATGGACTGCCCGCCAGCGCCGTTTGACTCAAGATGAGCTTCCGTTCATCGTCTTCTGATGTTGGAAGCCTGTCTGCCTCAACCGGCGCCGGATTACGATAGAGCAAGCTCCCTGACAAACAAATGACTCGCAGGGCCTGCATGCCAGCGCCGTGTGACTGAATATGAGCTTCCGTTCAACGCCTTTCCAATATTCAAAGCCTGTCTGCCACGACCGCCGCCGGTTAGTGACGAGACGAGCTGCGGCCAGTAGCAACAGCCTCTACTAAAATGTAAACAACAACGCAGCCCGTTCCTATGCGTCGCTCTGTCCCAGGTCCTTATTGGTGATCAACAACTCCATCCGCCAGCGCCCAAGATGACAGCCACCAAGTTTGAAGGCGCTGCAGTACACCATTGCAGCCAGGCATGAACGTGGACTGCCTCCAAAGCCTACATCAACCATCCTTCCGAGCACTCCACTTACGCTGCACCATGTCCAGTCCTTCTCTCTGGAGAACTGATGACCAAGCAACTCAAGAAGTGTTTAAACTACCGCCGACTGTCCACTGCATCTACTTCTGATCTAAATCTGAATCTGAAATTTGACTTAACACAAGAGCCCTGCCCTTTGGCTGGCAGCCCTTTAAATACGTCCTGGAGCCCACAAGAATATTCAGGTTTGCCCTCTTTTTGATCGCTATGACACCATGAATACGTGTTCAGCCTCTATATAACTTATGACAACTCAGACACATGGGTTCCTCTCCTGACACGAAGTCAGGTCCCCTGACGCCACACCTTGCAGGTGTTTGTGAATAACAATGCATTCTAATTTTCCACTATCTTTTCGCTGCTGTGGAGTATGGCCGACCCAGGGGCAGGAAACCCGGCCAACCACAGGGGCAGTACACCCCACAGTAGGCCCAGAAACACAAAAGCAAACCACAAGTTTTCCACCGCCCCTCCAGCAGTTGACTGCACGGAAAAAAACATGAAAAAACACACAGAAAGAAAAACACAGCCTGCACTCCCCAGTGCACCTGCTTCTTTCTGTGCGAGCTGAACCCAGCCTTCTGCTTACAACAAGCCTCAGTGCAACCAATTCATCACCAAAGCCTACCAATCAATCCACACCAAGAAACCATCAGAGCCATCTTTTTCCCGTTCCTAGGCGAACCGCCTCCGTGATATATTCTGTACTCCAAGTAGTGTATATATTCTCACGAGGTCCTCCTTTGGGGGACGTCAGCCCCAGAACAAGTTGATGCGGTTAAGGACATTCAAAAAAGAAGACCTGTTGTCCGAATCTAACACCTTCGTGGAATTTCATTCTGAGATTGAGGAGACCTTCCCTGTGTTTGAGACTGATATGCACATTCGCCAACAACTTTTAGATCTCTCCAAGTTCAAGGAGTTCCCCAAGCTGGAGGAGATCAATCAGATGGAGGCAAGAATCGGAAAGCTGGTTGCAAGGCTTACGTGTTGTTACTCTGAGTACGAGAATTTGATTCTGTTGCGCAGCAAGATCCCAACGAAGACATGGTCAGAGTGCAAAGACACGCCAGCGCGCAAGGCCCTTACCCAGAACTACTCCGATCTACTAAGACTGCCTAAAGCCCTGTCTAATGAGCGAGAGTCTGATCAAGCCGCCGACCGCCACGCGCACCTCAACTACGCGCAGTACAACGCTGAGGCCGAACTGTTTACTGGCGAAGGCAAAGGAGAAGGCAAAGGCAGTGGCAAAGGAAAAGGAAAAGGTCGAGGACGAGGCGGCGGCAAAGGCAAAGGTAGAAGAGGCTGGCATTGGACGCAAGAACATCTCCCACCTGCTTTCAAGGTTACCATCTACTGCGAATACTGTGGAAAAAGGAACCACGCAGCGTCGAACTGTTGGAAGAAGCAAAAGGATGACAAGAAACAACAAGAAGACTGGAATGCACAACAGCAGGCACCACAGCAAGGTCAACCTGTTGACGGCAAGCCGGCCGCGCAGCCATTTCTGAAGCCTGCGCTGAAGCCTGCACCTTCACCGAAGCCAGCACCGAATCCCGCTCCTGTGGCAGCACCTGAAGAGGAAGGAAACAACAAAAAGAGAAGGAAGCTGTTGTCCATGGAGAAGTACCTTCTCAAGCAATGCAAGAAGCACGGGATTCCACTCAAGACCCTTCAGGCCGCACAGAAGTAGAGGGGTGGGCCCTCGGGAAAGAGGCTCTACGCGTGCCTGGTATCAATGGGGGAGCAAAAGTATCATGGGTTACTCGACACAGGCGCCAGTAACAGCTTAGTGGCGGAGAAATCGGTGGAGCAAGGCCAGACGCAAATGGGTAAAATTTTCGGAGTCAAGGTTGGCAACGGAGCTGTACAGCTGACAAATGGGGGGACAGAAGGAGTTGTTCACGTTGGAGAAGAGGACATCCCCTTCTCGTTCGCCACCTTCGACACCAACGCGGTTGACGTGATCCTGGGAAACGACTTCTTTGAAGCCAACCCGCACATCAAGTACCTCTCCCTGCAAGCGCCCCACCATTTACTGGTTCAGAGACATGGGCAACTCGTGGAAGTCCCACTGAACGAGGACACCACACCAAAACCCTCCGTGCAGGTCATCTAAGGTCTGTTGCTCAATTTAGGGGCAGACATGAAGCTGGAAGGTATGGTGGCCTTCCACGCGCAGCTCGTTCGTACTGAGAACTACAAGCTTTCGACGGAGATGAAGAGACAAGGGTTTGCGGACTTATCTTTGAAAGGAGATCCGACGGGTTCAGACTTCATTGAGCTATTCGCTTCGAAGCAGAACGCGGACTCACAATTCTACTACAACCACAAGGACAACTCCGCCTTTTGGTGCCATTGGGGGTGGCTACAAAGGTGGAAGCAGTTGTACGCAAATCCAAGGTTCTCCGGACTCTTAAGAGTTCTGGTCAAGGTGGCGATCAACCGAGCGCGCTTAGTTTTAGTAGTACCAGAAGGGAAGAAATGGGAAAGTAAAGGAGCGAAGTGGAAAGAACTCCTCGAAAGACTGACTATCTCGAAAATCATCCTGCCCGATCTGCAGATGTACAGCCAAGATGGGAGCGAAGAAATTTTACCGAAGCCTTCCTCGCGGACATGTATCTATCTACTGGACGGGGATACCCAACCCGTACCGATGGAAGAACTCGACCAGGAGGAGGTACAGTGGGTCACAAGGCAGAACCGGGGTCGGAGAAAAACAAAGATGCTCTCCAAATTCCGTGATCACCCTGAGGTCAAATGGGAGGAACGCGGACCTGTCGTCAACGCTCCAACGCTGGACGTGGAAACTGATAGCGAAGGAGAAGAGGAGACCTGTGCAGCAAGCACAGGCGACAACACCAGGAATCCGAGTGTGTCGACGATCCCGATTCACAACTACGAAGGGTACGAATCAGTGAAATGGGACGATTTGGTGGAAGCGATACTACTCGGAACTGAACCTGACATACCTCCGCAACGAGGACAACTCGATGACCAAGCCAAATGCTTACTCGCCTTTGCGTGCATGGTAGGCGACAAGACGACCCACTCCGAGAAGAAGGATCCTCAGTGGGCGAAGCCCAGCAAGGACACTTGGCCCATCGGGGAGCACGAGAAGGAGGATATCAAACAACTTCTCTTTCATCGCGTAGAACATCTACAAGAAAATCAGAAGAGATAGCAACGGCGAGAAAAGCAACTGAAGCTTAAGATGAAATGGGGTACAAGTGTCTATATCCCTGAAAATGACAACGATCCGTCAGCCTGCACCTGCGAGTATCAAGGACCGTGGGAGATGTCCCACGTGTGTCACTGCCACCAAGCGAGTACTCTAACTCTGCGAGAAGTGCGTGAACTACTGCAGGAATACCGCGATCGGAGCGCGAAAGAACATACTCACTGCTGCGACGAGTGTCACGGAAGTCTCCACCTCTGTCAATCTCACCAAGTGGATGCTGACGAGATCAAAGAAGTACCTACACTCAAGCAGGAGTTTGGGCAAAGCAATCTGGCGGCTTCTGAGGATTTTAAGAAAAAGATCCAAGAAGACGATCCCCGAGTCGCTGAAGTCCTCGCAAGGTACGAAGAAGCCTTCGGACCTTTACCACCTCCCGGGTCAAGCAAGAAACTGGTCAGAATGGACTTAGAGTTGAAGCCCGAGTACCAAGGCCAGCGGATTACTTAGAGAGGTTAACCCTGCTCTAAAGAGGACCAGGACGAGATCATGAGGCAAGTCTTAGAGCTGGTGGAAGCGAGGATGTGCGAAGCCTACAAGGACACGGAAATCCCTGAGCACTGCTTGCCGTGTTTCTTGGTGGCGAAACCTGGATCGACAGCGAAAAGGCTAGTCGTCGACTATCCAAAGCTGAACAAAATGATCAAACTGCACGCCGGCAGTCTCCCTGTGATGGAAAACTCCATCGAAACTGCCGCGTCGTCCAAGATGGACAAAAGATCAGGGTTTTGGCAAGTCGATTTGACGGAGCGTGCCAAGGAGTTGATGGCGTTTTGGACACCCAACAGAAGGGTGTTCCGATGGCTGGTCATGCCCTTTGGTATCGCCAACGCCCCCGCGCTGTTCCAGGAGTTGGTGAACCACGTGCTCACCATCCTCAAGCAGTGACCCGCAGTCCAGGCGTTGCTCGAACGAGGAGCGGTTGCCGAAGCTCACATCGACAACGTGCTGCTAGGCACCAACTCCATCGAGGACCACCTGCTGTTGCTGTCGGAGTTTTTCGACGTGTGTGTGGAGCAGAATCTCTGTATCAAACTAGAGAAATGCGAATTCCTCAAAACTGAGCTGGATTACCTTGGATTCCGAGTGGGAGACGGTCACTGGGGACCGTGTGAGGACAACCTGAAACCACTGATGGATTTTACGATCGATGGAGTCAAGCAGAAAGCCGAAAGGGTCAAGAAGATAAGGCAATTTATCGGAGGTTGCAACTTCTACAGGCGCCACGTGAGGAATTTCACTGAGTCCTCGGCTATACTGACCGACCTCATCAAGAACAATGAAGCCGGTTCGGACCCCCGTGGCCATCTTTGGGTCACTTGGGGTGTGTATCTATGTGCTGGCAAGCCGCCATTGGCTGATATCATACTCTCCTGTCCACCTGAACTTACCCGATGTGATAGTGTGATAGGTTTGGCCATTCCGGCTACGAGCGGCCATATTCAGTACCGAGGCGCCGCCAGCGGAGATTTATATATCAGAATATCAGGAATCAACAGGGTTTTATTATCATAATGTTTCCGTAATTTTTCAGCCTTTCGTTCTGATGGTCAATGTATCGGCGACTGCCAGTTGGCTCGCGATTTTGCGTGAGCCGATTGGTTAACTGTTATTTCCAGATATTTTGGCGGAAACCCCGATGAAGGGTCAGATTTCATCAGTAAAGGGTTCGTTGCTTCCGCAATTTTCTAAATATGCACTCGAAATTTTATTCAGAATTTTTCGCGATGTCGAAATCGGATTTTCGACTTCGACATCGCCGCACTTGATTTGGTCTTCTTCCAGTGGTCATACTCTTTTCCCTATGCCCGAATCAGGTTTCCCTTATACTTGCCACCCATTTGACTTGGAAATACAAGGGAAACAAAAGCGAATCGTGGGACCACTTTGAAGGGCCATATCTACGCGCGAGTGTGATGAAAGAGAACAAAGAAGGTTGGGTTGCAAGCGCCTCAGTCTCAACTTAATTCAGGAAGCATCAAACGCCTTTGGTGTGTACACATGCTAGGTAGAGCAAGAGATAATGGTCAAGAGGGTATAAAGTGATATATAACTCTTGGACTGTGCAACCGAACATTTTATTGCGACTTTCGAGTGTACCGCATGAGTGTTGGGGTTGCATAGCAACTTACCTTGGGTTCCTACGTATTTTTAACGTGAAGTTATGTCCATGGAGGGACATGGCATATCATGGTGGGAGGCACATTTTGAGGGTATGTGTTATATGCATGGTATATGTTTGATATGCTCACGCCCATGTTATATATCTTCGTGTGGCCGAAGAGATGGGGAGTCATACGTGACAAGGGCCTTGCCCATGTCCCAATTGTGGAATTCAAAGCGCTAGACTAAGTCTACCGCATATGTATTGCTCATGGTATGTTTGGCAAGGAGATCCCTGAGTGCACTCCCATTTTCACGGGGCATGTAGATATGAGTGGCGAAGGTATCTCCATGCGCCTGATTGGGGATCCAAGTGGGGGAATTGTTCGCAAATGGTTCCAATCATTCGTGTATTGAACCATGAGCGGATATCATGGGTGAGCATAGAGATATACTATCATGACAACTTTGTATTTGGTCATTTTTTCATGTTTTTGACCTCAATTTTTGCTCATTTTTGCGTTTTGTGTACTCACCTGGTCAGCTAACAGCAAGAAGCCTATGGGGAGTCGAACATGGTATGTCGTTCATATGTTGGCAAATGCTTTGGAGTTGAACACCACCATATGCCGGATTGTGTACTCCATTTGGCTTGGCGCACGAAGGAACACAAGAATTGGTCTCAAGATCATGGGCTGACTTGGGCAGTGCGTGGCGCCCATATCCGAAGGGGTTTCGAGGGTAAAGTGGGGATGTACATGGGCATTGGCCTTTGGTCTCAATCCTCCATGAATGGTAGACTCTCATTCCATGCATGCTTTGAGCCTACGGATACGTGGTAACTTCAATTTTGAGCATATATTTGATATATGGCCAATATGGTGTGAATTGGCAGTTTTTTGGCATGTTATGAGTTCAAACTCATGGGGCATATCTCCAAGCCCATTCAACTCCAAGTCCAACCAAGGTTATGTCAGGGTAGGGCATGGTCCTGAGTGCCACCCTAGGCCATGACACGCCACCCCTCCCATTGGGCTACGATTTGGGGGCTTGGCAGTGAACACATTTTTGGGGTTTATGTAGTGACTTTTGATACATGGCATTTAACCATCTTATTGGACTGGGTTCAGGGCATCATGTTGGTGAGTCAAGGGAAGGTCTTGAGTCCAGGGAATGAGGGGTCTATGGCTGTGATTGTGTAAGTTTCCATCTTTCCCCAACTTTGCTTTTTTTGTGTTCATATGCCAATTTCAGGGCTTTCTTCCTTGGTGCAATTCTTGTACATGCCCGCCACCGTGGGAAGACCGGTGTGCTGAACGGAAGCCCGCATCGTGGATTGGATTGTGAATCGGGTTATTGCTGCATTTGTGGGATCTGATTGCTGTTCAGGGTTGAAGGAGGATTGTATTCTCGATTTTCTATATTTTTGGATTTTGGACCCGGGACTTTGAGAAATGCAAGCATTGATCAGGAGCAAAGCAGCAGGGATTACAGGCGGAAGGGGCACAGCGGGGGCCGGTCCTGGTAGGGACCTTCTCTATGGTAGCAGAGGCGTACCTGCTGCCCCTACCTACCGCCGACCCGGGGACTTGGGCCCTTATGAGCCCTGCCAAAGTATGCCCCGGGTGCGTATTGTGGACTCGGTGGAGACCACGCCGGGGAGTGAAGCCAGAGAACGACCGAGACGTTCAAGAGCATGGCGAACTCCGGAAGTTGAAGCCCGAAGAGAAGAACGACATTCGGGAAGAGGAGGACGTGACATGGAGGACCTGGTCTCCATGTGTGAGCGTCGCTGCCGAAAGGCATGCAACCTCCGTTCCGCCGCGGAGGACCCTGATGAGGCCTGCCATTCCGGCAGCAATGGAGGACGGGCCCGGCGCTACCGGAAGCGCGGGTCACCCAAGTCCGCGGCAAGGGACGCCGCGGCTATGGACACGGACCCCAGCCCGGTCAGGCTGTGGGAATCCGAGGGGCACTCCGAGGGCTATCCGACAGTCTACGAGCCACCTTCCGAGTCGAAGATGTCCGCGCCGATCGCCAGGGCGCATACGGCCCCTGAGCCCGCCCTGAAGCACGATGCCGAGGGCTTGGAGAGGCCAGCCAGGGCCCGGACGGCACCTGTGCCCCGGCACACGGGACCAGAGACGGACGCCATAGGCGATACGCCTATGGGTGATGAGTCTGAGGTGCCGGGAACCGCGGGATGCGCTGAATCCGGCAGAAAGCACGCTGAGTGCCACTGCGAGCACGTGTCCTTCCTCATGGGCAAGTACCCGAAGATGGGGATGGACGCCATCGTGCATCGCCTTGACCGCCTGGACAACGCCAAGGACGGTCTAGAGGAGGATGTCGCGGGGATCCTGGACGACCAGTCGGCCGCGGAGAAAGACATGGTGCAGCTGCGAGCGGAACGGGACCGGTACTGGGAGAATCTGGAGCTCGCCCTGGAGAAGCAGCAGCGAGTGGTGGACAGCCTCCTCCACGTGGTGGAGGACATGTTGGGACGCCTGAAAAGGCTAGAGGAGCTACAGCCCCTCGCCTCGGGTCCGGAGCTCCCGGCAAAGCCGGCCGCGGCAGAGCTGGTGGAGCAGGTTAAGACCTTCAGGAGCGCCATGGATAAACCCATGGGCGGTCCTGCAGAGGCCCCCTACGCGCCTTCGCGTGTTGACCCGGGTGCGCTGCCGTTTGTTCCCAGGTTCAGCGAATCCACAATGCTCGGGGAACACACGGCACCGGCTGGGTCCATGCGGGAAGGGCACGTAACCACGGACCCGAGGAGCCTGACGGTACAGATGTCCCATGCCGCCCAGAATGTACCGATCACGACGAATATGGTAGTTTATGCGGAAGAGGAGATCCAGAGCCAGACCATACAGGGGCGAACCATGGGAAGCGCCGACGGACATGGTCGAGGTCATCCAAGCGGAAACCTGTGGGCGAAGGACCCCAACACGGGGATATGGACGGCCGACGGAGCAAGTACTTCCCACATTCCAAACCCCATGGATTCAGGCCCAACTGGACCGCACTCCATGGAGGAAAGGGATGTACGGGGAGTGTACTCACACCCCCCGGCCACAGGTGGTATCCGTCTCGGTGGAGTGGTGGCTGGGGACGTCGGAGATGCCATCAGGATTGACGACCTCAGGGGAATCAAAATCCCCTACTATGATGGCAACCCCTCCAACCTGGACGACTTCATCCTGGATTGGGAGGACTTCGCCGAGGAGGTCGTCGGCGAGATGCGGGGAGCGCCGCGGGACAAGTGGGTATGCCGGACATTCCCACACCGGCTGGCGCAGGACCTGAAGGAGGAGCTGCGGGATCAGATCCGGGAAGGATTGATCCGTACGGAGCAGGCCTGCCTCCAGTGGTTGGAGGATGAGGAGCGGGTGGACGCTCCGAATCAGAAGCTGGAGGACTTGTGGTCCATCCCGCTGCCGATGGACCGCGGTGAGTTGCGGGTCCGGGAGTGGAACCGGTATCTGCGGAAGTACCGCAGATGCCTCAAGCTGGTGGAGGACTGGAACGAGGCCAGCGAGATCCGCCACGTCCTGAAGGACGTCCTCCCCGGCAACTGGAAGAGACGAGTGGAGGACGAGGAGAAGAAGCGAGCAAAGAAGCGGGTGGCGGTGAGGATCATGGCGGCGGAGGATACCAATGCGGGTATCATGGAGTTCTTCAGGAGGAACCTGGGCGAACCCAACCGGATGTTGGGACTGAAGAACGCCGTGTACGTGGAGGTGTTCGGAGACTCCATGCGGCAAAGGTTGCTGCGCCTCAACAACGTGGAGTGGAGGCGCGGGGAGCCGCTGAGGATGCAAGTCATCTTCGCCCGCATGAGCCTTGACGAGATCGTGAAGTACATCACGGTGGAGTTGAAGCTCAATGCGAAGAACGAGGCTCACGTGCAGGATCGACATGGTCATGGACAACGAGGCCACAGAGAAGACCGCCATCATCGGGAGATCCAGGAGGACACGGCCAACTCCGCGGAGGATGGTAGTGGAAGTGGCCAAGACCACTGGTCCCGGGAGGATCACGAGGAGGCCCATTTCTTCGCGTTTGTGGCGCACAACGTGAGGGACCATGGGCAGGATCGTTCCAGATGGAGCTGGGTGGGACCCAAGAAGGGCAAAGAGCCAAGGAGGATCGGGAACCCACCACTCTCGTTCCGAGAGTACAGGTCTCAGCACGACGGGTGCTGGGTCTGTTATGGCAAGGGAAACAACCATGCACACGACCACCGTCAGTGCAAGGTGTATGAGGCGGGCAAGAAGGCCTACTTCGCTGCCCACCCCGAGAAGAAGCCAAAGGAGCAGCGGATTTCCGATTGGAAGGCGAAGGGCGGAGACAGGGGAAAAGGCGAGGGCAAAGGCCAAGGAAAAGGCGGAGGAAGAAGCTATGGTGGTGGACCTGGCCAAGACCATCGAGTGAGGTCGATCGAGGAGGTTGCTGAGGACATGTTGAGGACGTTGGAGGAACTCAAAGCCCAGCAACGTGATGGACTAAGTCCTGGCGGATCGCAGCCGGAAGGGGCTGCGGGAAGCCAGGTCTAGAGGAGCCCCCACGGGAGTGGGACCTCGGAGGTCTCTCCCCGAAAATCAGTGGAATCCCAGAGAAAGCGAAGGCACATCGGGTGCCGAAGAAGGCTCCAGAAGAGCCAAAACCACTGAGCTTCGCCACCCCCACCCCCTGGAGCGTCCTGCCAAGGGAAGTACATGTGGGTACGGGACATGGCAAGAAGGAAGGAGCGACCACGGAGAGCCCCGTGGACGGGCAGGACCAACCCAAGATCTACACCATCCGTGACCATACCCTTGAAGTCCTGATGCACCCAGACGTGCTAGAGTTGCATGCCGTGAGAGTCGTCCATACACCTCATGGCGACGAGCGGCAGTTGCACTTGAAAGTGCGAGTACGGTGCGGACGAGAGGAGACGGTGGTGGATGTGTTAGTGGATACGGGTGCCCAAGTGAGCCTGGTCCGGAGAGGGTTGTTCAAGGAGGAACTCCTGCAGCCCAGCCGGAGACCGGTGCGCCTGAAGGTCGCCAACGGAGGTGGCACCCATGAGGCCACTATCAGTATGGAATTCTGGGAACATGAGCGCTTGAACCGCCCTGATCAGGCGAAGAGAAGCACTCTATCCGGGAAATTCTATGTGGCCGACATTACAGATTGGGATATGATCATGGGGTATGACTTCATGGTGACAAATGCCATTGGAACCCTTCCCCATCGTGCAACGCTGGTCCGGGAGGATGATGAATGCCTCACATGGCTGTCCACGGACTATGCATGCGGATCATCCCAATGGAATGCTGAGGAAGAGGATCGGATCGTCCAAGCGGTGCAAGCTGTGGGTGCCAAGTCCAGAGGAGACCGCGGACTTCAGCTCACGGAGTATGGAATCGCGCCGCAGGTGTATGCCAGGATGATCCAGACGCTGGGAGCCGAAGCGCCCGAGACGGACGTCTTCGCTTCCCGGGATGCCCCACTTTTGCGGAAGTGTAGGAGGCATTGGCATCGAGGAGACTCAGCCTGGCACAGGCATTCGGGTTTGAAGGAGTGGGGACCCATGTATTGGCATGGCTCCCTGGACAATACCAGACGTACGGTGGAGAAGATCATCGCGGATAGGGCGAAAGGGATCCTGGTCATAACCGGCATAGGATCCACCCCATGTCCGCTGGAGGGTCTCAAGTCGACGCTGGACTCCATCACCCTGAACGAGATGTTATTCGGGCCAGAGGAGGAGTTGTTCGTCGACGCCAAGGGTGTATCAATGCCCTCCCCGGGTCAAGCGTGGGGTACCAAGGCCTTCCTGGTGGATGGGGCGCAAGCCCAGCCCACGGGTGATGAAGCATTCATCCGTAGGGTGGAGGCGGTGCCCATGAAGGTCATGTTTGAGCCCAAGGAGGGGACGGATCAGCCTATTGATGGCATTGACGTCCTGTCCCACGCCGAGATCGACGACGTCGTCAACTACATGCGGATGGGGATGCACGACCTTGTGGCAGCCAAGAGAAGGCGGGTCATGGTCACATCTCCGCATTGGTGGGATGACAAGATGTTGGTCACCGGCAAGTACGAGAAGGACGAGTTCGTGGCGAGGGTCATGGATCACATCGCGGACCAATACCATGGTCCGGTTGGGTCGGACCCACCAACATGGGATTTTCCAAGAATTGGTGCCGCTGGCGACAGTCACCAGCCCGAGGCCGCAAATTTTCGAAAAATATCGGTGGGAGTCGAGACCCACGACGATGAAGACGGCATATCGGACGAGGAGAAGTCGGACTCGGACCCAGAAGAGGCCTATACCGCAGTGCGGTCGGTAGTATCAATACCGAAGCAAGCGGCTGAAGAGGCTCAGGAGAACCCGAAGGTCGCCGAGCTGAAGGAGAGACTGATCAATGCCTATCCGCGGCTATTCAGTGGCGTCGCCAACAAGAACCCTCCAGATCGTGGGAGGTTGGTACAGCGAAGATCAAGCTGAAGCCAAACCCGAAGATCTATCGTCATCGGGAGTACCAACTTCAGGGCGATCGGGCCGAGACCATGAAGAAGCTGTTGGCCGAGTTCATTGAGCGGGGATGGATCGAACCCTCCGACAGTGAGTGGGCCAGCCCAGCCTTCATCCTGCCCAAGAAGGAGAAGGGCGAGTGGAGGTTGGTGGTGGATTACAGGGGTTTGAACGAGCAAACCGAGCACGACTCGTACTCGCTTCCCCTGATCGACTCCATCCTCCAAAAGCAACAGAAAAAGCGGATCTTCACGGTGTTGGACCTGAAACACGGTTATCACCAGATGCCGCTACACCCGGACTCCAGGCCCTGCACAGCGATGTCAACGCCGTTGGGGCCCATGCAGTGGAAAGTGGTGCCCATGGGCGCCAAAAATGGCAACGCCGCTTTCCAGCGCATGATGGAGGTACTACTCGGTCCTGTCCGGGACTGTGCCGACCCCTTCGTGGATGACATCATCATCTGATCCGGCACGGAGAACATGACTGACGACGAGCTCATCGAAGCGCATGAGAAGGATCTGCGCCGAGTGCTCAGCGAGCTGGACAAGCACAACATGGTGTGCAAGCCCACCAAAGCCTCACTCTTCGTGAAGGAAGTGGAGTTCGCGGGTCCCGTGGTTGGTCACGGGCAACGCCGTCCCATGCCTGGGAAACTGGCGTCCCTGCACCACTGGGAGAAGCCCGAGACTATTAGCGAACTCCGATCCTTTATGGGGTTCTGCAATTACTATTCGGGCTATGTCCGGATGTATGCAGAACTGTCGGGGCCGCTGCACAGGATGTTGCAGGTGGGCAAGTTCGATGGCCGGAAGGGGAGCAAGAAGAAGCTTGCTTGGACCCCTGAGGCTGAGGATGCGTTCAACTGCCTGAAGGAGCGACTTCTGGGGCAGTTGGGGCTGTTCCTGGTGGACCCGGACAAGAGATTCGTGCTACGGACAGACGCCTCGGACTATGCCGTGGGGGCAGTCCTCGAGCAAGTCCGGGACGACGGGACTCATGTTCCCGTGGCTCTTTGGAGCAGGATCCTGGCCGAGGGCCAACGCCGAACATGGACCGCGAGGGAGAAGGAGACATACGCCATTGTATGTGCGCTCAGGAAGTGGTCTGGCCACATCGGACTGCAGCCGGTGGTGGTTTGCACGGACCACCAGTCCCTACGGAGCTGGCACAAGGAGCATGTCGACACCCCCTCAGGACCAGCGGCTAGGAGGGCCCGATGGCACGAGACATTCGCCAAGTTCGACCTCAGCGTCGTATACGTCCCGGGGAAGGACAACACTGTGGCAGATTGCCTCAGTCGATGGGCCTACCCCGCGGGCACGGCTTGGATGGACATATCCAGCCATGAGGACGCCGAGGAGACCGAGGAAGCCAAGCGCATCATCCAGTTGGAGAAGGCCATGGAGCAAGAGGGGGTCAAGTGCTTCGTGGTGATGGCGAACCGTACGGACCTGGCCAAGTTCCGGGGTGCCCGCGTCCAAGCTATTCGAGAGGAAACCCTCGAGCAATGGATGGTGGCCCCTGTAGAGCTAGTCAGGTCGGTGCTCACAGAGGACTGGTCGGATGACTACGCGGCATCCGAGCACTGGAGCAAGTACTGGAATGCCGTGAGCGCCCCGTCGGACGACGAGTGGCCTGAGGGCTTGACCGAGGATGGGGACAAGTTGTTCCTCAAGGACGAGCTGCTGGTGCCCGAGAACCGAGTGGAGGAGCTCATTGACCATTGGCACAACGCCCAGCTCATGCACCCTGGCCGAGACAAGATGCAGCAGGACCTGGAGTGGCGTTTCAAGTTCCCTCCGGGGTACTACGCCATCCTTGATAGGTACTGCAGCGACTGTGCCGTGTGTTGGGCCACGAAGAGCCCCAACCACTCCACAGCGGGCAACCCGGTGTATACGGCTATACCGGAGGCCCCTATGCGGTCCGTGGCCATGGATGTATTCGCCATGCCTGAGGTCACCGTGGAAGGAGAGACCTACGACTGTGTCATCCTGGCGGTGGATAGGCACAGTGGGTATATCGTGGCGGTCCCTGGCAAGAAGTCCAAGAAGAAGGACAAGAAAGACAAGCATGGAGTGGGGCTGCAAGCCAAAACCGTCGCTAATGCCATGATCAGGCATTGGCTGACGATTTTTGATGTCCCGGCTGTCATCTGCAGCGATCGGGGCAGTCAATTCGTGGGGACGTGGTTCAAGACGATGTGCAGGCACATGGGGATTCGGCACGCCAAGACCGTGGCATACCACAGCCGGTCGAATGGCCGGGCTGAGGTGGCCGGGCGGCAGATGTTCGAGAAGTTCCGCCAGCTGCACATCGATGAACCGGGCCGGAATTGGTACAATTCGCTGTGGAGGGTACTCCAAGCGTATCACGACCTTCCGGGGCCCACTGGACTGTCGCCCCATCGCATCCTGTTCCTACGGGATCGAGTGTCACGCACTCTCCCGTGGTTGAACCATGGCAAAGTGGCCCGAGATGCGAACGCCATGATGGCTGAGGCGGACAAGGTGTGCAAGGCACTTCAGGACGAGGATGACAAGAGGGCCAAGTACTTCAAGCAGGGAAAAGTCCAGAAGTATGCTCTCCAAGACACCGTGTGGGTGGAGCGGCACCACAAGGATGTCCTGTCCAGGCATCGGCAGGCATCTTGGTATGTGCCGGGGGTAATTGTGCGGAAGGTCGGGCAGGATGTGTATGCGGTTCGTGTGGGGGATAACAAGATCCTGGACCACGACCATACCCAGCTTCGTCCCCGAGCACCAGACCCCAGCGGACGTCCCGTCACCTTCGAGTTCACGGCCGGCGATGTGGACTCGGACGACGAGGGTGAGGACGACGACTTCACTGCCGAGAAGATCCTGGCGGACAAGCCGGACCCGGGGACGCCTGGGGGAAGCCTTATAAAGTCCGTTGGAAGGGATTCGCCGCATCCAGGGACTCGTGGGAGCCTCCGGGCATTTTTGTGCCGAGGTACACCACGGTCTGGATGGACTACCTGAAGAAAAAGAATATTTCTTTGGATGTCAAGGACGTGTTGGTCCATTTGGTTGCTGCTGTAGCACCGTAATGGATCCCCCTTGGCATTTTTGTTTGTTTCTGTGCTCGGGAGACGGGTGAGGGCGTTCATCCGGGGATTTTTGGGCCTTGATTGGCCATCTACCCCCTTCACTCGATCTCCACATATATATTTCATTGTGGTATACTTATTTAGGTCGACCGACGACGTTTCTCTATCCTTGATCCCCTTGGTCCATGTTGTAGATCAAGAGGAGACCGGATATGGCGTAGGGCGCTGGGTATCAGTGTCCTCACCCCTCCCTTGGGGCGTGGGGGACGCCTACGACGTGTGTGGGGCCTCCATGTGTCCCTGGGACATTGGGGGGGGGTTGGAGCCCATTGGGGTCCTCCTGTCTTCTCTTCAATGACTTCCGAGCGGTAACAATGCTCTGAGAAGGGGGGTGAAGCCGGTTCGGACCCCCGTGGCCATCTTTGGGTCACTTGGGGTGTGTATCTATGTGCCGGCAAGCCGCCATTGGCTGATATCATACTCTCCCGTCCACCTGAACTACCCTGATGTGATAGTGTGATAGGTTTGGCCATTCCGGCTACGAGCGGCCATATTGAGTACCGAGGCGCCGCCAGCGGAGATTTATATATCAGAATATCAGGAATCAACAGAGTTTTATTATCATAATGTTTCTGTAATTTTTCAGCCTTTCGTTCTGATGGTCAATGTATCGGCGACTGCCAGTTGGCTCGCGATTTTGCGTTAACCGATTGGTTAACTGTTATTTCCAGATATTTTGGCGGAAACCCCGATGAAGGGTCAGATTTCATAAGTAAAGGGTTCGTTGCTTCCGCAATTTTCTAAATATGCACTCGAAATTTTATTCTGAATTTTTCGCGATGTCGAAATCGGATTTTCGACTTCGACATCGCCGCACTTGATTTCGTCTTCTTCCAGTGGTCATACTCTTTTCCCTATGCCCGAATCAGGTTTCCCTTATACTTGCCACCCATTTGACTTGGAGATATAAGGGGAACAAAAGCGAATCGTGGGACCACTTTGAAGGGCCATATCTACGCGCGAGTGTGATGAAAGAGAACAAAAAAGGTTGGGTTGCAAGCGCCTTAGTCTCTACTTAATTTAGGAAGCATCAAACGCCTTTGGTGTGTACACATGCTAGGTATAGCAAGGGATAGTGGGCAAGAGGCTATAAAGTGATATAGAACTCTTGGACCGTGCAACCGAACATTTTATTGCGACTTTCGAGTGTACCGCATGAGTGTTGGGGTTGCATACCAACTTACCTTGGGTTCCTACGTATTTTTAACGTGAAGTTATGTCCATGGAGGGACATGGCATATCATGGTGGGAGCCACATTTTGAGGGTATGTGTTATATGCATGGTATATGTTTGATATGCTCACGCCCATGTTATATATCTTCATGTGGCCGAAGAGATGGGGAGCCATACGTGACAAGGGCCTTGCCCATGTCCCAATTGTGGAATTCAAAGCGCTAGACTAAGTCTACCGCAAATGTGTTGCTCATGGTATGTTTGGCAAGGAGATCCATGAGTGCACTCTCATTTTCATGGGGCATGTAGATATGAGTGGCGAAGGTATCTCCATGCGCCTGATTGGGGATCCAACTGGGGGAATTGTTCGCAAATGGTTCCAATCATTTGTGTATTGAACCATGAGCGGATATCATGGGTGAGCATAGAGATATACTATCATGACAACTTTGTATTTGGTCATATTTTCATGTTTTTGACCTCAATTTTTGCTCATTTTTGCGTTTTGTGTACTCACCTGGTCAGCTGACAGCAAAAAGCCTATGGGGAGTCGAACCATGGTATGTTGTTCATCTGTTGGCGTATGCTTTGGAGTTGAACACCACCATATGCCGGATCGTGTACTCCATTTGGCTTGGCGCACGAAGGAATACAAGAATTGGTCTCAAGATCATGGGCTGACTTGGGCAGTGCGTGGCGCCCATATCCGAAGGGGTTTCGAGGGTAAAGTGGGGATGTACATGGGCATTGACCTTTGGTGTCTATCCTCCATGAATGGTGGACTTCCATTGCATGCATGCTTTGAGCCTTCGGATCAGTGGTAACTTCAATTTTGGGCATATATTTGATATATGGCCAATATGGTGTGAATTGGCAGTTTTTTGGCATGTTATGAGTTCAAACTCATGGGGCATATCTCCAAGCCCATTCGACTCCAAGTCCAACCAAGGTTATGTCAGGGTAGGGCATGGTCCTGAGTGCCACCCTAGGCCATGACACGCCACCCCTCCCATTGGGCTACGATTTAGGGGCTTGGCAGTGAACACATTTTTGGGGTTTATGTAGTGACTTTTGATACATGGCATTTAACCATCTTATTGGACTGGGTTCAGGGCATCATGTTGGTGAGTCAAGGGAAGGTCTTGAGTCCAGGGAATGAGGGGTCTATGGCTGTAATTGTGTAAGTTTCCATCTTTCCCCAACTGTGCTCTATTTGTGTTCATATGCCAATTTCAGGGCTTTCTTCTTTGGTGCAATTCTTGTACATGCCCGCCACCGTGGGAAGACCGGTGTGCTGAACAGAAGCCCGCATCGTGGATTGGATTGTGAATCGGGTTATTGCTGCATTTGTGAGATCTGATTGCTGTTCAGGGTTGAAGGAGGATTGTATTCTCGATTTTCTATATTTTTGGATTTTGGACCCGGGACTTTGAGAAATGCAAGCATTGATCAGGAGCACATCAGCAGGGATTACAGGCGGAAGGGGCACAGCGGGGGCCGGTCCTGGTAGGGACATTCTTTAACAACACCCCATGGAAATGGACAGACGAGGAGAAAAACAAGTTGGAGGGACTGAAGTCGAAAATCTGCAAAGCAATACCTCTGGGAGTGCCGCTACCGAAAAGAGAGATAGTCTTCGTCTCGGACGGTTCGAACGTTGGCGGAGGCGGTACTCTCTTTCAATGGCAAGCGCTCCGTCCTGAACAGTGTCACGAAATCGATGAAAGGCTCAGAACACAAGGAGTGAACCGAGACGGCAGTCTGAAGCATTCGTACAACGAAGACCAATGGCGACTTGTTCCACTCGGACATTGGAATTGGAAGTGGAATGCAGCGCGCTCCAAGTACCACACGTACGAGCACGAACTGTTGGGAGGAGTACTGGTCCTCGCCAGTCAACAGAGGATCATTGGTAACAACCCAGTCAGGATTCGGTCAAGTACTTTATGGACTCACCGCCTCCCGAACAACAGAGACTACGGCGATGGTGGGTGTTCCTATCTCAACTACGACTAGCCGTTCACCACATCCAAGGACTCAAAAACGAACTAAGCGATTACCTGAGCCGCAACTCGTTCGACGAACACTTGCGCAAATCTTCCGAAGAAATGGCAAAGGCCGCGTTTGCCAAGATGGATGTGCAGCTCGACCTGTTCATGAAGACCACGCAATCGCAGAACAAGTGGGGAAAGGAGGAACTGTTGAAGGATTACGCTGCGATTATGAAACAACTGCAACCAGGGCAGGTCAAGCTGATCGCCGGCGGACAGTGGGCAATGACTAAAGACGCGCTGTACAAGGAAGATCGACTATGGTTACCTGAATCCCATGTCGAGGAAACACTTCGATGGAGCCACACGGTCAACGGTCATCCTGCAGTGCAGAGGTCCTTATGGTTTTTCGACCGCCACTTTCACTGCAACAAGAATGAGTCAGAGAAGAAGAGACTTATGACCGAAGTGACGAAAGACTGCGGCTGCATCCTGGAGAAACGCATCAGTCAAGTTGATCGCGGAGAAATCGGAAACCTGCCCATACCTCATATGGTGAACTCTGTCGTGTACCTCGACTTCATGCACCTGCCCCACTATGCCGGGCACAACTTTGCGTTGATGGTCACGTGCGGGCTCCCCAGATTCGCGAGGGTCTTCCCTATGAACAAGCAGGCGGATTGTGAAACTGTGCTGAAGACTTTGTTTGAAGAATGGGTACAAGTCTATGGTTTACCGAAGGTCATCCACTCTGATCAGGACGTGCGCTTAACAGCAGCAGGCAACTGGTACAGGGGAGTACTGGAGACTCTTGGTTGCGGAATACAATTCGGTATGCCCTATCTACGCACCAAGAACGCAGTCTGCGAGAGGCAAATCCGCTCGTTCAAAACAGTGATGCGGATCCCCATGGCGCAGGAGAAGGGGAGGAACTGGTTGAGAGTCCTACCGTACGCAACATACCTGATGAACAACCAGGTGTCCATGCGTACTGTTTTCTCACCGCACGAGCTCTTCTCTCGTTGTCCTGGTTTCCACATGGAGTTCCCGACGCCGCAGGACGCGAATCCTAAGGTGAAAGAGTGGATCGAGAAGCACGCGACTTTGGCAAGCAAGGCCAAAGAACTGCTTTAGAGGACCAGAGAACGTGAGAACACACGCAGCAACCGTGGGCGCAAACCCGTCGAATACCGAATCGAAGACATGGTACTCGTGCACCACGGGAGGTTACCGCGCTGGAAAAAGAACGATCTAGACGTACCCTACCATGGTCCTTTTAGGGTCACGGATGTGGGTCCTAGTTCGATTAAAGTACGCGCAAGCCCGAGGTTTGGGGGAGAGATCGAAGACGGCTTCCCTTTCCTCAAGAGGTACACCGTGATGGACGAGTACGACCTGGATTTGGAGGGTTTCGACGACGAAGTGGCGGCTGAGGAGGATGAGCTCAACGACGATCAGGATGAGGACATGACGTTGGAGCTTCGCAGCGCGGAGGACTCTGAAGGAGAAGGACAGCTGCCGGATATGGACACGAAGGAGATGAAGGCAAAGGGTTTTTACAAGGTGGAAGCTATTCTGCGTTCGAAGTACAGGCATGGCTGGAGATTCTTGGTCAAGTGGGAGGGTTACTCTATGGCAGAGGCAACGTGGGAACCCTACACGGCGTTTTTTTTGGACCAAAGAAATGTGAATTCGGTATTTCGGGATTACTGCCACGCCAACGGGTTACAGAGGGTGCTCAAACTAGCGGAGACCAAGAGTAAGAAGGAGCACGAAAAGCACAACTTGTAAGAACCTGAAGACTCTTCTCCCAAGTCAGCCGACTCCACGTCCACGTCCACGAGCACGTCCACGGACACCGTCTTGAAGCATTCCCCATCCGACTCCGACATCAACCCTGGGTCCACCGCTCCCGGCAGCCAACCAGGCTCACCCATCTGGGCGCTGTCCAGCTGAGCGTCTACCCAGTACAGCCGAAGCCCATCAGAGTTGGGCATGACTGCCCAACGGCCGACAGGCTCCAGCTGGCGCCCACGCCCAAAGAGGGCATGGATGGGCAGGTGGGAGCGGGGGAAGGAGATGCGGGTGTTGGTGAGGGGAGGAGGGATGCAGGGAGGCGGAGTGCCGGAGAAGGAGAGTGGACAGTTGTAGATTGACTCAAGAGTAGATGCAGGAGATGGAGGTGCGAGAGATGCACCGGAAGTAGAAGAAGAAGAAGAAGGAGGTGGCATCGGTGGCGGTGCCAGAGCCGCGGGGAGCGGCACGCCTGCCAACTGAAGCGGCGATGGTACTGCCGGGCCGGCCGGTGCTGGCAATGGCAGCATCACGTGCAAGAAGGGCACAGGCTGCAACAAAGCCTGTACACTGGGGGCAACGGGTGCAGGGGGAAGTATGGGGTTAGCGTTTGGCTGGTTTGGGTAGGGGCTTGGGCTTGGGCTTGGGCTTGGGCTTGGGCTTGGGCACGCCCTTACCGGTCGACTTTCTACGGTCCATGACTTCCTTGTAAAATAAGCTGTAAAACCATACAAGTCACGGCACTACTGTCAGCAGTAGGGTATCGTTTAAGGTGCCAGAACAGGAGTTTGCGTCGCTCTATTCCCCAGGGGGGGGGGGGGCGACTCCGCAACCAACTGACGCGCACGAACTCAAGAACCCAAACCAACAGAAAGGCCAGAAGAAAGGGAGAGAGCAAGACAGAGAAGAGGGGAAGAGAAGAGTGTGAGAGACCGGGGGGGAGGGGATATGACAAAAATTTTATGAAACCCACGCTGAAAACAGCGAACTCCGCGAGCGAGGTTCTGGGTGGCTAGGGTGCCAGGTCACTGTAACCAGGGGTAGACACCTACGCACCCAGGTACTAAGCGAACGGTGAACGCCAAGTGGGAATGGTGTACAGTGACATCCTTTACTCCTTGTGACATCTTTTTCACCTTGTGCGAATCAATCATTTCATTCCCTTCTCACCAATGAGCGAATCAGCACGCGCACGCTGGCCTCCCTGAGCAGTACAACGGCCATCCCGGCAGTGCGATGACTACACCCTGCCAAGTGGATCGAAGGACGCTCGCAGGATCACAGCGATTTTGTTAAACAAGCACGTAAACCACGCCGCGATCTGTGCGAGGCTAACGAAGGTCCACCTCAGCAACTTGCCCGTACCAGTACCTTTACTACGAGAGTGACGGAGAACGAGGGAGAGACGGATGAGTACCAAGTACCTCTACTACAGCTACCTGCAGACTGAGTAAAAGAATATCAACCTGACTGCCTACAGCGACAAGGAAATTGGGATCAACGCGTGGAATTCAAGGTACGCGCTACGCAAAGCTGCTGAAGGACGTGTCAGACGCCTGCACGCCTACGCAACGAACAGATCATGGCAATGAAGGACGGCGCACGGAAGCAGCTTGACTGAGCACGACCCCAAACCACACGCGCAACTCACATGCGCTATTCCAGAGCACCTAAGGTCTGACCACAAGCAAGAAATGAGTGTAAGGATATTGCGCATGCATGTGGTGAGCCCATCTAAGGGTTATATTTTTTGCGACGCACGCAAACGACTTGCAGCGCTGCAGGGGGGGAGTTAGATGAACCCACTGAGGCTGTTTCTTTTTGAGAACATGCCTATTTACATGAGCAATCAGTTATTAAGCTGAACTCTGGTAGTGAATTTCCTACTTTAAACCAGATCCAGATCCAGATCCCAGAATGAACAGCATGATGCTGCTAATCCAAGATTGTCCTGCATGAACAGTTAAGATGAACAGTAAATCAGAGGAATGATTGAAGATGATGGTGACAGGCAGATTCTCAGAGGTCTAGTTGTTCATAATCAGATCATGATGCAGAAATGACATGATGGGTCATGATGGGGCACATGAATGGCTCCATGATGGCCAGTCCTACTGAGTGGGCAGTTCAGGAGATAAAGGTCAGAACTGAACTTGGGTGATAGTAAAAGGCCCAGAAACCACAGAAACATATCTTTTTCATGTATTTTATGCTCTAAAGAGGTGTGCATATTTTTGGGTCTTTGTGTAGCGTTCTATGCCATGGACCTAAAACCAGTGGTGGACTTTCATCAGCAAGTTTGATCCTGAATTTTTGCTTTGTGCTAGGGTGTAAGGCAGAAATCTTTCTCTTTATCGCCTTTGCTGCCGCCACCTTATAACCACCGCCACCCTTATCACCTTCGCCACCCTTATCGCCACCCTTACGCTTAGCACCCTTAGACTTACCTGCAACGCTCCAATGAGTGTCATTGCATGGAGAATTAGGCTTACACGTCCACAGGGTGCTATTGGTGGCACCCCAATCAATCCAAGACATGTCCATCTCCGTTTGTTTACGTGTTTTGCAATGTTTCGAACGAGGAACCCAGAACGTAGGTGGCAATTTAGGCCCAGGTTCGACGGTTTTCTTCTCCGGAGGTTTAGGGTGACCCACGGCGTTGACGGAGGTGTCAGCGGGTTCGGAGGTGTTAGGGTCTGCCGTAGCATCCGCATTAACCGCATTCACCACGGTTCTATTGTGAGAAGGGCAATGAGTGTACATCACCGTCGTCTTCTCTCCCTTATTGAGTAGTTCGAGAGCTTCCCTCTCCGATACGCTTTTATGGGCAAGGGCGTAGATTTCTGCAGGCTTCAAACGAGGCCTACGTTGCTCCACTTTCATAGTGTAGCCGCGTTCGTGAGGTGTGTTGTTGAGTTGCAAGATCCACTCCTGTAGAGACGGGTCTTTGCAATCAACTACCCCCCCAGCCTAGAATGGGAATCAATCCCAGGAACCGTAGTGCAACGTTGAGCGCTATATTTCCTGCGTTCCTTTTCGAATTGGGCGCGACCCGGCGAACGGTCAAGGCCACTAAATTCCACCACATAGCTATCTGGGCTATTCTTGGCCTCTTGCTTGACGACGTCTTCCTTTATCCACGGGAGCTTGATTAGGAGCTGCTCCCGGATCACGTGGGGATGAGTCTCATTGCTCAAAGGCAACAAAGGTTGCCAACGAGCATAGAAATCTTCAAGGTCGATGAGGGTCACTTGCCCTTTAACCACCCTGGGGTCAGGGCTCGCCAACTTTTCATCGGGCCTTGAGGGGACATTCTCGTGGAAACGTTGTTCAAAAAAGTCCCACAACTCTTTGAGGGTGGGGGCCCTTCGTGCGTGGTGGGTGGCCTCGGCAACCCGTGCGTTGATGATCGCTTTTAGCCATCGGGGCAAGGTACTCAAAATATTTTTTGCCTCGTTGGCCTTTCGGTATATGGGATCTCACCCCCGCAACCATTGTTGAAGCTTCTCCACCCACTCGTCGTAGCTCTCTAGATGCCCATTGAATTGCGGTTTAGGCATGTCAATATCCTCTACCGCTTTGGTGTAACTATTTTGCACCAGGGGCATTTGGTATGGGTGGTAAGCGGGTGGAGCCATAGTTGAGGGAGCACCTCCACTTGCACTTGGTGCAACCTTCACCGGAGAGACTGTACACGTGTCCGTCGGATGAGAGGGCCTGTATGAAGGTTTCCCGGCAGAAGTGAAAACAATTTTGGTGAGGGGATTAATGTTCCCCAAAAAAGAGGTGTTCTCCTCCGCATTGGCCCACGGGGCCGTAGGCTCCGTGAGGTGTTCTTCGCCCTTAGGGGCCGCCCTCCACTCGGCGATAGCAGGTTCCTTCTGCTTTTCGGCGGTTCCCCTCCACGAAGTAGGTTCTTGGTGGTGGGGGTGTTCGTGGTGTTCCTCCCCCCCCTCGGCCACCCTGAATCCGGACAAGCTTTCGGATGGTAGATGCAATCCTGGGATGGCTGGACGGAGAAAGGAAGGACACACCCACCACAAGATGGAACAGATGGCGCGCCCATGGGCGCCGTAGGCGCCGCCGGCTCGGGATCAGAAACGGGTGGCGGCGCCGATTGCTGGGGCAGGACCACCGTAACAAGCTCTGTAGGCGTGGAGTACCAGTGGTCCCACGCATTGATGCTAGATGCAACGGCGGCGTAACGCTTAGGGAGCGACTCCACTGCGCTAAAGCACTTAGCCGTGTTGCTGTTGGACATTTTAAGATGATCCACCATGCTAGCCACCACCACCTTAGAATCCTGTTGGTAGCCCTGAACCGCCGCATCAAACTTAGCCAATGTAGACAGAATTTGCCAGCGGTAGAGGCTACTGCCTGAGAAAGTCCCTGATGGGATCGCTGCAACTCTAGATTCTGAGTTCGCAGGTCCATCACCTGTGCGGTCAGAGATTGGATGCACGTTTCATAGTGCACCACACACCGGGGACAGCGACAGGTGTGCTGTAGTTCATCCTCCCCCCCCGTGTTTAAGCGGGGGCCCCAGGTTGTCGAAACGATGGACCCCCCACTCCGCGAGGAGGAGATGACCCATCACCGCCTATTCCAGCAGCCCCCCCTTGCCACAGAGGAACCAGAGGGCCCCCCCGCAGGGTTGGACGGGGGTGTGGGGCGCGCATCAACCGGTGCAGGCGCCGCCCCACTAGAGGAATGCCCCCCCCCCCCGAACCCCCACCACGTGATGGCCGAATCAGGTACGGAATGCAATACACATGCTCGACGTAAGCCGGCTGGCGGGGTGACGGCAGAGAGGGAACAGGACCAACAGTATTAGGCTGCGGCGGTGGCGTTGGGGATTCGTCCACAATATTCTGTGGTGACTCATGAACCACAACAGGTGACTGGAATCTCAAATGGGAAACAAAAACAGGCTCCGAGCCCGCTGCAACCTCTGGATCCCCCCCCAATTGAACAGTAAACGCGGTTGGGGGTCCTCCGTAGGAGATGTAGTTGTGGGGGGGGAGACCAAGTTTATTGGGAGGGTTGCTGAACCTCCCTCCACCGGATTCCCTCCCTCCCAGCACAGATTGTTAACCTTCGGCATCGCTGGAGAATCATCCACTAGGGATGAACAATGTTTCGTGCCACTCATAGGCACTGGAGATGTAGTACCGGCCCGGTCCTCCGTAGGCTCCAGATATTCCAAGCTCTGACACGGGCGGTCTTCGACGCTGCTCATAGGCACCAGGGATTCATCCACAACAATGCACTGAGGGGCCGGAGAGTCCTCCACCATGATGTAGTGGGGAGCCGGCGATTCCTCCACAAGCATGCGGCGATCCCTTGTCCCTGACATAGGTTCAGGCAGTGCAGTCGATGAGGCAACAGAAATAGTGGAATGATGAAGGGGTCGATGTTCCAGCACTCCAATCTCCTCCTCCTCATTGTTGTTCCCCTGTTCTAATGCCAGGGGGAACCACTGGTCACACTCATCCTCCTCGATTTGTGTGGGGGATTCCTCGATGATCGTAGGATTAAGCCTGGATCCGCTTGGAGGATTGAGATACGCTCCCAGGGCAGGAGATTCCTGCACCAAGTAGGGAAACCGCCGAGATCCACTCATTGGAGTGGGCAACGATTCCACCATAGTGGGGTTCTGCCTAGTCCCGGACAGGGCTTGCTGGATCAGGGCCACGGCCTCTCGAGCCGGACCCAGATGGCCATGGGGAACAGGTGGAAGCGCGATGACTCGACGGTTTTCAGCGTCGAGTTGGTCAACAATAGGGCTGATGGGCCCTGCCGCAAACAGATGTTTTCAGACCTGAGGCTCTGGCAACCCCCCTAGCAACAGAGGAGTGCCAGAGCCGACCACGATGGGGCCCATTGGCGAAGCCATCGTACCCCAGTGGGCAGTGCGTGAAGGTGCAGCGGTCGTACGCTTGATCACCCCAGTAGATGAGTCGATTATTTCCCATTTTTGGGCGCTAATAACGGTTATCGAGCCTCCGTGGTCCTCTCATCGCTCTCTGAGGGTGGTTGTCTATTTCCCCCCAAACCATCCCAGGTATACCAGCTGGATCTCGAGGATGGGGGGGCCCGATGGGAACATTCGGTGATTTCGGAAACTTAGGATTTGTAGCCACTTGGAGCTTGGCCCGTTTTTGCAGCGACTTCCCGGCCGATGGGGTCAGGGCCGAGGAGGTCCTGAGGGTGGTGACCTGGACACCATCAGCTATCCCTCCCGGGGGGGAGATTTGAACTTGAATTTGGTCCACAATGTCTTGGACCGATCGCTTTCCGCGATGCCAAACGCCCAACAGCGACGAAAAATTTTGGCCTCTGCTACCATGAAACCAGATCGGGTCGCCAGGAGCAGAGGACGCAGTGGCATGGGCAGCAACATTGCTTGGCACAGCAGACATAACGATAGTGGTGACTGAATAGTATCCTGCAAACAGATATGGTACACATAGCCAATGAAATACCTGATATGCACATATGAGAAATCCACCCTATCATCCACTAATTGATATAACTACTAAACATCCAAGATTGCCTTATCTATCTCACATCCTATGTTCCCAACACAGAAATGGAATATAATATACCCTATCCCATATATATTGCATATGTAGGGCCATATAATGTTCCCTTAGGGGTAATATGCCAGGGTAGGGTTGTGACCTGCTTCATGAACAGTCGGTTGGGAACATACTGTTGTCTCCCCAGAGAACGACGTGTATGGGGCCTG
Organism: Eutreptiella sp. 'Long Island Sound 2002'; assembly: GCA_964036045.1. Classification (NCBI taxonomy): domain Eukaryota; phylum Euglenozoa; class Euglenophyceae; order Eutreptiales; family Eutreptiaceae; genus Eutreptiella; species Eutreptiella sp. 'Long Island Sound 2002'. The sequence continues at coordinate 116,090,924 of OZ038379.1, forward strand.
TTGGTGGTGCTGCTTCAAGTGACTCAATATGCTTTTGCAGTAACTTTGCATCTTTCCGTCTGATCTGTCCTTTCGTCTTCTTCTGGTCGATTCTCACCTTGCTCAGCTCAATCCCCACCTGCTTCCCATCTGACTGCAGGTGGCCCTCGATGTCTGTACTCATTGTCAGGCTAGGATCTGGTGTTTCCTTCTTCTTCCGCCCCTTCTTTGGTGTTCCAGCCTCCGATTCCGATTCCTCAGGGTCATAGCCGGTATCCACCAGTTCCTCACCGGTCTTTTTGGAGGGGCTCGCCATTCTGCAATAAGAAGAAAGTCTGTTTCGCAAGAAACGAAGTATTAAAAAGGGTTGAAATTGTCGAGAAGAATCGATGTGTGACGCATTTTTAGCAAAAACGGGTAAGGTATTGCTCAGAATGCAAAGCTGAGAGGTACCGCAACTGTTTTTGCTAACAACCTTGCGCGAGGCCTCGCGCAAGAGATGGGGTGTAATAACCTGTTGTCTCGGGCTGTTTGCGCGAGACCTCGCGCATCACTGCATGGTCTCCAATCTTCTTCGAACGTTCCGGATCGTGTTACCTTCTCTCTGCTCCTCGAACACACTGCGTTGGGGAATCAGCTCCGAGGACTTTCTCTTAAATCCAGGCTTAAGCGGCTTCTGCTGAGTCAGCATTAGCAACACAGACACAAGGACTTGTTTGTAATGGTTAGATTCCTTTGCAAGTACAATAGACGGTGGGAAGCTGGGTAAACCCCTGCGCGGCCAATGTGCCTGGACTGCACAAGTAGGCTCCGCGCACCACCTAACCCAAGGCACGTACACACGCTCTGCGTTCAAGTAAGCGGTTAACCACTGATGCACAGAATTGACAAAGGAATTGGGGATTTTGCAGACGTTAACCCTGTGACCTTCTTTGCGGATAGTGATTAGATGGCACAGATCGTCAACATCGTCAATGGTCACTGCACCTCTGTTTTGCCTCTTCTTTGTTACAAGGCTGGAGAGCAGACTTTCACAAAACTCCTCAGCAAAAGCCTGTGCAGGCATGGCTGAGTGCCATGCAGTGTGGCATAATAAGGCAGTTGCAACAGTGCGTTCGTACTTTAAAAGTGTGCCCCCCATGTTCAAACGGTCCAAAGGACACATGACGATTTGCAATCCCTCAGAAGCAAAAACACCCGACATAGCGGTCTCACCGGCCTAATTGCACTGCCTTACGAGGTGTCCTAGGTATAGTAACATAGGACAGTATTGTGTTAACAGAACCTGCATGGCTTTAAACACAGCGTACCGAAGACGACTTTGCCAATTCGCTGGACGTGCCAACCCGAGGGAGTAACATTTACTGTTGAAGCGCTGTATGTGGGGGCCCATATCCAACAACAGTGCACCAACGGTTATCTCCATTGTGATCAGCTTGGGAAAACAGGGGACAGTGTCACGGCTGCGCAACAAACCTTTACAGCAAAAAGTCACAATTGGCCAAAATGGGCCAAATGTTTGTGTAACGCAAAAATTGTACACGTGCCAGAAACCATATAATGTAGGGGTGACCGCAAAAATAAGCCGGACAATCCAGCCCGTGGTTTTTTGACCATACATCATCTTACAAATGCGGTAATGGATGTCCTTGTCTCATTAAACAGGCAGAACTGGTCTAGTGTGTTGCGCCAAGTCCCTAGTGAATTGCAGTAGGTTAAGAAGCGATACGTTGCTGCTTACCTTTTCTTTACTTAGACAGAGGGGCCGCCAATGCCGTCTTTTGGCAGGCACTGGGCGAATGATGTGAAGCGATGCCCTGATGTTTCGCACGGCAGGTCGTGTGCTTGCAAATCTCAGATCACGCAGGATACTTGCCAACGTTCCCTCGGTGTTCCCGAGCATGCGCGCAACAACAGGAACACGCCGTTCAAGCTCTTCCAGGCTACGATGACCATGCTAGTAGCGTGGTGCATCCCGTAGTAGCAAGACAGCCAACGCTATTGCGTTAAGGCTCTTGTCGTTCTTGTCAGGGTTTGTGGTAAAATTGTTTGTTGTACCAGTTGTCCATCCACAACACAACCCACTGCTGGTGTCTTTTGCTCACCAGTAGTCTGTAACCTGACTGCAGCCCTTTCTTTCACTGAAGGTGCGCTATATTGCGCCAAACCGGACCTTGCTAAAATGCGCCGCTGTGCCCTACTCCCCTCAATTGCAATAACAGATTTTGGTTTTCCCGGGTACCGAACTGCGCGGTGGCGCATCAGTAAAAAAAGGCGCCAGGCCTGTTCCATCAAAACAGAAACCCATCTCTTGCCCTCTGCCGCGATTGTCTTTTCAGCGCTGCAACGCGTCCGTTCATTTTTATGTAGACGGAGAAAAAACACAAGCAGCAATCGTGCCCCCTCGCCCCCTTGTTTCAGCCCTTCCCACAATTCTTCTGCCGTGTGTTACGGCGGTTCCTCTGAGCAGACATCGCGGAATACTCCAGATGCTGCGGCCACTGTCTCTTCAAGGTCCGACACTTTTGGCAGGGGCATTGTTACTGTGAAAAAAAAATTGCGTAAATGTATCTTCCTAAGAATCGCTGTTCGAAGAACTTTCCCGCTTGAAACATCAACCTGTCAAAGAAATTTCACGCGACCAAATGTCCAATGATTCGCTGGTCGCATCTGTAACCAGACAAGCGCGCGCGTTCCCATCGCGGATACACAAATGTAGTAATTGTTGCATATTTGTTGCTATTTGTGCATATTCATTACTTCATTACATGCACATTTAGATTCCCCAATGATACAATGATGCCCTGTGCTTGTGCCACTTTCATGGTGCAGAGGCCACAGCAAAGTCTTTTTTGCTGATTACGGTCCTGCTGCTGCGCCACTCTGCAGCAGGCTGGCCCGGGCTATGGCCATTACGGCCCTATTTGATTTTTTGGGCTACTGGTGCCCCCACCTTCCGCCTGGGGCTTTTTGGGATATTTCGGGTCTTTCAGCCTCTCCTTCACCCTCTCCCAGACACTGCAGTCCTTGGGGCTGCATTATGATCGACTTCGCCAACTTTGCCGTGTTTGGCCCCACATCCAGCCTTGGGGCCCTTTGATCCTCTTCTGCAAGGCCTCCCTCCCTGATTCCCTAACTGGTGAGTACTCTGAGGACTATGGATTGGACAATGATGGTCCGGCTGCCCAATCTTGCAGCCAATTTGGAGTATGTTGACGACCTTGGACTCCTTGACTCCTGATGTCCTCGCGAAGACTTGAGGTTTGAGGTTTGGGGTTTCGTGTACTAGACGCCTTTCGGCCCCGGGGGGCCACCTGGTCAGGCCAGGTGATATCCTCCCCACCGGGACCTAGTGGGGGGCCCTTCATGACAAGCCTCCTCCCTTGTGGCGGAGTTCCCCGGTTTCCCGGGACTCGGAGCCCTGTCCCTCCCCGGCTTGCCCTTCTCGCCACTCCTCAGTCAGTGCATTACTTAGCAACCATAGCTGCAGGCCCTTCCCCACCCTGTCGCCCCCCTAATGTGTGGTTGCCCGGGGTGCCGGCACCGCTGGGCCCGTGCTACTGGCTTGTCGCCAGTGAAAAACCCTCGGGCTGGCGCGGAGGCTGCCTAGCCGCGGGGCTGGTGCGTGGCTCGGCGCGCCACTACTGCCTTGGCGGGTGCAGTGCCCTGTTCATGTGTGCGTGGCGCTTGCGGCAGGTCCCTGAGGCCGGGGCCGGCGCCAGGTTTTGTGTCTTCTCCGTTCCCCCTCTCCCGCCCCGCGTTCCCTGCGCTGCGTGTGGCGGGTTGTCCCGTCCGGCGGTCCCGTACCCTCGCCCGCTGGTACCCCATTCCATGCGGTCTGTGCGTTTCGCGGGCTCGGTCCGGTTGCCCTTCTGGTATTCCCCGCGTGTCCTCTGCGTGTGCATGGGCTCGCGCTCTCGCGGCGTCCGCGCCCTTCCTCCCTCCCCGAGTCGGTGTGGCCCGCGCATCTCGGGTGGTTCCGGTGCAGGGCACCGGTAGGGCCGTTCCACGCGGTGCGTGCCCCTCCGCGTGTCCTGCCCCGGTCCCGTGCGCTGTTGGGCTTGCTTGGGGGGGGAGGATGGCCCGGTCCTGTTCCCCCCTTGCCTAACATGGGGTTGTGTGCCCCGTTACGGGCCAGCCCGCGCGTCCGGGGCGTTCTGGCGCCAGGGGGGGCGGGGGGAGGGCGGACTGTGTGCCGTCCTCCCCGGAGGCGTGGCCGGGGGGCCCCAAGGGGCGGGGGGTAGCTCTACCTCGGTCCGTCCCTCTGTCTTCCCTGGGCGGGTACCAAAGCGGGTGTTATTGGCGTCGCTCAGTTCGTGAAGGGCGTGGCCTCCATACTGCTCCGATTCCTGTGCACGTGTTGATCCCGGGTGCGGTCAGTTTGGCGCCCTTGTGTGCTGGCGCGGGTCCGCCTGCCTGTCGCGGTCTCTGTGGGAGCAGGGGGGGTGGCGGGGTGGGGGCGCGTGGCCTACTGGCTTTGCGGTGTTCCCCCCCGGGTGCTGTGGCCCTTTCAGGGGGAGGGGAGAGCTCCCCTGGCCTACGCGGGGGTAGAGGGTCAGCGCCTCCGAGGCCCGTCTCCGGCATCCCGCCGGCCGGAGGGGGGGGGGTGGGGGGAGAAGGGGGGTGGGGTCGCGCAGTGGTTCCTCGCCACCCTCCTCCGGGGGGGTTGTCTGTGGCCCCGGGCCCTGGCCCTCCTTCATGGCCGGCGGCGTGGAGCCGCGCATCCCCCCCTGCAGCATGCTTGGCCGGGGCTATGTGGCAGCCCCGGCACCGGGCGCGGTCTGGCCGGCCGCTGGTGGGTCAGTCTGGCCAGGGGGGGGGGGGGGGTGGTCGGTGGGCCGCGACTCCTCCGGTGCTCGGCTCGGTGGCCTCGCGGGGTGGGAGGTGGGAACGTTGCTCTGCTGCGGTCCGTCTCTCCGCCCTCCCCGGGCGAGCACCAATGCGGGTCGCTTTGTCATTGCCCCGCCCTCCACACTGCACTGGCTCACGTCCGCGTGCCGCCATCCAGGCGCGGCCCACGGGGTGCCCTTGAGCGCCGGCGCAGGGCTATCGGCCTGCTGCGGATACTGCGGGAATGGGCGGGCGGCGGACTGGAGGCACGCGGTTGACAGCAGCGTGTACCGCGGCAGTGGCGCCCCTCCCTGGGTGTCTCGGCCCTCTCGGGGGGCGGGTCTCCCGCCGGGCCCGGTGGGGGGGGTGCAGGGCCGCCGTCCCCCTGGCCGGCCACCGGCTGTCCGTGGGTCGGGGGGGGAGAGGGGGGAGGGGTTGAGGGGCAGGTCTCCCCCTTGTCCCTCTCTGGGCCCCGTCGTTGCTCCCCGGTGGCTGCAGGGGGGCGCCCTGGTGGTCCCCGCTCCGGGGGGCCACCAGTTGACGGGGGGGGGGGGGCGCACTCCCCTCCTGCTCCCCTCCACCCTCCGGGAGCTAGGCCGTCGTGCGGGACCTCACCCTAGGGCCCCCCGCTCCCCTCGCTGCCGTCGCCTCGCCGCGTGGTACCGGTGGGAAGGGGGGGAGGGCGGCGGGTGCTGGGGTTGGGGGGCCCGGTCAGTGGTTAGTGATTAGCGGTCTGCGGGGCAGTGAGGTCTCCGCGCCGCGCGCGTCCGCGCGTTCGCGGCTCGCGCCCTCTCCTCTACCGCGGGCGGCGCGCGTCCCTCCATTGCGCTAACGGCGGGGGGGTGGGGAGGGCGTACTGGGTTGGGAGGCCGGGGCGTGCCAGGGGGGTGTCCTGCGTCGCTGGTCCTTCTTCAACCCCCCGTGCCCACCGCCTGGGACCATTGCCGCCTGGCGCGACCGTCACCTGGGCCGCAGCTTGTGTGGGGGCTGGGGCTGCGGCGGCGGCGGGTTGCGCCGGCAGTAGCGCCAGGGGGTCAGGACGGTGCGCAGGGCCTGGGGGAGCCAGTTGTTGGCCTCCGCGTCCAGATAGATGTCCTTGATTAGTGCCCTAGAGATTTTGATGAAATCCTGCAGGTTTTGATGTTGAAAACCCAAACCAAAGCAGCAAGTAGAGCAGGAACAGGATGTGGATCCAATCAATGAATTTTCGAAATCCAGTGTAACACAGAAGGGCTGCAGATAGACAAAGCAAGCTTAAATACAAAGAGTCAATGGCAAAAGGATAAAACAAATGATTTTAAGTGAAACCTGGCGTGGCTCTAGCCTCCAGGTTAGCATCAAGCACTTCATGTGCACTTTTTTGGGTGAAATGGAGCTGGTTAGGAATATGGGGCATAGGAGTTAGGCCAGACACAGAATATGACTTGGCCAAGCAACGGAATTCTGAAACAGTTGAAACGTAGCACCACAATAAGTGGTAGAAACAATTGAGTATAGGGGTCTTGGGGTGGGAGACCACTAGGCTTAGCCTCCAAGGCCTTAGGCATGAAATGCCTATTTTTCTTTTGTATAACCTCCATGAAGGAAGATACCTCCGCTCAGTTGAGTGGTAGGGGTGAACGTAATCGGGGGACTAGGGTTATAACCCTAGTTACTTTGAGAAAGTGTACTTTAAGCTTCAAAAGAGGGATAAAAATACTTAAGTAAGTCTTAGCATCAACAAAAAGGTTTTAGGGGGGGCTTGGCCTGGATCAAGCCCTCCACGAAGGACATGGCAGTTGTTTTTTCCTACTCCCCCCTGGAGTAGTAGTTGATCAACGTGGTAAGACCAAGGAAAAAGGCTCAAAATTCCCAAAATTCCCTCAGAAAATGCATTAAACCTACCAAAAATATTCCCATCAGTTCATAGAAGCCTATCACACTGTACGTACCCTCGTAAAACAGTGTAATGTACCGTGAATGATGTTGCTTGGATGGGGCATTCCTCAAAAGTTGCCAGTTTGCGTCGAAAGCGTTTGGTAAAAATTTGGGGGTAGTGGGGTTTGAACCCAGGACTCCCTCCCTAGAGCACACATGCACAGTCGGGTACAGTCGAACGCTCTAATGCGAACGGCTACCGCTGTATAAACAGCGTTTTAGTAAATGTCCTGACCAAGGGCCAGGGCGGAGCAATACTCCCAATGGAGGACACAAATCTCCAGGAGCTGAAAAAAAAAGGAAATGAAACCAACAGGGAGTGAATCCGTTGGTGTAGCGAAAGGGTTAGCAATTTAACAAATCAAATCACTAAAAACTGACAAAATGACGTTGGAAATCGTCATATTTGGACTAAAGCCCAAAGTCGCAACAGAAGCGGACTCCAGAAAAAGGGTTGCGCAAGCGTAAACGGCTCTAGAAGAAGAAGGTATGAGCCGTAGTTTTTAAAGTTCTAAAAGAAATTTTTGCACAGTTGCATCAAAGTTTTTATAAACTTTAGGAAAAAGTATTGAAAATGAACCCACACCACAGAGCAGGTGGACATCCAAACTTCAGGTCGGTCGGTGTCATTCAACACGCATGCATTGCGTTCGTGTTGGTTGCTTGGTCAAAACGTTAGGGTTGTCACCGCTGTGTTCTTTGGGGGTTCGGGTGCTCCTCTCCTTTGCTCTGCACAGGTCAAAACAGAAATGAAAGGTATGCAAAGCGAATGGAGCGTGCAGCACGCACGTAGGGTTAGAATATGCGCTGTGCTTGCGATGCATGTGCCTAATGCAGGCATTCACACGCTGTGTCGCCCTCCCTGTGTCCGAGTCCACCCTTGTCCTCTCTTCACAGGTAAGAAACAAAAGTGCTTGCTGGTGTTCATGTTGCCGTAGCGCTAAAATAGGGTTGCTTAAAACGCTTAGGCTTGTTTTGCGCTGTGCAGTGCGCCACTCTCTCTCCTTCTTATGCAGGGAACAAAGTCCAAAGAGCATTCATGGCACACAATGCATTAATTGCTTAGGGTTGTTTATAGTTCGCCGTAGGATTGTTTAAGCGCTTAGGGTTGTTTTGCGCTCGTGTCATCTTCGGCATTCACATGATGGGTGGTGAGTAAGGTAGGTAAGCCCAGGAGGAGCTCACCTCCTGGTTGAGTCACGCTGAGATTGGTTGTGGTGGTTAAGATTAGTAGTAAAGACATCCCTGTGCATACTTGTGCATGCATATGGCGCATTAAAGGGTAGGCCACGCGTGTTGCGCACGGTACAACTCTTGTTTAGGTTACCCACGGGATTCCACCCTACGTTCTTTAAGAGAACGGGTGGAGTTCCTTAAGCTTGCTAGCTTGTAGCAGGGTAAGAGGACAGTGTATTATAGGGCAGCCTAAGAAGTGTATAATACGTGGTGGCTGTACTGGTTCCTCAGTGGCTTACCCTGTTCATTGGCCTTTGCTTTGCAGGTGGGCAGGTGAGGGTCATTGGTGCATTTCCTTTCCGCGCTAAAACATGCGGAGCAGATCACACAGAGAACAAACTGCAACTCAGCCCTGAGTGGTGAGTGCAGTCTGACTTCATCGACATACAAGCTGTGCACGCATACTGAGCACTCCTTCCCTCCAAGCCCTGACGGGGAAACGGGTAGTCGCGTCCCTGTTAAGCCACAGTTGCTTAGTAGCGCTGTGTTCTCTTGCTCTTTCACAGGGGGGTCAATAGGGCCTGCGACTTCTTTGACAGCAACCGGAAGTAGCGTGTGTGGGTGTTAGGGTCAGCAAGCCTGGCAGGTGATGAGTGCAAGTGATGAGTGTTCACCCTGCCTTCGAAGGCTGGTGCTGGCGTTAGTGAGTGTAGTGTAGTGGTGTCTTCTGTCGGTACGAAAAAGTGCTTTTCCAATGCTTGAGGGTATACTTTAGTTGTATTCGAGGTGCTCTAAGCACTCTGGTATTTTTATCTTAGTATTGGCCTAACCAGAGTGAGTGATAACATATTTTGACCTAAAGAACCAAACACTAAATTGGGATGTTGTGTGGACCACTGAATCCCCAAGCAATGTGCTTTAAAACATCTGCTCCTGAGTGGACTGAGGCACTGATATACTGAGTCAGAGCCTATGAATTTATCTATGTTTTCTCATGAAATCTTAGCTATCCTAGTAGTATGCACCCTAGGGGGCTGGGGCACCTCTTTTTGAGAGGTCCTGGGATCAATTCCCAGTCAGCCTAGCTAAGTAGGAATATCCCATGTGACATGGCAGTGACCTCAGCGCCACAAGCCATGCCACCTCATCATCTATGGGATCCAAAAACAAAGAGTACACCTCTCAAGATTGCACTATGGAAGGAGGTGTGCCCTTGCGGCAGTTTTCCAATCAGCGTTTCTCAAACATGTAAAATATTTCATCCTGAGTTGCATTGATAGTTTATTGCTGTGGTCTATTGTTGATAGCTCTCTTTGTGTAACTGGTTGTGACTGCAGCCCTTCATGCTTTGATCCTGTTCATCTTCTACTTGCTTATCTCTGGCTTGAGGTATCCTGGATTGGTTGTATTTCAACAATAAAACATTTTCAGCATCAAAAGCAAGCAGCAGGAACCCTACACGAGCAGCAAGCAGCAGGAGAAGCACATCAAAAACACAGTGCTGAAAACACTATAAAACCTTCTGGTAGCAAGAGGCAGACAGTCTCCGCGTACGGGCAGCAACCCCGTGCCATACACCCAGTGCGCTGAGTACTGTTCTGAGCAAGAAGGGCGAATATGGACACAAGTGAGGAGGACACCGACGCAAAGACGGCGCCTGAGGCACCAGCAACGCCAGCGCCTGGTGAGCCTGGACCTGGACCTAGCGTTGTACCTTCGGTGCCCTTACATGGGCCAGTTGACGTGGTTGACAACTCGCTGGAGGGACTTCAGTCGGCCTTCAGGGCCCTCTCAGTTGGGGAGCTGGACACCATCCCTGTAAAGAGAAAGAGGGAGAGAGAGAAGGATGCAGGGGAAAGCATGGCAGACGAAGGAGTGGACCTTGGGCACGACCCGACGAGCGAATCAACCTTCGAGCGCGCACCAAGCGCCCCTGGCCTCCATGCATCACCCGCTCCTACAACCACCACACTCTCAAATCCAGACCCAGCAGCTGCAACATCCACACCCATAACCACCCCGCCTATGCCTGAGGGCACAGCCCTTACTGGTATGCCTACCTACCCTGCCTATGGTGTGGACCCATCAACCACTGCGTTTCCAGAGGCAACTACTGCCAGTCAGCCAGTCGTCTCCAGTTCTGCACCGCGCTGGTATGCGGCAGACTATCACCATCCTCTACCCGCTACGGGAGCCTATGTGGATGTTCCTGGGTATGCAACCCTGAGTGGGCCGAGGAGAGGCCTTGAGTCATGCGGGAGCAGGAGTAGAGGATTCGGGAGATCCTCCAACAGGTCCCTGACGCGGTCGGAGATCAACCAGGCACTCTGAGGGGAGACCTCTAAAACTGTCGGTGATCTCACTCAAGAGATTCGGGCTAAACTGGAGCCCCTGATTCCTCCCCAAGCGTCACCCACCATCGTGGGAGTTTCACCCCACGGAGTACAAGCCAATCATCTGGTGGCGGAGTCGACAAACACCCTGGGGAGCCTGAGGAGCCGACCGATGCCGACCCCTGCTGTTATACCGGGAAGCCCTTTCATACCAAGAACAGCCCAGCCTCCCTACAGCCACGTGGAGAATTCCATGAGAGCCCAGCTGGACTGGCTGGGGCTGACACCCCTGAGGGCAATGGTTGACGTAGAGCCCTACGGCGCTAGTGACCTAGGCAGAGACCCCTCTGACAATGAGTCGCCGTCCATGACTTTTGCTTCGCCCTCGGAGGACAACGACCCTGAGGACCCCAAGAACCTGAGCGGGCGGAAGAAGAAGAAGAGGAGGAGGACCAAGCGTCCTGAGGGACGCAGGTCTCATGAGGCTAAGGCGGTCACCACCTCCAAGACTGTGGTGAACTTGCCTGAGTTCACAGTCAAGGATCTCAGCGATTTCGCTGAGAACTTTGGCCGGTTCCGCCGAATGACCGGCCACACCCATTAGGCCTTGGAGGTTAAGCGTAGTGGTCTCCCACCACAAGACCCCTATACTCAATTGTTTCTACCATTTATTGTGGTTCTACCTTTCAACTGTTTCTGAGTTCAGTTGCTGGGCCAAGTCATAATCTGTGTCTTGCCACACTCCTTTGCCCCACATTCCTAACCAACTGCATTTCATCCAAACCAGTGCACATGAGGTGCTTGCGGTTAATTGGGAATCAAGAGTCATGCCAGTTATCATATCAAAACCATTTGTTTTATCCTTCTGTGATTGAATCTTTGTATCTATACCTGCTTTGTCTATCTGCAGCCCTTCTGTGTTACACTTGATTTCAAAATTATTTATTGATTCGATCCACATCCTGTTCTTGCTCTACTTGCTGCTTTGGTTTGGGTTTTCAACTTCAAAGCCTGCAGGACTTCATCAATATATCTAGGGCACTAATCAAGGACATCTTTGTGGTAGCAGAGGCAAACCCTGAGTACCTTTCGAACCGACTCTGAGCAGAAGCACAAGAAAAGCACACTGAAAAGCACATTGAACATATCCACTCAACTGTCCTCCCGAACCTCGCCGATCAGAAGTGTACAAGTCCAACTTTGCAGTGTAGTACACCCAAAGACTGAACCGCCACTCACAGCAGCATCTGGGTCTCAGAAAGATCCACAGCACAGAAGGGCGAATCCAAACCCCCCCAGAACAACCCCTTTAACCATGGAGACCTTAGCGGCCCATGGTGAGGACAACCTGCAACGGCTCCGCAGGCGGGTCGAAGCCTCCATCGCTCGGTCGGCCTGTCCGGCCTCTTCTTCTACGGTTCTTGGAGGTCCTGAAGAACAACAGGACCTACGAAGGAGGATGGAAGAGTTTATGCTCCACGAGGAGTACCACAAGTCCACCGTAGGGGAAGATTGAGAAGTACCTCTTGATGCCCTCGGGTCTCGGCCTCAAACTGAGATGGGATCCTTTCTTTATTCGGGGCCATCTACAGACACAGCAGACGCAGTATGACTACCGAGACGACCAAGAGTGCACGAGCACTCGAGAGCATGGCATCCAGACCTGCCGACAACTTCAAGGGCTCCTGAAAAGAGTCTGGATCCTCTTCAGCCAGAGCCCACCTATGGGGCTCTGGATTGCACGGCCGAACGTTTGGCCAAACTTCTATCCGGATCTGAAGACCCGGATGTGACAGCCCTGTGAGAGGCTGTCAAGGCAAAATTGGGTATCACCGAACCCTTACCCAAGCCAGCACTACTCTCACCTTCACCCGGATTGAGCACGTTGGCTGATGATCTCAAAAGATCAAGGGTGTCCAGGTTGCTACCCAACGTTACTTGCCCTTTTCATCCTCGCGCTAGGACAGTCCCAATTGCTTGATTACAGGACGTACCTGTGACTGAGACTGAGAAAAGAGGGCTGTCAGCCCTGCCACTCCTTGTCGGCGTATCTCCTCCCCCTTCAGGCCTAAAGGTGGGAAGAGTGGCAGACCCATTGACCAGGCGAACATCCAGCTAGATTTGCCGGAGTTCGACCCAAAAAATCTGCCCGAACGGGCAGAATACTTTGCTGAGTTTCTTCTGCTGACTGGCCAATCCCATGTGGATGTGGCCACTAAATGCTCACTGCTGAAATGCTCATGCAAAAGGAAATGTTTCCAAAAGGAGGTGAATCAGATTGTGAAAACCTGTTCAACATGCGCTGAGGTACTCCAAAGACTGGGGAAGACATTCCCAGTCTATGAGACTGACCCCAGTGTGCGCACACAGATAGAGGAGCTACCTATGCTCCCTGAGTTTCCTTCTGCTGCGCGAGTCTCTGAATACGTGTGCGACCTAGAGTATCTGTTTTCACGGATGAACGTGGGCTCCTATGGAGACCCTGAGCCCCACCTGTGACTCATGAGTAGGATCCCTACTCGTACGTGGGATGACTGCCGCGCTACCTCTGAGAGGAAGAGCCGGACCCATTCTTATGACGACCTGGTGGACCTGCTGATCGAGCTAGCTCTTGGGAGGGACAATGACCCCCACATGGAGAAATTCCTCAAGAAGCACTTGTGTAGAGGTGGTACCCTTACCCCTGAACGTGGCGAAGGGAAAGGGCCTGAATATCCCACTAACGCCAGCCAGGGAGGTGGTAAAGGAAGGGTGCCATGATTGAGGGTAATCCTGATGCAGGTACACCCCCTCTGTTCTACTGTAAACCTGTCAATGACAACGGGGGGACCTCATCATGCCCCTGACTGCGACCACCGCAGTAGTTGTATGCTGCAGATGAAATGACAGCAGCACTCCAAAGATGGGAAAACTGTGACCCATCAGGATCATTTCAGGTGTACCATCCCCTGCGGCTCTTGTGCCAAACGTCTTCACTACGAGGACGAATGTCACATAAAGAAACGCGAGAGTGATAAACTCAAGCGGCAGGAAGCTGCACGCCAGAAGAACCAAAAACCCACCAGAACCACCCAAAATGGGGATAAAGGTGGTAAAGGAGGTGGGAAGGTGGGTGGCAAAGATGGACCCTCGAACCCCCAAAGGTGCTCACCAGCGCCCGCTGCTACTCCCCCTCCTGCCGAAGGTGACCCAAAGAAGCGCCCACAGGGGGATAACGCCTTTCCTGAGGGGAATAACTCCAAGAAGAGGCGACTGGCCTGGATGGCCAAGTCCCTCATGGCTGCAGGGGTGGAGGTCACATTCCCTGCTGAGGAGTAGGGGGGCGGCTCCGAAGAGGAGGACTTGGTTTTCTGGATCCTCGTGAAAATCGGAGATCAAGTTTTTCGAGCGGTGCTTGACACCGGTGCAACACTTTCTATAGTGGCCCTGCGCCTGGTAAAGACTTTCACGAAAACCAAGACCGTGGCCATAAGGGTAGGGGATGGGTGTACCATCCATTCCTTGGGGGGGTTGATGTGACTTTATGCCTGGGCGACGAAACTGTGACCCAACACTGCAGAGTGTTGGACACCGACGACTTCAACATCGTCATTGGTACCGACTTCCTAAGAAGAAACCCCAAGGTAAAAATGCTGTCTCTCCAGCGCCCCTATTCTCTACACTGCGACTTTGGCAGTGGGCTCTTCTCCGTACCTTTGGAGCTGTCAGGACGAAAAGAGTCTGGGCTGCGCTACACATTCAAGACTAACTATCGTACTGAAAACTACCAATTGGCCCGTCAAGTTCTGGAAAATGGACTGGCGGCCCTTGAGTAAACCTAGATGAGATCCAGGTGGAATTGTTTGCGAGCCGACCACAGCACATCATGCAGTTGTACTGCTCGAAACATTTGAACAACGCTTTCCGTTTCTTCTGGAAAGCAATGGGCCTAGCGTATGCTAACCCTCCCTTCTCCCTGCTCGCGAAGGTTCTAACCAAAATCGCTTATGAGGCAGGAAGGGTTGTCATGTGCACCCCTGACTGGGGCTGCTCTGGTGAACACGCTTACTGACGCCGTATGCTACATCGAATGACCGTGGGAAGAGTGCAACTCCCCGACGGTCCCAGCTTTGTGCCTGAGGACTCAGACACTGCTATGCAGGCCCTGAGTGGGCCAGTTTCTTATCCATCGTTGATGGATCTCTCAATCCTGTACCCCTGTGTGACCTAGACCGGGTGCTACTGAAGGATGTCATGGCCGAAAATCGTGGCCTGACTCTTTCTGATCTCAAAAACCGATTCCCTGAGCACCTATCTGCCACACATACAGGGTGTGAATCTCCCGATGGCTATCTGGAACCTGCAGCCATTAAAGAGGATGCTGACGACCAACTGTCTGAGATCGCCAGCACTATCCCTCCTGTTGATCCCAGCTGTGTTGATCTAAAACACAGTGCCTTCCTAGCCCAGCTGTTGCTGGAGGAGGTAGATCTAGAGTCAACCTCAGAACCAATTTCCCTCGTTTGGAATCCAGTGCTACACATGCAGCCTATGCACACAGGGGAACCCGTGGCCCGGAGTCCTGATGCTCTAGCCGGCCTGCTTCTAATAACATGCCACTGTCTGAGCATGACACTCAGGAACTCCGACGGCTGTTGTACCCGAAGGCCGAAGGTATTGAGCGCCAAGAGCGGCTGCAATACCTCAAACAGACCTGGAAATCCTCCATCTGGTCTGAGGAGGACGATGATTCCTACACGCTGCCTGACCCTGAGCAACCCCTAGTGTATTCATTGCACTATGGGCAGCAATGTCCCCCTGAGTGGGACAATGGTTCTGTACCTGCCGAAACTGCTGATCGGCAGAAAGAGAAAGAACATGGAAAGAGCAACCTCCATGCTGAGGAGGATTTCCTGCAGAAAATTGAGAGTCTTAACCTTGACCCCCGACTGAAGAAACTTCTGCTAACCTATGAGGAGGTGTTCGGCGCCTTGCCGCCCCCCCCTCTGTTGTAAAAAGCTGGTCCACATGGACCTAAAACTGAAACCTGAATTTGGAAAGACGCGAGTGAGGCGTCATCCCTATCCCACCCCACAGAAACAGGTTGAAGGAAAGGCGCCAGATCCAGGAATGTATTGATGCTGGCCTCGTGGAGGAATATAAGAAGGGGGACTACCCCGATCACTGCAGTCCCCGTTTCCTGGTTGCTAAACCAGGGTGAACTGCTCTACGACTGGTTGTTGACTATGGTGAGGTCAACAAGAAAGCCCAGAACCACTCAGGAAGTATTCCTATCATGGGAAATACCCTGGAGCGTATTGCCAAATGCAGGTACAAGACCAAAATGGTCAAACGCAGTGGTTTCTGGCAGGTAGACCTAATCGCCGCAGCTCAGGAGCTGCTGGTTTCTGTAACCCCTAAGGGTCGTGTGTTTAAGTGGAAGGTCATGCCTTTTGGGGTGGCTAATCCCCCAGCGCTCTTCCAGCAGCGAACGAACAAAATTTCGTACATACTGAGGCGCAGACCTCTAGTACAGGAGCTGATTTCTCGGGGTGCAGAAATGGAGGCCCACATCGACGACGTGAGTTTGGGTACTATTACCCAAGAGGACCATGTCCTTCTCCTCCGTGAATTTTTCATTGTTTGTCAAGAAAACCATCTCGAATCAAACTCGAAAAATGTGAGTTCATGAAAGAGGAGATGGAGTATTTGGGTTTCGACGTGGGGTGTGGCTGGTGGAAACCAGTCGCGTCTAAGATGCAGCCCCTACAGGACGTGCAGATTCGAGATGACCCTAAGAAGGGTCTACACGACGTGAGGAGTTTTGTGGGGAATTGTATCTTCTTTAGGCGTCACATCCACAATTTTACCTACTCCTCTGCCCCCCTCACTGACCTAATTAAGAAAACTACTCCCTGGAGGTGGATCGCCAGAGAGGAGGAGTGTTTCCAGGAGTTGAAGAAGAAAATTGCTCCCTCCAACTGCCTGGGAGTACCCCGCCCTAAGGGTGCCATAGTCCTGATCACTGATGCCAGTGATGTAGGGGGGGGTGGAACGATCTACCAATGGCAGGAGCTTAACCTAGCTGAACTAACCCACTGCCATTATCGTACTAGAGGACTGAACCATGATGGCTCCTTGAAACATGACTATCCTACCAGTGAGTGGCGGCTGGTGCCACTGGGACACTGGAATTGGAAATGGAACCAAGCGCGTTCCAATTACAGCACCTATGACTAGGAACTCCTGGCCCGTATGTTGGTGCTTTCATCACCATCCCGACTCCTGGGATCTAACCCTATTGTCTGGCTCTGTGACCATGAACCTGTGAAGTGTTTTCAGAAGGGCCCACCACCAGAGAAAGCAAAACTAAAGCGGTGGTGGACTTACCTGAGCCAGTTCAGGCTGACAGTTCATCATATCCCCGGTATAAAAAATGAACTGTCTGACTATATATCGCGCAATAACTTCGATGCGCTTATAGGTGAGAGCTCTGACGCGCTCGCCAAAGAGGCTTTCCAGCGTATGGATGTCCAGCTTGACCTGTCCATGCGCACTGCTGAAATCCTCGAGGGTTGGAGCCTAACCGACTATCAGTCAGAGTATAAAGAAATTCTCCAGAGGAAGGCCTACACATACGCCCTGGATGTGGACATCAGAGCTTCTTCTTTCGTTTGTTTGCATGACTGGAGTCCAGCAATGGTAGCTGCCGGCCCCCTGGGCACCCCCATAGTTGCCCATCACCCCCGGGGATGGCAACGGGGCGAATGAACACGGGAATACCACCCTTGTTTCTATCCTTCCACCTTGCACTGCCCCTCACCCTTCGGCGGAACGCCGGTATGCCGACCCACCCGCTGACCCGCTGACCCATGACTTGGGATGTGGGTCACAAATCTGTATAACGGGCTGGCCTTCCTTCTCGGCAGACCGTTGAACTGTGAACTGTGTATTCCAAAGAAAGAAAAAAAATTCTCCAGAGGTAGGTAGGTAGGTGCACTCGGTCGTGGAGAGGCGCCCCTTGATTCCCCCTGGCGTTGCCCCTGTGACGAACAGGAAGAGGCTCCGCGCGTGAAGAGGGGAGGCGGCTTACATCCCGCTAGACCTGACTGTTGGCCCCCAACAAAGCGGCCCCGGGCAACACCGGGAGGGCTGATCGCCGCCGGCGTGACGTGCTTGTCTCGCCGGAAGGGTTTGCCCCGGTGCTTGCGCACGTCCCCTCCTTTGGGCGGAACCCTAGAGGTTCACCGGACTTCCTGGCGTATCCCGTTCCCAGGGCATGCATGCACGTTCTTGGTAGTAGGGTTCCGAGGCGCTTGGGTGTCGCACGCTCCGCCTCGAGTCCCAAAGCAGCGCAGGCCTTAGGATGCAGAAATTCTCCAAACCCTCAGCACTGGTGTCGAGCCTCGTGTCATTGACGGGCACCAGTGGTATAGAAACAACCTGTACCTCTTCTACGAGGACCGTATTGTTGTACCTGAGGCCGACCTGATGGGTGCTGACAGTGGTCCCATCTCAGCGCTGGTCACATGCAACTTTTCCCACTGAAAATCACACTGTTTTCCCAAAACCAAAGTGACATGCAGCAGAATGAGAACAGGAGAGGACCAAATTGTTGTACGACTAGTATCCGAATGGCAGTGCAAGTTCCAGCAGGCAAGCTGACACTGTCATAGTCCCTTTACATGACCTAGATGTGAAATGCATGTACCAGAGTTTCTGAATTATCAACGTACCTCAAACTACCTATGCCGTCTGCTTTATACTATTCTAAAATCGAGATTCCCTTTATCCAAATCCCAAGTATGGCTTTAAATCTCAACTTAACATTTAATTATTGCTCTGTGCGCGCGTTCATTATACTGTGCATGCGCTCTCGTCGGCGCCTGTTACCAAACCCGATTTCAGGTCAAAATGACTGTTATGGGCTATAAGGTTAAAGTAATTTAAAGCCCTGTCCAGTCCAAATACAGTCTCCTGCTGGACTAAACACTCGGGGGGAGTGACTCCACCAAGAGGGTTGGGTCGATAAAAGAAAAATAGGAGTGAACCTTTTGGACCATGTGGGTGCAGGGGTGTCTACTACACCTTACCCCTCCACCTTCCTCAACTCAAGGTTGGTAAGCCCATCCCAAGGCATTGGAGGATTAGGAAAGGTCACCCCAGGTTAGGCAAGGTCACAGGCATCCGGTTAGGCAACAAACACAACCCCAATGTCGGCGGGTGTTGGTGCGGGGGGGGGGGGGGGCAACAAACCTGAAGCGTGTGCCAACCCTGCACCAGGGGAAGGGGGGGTGCACACGAACATTGGTATCCTCATGACGTAAGAAACCAACGGGACTCATTAATGGGATGATATGGATTGGATGGATTGGATAAGACCACCCTGGCACCGTAGTTGGATGGATGGATGGAATACGGCCATATCTGTACAATATCAAACAGACTTTTTCATGCTTCACAACCGTTCCTGGGCTGAAAAACGACCGCTACTCTAAAAGAGTGAGGACCCAGATTGTGTACCTCCTCCAACCGTAGTTATCACCCTAGCATTAGCTCACCCTTAGGCTTCCGCGAACAAGGGGGCCGAGTGTCCATGTGTTCGTTGATGTGGGATTAAATGTCACTGGATGGATGGATAATGGATGAGGATAAAAATATTGTGATTGGATAAAATGGGATGGGATGTCCTGACACATGGTCAAGAGGAGAATCCAAACGTCGACCCAAAATGACAAAAGGCATTAGCCCCGAATTTTGATGGGAGAGGGCCCCGGATAGATTAGATCAATCGTGATCGGGATATGCGTGACACACAGTGACACGCTGAACACACGGGATGCGCACCTGTTTTTTCGCCCCTGGGGAGTGCTACCCAGTAAATACCTTCACTTGGGGGCCGTTTTCCCGCGGCAAGCGTCGTAAAACAAAAAAAATGTTGAAATGGTTCTTAAGGGTTCCTCGGGGCGGTTTTTCGGGCTTTGCTACCTCTTGGGCCTCCGGTGCCTGAAACCGACCACGTCGATTGATGAATTGATTTGATAATGATGGTGAATGTCTCACGGAGGACTGATTAGGATGAATGGACAAAGAAATAAGGCAGGAAACAATGAATTGTGCTGATGTGGGGGCCGAAAAGAAATAATGCTGCTGTCTGGTTGGGGTTGTTGGCGGGTCAGATCCACGAGAACAACAAAACGCCGCCAACGAAAAGAGTATAAACCTCCTATGCCCCAAAGCCACTATCCAGGTATGGTGTGTACGAAAAAAATGAAAAAAACCTTTTCACATCACCGATGAAGGGAGGCATCGGCATTGTGTTTTGGCTGTAGGGGTTACTGCGGATAGCCAGCTTTGCTAGACGCTTCCTGCTTCACCCTTCCATGAGGGGAGGGGGTTCATGAAACCATAATAAAGCACAAAAACAGGGGGAGGGAGATGTTTCTACTGGCCAACCATGTGCCTCATTGATGTAGAGCACGAAATTAGTTTCGAAGTACCGGGAATCTTCTTCGCAAATTCAAAAAAAAAAGGGGGGGGGGTGACAGCGGGGCAACCTCATAGGAAAATGAATTTGTGGTGGCGTCCGTCAATCTTATCTTCCAACCCGGTGAGCGATGACAATAGGGCGAGGGGAAAGGAAAACGTAAAAATGGGTGTAAATATCGTAGCGAAAGTTCGTGTCAACGCTTCATGAAGTTGATCAATTGGGCGGGTGATGGGGAACATCACTAGAACGGTTAAAATGAACATGGGGTTAGCCTACATTTCCCGAGTGTTTCAAACCCGACAATGCAACCTTGCAGCCAGGGCCGTAGCTGAGGCACACCCGGAATGCCATGTCAGGGCCTTAAGGGCCGAGACAATGACTCCCGGAAAGTTGGTATGAGGTTAGAAATCGTGAGAATGCACACATTCAAATGCACATACAAGGGAAGGAAGGAGTTCCAGAGAGGTATGTGTCACGAAACCATATGCCAGGGCTCGAAAGCCGAGACATCCTACACTACTAGGCCAGGGCCAGGCAGGCCGAGACCTTTGAACCGAACCCATGTGAGTTTACCGCGTTCGCACGTGGTCACTAGGGATGCCAGGGCCTTATGGGCCGAGACCGACCGTCAACCATAGCCAAGCCCCTTGCGGTCGAGGCTACCATCGCACACATAGCACTTGAAAGCAACTACCTAGCTCAAGGCTAAACCCGCCGTGTGCCCACGTGCCCCGACCCGCGCGTGCGCCCGCAAACAACTGTGCCATGTGCATCCCGACCCGTGCGTGCCCATGACACCTTCAGGTCCATGTTGGGCAACGCATGTCACGTTTCCAATGCAAACGTGTTGTGGTGGTTGGAAATTCCTACACCCACACAAACCCAACATGGGGTTCGCAACACTATGATTGTTGGGTTGGTGAGTGAGTGACTGGATAGTTGAGATGGTACTTATCATGTACATTTTTGCCCGTGGAGGTTCATTTGGTTATACAAGCTAATGGGTGCCCACTATTTGACACAAACATACCCAAGGGCCCGCATGTGGGCGCGCACGGTGGGTTTACTTGTTTCCTGAGACCAAGAAATGAAGAAGGGCCAGCCTACCACTCTCCACATGTTTACTGCATGTTGCACTCCAATTGTCAGACAACCCATGATACCATGTCATTGCACCAAGCTCCTAAAGCAAAAAGACACCACAAGTCACCTCAACTTGTCACACAGTCGCACCCACGTCTAAATTTCTCACCAACAATCAAGGAAGAAAGGAGGTATGGTTAGACCCAGCTCCCGATTAGCCCCTGTGACCCTTCCAAGTGAGGTTGGGGTTTGTTCAGGAGTTTAGAGAATTCAGTTTTACCCCACCACCCATTAACATGACGAGCGGTGTGGGGGTTTGAGGGAAGGATCGAGATATCAAATAATTTACATGTAAAAAAATTGAATCTTAAGTGTCTTGTCTTATTCAAAGATGTTCTGCCCCAAATAATATCTTCAGGTCCCCAAAACGGCCACCATAACAAGTAGAAAATTCAAAGAGAAAGCAAAGGCGGCATTGCTCTCATAAAGGTGAGCCGGTCTGAGTAAAAACATGGACTCCCCACTTGAAATGGAAAACTCAAAAATTATTCAAAAAGTAAGTAAGTCCAAGTGTTTATTGGCAAACACAAGCCCAACTAAGCTCATAAAGTGGGGGTCTGGGTGTCCAACCCAGTAGATGCTTGAAGCATCCATGCACATCTCATCAAGGGTTGGGAGGGAGGTGTCCTCAAAAAGGCGAATAAAGCTTAAATAAAAACCGCTCCCACTCTCCCCAAAGTGGGTGCTAAGAAGGCTCCAATGAAATCAAAGGCGACTCCCAAAGTCGACAAACATGTGGAACGTGTGGACTTGCAGTGTCGACGAACGCGCTCCACAATGGGCGCGAGGAGGGCACCATGAGGCAACTTTCAAGGTCAACAATCACCTGGAACGCGTCAACTTGCTTGTCGACAAATGCGCTCCACAATGGTGAAGCCGGTTCGGACCCCCGTGGCCATCTTTGGGTCACTTGGGGTGTGTATCTATGTGCCGGCAAGCCGCCATTGGCTGATATCATACTCTCCTGTCCACCTGAACTAACCCGATGTGATAGTGTGATAGGTTTGGCCATTCCGGCTATGAGCGGCCATATTCAGTACCGAGGCGCCGCCAGCTGAGATTTATATATCAGAATATCAGGAATCAACAGGGTTTTTTTATCATAAAGTTTCCGTAACTTTTCCACCTTTCGTTCTGATTTTCAATGTATCGGCAACTGTCAGTTGGCTCGCGATTTTGCGGTAACCGATTGGTTAACTGTTATTTACAGATATTTTGGCGGAACCCTTGCTGAAGGGTCGGATTACATCAGTAAAGGGTTCGTTGCTTCCGCAATCTTCATATTATACACTCGCAAAATTAATCCCATTTCTTCAGACTTTCAGAATCAGATTTTCGACTTCGACATCGCCGCACTTAATATGATGAATCTCGAGCGGTCATACATTTTTCCCCGATCACGAATCACCATTCCTTTTGTTGTGCCCTTCATTTTGCTTGGAGATGTAGTCGAAACAAAAGTGATTCGTAAGGCCACTTTGAAGAATCATATCTCCAGCTCACGGCGGGGAATATCAATTGTGAGAATCGGGTTGGAACTGCCTTGGTCTCAACTTAATTTGGGAAGCATCAAACGCATTTGATGTGTACACATGCCGGGTGTAGCAAGGGATAATGGTCAAGGGGGTAGAAAGTGATATATAATTCTTGGACCGCGCAACCGAATATATAAATGCGACTTCGGAGTGTACTGCATGAGTGTTGGTGTTGCATAGAAACTTTCATTGGGTTCCTACGTATTTTTTACGTGAAGTTATGTCCATGGAGGGGCATGGCATACCATGGTGGGAGCCACGTTTTGAGAGTATATGTTATATGCATGGTATGTGCTTCGATATGCTCACGCCCATGTTATATATCTCCGTCTGTAGGAAGATATATGGAGTCATGCAGGGCAAGGGCTTCCCCCATGTCCCAATGGTGAGCTCCATAGCGCTAGACTAATTCTACCGCTCATATAGTGCATGTGGGAGGGCTTACTGAGCGATCCACAAGCGCCACTATCATTTTCATGGTGCGTGTTGGGAGGAGGTTGGAAGGTGTCCCTATGCGTCCATGTGGGGATCAAAGTGGGGGGATTGTTTGCAAATGGTCTCAAGCAATTGTGCTTTGAATCATATGTTGATACCATGGGTGAGCGAAGTTATATACTATTGTAACTATCTTGAATTTGGCATTATTTTCATGTTTTTGACCTCATTTTATGCTCATTTTTGTGTTTTATGTGCTCAACTGGTCCGCTAACAGTAAAGTGCCTAGAGATCTGTGAACTATGGTATGTTGCTTATATGTTGGCATATGCTTCGGTGTTGTACCTCACCATATGCCGGATCACGTGGTCACTTTGGCTTGGCACACGAGGCCTCACAAAATTAGGTCTCAAATTCATGAGTTGACTTGTGAAGCATGTAATGTACATAACCGGAGGCTTTTCGGGGCCAATGATGGAATTTTCTTGGGCGTGAACCTTTGGTGTATATCACCCTTGAATACTACTATCCGGTTTGACACATGGATTGAGCATTTGAATATTTGCCGTATGCACTTTTGAGTATATAATTGATTTTTCGGCATAATGGTGTGATTTGCCTGATTTTGGCCTGTTGTGAGGTCAGCTTCATGGGGCAGTTCTCGAAGCCCAATCAACCCCAAGTCCAACCAAGTTTGTGTCAGGGTAGGGCATGGTCCTGAGTGCCACTCTAGGCCATGACACGCCACCTCCCTTATTGGGCTAGGATTTAGAGGCTTGGGAGTGAACACATTTTTGGGGTTTGTGTAGTGACTATTGACACATGGCAATTAGCCATCTTATTTGACTGGGTTCAGGGCATCATGTTGGTGAGTCAAGAGAAGGCCTTGAGTCCAGGGAATGAGGGGTCTATGGCTGTGATTGTGTACGTTTCCATCTTTCCCCAACTTTGCTTTA
Source organism: Eutreptiella sp. 'Long Island Sound 2002' (assembly GCA_964036045.1). Taxonomy (NCBI): domain Eukaryota; phylum Euglenozoa; class Euglenophyceae; order Eutreptiales; family Eutreptiaceae; genus Eutreptiella; species Eutreptiella sp. 'Long Island Sound 2002'. The sequence goes on from OZ038379.1 coordinate 116,114,697, forward strand.
TTTGTCTTCGTATGCCAATTTCAGGGCTTCCTCTTTGGTGCAATTCTTGTACATGCCCGCCACCGTGAGACAACCGGTGTGCTGAACGGAAGCCCGCAGTGTGGATTCAGATTTGGATTGTGCTTGGTGCTGCTAGGGATCTGTGTGAAGGAGCGATTTTTACTATTTTTTTGTGATGCAGAGCCTGGTGAGGAGCAGGACCATGGGAGTGACGGGTGGAAGGGGTACAGCAGGGGCCGATCCTGGTAGGGACCTTCTTTATGGTAGCAGAGGAGTACCTGCCCCCTACCGCAGCACCAGGGACTTGGGCCCTCATGAGCCCTGCCCAAGGACGCCCTGGGTGCAGATCGTGGAGTTCGTCGAGTCGACGCCGGACTGGGAAGCCCGAGAAGAGCGAGGATGCTCAGAACCGAGAGCCCTTGCAGGACATGGGCTGGACATGGAGGACCTGGCCTCCATGTGTGGAAGGCAATGCCGCAAGGCTTGCAATCTCCGCTCCGCTGCGGAGGAACTGGAGGAGACTGGCAGCAACGGCAGAGCCTGGTGTTACCGGAAGCGCGGGTCCCCAAAACCCGCGGCAGAAGCCAGGGCGATGGTGATGGATCCCAGCCCGGTCAGGCTGTGGTCAGCTGCAGATTCCGAGGGGCACTCCCAGGGCTATTAGACAGCTTATGAGCACCCTTCGGAGTCGGAAGAGATGGTCAGACCATCCACAAGGGCGAACACGGCCCCAGAACCCAGCCTGGAGCATGACGCCGAGGCGTTGGAGAGGCCTTCCAGAGCCAGAACGGCGCCTGTGGCCCGGCACACGGAGCCAACGCGGGATAGCATGGGCGACAAACCCATGGCGGAGGAGTCCGAGGCACCGGGAACCGTGGGATGCGCCGGATGTGGTGGAAAGCACGTTGAGTGCCACTGCGAGCACGTGTCCTTCCTCATCGGCAAGTAGCCAAAGATGGGGATTGACGCCATCGTGCAGCACCTCGATCGCCTGGACAACGCAAAGGACGGCCTAGAGGAGGACGTCGCGGGGATCCTGGATGACCAGTCGGCAGCAGAGAGAGACATGGCGGAGCTGCGAGCGGAATAGGACCGGTACCGGGAGAATCTGGAGCTGGCCCTGCAGAAGCAGCAGCGAGTGGTGGACAGCCTCCTCCACCTGGTGGAGGACATGTCGGGACGCCTGAAAAGGCTAGAGGAGTTACAACCCCTCGCCTCGGGTCCGGAGCTCCCGGCAAAGCCGGCAGCGGCAGAGCTGGTTGAGCGGGTTAAGACCCTCAGGAGTGCCATGGATAAACCCATGGGCGGCCCTGCAAAGGCACCCTACGCGCCTCCGCGTGTTGACCCGGGTGCGCTGCCGTTTGTTCCCATGTTCAGCGAATCCACAATGCTCGGGGAACACACGGCACCGGCTGGGTCCATGCGGGAAGGGCACGCAACCACAGACCTGAGGAGCCTGACGGTACAGATGTCCCATGCCGCCCAGGACCCACCCACCACTACGACTGCCCATGCAGTTTACGCGGAAGAGGAGATCCAGAGGCAGACCATGCAGGGGCGAACCATGGGAAGGGCCGACGGACATGGTCGACGCCACCCAGGTGGAAACGTGTGGGTGAAGGACCCCAATACAGGGATATGGACAGCTGGTGGAGCAAGTCCTTCCCGCATTCCAAACCCCATGGGTTCAGGCCCAACTGGACCGCACTCCATGGAGGAGAGGGATGTACGGGGAGTGTACTCTCACCCCCCGGCCACAGGTGGTATCTGTCTCGGTGGAGTGGTGGCTGCGGACGTCGGAGATGCCATCAGGATTGACGACCTCAGGGGAATCAAATTTTCCTACTACGATGGCAACCCCTCCAACCTGGATGACTTAATCCTGGAATCGGAGGACTTCGCCGAGGAGGTCGTCGGCGAGATGAGGGGAGCGCCGAGGGACAAGTGGGTATGTCGTACATTCCCACACAATCTGGCGCAGGACCTGAAGGAGGAGCTCAGGGATCAGATCCGCGAGGGAGTGATCCAGACAGAGCAGGCCTGCCTGCAGTGGCTGGAGGACGAAGAGCGAGTGGACGCCCGCAACCAGAAGTTGGAGGATTTGTGGTCCATTCCGCTGCCGCTGGAGCGCGGGGAACTGAGGGTCGGAGAATGGAATCGGTACATCCGAAAGTACCGAAGAAGCCTCAAGCTGGTGGAGGACTGGAATGAGGCCAGCGAGATCCGACACCTGCTGAAGGACGTCCTCCCCGGCCACTGGAAGAGGCCAGTGGAGGACGAGGAGAAGAAGAGAGCAAAGAAGCGCGTGGCCGTACGGATCATGGCATCGGAGGACATCCACGCCGGAATAATGGAGCTTTTCCGGCGAAACCTCGGCGAGCCCAGCCAAATGTTGGGGTTGAAGAACGCCGTCTACGTGGAGGTATTCGGCGACACCATGGGGCAAAGGCTGATGCGCCTCAACATCGTGGAGTGGAGGCGCGGAGAACAGCTGAGGATGCAGGTCATCCTCGCCCGCATGAGCCTGGACGAGATCGTGAAGCACATCATGGTGGAGCTGAAGCTCAATGCCAAGAACGAGGCCCACGTGCAGGATCGACAAGGCCAAGGACATCGAGGTCATCGAGAAGATCGCCACCAGCGAGAGGTCAAGGGGGACACGGTCGGCACCGCGGAGGAAGGGAGAGGAAGCGGCCAAGATCTCTGGCCCGTGACCACCCCAGAGGATCATGAAGAATCCCACTTCTTCGGGTTCGTAGCGCACAACATGAAGGAGAATGGGCAGGACAGGTCCAGGTGGAACCGCCTGGACCCCAGGAACAAGAACCGCAGAGAACCGCGGAGGATCGGGAACCCGCCGCTCTCGTTCCGCGAGTACAGATCGCAGCACACCGGTTGCTGGGTCTGCTACGGCAAGGGGAACAACCATGCACATGATCACCGGCATTGCAAGGTATATGAGGAGGACAAGAAGACCTACTTCGCCGCCCATCCCGACAGGAAGCCGGAGGAGCAACGAATTGCCGATTGGAAGGCAAAGGGCGGAGACAGTGGAAAAGGCCAAGGAGAGGGCCAAGGAAAACGCGGAAGAAAAAGGCTATGGTGGAGGACCCGGCCCAGACCGACGCGTGAGGTCGATCGAGGAGGTTGCTGAGGACATGTTGAGGACGTTGGAGGAACTCAGAGCCCAGCAACGTGGTGGACAAAGTCTGAGCGGATCGCAGCAGGAGGGAGCTGCGGCAGGCCATGTCTAGAGGAGCCCCCACGGGGATTGGAACTTTGGAGGTCTCTCCTCTGAAAATCAGTGGAATCCCAGAGAAAGCGAAGGCACATCGGGTGCCAAAGAAGGCTCCAGAAGAGCCAAAACCACTGAGTTTTGCCACACCCAACCCCTGGAGCGCCCTGCCAAGGGAAGTTTATGTGGGCAAGGGACGTGGCACGAAGGAAGGAGCGACCAAGGAGAGCCCCCTGGACGGGCAGGACCAGCCCAAGATCTACACCATCCGTGACCATACCCTCGAAGTCCTGATGCACCCGGATGTGCTAGAGTTGCATGCCGTGAGAGTCGTCCATACACCGCATGGTGACGAGCGGCAGTTGCACTTGAAGGTGCGTGTACGGTGCGGACAAGAGGAGTTGGTGGTGGATGTTTTGGTGGATACGGGTGCCCAGGTGAGCCTGGCCCGGAGAGGGTTGTTCAAGGAAGAATCCCTACAGCCCAGCCGGAGACCGGTACGCCTGAAGGTGGCCAATGGGGAGATTATGGGTGGTGGCACCCATGAGGCCACTATCAGTATGGAATTCTGGGAGCATGAGCGCTTGAACCGCCCTGATCAGGCGAAGAGAAGCACTCTATCCGGGAACTTCTATGTGGCCGACATTACAGATTGGGATATGATCATGGGGTATGACTTCATGGTGGGAAACGCCATTGGAGCCCTTCCCCATCGTGCAACGCTGGTCCGGGAGGATGATGAATGCCTTACATGGCTGTCCACGGACTATGCATGCGGATCATTCCAATCGAATGCTGTCTTTCATGGGGTTCTGCAATTACTATTCGGGCTATGTCGGGATGTATGCAGAACTCTCGGGGCCGCTGCACAAGATGCTGCAGGTGGGCAAGTTCGATGGCCGGAAGGGGAGCAAGAAGAAGCTTGCCTGGACCCCTGAGGCCGAAGATGTGTTCAGACGCCTGAAGGAGCGACTCCTGAGGCAGCTGGGGCTATTCCTGGTGGACCCGGACAAGGGATTCGTGCTACGGACGGACGCCTCGGACTATGCTGTAGGGGCAGTTCTCGAGCAGATCCGGGACGACGGGTCACACGTACCCGTGGCGTTTTGGAGTCGGATCCCGGCCGAGGGCCAACGTCGAACCTGGACCGCGAGGGAGAAGGAGACGTACGCCATTGTTTGTGCGCTCAGGAAGTGGTCTGGCCACATCAGATTGCAACCGGTGGTGGTTTGTACGGACCATCAGTCCTTGCAGAGCTGGCACAAGGAGCACGTCGACACCCCCTCGGGACCGGCGGCAAGGAGGGCCCGATGGCATGAGACGTTCGCCAAGTTCGACCTCAGCGTCTTATAAGTCCCGGGGAAGGACAACACTGTGGCAGATGGCCTCAGTAGAGGGGCCTACCCCGGGGGCAAGGCTTGGATGGACATATCCAGCCATGGAGACGCCAGGGAGACCGAGGAGGCCAAGCGCATCATCGAGATCGAGCAGGCCATGGAGCAAGAGGGGGTCAAGTGCTTTGTGGTGATGGCAAACCGTACGGACGTGGCCAAGTTCCGGGGCGCCCGAGTCCAAGCTATTCGAGAGGAAACCCTCAAGCAATGGATGGTGGCCCCTGTAGAGCTAGTCAGCTCGGTGCTTACAGAGGACTGGTCGGATAACTATGCAGCATCCGAGCATTGAAGCAAGTACTGGAATGCCGTGAGCGCCCCGTCGGACGACGAATGGCCTGAGGGCTTGACCGAGGATGGGGATAAACTGTTCCTCAAGGACAAGCTTTTGGTCCCTGAGAACCGAATCGAGGAGCTCATTGACCACTGGCACAACGCCCAGGTCATGCATCCTGGTCGGGACAAGATGCAGCAGGACCTGGAGTGGCGCTTCAAGTTCTTACCGGGGTACTACGCCCTCCTGGACAAGTACTGCAGCGACTGTGCCGTGTGTCGGGCCACGAAGAGCCCCAACCACTCCACGGCTGGCAACCCGGTGTATACGGCTATACCGGAGGCCCCTATGCGGTCCGTTGCCATGGATGTATTCGCCATGTCTGAGGTCACTGTGGAAGGAGAGACCTATGACTGGGTCATCCTGGCGTTGGATAGGCACAGCGGGTATATCGTGGCGGTCCCTGGCAAGAAGTCCAAGAAGAAGGACAACAAGGACAAGCATGGAGTGGGGCTGCAGGCCAAGACCGTCGCCAACGCCATGATCAGGCATTGGCTGACAATGATGAATCTCGAGTGGTCATACATTTTTCCCGAATCACGAATCACCCTTCGTTTTGTTGTGCCCTTCATTTTGCTTGGAGATATAGTCGAAACAAAAGTGATTCGTGAGGCCACTTTGAAGAATCATATTCTCCGGCTCACGGCGGGGAATATCAATTGTGAGAATTGGGTTCGAACTGCCTTGGTCTCAATTTAATTTGGGAAGCATCAAACGCCTTTGATGTGTACACATGCCTGGTGTAGCAAGGGATATTGGTCAAGAGGGTAGAAAGTGATATATAACTCTTGGACCGCGCAACCGAATATATTAATGCGACTTTCGAGTGTACTGCATGAGTGTTCATGTTGCATAGAAACTTTCATTGGGTTCCTACGTATTTTTAACGTGAAGTTATGTCCATGGAGGGGCATGGCATACCATGGTGGGAGCCACGTTTTGAGGGTATGTGTTATATGCATGGTATGTGCTTCGATATGCTCACGCCCATGTTATATATCTTTGTTTGTAGGAAGATATATGGACTGATGCGTAGCAAGGGCCTTGCCCATGTCTGAATGGTCAGCTCCATAGCGCTAGACTAAGTCTACCGCTCATATGGTGCATGTGGGAGGGCTTACGGAGCGATCCACAAGCACCACTATCAATTTTCCCATTTTTATGGTGCGTGTTGGGAGGAGGTTCGAAGGTGTCCCTCTGCGTTCATGTGGGGATCCAAGTGGGGGGATTGTTTGCAAATGGTCTGAAGCAATAGTGTTTTGAATCATATGTTGAAACCATGGGTGAGCGAAGTTATGTACTATTGTAACTATCTTGAATTTGGCATTATTTGCATGTTTTTGACCTCATTTTATGCTCATTTTTGTGTTTTATGTGCTCAACTGGTGGGCTAACAGTAACGTGCCTAGAGATCTGTGAACTATGGTATGTTGCTCATATGTTGGCATATGCTTCGGTGTTGTGCCTCACCATATGCCAGATCACGTGGTCACTTTGGCTTGGCACACGAGGCCTCACAAAATTAGGTTTTTAATTCATGAGTTGACTTGTGAAGCATGTCATGTACATAACTGGAGGGGTTTCGGAGCCAATGATGGAATTTTCTTGGGCGTGAACCTTTGGTGTATATCACCCTTGTAAACTACTCCCCGGTTTGACACATGCGTTGAGCAGTTGAATATTTGCCGTATGCATTTTTGAGTATATAATTGATTTTTTGGCATAATGGTGTGATTTGCCTGATTTTGCCCTGTTGTGAGGTCATCTTCATGGGGCAATTCTCCAAGCCCAATCGACTCCAAGTCCAACCAAGTTTATGTCAAGGTAGGGCATGGTCCTGAGTGCCAATCTAGACCATGACACGCCACCTCCCCTATTGGGCTAGGATTTAGAGGCTTGGGAGTGAACACATTTTTGGGGTTTGTTTAGTGACTATTGACACATGGCAATTAGCCATCTTATTTGACTGGGTTCAGGGCATCATGTTGGTGAGTCAAGAGAAGGTCTTGAGTCCAGGGAATGAGGGGTCTATGGCTGTGATTGTGTACGTTTTCATATTTCCCCAACTTTGCTTTATTTGTGTTCATATGCCAATTTCAGGGCTTCCTCTTTGGTGCAATTCTTGTACACGCCCGCCACCGTGAGACAACCGGTGTGCTGAACGGAAGCCCGCAGTGTGGATTTGGATTTGGATTGTGCTTGGTGCTGCTAGGGATCTGTGTGAAGGAGCGATTTTTACTATTTTTTTGTGATGCAGAGCCTGGTGAGGAGCAGGACCATGGGAGTGACGGGTGGCAGGGGTACAGCAGGGGCCGGTCCTGGTAGGGACCTTCTTCAATGGGCGCGGGGAGGGCACTAAATTGGACTTCCAAAGTCGACAAACACGTCCAACGCGTCGACTTGCCTTGTCGACGAACGTGCTCCAAGGTGGGGGCGCCCACACCCAAAAGTCGACTCCCTAAGCCGACTAACCTGGCACCAAAAGTCGACTCTGGAAGTCGACAAACGCCGCATCAAAAGTCGACTCTCGAAGTCGACAAACCCTGCATCAAAAGTCGACTCTCAAAATCGACGAACGTCAACAAATGCGGCATCAAACGTGGACGCTCCAAAGTGACGAACCCCTTATCAAAAGTCGACTCTCCAAGTTGACAAAAGTCCTCCAACCTGGCATCAAAAGGCGACTCTCCACGTTGACAAAAGTGGACCAATGAGGCCTCAAAAGTCCAGCTCCAAGTGGAACTAAGTCGACGAACACAACCTCAAAAGTCGACTCTCCAAGTCAACACACAGGGCATCAAAAGTAGACTCCCGAAGTCCACAAACGCCCTCCGAAGTGGTGGCGAGGAGGGAAGCATAAGTCCACTTGCAATTGAAGGTTGCCCCACGTTGTTACCATTGCACCACGCACCAAGGTATGAATGAAATAGGCAGCCAAGATAGAGGCCTTTGCACAAGTAAACGCAATCCTAAGCTTGAATGGACTTCCCAGAAGGCCTCTAAAAGAAAGCTTCTCATAGGCACACAAGGAACAAGCAAATGACGCAGGGGCACCAATGGCGGCCAGTGTCCCACGGAGGACTTATCGAGAGTGCCTGCCAAGAAACATCTTCGTGGTGATGAATGTAGAGGTCCAGTGTCCCAACTCTCGAAGGGTATGACAGTTTTGCAACTTTTCCCACTGAAAATCACACTGTTTTCCAAAAACGAAAGTGACATGCAGCACAGTGAGAACACGAGAGGACCAAATTGTCGTACGGCTAGTATCCGAATGGCAGTGCAAGTTCCAGCAGGCAAGCTGAAACTGTCATAGTCCCTTTACATGTCTTAGGGATGAAATGCATGTACCAGAGTTTCTGATTTATCACCATAACTCAAGCTACCTCTGCTGTCTGCTTTATACTATTCTAAAATTGACATTCCCATTACCCAAATCCCAAGTGTTGCTTTAAATCTCGACTTAACATCTAATTATTGCTCTGTGCGGCCGTTCATCGTACTGTGCATGCGCTCTCGTCAGCGCCTGTTACTAAACCCGAATTCAGGTCAAAATGAATGTTATGTGCTATACGGTTAAAGTAATTGAAAGCCCTGTTCAGTCCGATTACACCCCCCCCTTCCCCTGGTGCAGGGTGGGCACACACTTTTGGTTTGTTGCCCCCCCCCCCCCCCCCGCACCAACACCCACCAACATTGGGGTTGTGTTTGTTCCCTAACCGGATGCCTGTGACCTTGCCTAACCTAGGGTGACCTTTCCTAATCATCAAATGCCTTGGGATGGGCTTACCAATCTTGGGTTGAGAGCGTTGGAGAGGTAAGGTGTAGTAGACACCCCCACACCCACATGGTCCAAAAGGTTCAGTCCTATTTATTTTTTATCGACCCAACGCTCTTGGTGGAGTCACTCCCCCCGAGTGTTGAGTCTAGCAGGGGAATGTAATCGGACTGAACAGGGCCTTAAATTACTTTAACCTTATAGCCCATAACATTCATTTTGACCCGAAGTGGGGATTGGGGTTTAGTAACAGGCGCCCACGAGAGCGCATGCACAGTAGGATGAACGCGCGCACAGAGCAATAATTAAATGTTGAGTCGAGATTCAGAGCAATACATGGGATTTGGGTACTGGGAATCTCGATTTTAGAATAGTATAAAGCGGACGGCATAGGTAGTTTCAGTTACGGTGATAATGCAGAACCTCTGGTGCATGCATTTCATATCTAGGGCATGTAAAGGGACTATGACAGTTTCAGCTTGCCTGCTGGAACTTGCACTGCAATTCGGATACTAGTCGTACAACAATTTGGTCCTCTCGTGTTCTCATTCTGCTGCATGTCACTTTGGTTTTGGGAAAACAGTGTGATTTTCAGTGGGAAAAGTGCGTCTGCTTACAGTGGTGCGCGCCAAAGGCGCCACGAAGGTGTGTGCGAGCGTGGAGTGGACAGCCTGCACCTTCGATGCGTCGCGTCAGCCTACTGTAGTTTGAGTGTGTCTGTGCGATGCCGGGTGTGTGTGCGTTGCTACAGGCTCTGCCCAGATTTGAAGGCGCGTTGGAGGCTCCCCTAACCGTAGGAGCGACTGCCAGCACGACTGCAGGGTATGCAGCCATGAAGTATCCATATTTTGCAACGATGTATGTTCCTCTTGTGTGTCTCACCATATGTTTATACCTCGCAGGCTTACAGATGCATGAATCTGATGTGAATGTGAAAATTGAGTTGAGCCTTCATGGACTCTTTTGCCCCAACAGGGCTGTACAAGGCCTTGTCATTATGAATATGTATGCAAATTTGTCTCCGTTTCATTTTTGGTGGGCCCTGCCTTTGGTGTCATCAGCCCTGACTAAAGGCCTGAGTGTCTGAGACCCATACATGCACATGCACCATTGCACTATGTAAAGTATTGTGCAGCGCACCACTGTGGTGCAAACCCTGTGGGGGACACGGCAACACGCCACATTTGTTGTTGTGTTTCTGCTGATTGCTTGTTTGTGTGTCAGAACTACAGGGTTTTGAAAAGCAGTGCAGGTTTTCCCCTTGGTTGGGAGGACTTTGCACTGTTTTTTCAAAGTTTTTGTGGTTGAACAAACTAAAAGCACAGCAGGGATGAGTATATCATCAAGGACAGGTCAATATCAACTGTTTTGGCAGGAGAGTGTTACCGCACCCCCTGAATGGGAATGGGGCTTTTAAAAGCTAAATATAGAGCAGGCTTTTCCCCAACCCCAAAAAGCTAGGCACAGTTTCTGAATGTCTTTTTTGTAGGCATTTTGGAAAATGTAGTGACAACCCCACTGTTTGTTTGTCAGCCCAGCTCCACCTTTGAGTTTCAGAGGTTTAGCGGAGCTTGGCAGGGGAGTGTAATGGATTTGACACTGTGTGGGTGCGACAGAAATCGCGTAGGAAAAGTGCCAGATCATGCCGCAAAGGGCACTGCAGGCAATATTAAAATACGATGTTGCACATGGCAATTAAGTATTAAAATTTCATTGGTTTTAACTGTTATGTATCGATTTACATGTTTGCACAGAACTGCAGTTGTAAGATGTAGTGATCGTGAACGGCTTGATGCAGTTCTGTGCTTACCTTGGGCATCTGGAGAAATCAGCACGGTGTTCACTGTCGCGGAGGAAATAGACCTCTAGGAGTTCAAGATCATTACATCACACTGGCGCTTATCGCTCGGTGGACTTCTTCCGCGAGTGTTTCTACTCTAGTCTAACACTGACTGAACTGAGGTCTCGTATGCAGACGATTGTGGATGCTTGTGGCTGTCATGCCAGCAAGCAGAGCGACAGTAGGGATAGGGGACTGATTTCCAGCTTACCTATACCCTATTGTGCTAACTCTCTTCTCTATGTGGATTTCATCCACCGTCTACCTCGCTTCAGCGGCTATGATAGTTGCCTAGTGGTCACCTGTGGCCTATCCCGCTTCAGCCCTGTGTTCCCTTGCAATAAGAAAATCACAGGTGAGCAGACTGTGAAAATGTTGGTCGAACAATGCTTCGAACCCTATGGGGCACCTAGGCAGGTGCACTTTGATGAAAATGTACGCATCCGCAGTGACACTGGATGGTACAAACGAGTGCTAAATGCCCTCAACGTGGAAGTAACCACAGGTGTAGCCCTATACCCACACGTCTAACCCTCTTTGTGAGAGATGACACCGTGTGGTGGAGCAAAACCTGAGAATCCTGATGAAAGAGGAGCGTACCAAGGACTGGATACGCCTAGTGCCCTTGGCAGTGCTGACCATGAACTCACACAGGAGCTCTCCTACGGGTTTCACCCCCCATGAACTGTTCCATGGAGGACGACCTGCTTGGTTCTTCAAAACCCCCTTTCCTGAGGGTTTCAAGAGACCTGTTGGAGATTGGCTGGAACACAAGCAGTCTATGGCTAACCAGGCGGGTACTAACCTGAGACACATTCGTGACCGAGAACTGAGCCGGCGGAATCGCCTACGGCGACCTGCCAGCATCAAGGTTGGTGACATTGTTTTGGTTCACCATTCACGCCTACCCTCCTGGGCACGTAACTGCCTACGGGACCCTTATTTTGGACACTCTCGTATCATCAGGATAGATGGATCCAGGATCCATGTCAGGTGCAGTCCACGTCTAGGTGGTGAACTGCGGTGTGCACCTAAACAGTTGAGGCACTATCATTCCCCTGACGATTTGTCCTGGGATGAGTGGCGCCTCAGCGACAGTGAGGTCCAGTGTATTAACCTAGAGAACGCTGCCAGCCCAGAAGAAGCAGACGAACTCGAAGAGATGACTGCCCATGAGATGGCAGTCGATGGTTACTACGTGGTTGCAGGTATTGCTCGCCAGGAGTATCAACAGGGCTGGAAATTTCTAACTCTGTGGGATCGCTATGGGTTATCTGAGGCGACCTGAGAACCTATGTCAGCCTTCATACAACCAGATGGGAGTATCAACCCCATCTTCCGCTCCTACCTCGTTGAGAACAACGAGGGGCAGCTACTAACCCTTGCTGAGACTCTGTCCCAGCATAAAAAGAAAACCTAATTTCCCTGTGTCAGTCTGGTGACTGTGTTGTAACCTTACAGGTGCAGTGAGCACTCCTGTGCAGATGTGCCTGTGTATGTGTGTAAGAGCAGTTGCCACAGTTACCCCGCGTTGCATCGCAGGACAGGACCGTTGGCCCCCTGTGACAACCACTCCCTGGCCGAAGGCCATTGGTTTTTCACAGACCACTGTTTACGGAGCACTGCACTGACCCTGTCTGTGCCCTGCAGTCCCATGCCTATGGTTTCCAGCGTGGACCAGGTGGCCGCTTCTCAGGTTTGCAGCCACCCAGCGAGTGTATGCCTTGTTGACCATGTGTTGCATGGGGACTGCCCTGATCTAATGACCTTGGGGAGCCAACGAAGAACGGTGGCTTACTACACCAGGGGGGAATGATAAGCAAGCTGTTATGAGGCAAGGTGTGTCTTCCCTCCTTGGGGACAAGCGTGCCCACAGTTAGGACGCCTGACTGGTCCAGATCCATGGGGTTCTACCCTTCCTTACAGGGTTTACCATACCCCTAAGTGTGCTACGTATGTCTGTGTGTGTCTCACTTCTCTCCCCGTCATGGCTCCCGGAGACCGGGCTTCGCTGACGTCGGACCGAGGGTCCGAATCAGGTACTATTACCACTCGTATGGTGCCCAATTTCTGTGCTGGCGCCTATCCTTAGGGGAAGACGGCAGAGACCCTACCTACTAGAGGGGAGGGGTGGCCAAGTGTGCTAAGGGCATACAAAACGCCCGTTTTTGCTAAAAGCCAAAAGCTAACGCACTCCCCTGCCCACCCGGAAAAGCACGCGGGACAAAAGACACCACTACACTACACTCACTAACGCCGGTACGTGCCTTCGAAGGCAGGGTGAGCACTCATCACTTGCACTCAACTCCGGCCAAGCCTGCTTACCCTAACACCTACACATGCTACTTGGAGTTGCTGTCAAAGACGTCACGCGTCCTACTGACCCTCCTGTGAGAAAGCAAGAAAACACAGCGCTTCTAAGCAACTGTGGCCTGACAGGGACGCGGCTACGCGTTTCCCTGTCAGGGCTTGGAGGGAAGGAATGCTCATTATGTGTGCACAGCGTTTATGTAGATGAGCTCAGACTGCACTCCCCACTCCTGGCTGAGTTGCAGTTATTTGTTTGTGTGATCTGCGCAGCATTTTTTAGCGCTGCACCAAGAGACTGCAGCAATCGCCCTTACCTTCCCACCTGTAAAGCAAAGGCAGATGGCCTGGGTTTGCGGCTGAGGAACCAAGACTACCTCCACGTCCTCTACGCTTCTCAGGTAGCCCTATAATACACTGTCCTCAACCCCAGGTGCAAGCAAGCAAGCTTAAGGAGCTCCACCCGTTCTCTTATAGAACGTGGGGTGGAGCCCCTGGGTAGCCTAAATAAGAGTTTTACCGTGCGCAATACGCGTGGCCCACCCTTTGATGCGCCATATGCATGCACAGGTATGCACAATTTTTCCCATTCCTATTTCTCTTACCTAATCTTACCGAACATAACCAATCACAGCGTGACTCAACCAGGAGGTGAGCTCCTCCTGGGCTTACCTACCTTACTCACCACACATCATGTGAATGCCGAGGAAGACACGAGCGCAAAACAACCCTAAGCGCTTAAACAAACCTGCGGCGAACTTTAAACTACCCTAAGCGATTAATGCATTGTGTGTCATGCATGCTCTTTGGACTTTGTTTCCTGCAAAGAAAAGAGAAGGGGTGGCGCTCTGCACAACGAAAAACAAGCCTAAGCGTTTTAAGCCACCCCTGTTTTACCGCTACAGCAACACGAACACGAACAAGCACTTTCTTTTCTTACCTGTGAAGAGAGACAAGGGTGGCTTGGGGCACAGGGAAAGCAACACAGCGTGTGAATGCCTCAATTGAGCACATGCATCGTGAGCACAGTGCATATTCTAACCCTACGTGCGCGCTGCGCACTCCATTCGCATCGCATACCTTACATTTCTGTTTTGACCTGTGCAAAGCAAAGGAGAGGAGGACCTGAACCCCCAACGAACACAGCGGTCACAACCCTAACGTTTTAACAAAGCAACCAACACAAACGCAATGCATGTGTGTGAAATGACACTGGCATACCTGAGAGGTTGTCCACCTGCTCTGTGGTGTGGGTTTTTTTTCGATACTTTTCCCTAACGTTTATAAAAGGTTTGATGCAACTGTGCAAAAAAAACTTTCAGAACTTTATAAAATGCGGCTCATACCTTCTTTTTCTAGAGCCGTTTACGGTTGCGCAACCCATTTTTCTGGAGTCCGCTTCTGTTGCGCTCATCTGCGACAGTACGGTTTGGTGTAAAAATGACGATTCTTCGCGTTGTTTCGTCAATATTTAGTGATTTTACTTCTTAAATCGCTACACCTTTCGCTAAACCACAGGATTCACTCCCTGTTGGTTTCATTTTGTTTTTTTTTCAGCTCCTGGAGATTTGTGTCCTCCATTGCGAGTATTGCTCCGCCCTGACCCTCCGTCAGGACGCTTACTAAAACGCTGTTTATGCAGCGATTGCCGGCCGCATTAGAGCGTTTGACTGTACCATAGTGGGCAAGCATGTGTGCCCTAAGGAGGGAGTCCCGGGTTCAAACCCCACTACCCTCAAATTTTTACCAAACGTTTTCGTCGCACGCTGGCGGTTTTGAGGATTGCCCCATCGAAGGGACATCATTCGCGGTACATTACACTGTTTTTCAAGAGTATCTACAGTGTGGTAGGCTTCTGTGAACTGATGGGAATGTTTTGAGTAGGTTTAATATATTTTTCTGAGGTAATTTTGGGAATATTTGAGCCTTTTTCCTTGGTCCTATTAACCTGATCAACTAGTACTCCAGGGGGGAGTAAGAAAAAGTCACTACCATGTCTTTCCTGGAGGGCTTGATCCAGGCCAAGCCCCCCTCAAAACCCTTTTCTTGATGCTAAGACTTACTTAAGTATTTTTATCCCTCTTTTGAAGCTTTAAGTACACTTTCTCAAAGTAACTAGGGTTAAAACCCTAGCCCCCCCCCGAGGAAGTTCACCCCTACCACTCAACTGAGTCGAGGTACCCTCCTTCATGGAGTATATACTGAAAGAAAATAGGCATTTCATGCCTTAGGCCTTTCGAGGTTAAGCCTAGTGGTCTCCCACGCCAAGACCCCTATACTCAATTGTTTCTACCACTTATTGTGGTTCTACTTTTTAACTGTTTTCAGAATTCAGTTGCTTGGCCAAGTCATAATCTGTGTCTGGGCTAACTCATTTGCCCAATATTCCTAAACCACTCCATTTTATCAAAGCGAGTGCACATGACGTGATTGGGGCTAATTGGGAATCAAGAGTCATGCCAGTTTTCATATAAAAATAATTTGTTTTATCCTTTTGTGATTGAATCTTTGTATTTATACCTGCTTTGTCTATCTGCAGCCCTTCTGTGTCAGACTGGATTTCAAAACTATTCATTGATTCGATCCACATCCTGTTCTTGCTCTACTTGCTGCTTTGGTTTGGCTTTTCAACTTCAACACCTGCAGGATTTCATCAAAATATCTAGGCCACTAATCAAGCACATCTTTCTCCTGGTTCCTACGGCACCGAGGATCTGCTCTTCTGGTTTGTGGCTAAGCTCCCTCGGGAGCTGTGGGACGAGTGCCGGTCAACGGCAGAGGGCAAGGCTAGAGCCCTCAACTACGAGGATTTGTCTGTGCTACTCTTGGACCTGGAGCTGAAGAAAGAAAGCGACCACCACCTGAAGGCCTACCGTCCTGGAGGAGGAGGCTCTGTGAGCCATGGCAAAGGGTATCAGGGACCCAGACCTGGACAGGGGACTACCCCGAAGCACCCCCGTATCATGGGCCATGTCCAGGAGCTCTTCTGGTGTAACGCCAGAGACGAGCATGGTCACCTGCAGCACGCTCCCGACTGCGAGCAGCGAGATTGCTTTGTAGTCCAGGGGAAGAGGCAGGAGATCAACACTGGCGCCAAGCCTAAGATGCCTGATCACTACAGGTGTACCATCACCTGTGCCTTCTGTGGGAAGAGGAAGCACTACGAGGATGAGTGCTACCACAAACAGCGCCTGTCGGTGAAGCTGAAGGGTGAAGATCCTGGCAAAGGCTCTGACAAGAGCGGTGGCAAAAGCAACAGCAACGACACGGCAAGGGCAAGGCAAAAGGTCGTGGCAAAGGACAAGACAAGAACCAAGGTGGACGAGGAGGAGGCGCTAATCGCCAGCCAGACAAGGACAACAAGAACCCGGACAAGAACGGAGGCAACCCCAACCCTAATCCAGGGGGGAACTCCGAGCCCTCTAGAGGGCAGTCTGGTCCTACCACACGCTCGCAGACTCAGGCCCAGCGAGAGCAAGGGGCCAAGCGTGAGCATGAGGGGTGGTGATGACGGCAACGCCAAGACGACAAGCCGTTTCATGAGGATGGCCCGCAAATTGCGGAACAAGGGGTTCGAGGTGACCTGTCCTGCGGAGTTCTGACGGGGACGCTCCGGTTGGGCACTGGACCTGGTGTTCTGGGTACGTATCCGACTAGGGGGACGTGAATACCTGAGGGTGCTGGATACTGGAGCCACCATCTTCATAGTGGCCAAGACAATTTTACCTTGTGGGAGCCTGAAGAACACCATGACCACCGCGGCTATACCAATGGGGGACGGACATGTGGTGCACAGCTGCGGGGACTGTGAAGTGGAGGTACCAATGGGCTCCCGAACTATCGCCCATCGGTTCTAGGTGATGGACACTGAGGCCTTCGACTTTGTATTGGGGACTGACTTCTTCGTGCAGCGCTCCCAGATACAATCCCTGACGCTACAAGCGCCCTACCTCCTCTACGTGGACCACCAGAATGGCAGAGAGTCCGTGCCACTGGAGCAGTTGGAGGTTACCTCGAGCTACCTGAGGGTTTTGAAGAAGGAGCCCTCGAACATGATGGCAGCCTCCAAAGACTGAGGACTATCAACTATTGGGGGAAGTCCTAGACCAAGGTCTGAAGGACTTGGGTTACTGCAGAGAAGACCTGAGCGTGGAGTTGTGCGCCAGCGACAAGCAACATTTCTTGGACCTCTACTGCTGCAAGGGGAAAAACTGCTGCTACAAATTTTACTGGCCCTCTTTCGGGATGGCCTACAGGAACCCAAGGTTCAGTGAACTGGGGAAGGTCTTGAACAAGGTGGCCCTGGAACGTTCCCGTATGGTCCTGTGTTCCCCCGACTGGGGAGCCCATGGGGGAAACCAGTACTGGCGAACCCTCCTGGACAGGCTGACTATCAGCTCTGTCCGGTTACCTGATGAGGCCATCTACGTGCCTCTGGGACGCAAGACGCCCATCAGGAAGCCCGGATGGGGAAGTATGCTCAGCGTGGTGGACGGGGGTCTTACCTCTATTCCCTGGGAGGACCTGGCCTCATCTCTGGTCCAGACTATACAACGAGGGAGCGATGGACTCACTCTGATTGGCTTGAAGGATCGTCTACGACCTCGAGCTGCTATTGAGACTATACCAGGGGGGGATGAATACGTCGTGGCTAACACCAATGCCCCCAACTCTCCCTGCATTGTAGCCGTTCCTGATGGAGTCTCTGAGTGTGGCCTATCTGAGCTCCCCAGCTCTATCCACTCTGATGACGAAACTGAGCATGACGCCTTCCTCGTGCAGACATGCGTGGAGGAAGTGGACAACGCCGAGTACGTCGCCCCACTGAATCCCTACCCTCCATGAGGGTTGAAGACCCCCTGGACGAGGAGCTGGACCCTCGATCCAGGCTAAGGGAGTACGTGGACTCCAAGAGGAGGTTGGTGGCGAAAGAGGTATGCTACGCTAAGCCTACCCGCAGCTCATGGCCACTGAAGCAAGGACATATGGGAGATCCATCCCAATTGAAGGAGGACTTCGAACAAAAGATCACCACCTGGCAAAGGGAGGTGGATCTCAACCTCATGAAGAGCGTGTGGGGCGCCCATGTGAGGACCCCAGAGGAGGATGACCTGTCGGAGGAATGTGTATGTGAACCCCCTCGAGCTTGCCTATGTTGCCATCGTCCACCGGAGATGGTTGAACCAGACCTACTATATGCCTACCAAGGGTTGAAGGATACCACCAAGGGCGAAGAGTCGGTGCAGGATCACCTCCTGGCGTCTATTACTCAGGAGGCAAGCAACTCAGACTCTGACAAGGACATGGAGGACAAGATCAAGCTATTGGACCCGCGGGTACAGAAGCTTATAAGGACCTATCTGGAGGTGTTCGGGGAATTATCACCTCCAGCCTCATGTGACAAGCTGGTACAGATGGACCTCAAGCTGAAACCCGAGTTCGTGGGCAATAAGATCCGGAGGAGACCCTACCCAGCTCCTAAAGAGCAGGCCGATGAGATCGAGCGACAGATACAATAGTGTATCGACGCTGGCCTAGTCCTGGAGTACAAGGATGGGGACTACCCCCAACACTGCAGCCCCTGTTTCCTGGTGGCTAAACCTGGGTCTACAGCCAAACGGCTGGTAGTGGACTATGGAGAGCTGAACAAGAAAACGTTGAACCACTCAGGGTCCATTCCTAATATGGAGTATACCCTTGAGAAGATGGCCTCCCGTCGCTACAAGACCAAGATGGACAAGAGGAGCGGATTCTGGCAGGTGGACCTGACGCCCAACGCTCAGGAGCTACCAGCCTTCATCACCCCTCAGGGGAGGGTGTTCAAGTGCAAAGTCATGCCATTTGGCGTGGCCAACGCACCCGCTCTATTCCAAGAGCTGATGAACAAGATCTTTTCCATCCTACGACGAAGACCCATGGGGCAAGAACTCATATCCCGTGGGGCCCAGATCGAAGCGCACATCGACGATGTATTCCTCGGAACCAATACCAGGGAGGATCATTTAATCCTCTTGGGTGAGTTCTTCGCGGTCTGCCAGGAGAACCACACACGACTCAAGCTTGAGAAATGTGAGTTCATGCAGGAGACCATGCAGTACCTCGGGTTTGACGTCGGCTATGGGTGGTGGACCCCAGCGGTCTCTAAGGTCAAACCCCTGATGGACGCTAAGGTACGACATGAAGACCCCAAGAAAAGACTCCATGATGTATGCAGTTTCACTGGGGCGTGCAACTTCTACCGCCGCCATATCAAGAACTTCACCTACACCAGCGCCATTCTGACGGATTTGATGAAGAAGAGTACTATTTGGCGCTAAGGCCCACAAGAGCAACAAGCGTTTGACGAGCTCAAAGACAAGGTGGCCAACGCTAAGTGCTTGGGCGTGCCTAGAGCACAGGGTGAGATTCTCCTGGTGATCGACGCCAGCAATGTGGGCGGTGGTGGAACGTTGTTCCAATGGCAAGCACTAGAGAAGGAGGAGTTCGACTCGGCTATTTCCCAATGGGGAACGGAAGGTCTCAACCGAGATGGAACTCTCAAGCACAGCTACCCTGACGACAAGTGGGCCCTAGTACCCCTGAGGCACTGGAACTGGAAATGGAACGAGGCCAGGGGAAACTACTCCACCTCTGAGCAGGAGTTGCTCGCGGGTATGCTGGTGCTATCCTCTCAGGCACGACTGTTGGGGAGTAACCCTGCTGTCTGGCTGTGTGACCAAGAGCCGGTCCGCACTTTCCAGAAGGGTCCCCCACCTGAGAAGGCCAGGCTACGGCGCTGGTGGACCTACCTCAGCCAACTACGGCTGCCGGTACACCATATCCAGGGAGTGAGGATCGAGTGTGAAGACTACATTAGCCGCATCAACTTCGATGCCCTGATTGGTGCCCGGTCTGAAGCGCTGGCTAAGGAGGCGTTCAGCCGTATGGACGTGCACTTGGACGTCAACATGACTATGATACGACCCCTAGATGCACTCCAACAAGCGGAATACCTGAAGCAGTTTGGGGATATCTACAAGCGCCTGGAGACACACCTTCAACCCCTCCTGGTCAACCAAGAGCAGTTGAAGAGGAAAAAGAGCTACCTCTGGCACGAGGACCGCATCGTGGTACCCAGTGACAGAGTCCCAGCGCTGCTGAAGTGGACCCATGAGTCCAGTGGTCATGTGGGTGCTGACTGTACGCTGAGGCTGTTCAAGCAGTGGTTCCACACTGCGTGGACTGATGACCAACTGCGGAAGACCCTCCAGCCTATCGTGGACAAGTGCCCGTGTAGCTCCTGCAAACCTGGGGATATCAGGGACAGAGGTCTCTACTCGACCCTTCCGATCCCGCACTGTGCTAACAGTGTTCTCTATGTGGTCCACACGGAGATGCCGAAGTTTGGGGGCTACGACTTTGCCCTCGTGGTGAACTCTGGGTTGACCAGGTTTACCAGGGTGTTCCCATGTACCAAGCACATTACCGGAGAGGAGACTATCAAGATACTCCTGGAGGAGTGGTTTTGTGTCTATGGGGCGCCCAAGGAGATCAACTCCGATGAGGACGTACGAGTACGCTCAGATACCGGCTGGTACAAGAGGGTCCTGAGATCCCTCAATGTCCAGGTGTCTACGGGGATTCCCTGCTCTCACACGAGCAGCCCTCAATGTGAGTGACAGATTGGTGTCCTCAAGGTGAATGTAAGGATATGGTGCAAAACTGAACGCACCAGAGACTGGGTGAGACTACTCCCCGTCATATCCTTGATGATGAACTCTCAAGAGAGTTCGGCGACTGGCTACTTGCCCCATGAGCTATTCCTAGGGCTCCCGGCGTGGTTCCTACATGCTCCCTATCCAAAGGATACCCATTCTTCTGTGGGTTAGTGGGTCCAAGACAGGGTTGGAAAAGACGGCGTATATATACACGTAACGTATATATACGCCTACTGTATCGCGAGAATACAATACAGTACGCGTCTGCTGGGGGGGCCACCGACTGGCGCCAGACGCGCGTGCCGCCGCAGAGAATGATGTTAGAAACTAACAAAACGCGAGATTTTCATGTTTCTGCAAGCTGCCGACATTTTGCATGCACGAAAATTTTAACTGTTGATCCCCGACATATTGCTTTGAAGTAGTTGTGACATAAAAACCGGGTTGCAATTTAAGACGTGTTTTTCAGAACCAATAGCACCGCTGTGTCCCTACTGCCATTGCGCATCGTGCGGTATGCTTGTCGTCGTTTGAAAACACTTGCGCGCCGAGAGAAAGCCGTCACAAACTTTGCGTGCAGAGATGTAGAATGCCACAAACAACATCTGCGTGCAGTGAAGGAAACGCTACGAGCAGCATACAAGAGTCAGAAGGTATTCAAACAAACCACACGAAAGCCAACTGTCTCGCTCAGAACGCCGACGCAGATGAGACAGGTTCTGATGAGTGCGATGAATGGGATGAATGGGACCACGTGTTTGCAGAGCAATGGCAGAGACACCAGTACGAGTCGTATTGTTGGAGACAACAAAGAGAGAGCCGGCAGCCCATGTCCTACGCTGACTGGTCGGGACTGAAGATGCTATGGGATAGCGAGCAGGAGCTGAAGAACTGGTGGATCACAGAGCAGCAGAAACAGTGCACCTGAACAGGTTTGAGTTCCTATTCCTCCTCCTCCTCATCTTCGTCAAACATATGGTCAGGCAACACACAAGGCTCTCTGAAAGCTGGGTCCCTAATCTTTCGCAGTAGCCTCATGTTCTGATAAATATAAACAAGCATCTCCACCTTGAGGCCATACAGACGGTTCCTACTTTTTGAGTGCACAAAACCAAACACACTCCAGTTGCGCTCTGCAGCAGAGGCCACTGTAGGGGTTGAATGTACGCGCAGCGCAATGTCCTTCAGCACTGAATTTTCATAGCAGAAAGCTTGGAACCAATTGAGGCCGCCAAGAGCAAGACTTTCTTTGGTCAAAAGGCGTTCATCTGCGAACTCTCCACACCTCATAAGGAACTGTTGCAGTTGCAGTTTGGCCGTTTGAGCATGCTCCTTGCCACCAAAGGATTCAAAAACCTGAGCAACATCATTCCTGATCTCACTGTGCTTCAGTCGGTCTTCCTCACGAGTCATCAAAGCAGGATTAGGCACATAGCTGGCTGAATGCACAGGGTGGTGCAATAACTTCCACCTTTCGAGTACAAGACTCTGTGCCTGTTTGTGTTCAGGTTTGGGAAGTCCCTGATGCTCAGCAACGTGCTGTTGGAACAAAAGCATCTCGTAGTACACCAGACTATTATCAGTGGACCCTTCTGTGTCAGCTTTCCTGATCATACGTGCCAGTGGCTGCAGCAATGTTCAACAACTCGACAACAGCTTCCAGAGGGTTGTGGAAAGGATGATCTCAGCGATGACTCCGGCTTTGGTGCTGTCGCTGGTGGCGTACGACCACTTGGTGTTGGACCAGTCTGGTGAGACAATCGAACTCTGAAGTGGCTCCTTGTTCCCCACCATGAACTTAAGACATGGGTAATTGGTTGCGAACCGTGTGTCGCCAGGCATAGGAGGCTCTGTCATATCCTGCTGTGCATCTTTTTTCTTGTGTTTCTTCTGCTCGTCCTTCGGAATCCCAGAGGCTCTGAATCTGTTTCGGAAAAAACTGAGAACTGTCTGGCACTTGGTGATGACATCTTTAACAGTGGGGAGTACACAGAGAACCTTGAACAGCAGATTGTAGCCATGAATGGTACATCCAATCTTTGTCAAAAAAAGATCAACCTCAAATTTCTCAGACTGATCCAACACGTTCGAGGCAGCCTGCATCACAGCTGCATTATCTGCCACCACTGTTGAGGT
Source organism: Eutreptiella sp. 'Long Island Sound 2002' (assembly GCA_964036045.1). Lineage (NCBI taxonomy): Eukaryota > Euglenozoa > Euglenophyceae > Eutreptiales > Eutreptiaceae > Eutreptiella > Eutreptiella sp. 'Long Island Sound 2002'. Next base: position 116,137,412 of record OZ038379.1, read on the forward strand.
GGGGCAGGGCAGCTGCAACTGACGAACCACCTCCAAAGCATCATTAATACCCTGTGCGATGTGGTCTGCATTTTTCACTTGTTTGCCAGGGTAGTCTGCCTTGACAAAAACTGAGCCACGGCGCCCAATCAGATTGTAATTGATGACAGATTGCCTGCGGATATTCGAGTACCCATCTGTTGCCAACCCTGTGTGATGATCTGCAGCAAACACAATGCCAATCTCTTTTGAAATGTTGTCCAGAACTGTGTCCAGCAAACCATCAGCAAGCTTGTGCCTGTTGGCGGGATACAACTGAGAACCTGGTAGACCAGCCTTCACACATTTGATCAGTTTGTCAATATAGCGACGCAGCATCACATCTTCAGAGATATGAAATGGTATACCAGCGTGGTACATGAACTCAGCAAAGGAAACATCAAGCTCTGTCTTCAGAATTTCCTGCACGTTGTCTAGTGTTGCCTGCTTCTTTGGAGCTGGTTCTGCAGCGGCATCAGGATTTTTTTGGGTCAGGAAAATCCTCTTTTTGTTTTGTTGGTGTTCTTTTTGCTTCAGCTTTTCCTCAGCCTCCTTCAACAGTTTCTCTTTGACATCCTTCGGCACATTGGGTCAGGCAGCAACACCATGTCCCTTTTCCCCAGACAAATGGGCACGAGCTCTTGCAGGTCCTTGCCAGCCCTTGCCCAAATAACCACAATATTTGCAGTTGTAGTCCTGCCCAGTTTTACTGGTTTTTGTAGCAAGGTTAAGTGTGAAATGCTGCTCAAGCAAGCCAGTGCCACATGGTGCCATTTTTAAAATCTGCAAAAATTCAGGAGGAGAAGAACATCTGAGGGGTGTGTAGAAAACCCGACCGGACCTCCCCTGGTGGCATGCCACCTACAGATCAGTTTGCTAAGCCACCGAGTGTGGACAGCAGTCTGGATCTGGGTGGCCTGGCCCTGAGGATGTGGATGTGAAATGTCTGTTTTGGGTGCTGTGTGATGGGACACATCACTGATGAAGTCCCGCATGATGACATCATCAGTGATGTCACTGATGACATCATCATTGACATCACTGATGATGTCATCAACCAGGTTAAACAAATATAGGACACAAGGTATCCAGAAGAAAAACAAGAAATTAAGACAAACAATTATTTTTGCAAACAATTGCAGGTTGTACACTAAAACAGAATAGCTGCAAATTCTAGGAACATAACTTCTGTGAACAAACAGTACTTTGTCAGGACAATTTGGGATACAATACATTACATTACAGTACTGTATCGGAACGATACAATACATTACACGTACTGTATTGTACCAACCCTGGTCCAAGAGCAACAAGCGAAGGTCGACAAGGCCAAGGCAATGCTCCAGAGAGTGAGGGAGCGTCAGATGAACAAGAAGAACAAGCACCGGGTGCCGGCTTCTTACCAAAAAGGGGACTGGGTGCTGGTGCATCACAGACGTCTACCAGCCTGGCAACGCTCTACCAGCGATGACCCCTACTTCGGGCCCTACAAGATTCTATCTGTGGATGGACACCGTATCACAGTGCGGTGTTCTCCCCGTCTAGGAGGGACCCTGGTTTGCGCTGCTCAAAACCTGAAGCGCTACTATGATCCTGAAGACCTATGTGGGGAGGTGTGGGAGCTGAACGACGAGGAGATCACCGCCCCAGACCTACAGGGGGCTGCCAGCCTTATGGAATTGAAGGGGACCTCCCCGACATGAACGCCGAGGAGATGGCTAAGGAGGGCTTCTACCTGGTGAAGTCTGTCCTACGCCACCAATATCGCCAGAGTTGGCGCTTCCTCACCCTCTGGGAAAGGTTTGGAGTCAAAGATGCCACCTGGGAGCCCTTCTCAGCGTTTGTTCTACCTGATGGACGCCTAAACTCAGTTCTGGTAGACTACTTGTCCCAGAACAACCTTGGGGAGTTGCTGAGGCTCGCCAAGACGCTTGCCTGCAAGACTAAAGCTAGGGACTGAACCTTACCCTTACCTGCCTAAGCGTATGCGTGAGGGTGCTACTCCTAAGGTCCTGAGAGCAAGCCGCAGAAATGGTGTCCTAATTATACCCAAGTCTGCACGCTTGCTAAACCTGGCGGATGTCCTACTTGTGCCACGGGGTACGCCCCGGGTCTCTGCGCCCCTAACCGCCCAGTTTCTGCCCTGGCGCAAAGCCTTGGGGGAATACCCAGCATACTAATCCAGGTGTTGTTTTCCCTACCTACCTGCCTACTACAGGGGAGGGGTGGCCAAGGGCTATGAAGGCTTGAAAACGCCTTCTTGCTACTATGGCCCAAAACTAGCTCTAACCACTGCCACTGCCCACCAACCCCGCTAAAATTGCAGGAAACGGATGGGACAGTGACACACACACTACAGGTCCTACACACCTTACTGTGGCACCATCCTGGTGGGCGAGCACTTCTTCAACTGGCTCAAGCCCCCACTCAGGATTACCACTCCTACACGCACGCTCTACTGGGTGTTGTTGAGGACGAGGTCACGAGCCCTAATGGCTCACTTGTGAGATTGCAAGAGAAGACAGAGCTACTAAGCGTCTGTGGCCAAACAGGGACGCCACAACGCGTTTCCCTGCTAGGGCTTAGAGGGAAGGAGTGCTCAGGTTGCGTGCACAGCGTGAAAGTTGAAGATGTCGGACTGCGCTCGCCACTCCTGGCTGAGCCGCAGTTTGTTGTTTGTGTGATCAGTGCCGCATAGTTTAGCACGGCTTGAGACTGCACCAATTAACCCTGACCTTCCCACCTGTAGAGCAAAGGCAGATGACTTCGGTTTGCAGCTGAGGAACCAAGACTACCTGCACGTACTATACGCTTCTCACGTAGCCCTATAATACACTGTCCTCAAACCCAAGTACAAGCAAGCAAGCTTAAGGAACTCCAACCGTTCTCTTATAGAACGTGGGGTGAAGCCCCTGGGTAGCCTAAACAAGGGTTGTACGGTGCGCACCACGCGTGGCCTACCCTTCAATGCGGCATATGCATGCACGTTCATGCACGAGTTTTGCAACAATCTGGTCTAATCTTTCTTTTCCTACCAATCTACTCCACAATCACGAACTCTACCAGGGGTTGGCCCCTCCTGGGCTTACTTACCTTACCTACCGCTTGAGAGCGAAGCAACGGAAACGAAAAAGCGAAACACAAGCGAGCAAATCGTTTGTGCATAGGTGTGTATGTTCTAATCAGTGCAACAAAAAGGGTGGTTGTGCTGTAAGAGCAGTTGTCACGGTTGCCGCGCATTGCACCGCAGGGCAGGACCGGTAGCCCCCCGTGACAACCACTCCCTGGCCGAAGGCCATCTGTTTTTCCCTAATCTCACTTCTAATCATCTGCAATCTTCTAATCTATCCCTCTATCGTTTGTTAGCGCTGCTACAATGCACGTTCACGGAGACACGAGACGAGCAATGTGCTTGCTGCATACGAGACGAGCACACCTGTGGTTTATACCTGATTCATCGAAGTCTCTTCGTCGATTTTTGAACTCTTGGACTTTTGATTACTTCTGTCAGTGTGGTCGGAACCTTTGTGTTTTTTTGTGTTTCGTCATTTTCGTCATTATACGTAACATACGTTTAGAATCTTATGAATTCTTTGTTTTCTGGCGCTTCGCTAAGACCCGCTCCTGCGCGCCGTCTTTTTCTGCCTGGCAATTTCCCAATTTGAAAAATCAGGAGATGACCACAAATTTTATGAAAATGTGCATCTGATGCCCAATTGGATTGTGGTCAGGTATGTGCTTTCAGAAAAGTTGTAGGCCGTCGTTTGACGGATTTAGGTGTTGTCGCTTCGCGTTTGCGTGGATTCGTCCCTCATCCTTCCATTCCTCTGTTGCACAGATATCCTCGCAAAGCGTACCTGAGTAGGCCGCTGTTTGGGCCGAAAAGCAGGTGCAGGAGACTGAACCAGAACCAAGACCCCACCAAGGGGCAATTTTAATTTAATCGTCGCCCCCTCGCCCCAGTACCAGGACAGGTGTCTCCATCAGGTTCCATGAGACTTAGATCGAGCGTCCTATGAGAGTCTGGCGTTGGGTTGTGTTACGCTGCAGCTTGGAGGGAGGGATCCAAGCCACAGGAACCCCTGCAGCCCCAAGAGCGCTGAGTTTTCTGTTGGAAATTGTCATGACCAATGCAGCAAGACTCGCTGGCCATGGTAAAGCGCTTCTTTCCAGTGTTAGGGGAGCTATAGGTATTTTAAAGTAGGTGTGGTAAGCAAGGAAAAGCCAAGAAAAAAATCCGTTTTTCCTGAAAATGCGACAGTGGTGGCCACCACAGCACAAGGGGAGAGTAAGAAAAGGTGCTTTTCCAATGCTTTAGGGTATACTTTAGTTATATTAGAGGTGCTCTAAGCACTCTTGGATTTTTATATTAGTATTGGCCTAACCAAAATGGGTGATAACACATTTTGACCTATAGAACCAAACTCTAAATCGGGATGTTGTGTGGACCCCTTAATCCCCAAGCAATGTGCTTGGAAACATCTTTTTCTGAGTGGACTGAGGCACTGATATACTGAGTCAGAGCCTATGAATTTATCAATGTTTTCTCATGAATTCTTAGCTATCCTAGTAGTATGCACCCTAGGGGGCTGGGGCACCTCTTTTTGAGAGGTCCTCGGTTCAATTCCCAGTCAGCCTAGCTAAGTAGGAATATCCCATGTCACATGGCAGTGACCTCAGCGCCACAAGACATGCCACCTCATCACCTATGGGATCCAAAAACAAGAAGTGCACAGCTCAAGATGGCACTAGGGACGAGTGTGTGCCCTTGAGGCAGTTTTTCAATCAGTTCTTCTCAAACATGTAAAATATTTCATCCTGAGTTGCATTGAATGTTTATTGCTGTGGTCAATTGTTGATAGCTCTCTTTATCTAACTCTTTGTCACTGCAGCCCTTCATGCTTTGATCCTGTTTATCTTCTACCTGCTTATCTCTGGCTTGGGCTATCCTGGATTGGTTGTATTTCAACAATAAAACATTTTCATCATCAAAAACAAGCAGCTGGAACCCCACACCAGCAGCAAGCAGCAGAAGAGGCACATCAAAAACACAGTGTTGAAATCACTCTAAAACTTTCTTCGTCCCGTGTGCTTTTCCACGTGGGCAGGGGAGTGCGTTAGCTTTTGGCCCTTAGAAAAATTGGCCTTTTGCATGCCCTTAGCACACATGGCGCCCCCTCCCCTCTAGTAGGTAGGCCTTTTGCCGTCTTCCCCCAAGGATAGGCGCCAGCACATAGATTGGGCGCCATAGGAGTGGTAATAGTACCTGATTAAGACCTTCGGTCCAACGTCAGCGAAGCCCGGTCTCCGGGAGCCATGACGGGGAGAGAAGTCAGACACATACAAACATACGTAGCACACTTAGGGGTATGGTAAACCCTGTAAGGAAGTTTAGAACCCCATGGGTCTGAACCAGTCAGGGGTCCTAACTGTGGGCACGCTTGTCCCCAAGGAGGGAAGACAAACCTTGCCTCATAACACCTTGCTTGTCATTCCCCCCTGGAGTAGTAAGCCACCGTTCTTCGTTGGCTCCCCAAGGTCATTTTATGAGGGCAGTTCCTGTCCAACACATGATCAACAAGGCATACACTCGCTGGGTTGCTGCAAACCTGATAAGCGGCCACCTGGTTCACACTGAAAACCATGGGCATGGGACTGCAGTGCACAGACAGGGTAAGTGCAGTGCTCTGAAAGCAGTGGTCTGAGTAAAACAAATGGCCTTCGGCCAGGGTGTGGTTGTCACGGGGGGCTAACGGTCCTGTCCTGCGATGCAATGCGGGGCAACTGTGACAACTGCTCTCACACCCACACGCAGGCACATCTGCACAAGAGTGACAACTGCCCCTGCAAGATTAGAAGACAGTCAGTAGACTGAAATATTAAAATTGGTTTTTCTTTTTACGCTGGGACAGAGTCTCAGCACGGGTTAGTAGCTGTCCCTCGTTGTTCTCAACGAGGTAGGAGCGGAAGATGGGGTTGATACTCGCATCTGGTTGTATAAAGGCGGACATGGGTTCCAGGTCGCCTCTGATAGCCCATAGCCATCCCAGAGGGTTGGGAAGTTCAAGCCCTGTTTCCACCTGTGGCGAGCAATACCTGCAACCACGTAGTAACCATCGACTGCCATCTCATCCGCAGTCATCCCTTCGAGTTCGTCTGCCTCTTCTGGGCTGGCAGTGTTCTCTAGGTCAATACGCTCGACCTCACTGTCGCTGAGGCGCCACTCATCCCAGAACAAGTCGTCAGGGGAGTGATAGTGCCTCAACTGTTTAGGCGCACAAGGCAATTCACCACCTAAACGTGGACTGCACCTGACATGGATCCTAGATCCATCTATCCCGATGATACAATAGGGCCCAAAATAAGGGTCCTCCAGGCAGTTACGTGGCCAGGAGGGTAGGCGCGAATGGTGAACCAAAACAAGGTCACCAACCTCGAAGCTGGCAGGTCGCCGTAAACGATTCTGTCGGCTCAGTTCACGGTCACGGATGTTTCTCAGGTTAGTCCCAGCCTGGTTAGTCATAGACTGCTTGTGTTCCAGCCAATCTCCAACAGGACTTTTGAAGTTCTCAGGAGGGGGGTTTTCGAAGAACCAAGCAGGTTGCCCTCCATGAAACAGTTCGTGGGGGGTGAAACCAGTAGAAGAGCTCCTCTGTGAGTTCATGGTCAGCACTGCCCAGGGCACTAGGCGTATCCAGTCCTTGGTACGCTCCTGTTTCATCAGGATTCTCAGGTTTTGTTCCACCACACGGTTTTGTCTCTCACGAAGAGGGTTAGACGTGTGGGTATAGGGCACACTTGTGGTTACCTCCACGTTGAGGGCATTCAGCACTCGTTTGTACCACCCAGTGTCACTGCGGATGTGGGCATCCTCATCAGAGTGCACCTGCTTAGGTGCCCCATAGGGTTCGAAGCATTGTTCGACCAACATCTTCACAGTCTGCTCACCTGTGATTTTCTTATTGCAAGGGAACACACGGGTGAAGCGAGACAGGCCACAGGTGACCACTAGGCAAATATCATAGCCGCCGAAGCGAGGTAGGCCGTGGATGAAATCCACATAGAGAAGAGAGTTAGTACAATAGGGTATGGGTAAGCTTGAAATCAGTCCCCTATCCCTACTGTCGCTCTGCTTGCTGGCATGACAGCCACAAGCATGCACAATGGTCTGCATACAAGAGGACGGGACTAACCTCACCATGAAAGCCCTCCGGGACCTGACTACCCCGGGCAGCGGCCTCCACGAGGCCATCGTAGACCTCGTACTCTGGCGAGCCCGCAAACACATCCAGGGCCAGCACGTCTGGATCCCCCCTATCGAGTGGGGCCAGGCCCTGACACACGACACCGACAGCAACGTCACGCGTTGAGGGACCGTACGCCTACGACGGGCCCCAGAGAAGAAGGACCACCCAGCGGACCCGAACCGCCCAGAGCAGTGGGAACAGGCCACCGCACCAACCCGCGACACCGCCCTCCGCGCCGCGGGCCTCCGCACCCCAGACGACGACCTCCCCCCCCCCACCTACAGACAGTGACCACCCCCCGCCTGAGGTCTGGGTTACAGTCCTCGAGCGCGGGTACTACTACGTGATAGTTGCTACGGCTACGTCCCCCGGCCCGCAATGGCTCGTCAAAGGGACAGAAACCATGCTCGCCCCAGAGACCGCCCCACAGGGCAGTAGGGGACCCCAGCACCCAGCACAGGGTCCTCAGGGGCGTCCTCCAGCTGGAGGACAAGCCCCCAGCCCGCGCCCTGGCCCAAATCACGTCAGGGAAGGCGGGCTACCACCTGAGATTGGCCATGCTCTGCCTGACCCACTGGAACAGCGCCGCTGGCCACCCACGGGGACCGTGCCCTGGGTTTGGGCCATCCCCACCGCCCACACACAAGTCGAGGCGGGCCCGGACACGCGGCCAGACCCCCCTTCCCCCCCCCCAGACCGCAGCAATCCCTCACCTGCGGGTACCACGCCATCCACAGGGTCCTCAGCCGCGTGGGTCTTAGCCCAAAGCTAGCATACCCCCTTCCCACCACTGACCAAGAGGTCCACCAGATACGCAAGCTCGTCTGCGAAATCCTTGCCGTGGCAGCAGAAGACGGCAAGCTTCTCCTCCAAACCGCCCGGCTTACAACTGGCCACGCAAGCGCGCCGCGGCGAGCGGACACATACACCGACACAGCACACCCCACCGCACAATCCCCGCCCATGCCGCTCCCCTCTCGCTGCTCTGCCGGAGACCCACACACGCCCACCATCGCGCGCACCCCCGGGCCTCGGGACACGGGCCTCCCCCACCCGCCCGAACACCAGCACACGCCCGCCACACACCCACCCGCCGGACACCCCTCACCACCCCCCACACTCGACAACCCACAGAACCCGCCGAGAGGAGCCCCGCGCCGCGCGGCACGCCCACCCCACCCAGTGGCCCGCCGACGCCCCCCCCACACACCCCAGAAGACCCAGGCCTACCCCCCCCCGGCCCCTAAATGCAGCCCACGCGAACTGTTCCCGCTGCAGACGCCAACACACACCACCTCACACATTGCAGGACCCGGGCCCAGCCAAGCCCAGAAGGAGAAGGCCACGGCCCCGCGCCTCCCTTCCCCGCCGCTGCCAGCATGATCGGCCCGCCGGGCCGCCAGGTCACGACCGGGACCCCCAGCCGCCCGCCCCCAACCTACAGCCCGAGGACATGCCCTCCATCCTCCCTGCCGTGGCCACAGCAAAAGCCGCCGCCCGCAAGCCTGCCCGCATCACAGCCCAACCCGCGTCCACCACCTCCTCCTCATCCTCAGCCTCATCCACCTCCTCCACCTCATCCTCTGACCCCCCCCTCTCCGCCGCCCTCATCCTCAAGGCCACGGCAAAAGCCAAAGCCGCGGCCGCACGCACCGACCCCCCGATCCCCACACAGGCGACTCGGGCACCCCGGCAACGCACTGGGAGGACCTCCGACGCAACATCGGCGCCCTCACACCTCCGGACAGAGGTCCTCCTCAACCTGGAACCGGACCCCAACCCCAAACCCGACCCCAAACCCAAGCCGGCGCCCACGCGAGCACACACAACACCACAAACGCAACGACACAAACCCAACCGACACCGCCCCAACCCGGACCCTCACCCAAGCCAGGACCCCCCACCCACCACAACCCACGCCCGCCTCCCACCGGCACCCACCACCACCGCAGAGGCGGCCACCCAACACGACCCCGTCCAAGCCCTCGTCCACATCCCCGTCACCAAGCGCCCCATCATCCATCCCCCGCAAACCACCACCACCGCCGGCCGAACCGACCCAGGGACGTGGGACCCCTCGACCACCGTCACCGTCAAGCCCGGCCCCCAACCCGCCCCCCCTGCCCACCACATGGTGCAGCCCCAGGGGCTGCCCACCATGCCCAACCCCCCACACCCACAAAAGGGGACCAGAAAACCCACAAGGGGTCCATGGGCCATACCCGCAACACCAACCCCACCACTACCAAAACCGGCACCACCAGCGGCCCCACCACCACCACTACCAACACCACTCCCCACCACCCTCCCCACCGGGCCACAACCCCCCGTGCACAAACAGCACCAGCAAATGGGATGGCAGCCACCGAGCGGTCCACCCGCATACCCGACCTACCGCCAGGGGCCACCCCCCCCGTACCAGCCACCCCCCCCGTACCGCCACACGTCCACCTCCCCCTCCCCCCACAGGTCCCTTCGGGCTCCCCGTTCCCCCCGCCGCCCGTACCCATCAACCACCCCCAGCTCCCGCCACCACCAATCCTGCTCCCCCGGACGCCATCAAGCGCGCCACCGCCGCCCCATGTCCACCTCCCTCTCCCTTTCCCCCCTCCGCCCGTACCCGTCCTCCACCCGCAGCCCCCGTCACCGCCGCTCCCGCTCCCCCAGGCACCGCCACCCCCACCACCACCACAGGTCCACGTCCTCCCCCCGCCGCTCCAAGACCCCGAGCACGGACCCCTTCCCCTCCCGGGCCCCCGCCCATCTCGCCTAGTGGTCTGCCCCCGCTTTGCAGGAGCTCCGCTGCTGGGTGAAGTGGGCCGGGGGAGCGGGAAGGCACAATGGGGTGCACATGGTGCATACCTTCGAGGAGGTGCGCACTCGCACCCCCGCCGACCCCAACGAGGCCGCCCCGGAGGCCATCATGCCACAAGCGGCATGGGAGGCCCTCCTCCGCGATGCGGTCCAGGGCCTCCGCCCCCCCTACACCCCCAAAGCCCTCCGCCAATGGCTCCAGGCCACCCACCCCCAGGCCTGCGCCATCGGCGTGTAAGTGCGGCTAACCCCCATCTGCTCAGATTTTCACTGATCTAACCCAGATTGACTACATTTTGGTCAATTTCTTTGCTTCGACGGAATCGCCGTCTCGCAGCTCAGTCTCAGGATCAGACCTATATATTTCTGATATGCCGGATCTGATTCCGCGGTCCATTCCCCGTAAATCTGCCGCGTTCCGATCATTTAGCTGGAATCGCCATTTGCCGCTGACGCGCGCTCGCGGGCCAGATCGGCCAAATATTTTTCACAATCGGATTTATTTAAATCTTTTCAGATAGATATGGACACTCAGATGTGCATAATAAAATCCGCATCAATTTTCTTCATAGACTGGGATTTTCTGCCGGATAACACTCAACATGGATCTTGCTTCAGTTGTTGCTGCTCTCGCCTCTGTTGGTGTCCGAGTCTCCGGTTCTACCCCCAATAGCAGCGTTCAGGTCGACTCCTCGCGTGCCTGCCCCACTGGTCTTGCCGGCCCCGAGCCCTCCGGCACCATCAACGACCCAGGGCAGCACTTTCATGGTAGCAGAGGCTACCTGAATGTTGTTCCTTTGGTGTCCCAACCACAGCTAGCTCCCCAGTACGGCCCCGTAGACTCCGCCGCTCCTGGAGACGTAACAATTACGCTGCCGTGGTGCTGTGCGAACGAGGCCTTGAGAGGAATGCCTTGTGCAAGCCCAAGCTGCCCAAGAAGGGCACAAATCAGCAGCTGTGCAGACCCAAATTATCCAAATCCCAGTCGAAATTGGCCATCAAGCAGCTGGAATCTCCCAGCCTACGACGATGGCAACGCTCCGGTAGACCTTACGGAGCTGGCAGGTACCCACATTCCCTACCAATGTCCCACATTCGAGACCATCGAAGCCGACATTGACGACATTGAGATGGGTGGTCCAGGTGAGGTACCTAGCTATAATCGACCAGCCTCTTGGGCACAATGGGACAACCATTTGTCGCCAGAAGTGACCCGTAACCTTCAGAGCCTTGAGGCCCTTTGTCTCTTAGCCACGTCTAAGCTGATAGGCCAAGAAAGAATCGCCTCTGATTGTTTAATGGAATATTTTTTCCTCCTTCAAGAAGAAATTAATACCAGGATGTGGTGGCGTTCTCAAGAAGATGATTCTTTTGCCATTTATTTGCAGATCTGGGAGGCAAGTCCCTTCCCGAAGGAGAAGACCAAGGCACCTGTTGCCGGGCCCTCCGCCCCTCATCCCCCTGTTTCCATTCGCGACGATCTAGCCGCCGCGGTTGAGGAAGGAATTTTAGAGGCAGCCAGGCAGGCAAGTCTGGAAATCAGGGCTGAAGGAGCTCCCCAAGTGGACTCCTGGCTGCGGACCACTGAGATTAGCGGTCCGACAGCCTGCTCAGGCCCTTCAGGACACGGTATGTACTGTCCTGCCGACTGCTACTGCAGATCCCAGCGAGATACTGAGCTCCAATTGCTCAAAGATCAAATGCAACTCATCATTCAAACGCTGGGAATAAAAGATCTTTTCAAGACACACATGCGGTCTGAGGGCGCATCATCGGTGGAACAAACAACAGAACCGTCGGAGGAGGCGACAGAAAGTTTTTCAATTGCTCCTTCGGTGGACTCCAAGACCACCGATGCAAGGATCAGCAGGACCAAGCTAAAGGAAAGGGTAACAATCTCTCGATCTCAGAGTAGGACGGCGAAGGCTAGGACTGAGGCTCAGAATGCCAAGCGAACTGCCTCCCGTACTGCCCCTCCTGCTGCTGATTCCAACGCCTTAGCCCAGCTGTTGCTCGCCCAGACCCTCGCCGGAGCTGGTGTGGCGAATGATGCCGCCAAGGTGTCTGCCATTACAGCCGGTGTTGGGCTGGATTCGCTTCTAAATCCTACTTCATTGCAACTTCGTCAGGTTGCCAAGCAACCCAAGTATAATGGGAACCCCAGACGTTGGCCTCAGTTCCAACGGGAATTTAAACTGTGGGTTAAAACTCAAAAACTCCAAGATGATCAGTTCCTGATGGCCCTCTTGGACTGCCTTGAGGGAGCGCCGGCCAACACTTGGCTCAGGACCTGGAGTGATCGTGAGGATTCAAGTTCCCCCCTTACCTTTGATGAGGTGTGGGAACAGTTGGAGGTACGTGGATCCCGGCTGCCAGAGGACCATTACCACCAGATGTTGAAGAATTTTCCTTCATTCTCGCGATTAATCTTGCACGAAGTGCAAGACAAGAGACAGCGCTTCTGGAATCTAGTGGAAGAATCTGAACATTCAGGCGAAAAATTTTCTAGTGCCGAGCTGAAAAATCTGATTTTTGACAAGATCCCCTCCGAAACTGCCGCCACCCTTCGGAATAAACAATCCGAAGAAAAGGTCAAGACCTGGTGGGCGGAGGTCGAAGGCTTTGATGCCTCGGCCAACAGGTTTACTGTCAGGGAGGTACTTCAAAAGTGCTCCCCCACGTCGTTTTCCAAGGTGAAATTCACTGAAAACACGTGGAAAATCAAATTTAATGAACACGAGGATCGGGACTTGTTTGTTCAAGTCCTCAACAGGGGAGTAAGCTACCATGGCCATCGCCTGAAGGCCAAGAACTGGGTGTTTTCGTTCACCCCACAGGAACTCTAGGAAGAGGTTGAGCGGCTCGCTGACGCCGCCAATCAAAATTTCCATGAGGGTCTTGGGGGAAACAAGAATACCCAGCAAAACTCCCAAAATGGGGCCCAAAAGGGCAACAAAAGGGTGAATGACACCCGGAATGTTCAGGATCACTGTAGCATCTGCCTTCTTTTAGGTTCTACGAACCGAGCTAAGTCGCATTCTACTGGTAATCACCGATGGTCTCCTTACGATCACAAGGTGATTGGTGAAAATATCAGTAATCCGCAGAATTCAGACAGGAATGACAGACAGGTGCATGGTGGAAAGGGGGGAAAAGGGAATTCGACCCCCTCCGGTGGAAACAAAAATACTGGAGGCCCTGGCGGGTCCCAAGGCACAGGAAATCGGACTCCATCCGGCTCCGGTGGGCAGCCGAACGGCCAGAAAAATCCCAATGGCAACGCCGGAGGCGGAAATCGAAATCCAGGCCAAACCCCTCAATCCGGTACAAACAAGGGAAATGCTCCAGGATCCCAGGGTAAAGGTAAGGGAAATCCTTCTGGGACCCCTTTCTCTGGTAAGGGCAGAGGGCGTGGCGACGGTGGTGGTCCATCATCCGGCGGCCGTGGCCGTGGACGTGGAAAGAACAACCATCGTGTGGATCAGGTCTCAGGTGCAGATCAGGTGTCCGATGCGGATCGAGATTACGTTGAAAATGCCCTGAATCCAGCAGATGATCCGTTGCAAGATGAGTGGGTCGACGAATCAGGGTGTGCTCACAGTGTTAACGCATCCACTGGAGGTCAGAACGCCTAGGGGAGCCACGAAAATTGCCCCTCCCCAGGCGATTTCAGGCATGATCTCCAGATTCCATCTTGACCATTACTTGATGTAGGGTCGCTTGTCTCCTCTCCCCTGGATCCGGCTGCGGATCCTTCTGTTGTAGTGGACGAGGTTGGTGTACAGTCCAAGCACAGGGCCCGTCAGTTCGTCACAAAGCTGTGGGTCTCTGATTGCAAGGGCAATTTCCATCTCGCCACTTGTTTGTGTGACAATGGATCGGAGGTAAATCTCCAATCGAATTCTTTCTTACCCGACGACTGCGTGTTTGAGTCGCCTCATCCTGTTACCCTCGAGGGAGTTTCTGGACATTCTCTCGCAGGTGGGCAACGCGGTTGTTATATATCCACTCATTTGGTCGCTCAAGACCTTTGAGAAGAAGGTAATGTGGAGGAAGTTGTCCTTAAGGATGACTACTTCTATCGTGCCGACATAAAGTATGACCTTTACTTGGGCCATCCTTGGCTTCGTAAGAACAGGGTGGCGCCCGTAGGTCATCGGCGTTTCTTTTTGCTGGAGTCAGGTCCCTTGGAGCGTCCTGAATTTCGTTTTTTGCACGCAGGGTTTAAAAGTGCAGAAGAATTTTTGAAACAAAAAGTTACACCAAAACTTGGCGAAGATGTCACCATTGCAGAGGTGTATGGGAGTGCCGATTACTCCCGAGAGTTAGAATGTCTTCGTAGGGACTCCCAGCCACGACGCCCTTCGCGCTGGCACTCTTCATCCTACAGAGTTGTCGACAAAAGGCGCGATGCAATTTGTGAATATTTTCATGAACACCATTCCTTTTGGCCACAGTATGATGCCTTTGCTAACCGCGAGAACAAGCGCTTTGACAAGCACTTTCGCGACGCTTGGACCCATAAATGGGACAAGAAGTTATGGATTAATCCTCCGTTTCACTTAATCCAGCAGGTCATCCACAAAATCAAGCAAGATAAAACCCAGGCGATTTTAGTTGTGCCCTTGTGGGACGACAAGCCTTGGTTTAAGGAATTGCAAGACATTTGTGTAGATTACATCGAACTTCCCAGGAAGATTAAGCTGTATGCCAGGGACGACACAGGTCCCCCGCCACAGCGGTCCTGGAATTCGCTTGCATTCCTGGTGGATGGAAAGCTTTCTGACTCTAATTCTGCTGATTCTGGTACTGATTCTTGTGTTGGGTCTGAATCTGAGGTTGAGCGTGGTACTGATGATGAATCTATTTTTTCTGATTTTTGTCCGTCAGATACCCAAGGTGATCCAACGTCAAATGGGTCCGCCTCGTCTCCCTCTTCCCCAATACGATCGACATCGAAAAGAATCTTCAGTACACGGGCGAAGAAAAATTTGAAATCGCGCCGCAAATTCAGAGTTCTTTATGAAAAACCCCCTGTGGAAGCTTTCATAGATCCTTTCGAGGAGCTGGATCACGAAGAGAATCTCTGAGATGTCGACACTCGACCCACCTATCTTCAAGAGGCAGTTGATACGGACCTGTTTAGGGACATCCGTAAGAAGATTCTTCCTGCCAAAGCCGACGAAGTCGCCAAAGTTTTTTCGACAGTAATTCCTGGCGATCAGGTGGACACTGAATTGTGTTCCAAGTCAAGAGAAAAGATTTTTGAGGAACGGAAGGACACAACCCTTTCAGGGAAGTTGATCAAAGACCCCCCTGTCCGTGGGCAGTTCGGTGAAGCCTTCATCGAGCTTCGTGAAGGTTACAAGGCGAAGAAACAGCGTCCTTATGAGAACCATGGACATAAACATGAGATCCTCAGAAAAATCATCGAGAGAAATCTCAGGGCATTTGGTTGGCTTGAGGGTTGTATGACCAGCGAATGGTGCTGTGCACCCTTCACCGTCCCGAAGCCGCCGCCTGCAGACCAGAACACTATTGATGGTTGGCGAATGGTTGTTGATTTTCGCAACCTCAACGCCGAAACCAAGGCGGATTCACACCCCCTGCCCCTCATTGAGGAGGAAATCGCCAAGAGGGCAAGAGGTCGTTTGTTTTCTGTGCTGGATCTCCGTCACGGCTTTCACCAAATGCCGTTGAGGAAGGACAGCCGACCTCTCACCTGTATGTGCACGCCATGTGGCCCAGTCCAGTGGACGGTCATGCCCATGGGCCTGAAGAACGCCCCTTCGTTTTTTCAAAGAATGATGGAGGATGTGCTTTTTTCAGCTCATCCTGAGCTTCGTGCCTTCGTGAGCGTGTACATAGATGACATAATCATCGCGACGGAAGGGGAGGGACTCACCGAAGCCGAGCTGGTGGCCCTACATGAAAAGCAGCTGAACCAGGTTTTGGACATTCTGGATGCCAATCAGCTGATTTGTGGGCCAAAGAAGGGAAAATTATTTTTAAAATCAGTCGAATTTTGTGGTTCTCTCCTTGAGAATGGCACCCGACGACCCAGTCCAGGGAAGCTCGTCGCTATTCAGAAGTGGAAGCGCCCTGAGACGATCACGGAGTTGAGAGGATTCCTGGGTTGTTGCAATTTTTACCACACTTTTGTGCCGAATTATGCCAAATTTGCTGCCCCCCTCACTGAATTATTGAAGGTAGGGAGAGATGCGGGCAAGGCAGGTTCAAAGGTTCGTGTCAAGTGGACTGACGAATGCGAGGAGGCCTTCCATCACTTGAGGGCGGCCCTCTGCGAAGTCGCCACGTTGCATGTGCCGCAATTCGACCGACCATTCTACATAAGAACTGACGCTTCTAGGTACGCGATCGGAGCTGTCCTTGAACAGGTTGATGAAGCCACCGGCGATCATTACCCTCTTGCATTTTGGTCGCGGAAGCTAGCTCCACGCCAAATGCAATGGTCGCCGCGTGAGCAAGAAACCTACGCCATAATCTGTGCTTTAAAAAAGTACCAATCGTGGGTTGGCACCAATCGAGTCGAGGTCCTGACGGATCATCGATCTCTGGAGTATTGGGCCACCGAACACATTGATACTGTCGCGAGCCCAGCTGGTCGACGGGCCAGATGGCACGAATTTCTCTCTCTGTTTGACCTCCATGTGTCGTATTTGCCTGAAAAACACAACACGGTAGCGGATGCTCTGAGCCGATGGGCTTCCCCCGCTTCAGAGGGGCTGCAAAGTACCAACATCCATGGTACGGAGCAGGACCGCCATGTAATAATCGAATGGGATCAGGAAGAAAAAAAGCTCATTCCACGTGCATGCATGCAGTGCGCTGTTAAACAGCACGCATTAACATGCCATGACATCACGGCCATCTCAGATCCGGCGCATGCTCATGAGATCTGCACCAAAACACTGAAAGTCGTGGAAAAAGTCACCGATCCCTCCTCAGGGAGTGTGAAACGGTTTGACTATACCCGACGAGTAAGTCGATTTCGGTTGATCCAGGGCATTAAGCGTCGAGATCCGGCCAAAACTCCACCCCTGCCTAAAGATTCCCTTATCATCCGTGACTGGACGTCCGATTATCTGCAGGATCCCATGTTTAAAGAGGTCTTTGGAAATCTCAAATCCAAAGATGCTCACAAGGATGGGATTTTTTCTGAGTATTCGTTGAATGGGGGGAAGCTGTGGATGGAGGGTAAATTGTGCGTACCGGACGCCCTGGCCCCCCGAGTGTTAAACTGGTGGCACAAATGGGAGTCCCCCCACGCACATGGCCGTCGATTGTGGTCGATGATTAAACAAAGGCTGTTTGGCTCACGGCTATATACTCACTGCATGAAGGTAGCCGCCGGATGTGCCCAATGTGCTGTCTCGACGCCCCCCAGCGCGAAGAAGCACGGCCATCCGAGGCCACATCCTATTCCGGAGCGCCTCTTTAACAGAGTCACCAGTGATTTTTTCTATCTCGGTGAACTCGATGACGAAGAGTGCCATTGGACCAATAAAAAGGTCAATGGTGTGCTCCTCATTCAGTGCCGTCATTCCGGCTACATTCAAGTGTTGCCTTGCAACATTGAGTCGATGACTGGCAAGGCTGCTGCCAAATGGTGCGCGCAGACCTGGATGGGAGGTTGGGACGTCCCATCCGAGGTGGTAACGGACTCAGGCAAAGAGTACACCTCCGAATGGTGGAAGGAATTATGTGCTCGCCTTGGAATCCACCACCTCCGATGTGAAATCCACTCGCATCGCGAGTGAAAAGGATTTCCATTGGCTTGAAGTTCTCTTCGCATTGCTTCGCCGTTACCACAACACGCCTTTGTATCATGGCCTTTCTCCAAATGAAATTGTCTTTGGACGAAAGAAGTGTTGGTGGAACATGCCGTTGAATAATCCTCGCCCCTGTAAAGATGCTTCGCTGTTTTTGGACGAAGTCCAACGAGCAGAAAAAACTGTGTCGAAATTAATCGAAAAGCATCAAGCTGACTGGCTTTGGGTCCAAAATCAAGGCCGAAAAAACCCCCACAATTTTGAAGTCGATGATCGAGTTTGGCTTCGAAAATCCGAAACCACCCTGGACGGAGATGATAAGCTTCTTCCCTTGTGGGAGGGGCCATTCGCTGTTACAGCGCGTCTTGGTGAGAACAGGTGGAGGATTCGTGTGGATGTCAGCAGGGAAAATGACGTTTCGGGCGATCGCCTCAAGAGAGAGATCCCCTCCCCCAAAGATCGGGTTAAACCCCTTTTTTGGACTTCGAAAATTTTGTCAGATCGGGTCATCGAAGGGGGGAAGTACGAACTCAAGAGGATTTTAGAGGCAAGACGTGACGCGAAGGGCGAATGGGAATTTCTATGTGAGTGGAGGGGCTTTGATTCCAGTCACAACAACTGGGAACCAGCCCATTCTTTTGTCCATGGGTACACCAAGGGGTTCATCGACTTCCTCAAGAAGCACCCCGAAATTGGAGTACTCCTGACAGATTGTTTGTCGAAACCAGACAGACAAGTGGAGAGCGACGGAAAACGACCTGTGGTGAATCGAGATCCAGCCTTTTACGGCCCTCAGCAGCCACATTCCAGGGCTGATCCGTCGATCCCCCCTCCTGCGGTCAGGCCAGCCCAGGAACCAAATGAGGACCAAGCTTCGAGTTCGGCCGCTGATTTGCAGCGCCCAAGCCGTACGAGGGCCCGACCAGACAGGTTGGTGGTCACATGTATTGGTGCTTGGCCGAACTCAGGCCCATTTCAGCCACATTCTGCTCAATCCACTGTTCATTCTTCCTGATTATGTCATGATGTGGAGAACTGCGAATGTTTGATAATTTGACGTCAATCAACTTTTCTTTGGTCTCTGTTCGGTAGCGTATCAAAAGTCGACAGCCGAAAGCCACAGAGTGTGCTGCCGTGTTCAGAAAAACCCAAACTCAGGCTTAATTCAGGCAGATTCGGGGTAATCTTGTCTCTGTTGGTCTGTGCATCTTTGGAATTTGGCTACTCGTGCAGATGGAAGCAAATGTACATAGTAAAAACGCTGGCCAGCGACATTCACCCCTACAGGCACCCCCTGTAGTACTGGCTGCACCAGATGCGACGCCAGGAACTCAGATCTTACCTTCATTCGCCGTGATGCGGAAGCCAAAGTCCAGATTCAGATCCAGGATCCTCAAATTTGCCTTGAATTTCTCAGGGTTGTCCATCATTCTGCCACTGTTGCACGAAACCCAGACGTCAATTGTTCAGACAACCTTCAGACAGAGGCTCTAGGGACTTCTTACAGCAACCTCTGAAGTCCGTAAGCTTCGTTGTATTTTTGGCACACGCCAATGTGAGCTCAATCCGACCTGCAACTGTCGAAAATAGTGAATCCAAGTGTCTTGTGGGACTCATCCGAAAGATTGGCCTTGTCCAAGTCGATTGACACCGCCGCCACTGTAAATAAAGGACTCTTCGGTGTCTCTCAGTTATATACTGTCAGTAAAGCGCCTTCAGCGAACCTTCGGCGCGTTACATGCCAAGGATCCAGGGCCAGCATGTCCCATCATGATGCATCATCACATGATCCACATTTTGATAGAATCTGTTAGATGCTCGCGAACCAACGTGCCGGAAAGCACAATTGAGCTGAATAAACGACAATATATATTAACTTTAGTCTAAACGAAGGTATTAGTAGTTTCAGTTGTACACATTCCGCTTCATTTCACCTTCATCTTAGGGAATTTGCTGATGTTAGGACAATTTAGGTTGATTTCCCTGTCATCTCCCCTCATTCCTCGAAGATCTGTTTAGATCTAAGTGCACAGAAAAACATCTCTTCCTTCAATGGTTCACTTAGGGTCTGTAGACTGCATTTGTATTTGTTTTCCCTCTCTGTGATTGCTTCATCTCCTTAATCTCTGCTCAAATTGACTCTCAATCTTGCTGAATCATGTGATCATCCACCAGATGCGCCAAATCTGAAGCACATGCTGCAATTTTCAGAATGAGAAAAGCGGGAATAACACGATGTAGAGTTCGGCGAGGACACCGTAGCGTGCCCGCGACAGCGAAACGGTGCCAGAGCGCTGAGATGTCACTCCATTTCTTGATTCCCCCACTCAATCCACCAATAATCTACCTCATTCTCAACCAAAGTATGGTTTGGTATCAATTCTCGATACGTTTACATGCTTTTTAGCCCTTAACCTAATGTTTTACTGCACGGAGGACTGTTCGTCACTTCTCATTCTGTCTCATTTCAGGTTCATCCATCCTGATTCAGTGCCAATTCAGCCCAAATCAGGTCAGATCAAGCAGATTTCGCCCCATCGAGGCTACATTTTTTTTTTTTCTGGGACTCACCCGCACTACTTTCTTCGTTGACGTAGCGACACACCCCAGTGTGTTTTTGGAGGGGGAGTGTAAGTGCGGCTAACCCCCATCTGCTCAGATTTTCACTGATCTAACCCAGATTGACTACATTTGGGTCAATTTCTTTGCTTCGACGGAATCGCCGTCTCGCAGCTCAGTCTCAGGATCAGACCTATATATTTCTGATATGCCGGATCTGATTCCGCGGTCCATTCCCCGTAAATCTGCCGCGTTCCGATCATTTAGCTGGAATCGCCATTTGCCGCTGACGCGCGCTCGCGGGCCAGATCGGCCAAATATTTTTCACAATCGGATTTATTTAAATCTTTTCAGATAGATATGGACACTCAGATGTGCATAATAAAATTCGCATCAATTTTCTTCATAGACTGGGATTTTCTGCCGGATAACACTCAACATGGATCTTGCTTCAGTTGTTGCTGCTCTCGCCTCTGTTGGTGTCCGAGTCTCCGGTTCTACCCCCAATAGCAGCGTTCAGGTCGACTCCTCGCGTGCCTGCCCCACTGGTCTTGCCGGCCCCGAGCCCTCCGGCACCATCAACGACCCAGGGCAGCACTTTCACGGCGCCCCCTCCCCAACCCGCCCCTCCCGCCACCACCACACCAGGAAGGGAAAGGACAAGGGCAAGGGGAGGGCAAGGGACACCAAGGGGCACTCAGGCAAGAGGGCACGGAGGGGCCCCAAGTGAGGGCAGGCACTCATAGGAACAGGGCGCCGGAAGAGACACCACATGGGGGCGGGAAACCACCCAAGAACCAGGAAGGGGCAGGAGCGGGGACCAAGGCACGGAGGAAGAGGGCACCACGGCGAAAGCCACGACCCACACCCAGGAAGGGCAAACCACGACAGGGGGGCCAGCGCCGCCCCACCCCCACTGAGCGCCCCACGACTCCCGGGGACGCACCCCCCAACACACACCGCGGAAACAAGCATCGGACGCCGTACGGATCACACCAGCGCACACCCAGAAGCCACCGGAAACCAGACGGGGAATGGAGGGCACACCTACACGGGGAGAACAGGCCACACCCACAGAGGAAGCCGCAGGGAACGCCGCCGCAAGGCGCACCACCACGCCCTCAACGCCAGGCGACGACCCCGTCCGCCACAAGGGCCACCTCACAGGCACCAGAAGAGGACGAAGGCACAGCCACAGCGACCAGGGCTAGGGACCGAAACCCCCAGAGGACACGGGACCAAGGCACAAGCCCCCAGGGAGGGCAACCCGACGGACGCCTACTGAACCCACCAGCCCGAGCGGCACGCCCAAGCCCCCACAGCACGGACCCAGCGACACACCCACACCTAACCGCACTCCCCAGCCACCAGCCAGCCAGACTCCGGCCAGCACTCCGCACCACGACACAGGCCAGGCTGACCTCCACTGACCCACCGCGGCACAACGCGAGACCACGGCACACCGCACCACAGCGCGCCACAGTGATACGCGCCACAGCACGCCGCGACGCGACGCGGCACAGAGCGGCACAACACGGCACGACTGACCCTAACCTGAAGGACTAACCGAAGCAAGCCACCGCACACCCCGGAAGGCGCCGCACCAGCACGCCACACACCGGCACCGCAGGCCACACACGGGGCCACAGCGCGCCCGGCAACAACGGTGGCGGACCACCCAGAAGGTTAAGACCGGCACCGCAGAGGGGAAAGGACACGAACAACCCCAGCCCCCTAACCCAGAGCCACACGCAGCCACCTGGCGCAGCTGCCCAGCCGGCAGAGCCAGGACCTGACCCGGCAGAAAGGGGCGCCGAGCCCAACATGTACATAGCCCACCCGACCCATGGGGCCGGAACACGGCCAAACAGAACGCAACCGCCAACAGCAGCCCGGAAGACAACACTGAAAGCGGGCCAGTGCGTGCGCCAGCCCAGGGAGGGCAGAGGGAGGAACAGGCAGCCCCCCCCCCAAAAAAAAAACAACAGAGGGGGGAGGGGGGGGGGGCGCGAAAACAACCCACAGCCACCAAACCGCCCGCCAACAGCACCAGAGGCGGCCAAACCCCCCCCCCAGAAGGCACCGAAGACAGGACCCCCAAAAGAGGCACAGGGGGACCACCCAGCCAAAACCGGCAACACTAAGCCAGGAACAGCGGCCCAACGGGAAAGGGGACACCAAAACAGGCAGACACACGCCACGAAAAAAAAGAGCCAGCAGCCCAGCCCGAAAGAAAGGGTATGGGGGGACGGGGACCACAAGGCCCGGGACAGGGACACCAAGCAAAAAAAGAAAAAAAACAAAAGCGCAAAAAACACACCCCGACAACCCAGCCAAGAAGGGCGGGGCACAGCCGAGACCCGGGCCCGGCACGCACGCCCACACCGCACGCCAGAACCGGAAACGGTGGGGGGCAAGCGGGGCGCGCACGAAACCACACACGTCCCAAAAGCAGGCCGAAACCGAACCCCAACCACGAACACCACAAACAGCCGACACTAGAGGGACAACACCACAAACCATGCCCAAACACACCCACCCAAGACCCCAGCCAGGACTGGCGGGGTTAACAAAACCCAGACCCAACCGCAAACCTGACCCAAACACAAACGCCGCACAACAGTAGGAAGGCCAGTGCCCACAGCCCGGGCACTGAGGCAGCCCGTGCCATGCAGGTGACCCGGCCAAACGAGATCCGGAGACCAGGGGTAAGGCTGCATCCTAAGGCCTGCGCTGCTTTGGGACTCGAGGCGGAGCGTGCGACACCCAAGCGCCTTGGGACCCTAGTACCAAGAACGTGCATGCATGCCTTGGGAACGGGATACGCCAGGAAGTCCGGTGAACCTCTAAGGTTCCGCCCAAAGGAGGGGACGTGCGCAAGCACGGCAGCACACCCTCCCAGCGAGACAAGCACGTCACGCTGGCGGCGATCAGCCCTCCTGGTGTTGCCCGGGGCCGCTTTGTTGGGGGCCAACAGTCAAGTCTAGCGGGATGTAAGCCGCCTCCCCCCTTCACCCGTTGAGCCTCTTCCTGTTGGTCACAGGGGCTACGCCAGGGGGAACCGTGGGGCGCCTCTCCACGACCAAGTGCACCTACCTACCTACCTCAAGGACACAGTGCTGAAAACAGTATAAAACGTTCTCTGTCCCGTGTGCTTTTCCACGTGGGCAGGGGAATGCGTTAGCTTTTGGCCCTTACAGACATTGGCGTTTTGCATGCTCTTAGCACACATAGCCACCCCTCCCCTCTAGTAGGTAGGCCTTTTGCCGTCTTCCCCCAAGGATAGGCGCCAGCACATAAATTGGGCGCCATAGGAGTGGTAATAGTACCTCATTAAGACCTTCGGTCCGACGTCAGCGAAGCCCGGTCTCCGGGAGCCATGACGGGGAGAGAGGTCAGACACATAGTAACATACGTAGCACACTTAGGGGTATGGTAAACCCTGTAAGGAAGTTGAGAACCCCATGGGTCTGGACCAGTCAGGGGTCCTAACTGTGGGCACCCTTGTCCCCAAGGAGGGAGGACACACCTTGCCTCATAACACCTTGCTTGTCATTCCCCCCTGGAGTAGTAAGCCACCGTTCTTCGTTGGCTCCCCAAGGTCATTTCATGAGGGCAGTTCCCGTGCAACACATGGTCAACAAGGCATACACTCGCTGGGTGGCTGCAAACCTGATAAGCGGCCACCTGGTTCACACTGAAAAGATAGGCATCGGACTGCAGGGCACAGACAGGGTAAGTGCAGTGCTCTGAAAGCAGTGGTCTGAGTAAAACCAATGGCCTTTGGCCAGGGTGTGGTTGTCACGGGGGGCTAACGGTCCTGTCCTGCGATGCAATGCGGGGCAGCTGTGACAACTGCTCTCACACCCACACGCAGGCACATCTGCACAAGAGTGACAACTGCCCCTGCAAGGTTAGAAGACAGTCAGTAGACTGAAATATTAAAATTGGTTTTTCTTTTTACGCTGGGACAGAGTCTCAGCAAGGGTTAGTAGCTGTCCCTCGTTGTTCTCAACGAGGTAGGAGCGGAAGATGGGGTTGATACTCCCATCTGGTTGTATAAAGGCGGACATGGGTTCCCAGGTCGCCTCTGATAGCCCATACCCATCCCACAGGGTTGGGAAGTTCAAGCCCTGTTTCTACTTGTGGCAAGCAATACCTGCAACCACGTAGTAACCATCGACTGCCATCTCATCCGCAGTCATCCCTTCGAGTTCGTCTGCCTCCTCTGGGCTGGCAGCGTTCTCTAGGTCAATACCCTCGACCTCACTGTCGCTGAGGCGCCACTCATCCCAGGACAAGTCGTCAGGGGAGTGATAGTGCCTCAACTGTTTAGGCGCACAAGGCAGTTCACCACCTAGACGTGGACTGCACCTGACATGGATCCTAGATCCATCAATCCTGATGATACAATAGGGCCCAAAATAAGGGTCCTGTAGGCAGTTACGTGGCCAGGAGGGTAGGCGTGAATGGTGAACCAAAACAAGGTCACCAACCTTGAAGCTGGCAGGTCGCCGTAAACGATTCCGCTGGCTCAGTTCACGGTCACGGATGTTTCTGAGGTTAGTCCCAGCCTAGTTAGTCATAGACTGCTTGTGTTCCAGCCAATCTCCAACAGGACGTTTGAAGTCCTCAGGAGGGGGGGTTTTGAAGAACCAAGCAGGTCGCCCTCCATGAAACAGTTCGTGGGGGGTGAAACCAGTAGAAGAGCTCCTCTGTGAGTCCATGGTCAGCACTGCCCAGGGCACTAGGCGTATCCAGTCATTGGTACGCTCCTGTTTCATCAGGATTCTCAGGTTTTGTTCCACCACACGGTTTTGTCTCCCACGAAGAGGGTTAGACGTGTGGGTATAGGGCACACCTGTGGTTACCTCCATGTTGAGGGCATTCAGCACTCGTTTGTACCACCCAGTGTCACTGCGGTTGCGTGCATCCTCATCAAAGTGCACCTGCTTAGGTGCCCCATAGGGTTCGAAGCATTGTTCGACCAACATCTTCACAGTCTGCTCACCTGTGATTTTGTTATTGCAAGGGAACACACGGCTCAAGCAAGACAGGCCACAGGTGAGTACTAGGCAACTATCATAGCCGCCGAAGGGAGGTAGGCCGTGGATGAAATCCACATAGAGAAGAGAGTTAGTACAATAGGGTATGGGTAAGCTTGAAATCAGTCCCAGATCCCTACTGACGCTCTGCTTGCTGGCATGACAGCCACAAGCATGCACAATGGTCTGCATACGAGACCTCAGTTCAGTCAGGCTTAGACTAGAGTGGAAACACTCGCGGAAGAAGTCCACTGAACGATTAGCGCCAGTGTGACCTGGGCTGAGATGGGACCACTGTAGGCAGCCATCAATTCGGGCCTCAGGTACGACAATACGGTCCTCGTAGAAGAGGTACTGGTTGTTCTTATACCACTGGTGCCCGTCAATGACACGGGGCTCAAGACCAGTGCTGAGGGTCTGGAGAATTTCTTTATACTCTGACTGATAGTCCGTTAGGCTCCAACCCTCGAGGTTCCCAGCAGTGCGCATGGACAGGTCAAGCTGGACATCCATACGCTGGAAAGCCTCTTTGGGGAGTGCTTCAGAGCTCTCACCTATAAGCGCATCGAAGTTATTGCGCGATATATAGTCAGACAGTTCATTTTTTATACCAAGGTTATGATGAACTGTCAGCCTGAACTGGCTCAGGTAAGTCCACCACCGCTTTAGTTTCGCTTTCTCTGGTGGTGGGCCCTTCTGGAACGAATTCACCGGTTCCTGGTCACAGAGCCAGACAACAGGGTTAGATCCAGGAGTCGGGACTATGACAAGAGCACCAACATACCGGCCAGGAGTTCCTGGTCATAGGTGCTGTAATTGGAACGCACTTGGTTATATTTCCAGTTCCAGTGTCCCAGTGACACAAGCCGCCACTCACTGGTAGGGGAGTCATGCTTCAAGGAGCCATCACGGTTCAGTCCGCTAGTACAATAATGGCAGTGGGTTAGTTCAGCCGGGTTAAGCTCCTGCCATTGGCAGATCATTCCACCCCCCCCTACATCACTGGCATCAGTGATCAGGACTATCTCGCCCTTAGGGCGGGGTACTCCCAGGCAGTTGGAGGAGGCAATTTTCTTCTTCGATTCCTGGAAACACTCCTCCTCTCTGGCGGTCCACCTCCAGGGAGTAGTCTTCTTGATTAGGTCAGTAAGGGGGGCAGAGGAGTAGGTAAAATTGTGGATGTGACGCCTAAAGAAGTTACAGGCGCCCACAAAACTCCTCACGTCGTGTAGACCCTTCTTAGGGTCATTGCAAATCTGCATGTCCTGCAGGGGCTGCATCTTAGACGCAGCTGGTTTCCACCAGCCATACCCCACGTCGAAACCCAAATACTCCATCTCCTCTTTCATGAACTCACATTTTTCGAGTTTGATTCGGAGATGGTTTTCTTGACAAACAATGAAAAGTTCACGGAGGAGAAGGACATGGTCCGCTTGGGTATTGGTACCCAAACTCACGTCATCGATGTGGGCCTCCATTTCTGCACCTCGAGAAATCAACTCCTGTACTAGAGGTCTGCGCCTCAGTATGTACAAAATTTTTTTCATTAGTTCCTGGAAGAGTGCTAGGGCATTAGCCACGCCGAAAAGCATGACCTTCCACTTAAACACACAACCCTTAGGGGTTCTAAAAGCCAGCAGCTCCTGAGCTGCGGCGGTTAGGTCAACCTGCCAGAAACCACTGCGTTTGTCCATTTTGGTCTTGTACCGGCATTTGGCAATACGCTCCAGGGTATTTTACATGTTGGGAATACTCCCTGAGTGGTTTTGGGTTTTCTTGTTGACCTCACCATAGTCAACAACCAATCGTAGGGCAGTCGATCCTGGTTTAGCAACCAGGAAACAGGGACTGCAGTGATGGGGGTAGCCCCCTTTCTTATATTCTTCCACGAGGCCAGCTTCAATACATTCCTAGATCTGGCGCTCCATTTCTTCAACCTGTTCCTGAGGAGCGGGGTAGGGACGACGCCTCAGTCGCGTCTTCTGAAATTCAGGTTTCAGTTTCAGGTCCATGTGGACCAGTTTTTTGCAAGAAAGGGGGGGGGGGCAAGGCGCCAAACACCTCCTCATAGGTTGGGAGCAGTTTCTTCAGTCGGGGGTCAAGGTTAAGACTCTCCATTTTCTGCAGGAAATCCTCCTCAGCATGGAGGTTGCTCTTTCCATGCTCTTTCTTTTTCTGCCGATCAGCAGTTTCGGCAGGTACTGAACCATTGTCCCACTCAGGGGGACATTGCTGCCCATAGTGCAGAGAATAGACTAGGGGTATCTCAGGGTCGGGCAGCGTGTAGGAATCATTGTCCTCCTCAGACCAGATGGAGGATTTCCAGGTCTGTCTGAGGTTTCTGTAGCCGCTCTTGGTGCTCAATACCTTCGGCTTTCAGGTACAACAGCTGTCGGAGTTCCTGGGTGTCATGCTCAGACAGTGGCATGTTATTAGCAGCAGGCCGCTCTAGAGCATCAGGACTCAGGGCCACGGCTTCACCTGAGTGCATGTGTTGTATGTGCAGCACCGGTTTCCCAACGGGGGAAGTTGGTTCTGAGGTTGACTCTAGATCTACCTCCTCCAGCAACAGCTGGGCCAGGAAGGCACTGTGTTTTAGTTCAACACAGCTAGGATCAACAGGAGGGATAGTGCTGGCGATCTCAGACAGTTGGTCGTCAGCATCCTCCTTTACAGCTGCAGGTTCCAAATGGCCATCGGGAGATTCACACCCTGTAAGTGTGGCAGATAGGTGCTCAGGAGATCGTTTTTTGAGATCAGAAAGAGTCAGCCACAATTTTCGGCCATGACCTCTTTCAGTAGCACCTGATCTAGATCACACAGGGGTACGGGATTGGGAGATCCATCGACAATGGATAAGAAATCTGCCCACTCAGGGGCCTGCATAGCTGTGTCTTAGTTCTCAGGCACGTAGATGGGACTGTCGGGGAGTTGCACTCTTCCCACGGTCATTCGGTCTAGCATACAGCGACAATAAGCGTGTTCACCAGAGGAGCCCCAGTCAGGGGTGCACATGACAGCCCTTCCTCCCCCATAAGCCATTTTGGTTAGAACCTTCGCGAGCAGGGAGAAGGGAGGGTTAGCATACGTCAGGCCCATTGCTTTCCAGAAGAATCGGAAAGCGTTGTTCAAATGTTTCGAGCAGTACAACTGCATGATGTGCTGTTTTTGGCTCGCGAACAATTCTACCTGGATCTCATCCAGGGTTACCTTAAGGGCCGCCAGTCCATTTTCAAGAACCTGACGGGGCAATGGGTAGATTTCAGTACGATAGTTAGTCTTGGCTGCGTAGCGTAGCCCAGACTCTTTTCGTCCTGACAGCTCCAAAAGTACGGAGAAGAGCCCACTGCCAAAGTCGCAGTGTAGAGAATAGGGGCGCTGGGGAGACACCATTTTTACCTGGGGGTTTCTTCGCAGGGAGTCGGTACCAATGACAATGTCAAAGGCGTCGGTGTCCAATACTCTGCAGTGTTGGGTCACAGTTTCGTCGCCAAGACAAATAGTCACATCGACTCCCCCCAGGGAATGGATGGTACGCCCATTCCCTACTCTTATGGCCACTGTCTTAATTTTATTGAAAGTCTTTAGCAGGCGCCGGGCCACTATAGAAAGTGTTGCGCCGGTGTCAAGCACTGCTCGAAAACCTTTATCGCAAATTTTCACGAGGATCCAGAAAACCAAGTCCTCCTCTTCCAAGCCGCCCCCCTACTCCTCAGCAGGGAGTTTGACATCCACTCGTGCAGCCATGAGGGACTTCGCCATCCAGGCCAGTTGCCTCTTCTTGGAGTTATTCCCCTCAGGGGAGGCGTTATCCCCCTGTGGGCGCTTCTTGGGGTCGCCTTCGGCAGGAGAGGGAGTACTAGCGGGCGCTGATGAGCACCTCTGGGGGTTAGGGGTTCCACCTTTGCCACCCCCCTTGCCACCTCCTTTGCCACCTTTATCCCCATTCTGGGGAGTTCTGGTGGGTGTTTGGGTCTTCTGGCGTTCAGCCTCCTGCCGCTTGAGTTTGTCACTCTCTCGTTTCTTTATGTGACATTCGTCCTCGTAGTGACGACGTTTGCCACAATAACCACAGGTGATGGTACACCTGAAATGGTCCTGATGGGTCAAAGTTTTCCCATCTCGGGTGTGCTGCTGTCGTTTCATCTGCAGCATACACCTACTGCGGTTGTCGCAGTCAGGGGCATGACAAGGTCCCCCCTTGTCATTGAGAGGTTTACAGTAGAACAGAGGGGGTGTACCTGCTTCACGTCTAACCTAATTCATGGCACGCAGGTTACCCCTTCCTCTACCCCCTCCCTGGTTGGCGATAGTGGGACTTTTAGGCCCTTTCCCTTCGCCACGTTCGGGGGTAGGGGTACCACGTCGACTGTTTCTTGAGGAATTTCTCCATGTGGGAGTCATTTTCCCTTTCAAGAGCTAGCTCGATCAGCGAGTCCACCAGGTCGTCGTACGAGTGGGTCCGGCTCTTCCTCTCAGAGGTAGCGCGGCAGTCATCCCAGATACCTGAAGGGATCTTACTCATGAGCCACAGGTGGGGCTCAGTGGCACCATAGGAACCCACGTTCATCCGTGAAAACATATACTCAAGGTCGCACACGTATTCAGAGACTCGCGCAGCGGAAAGAAACTCAGGGAGCATAGGTAGCTCCTCTATCTGTGTGCGCACACTGAGGTCAGTCTCATAGACTGGGAACGTTTTCTCCAGTCTTCGGTGCACCTCGGCTCATGTTGAACAGGTTTTCACAATCTGCTTCACCTGTTTTTGCAAAAATTTCTTTTTGCATGAGCGTTTCAGCAGTGAACACTTAGTGGCCACATCCACATGGGATTGGCCAGTGAGCAAAAGAAACTCAGCAAATTCCTCAGCCCATTCGGGCGGATTTTTCTGGTCGAACTCCCGGAATTCCAGCTGGATGTTCGCCTGTGCAATGGGTCTGCCACTCTTCCCACCCCCTGGGGTTAGGCCTGAAGGGGGGGGAGGTACGCCGGCAAGGGGTGCCAGGGCTGACAGCCCTCTTTTCTCAGTCTCAGTCACAGGTACGTCCTGTAGTTCAGCAATAGGGACTGTCCTAGCGCGAGGATGACAAGGGCTGGGGCAAGTGACCTCCGGTAGCAGCCTGGACACCCTTGATCTTTTGAGATCATCAGCCAACGTGCTCAATCCAGGTGAAGGTGAGAGTAGTGCTGGCTTGGGTAAGGGTTCGGTGATACCCAACTTTGCCTTGACAGCTTCTGACAGAGCTGTCACATCCGGGTCTTCAGATCCGGATAGGAGTATGGCCAGAAGTTGGGCCGTGCGATCCAAAGCCCCATGGGTTGGCTCTGGGTGGAGAGGATCCAGACTCTATTCAGGAGCCCTTGAAGTTGTCGGCAGGTCTGGATGCCATGCTCGTTCACTCTTGGTCGTCTCGGTAGTGATACTGTCTCCCCTATATCTGTAGATGGCCCCGAATAAGGGAAGGACCCCATCTCCCCTTGGGACAGAGACCCCAGGGCTTCAAGAGATACTCCTCCATCTTCCCCTCTGATGGACTTGTGGTACTCCTCGTGGAGCATATACTCGTCCATCCTCCTTCGTAGGTCCTCTTGTTCTTGAGGACTCCGGAACGCCGTAGAAGAAGAGGCCGGGCAGGCCGACCGGGCGATGGAGGCGGCCACTCGCCTGCGGAGATGTTGCAGGCTGTCATCACCATGTGCCGTTAAGGCCTCCATGGTCAAAGGGATTGTTCTGGGTGGATCTTGCTTCGCCTTTCTGTGCTCTGGATCTTCCTGAGACCCAGATGCAGCTCTGAGTCGCGGTTCACTCTTTGGGTGGGCTACACTGCCAAGTTGCACTTGTACACTTCTGATCGGCCAGGTTCTGGACGACAGTTGAGTGGACATGCTCAATGTGCTTTTCAGTGTGCTTTTCTTGTGCTTCTGCTCAGAGTCGGTTCGAAAGGTACCCAGGGCTTGCCTCTGCTACCGGAAAGATATCCTTGATTAGTGCCCTAGAGATTGTGATATAATCTTGCAGGTTTTGACGTCGAAAAGCCAAACCAAAGCAGCAAGTAGAGCATGAACAGGATGTGGATCGAATCAATGAATAGTTTCAAAGTCCAGTGTAACACAGAAGGGCTGCAGATAGACAAGGCAGGCTCAAATACGAAGATTCAATCACAAATGGATAAAACAAATGATTTTAAGTGAAAAACGGCCTGACTCTAGCCTCCAGGTTAGCATCAAGCACTTCATGTGCACTCCTTTGGGTGAAATGGAGCTGGTTAGGAATATGGGGCATAGGAGTTAGGCCAGACACAGAAGATGACTTGGCCAAGCAACTGAATTCAGAAACAGTAAAAACGTAGAACCACAATAAGTGGTAGAAACAATTGAGTATAGGGGTCTTGGGGTGAGACACCACTAGGCTTAGCCTCCAAGGCCTTAGACATGAAATGCCTATTTTGTTTCGGTAAAACCTCCATGAAGGAAGATACCTCCGCTCAGTTGAGTGGTAGCGGTGGACTTCATGGGGGGGCTGGGGTTATAACCCTAGTTACTTTGGAAAAGTGTACTTTAAGCTTCAAAAGAGAGATATAAATACTTAAATAAGTCTTGGCATCAACAAAAGGGTTTTAAGGGGGTCTTGGCCTGGATCAAACCCTCCAAGAAAAAGATGAGAGTGACTTTTTCTTACTCGTCCGTGACGTGGAGCACCGCCCCCCCCTCCAGGAAAGCCGGCCACGTCGGCTCCTCTTCGAGCCACGCCGCCCAAATCACGGCCCGGAGGACCCTCTCGTGGTCCTCCCGGGCCACCCACGCCCCCGGGGGCACCTCCCTGTTCCCCCCATCCCTCCGGAGGAGCACGGCATCGAGGGGCCGGTTCCTCATCCCCCTGGTGGTCCCCGAGGAGGCCCAGCCCAGCCACCCGTACACCTCAATCACCAGGGGGAGGACCTCGCCCCCCAGGGGGTCCGGGATCGCGTCCCAGTCCCGGTCCCAGTCCCGGGCCCCCTCTGCCCCCAACGCCGGCTCCGCCTGCGGCCCCTGTGCCTGCGGCGCCGGCACCACGCCATGTCCCCTCGCCGCCGGGGCAGCGGCCATCCGCGCCGGCTCCGCCCTCGGCTCTGGTGCCGCTGGGGCGGGGCCCCGCAGGGCGCCGCCGTGCGGGTGGGGGGCCGGCTGATGTGAGGGTCAGGAGGG
Source organism: Eutreptiella sp. 'Long Island Sound 2002' (assembly GCA_964036045.1). Lineage (NCBI taxonomy): Eukaryota > Euglenozoa > Euglenophyceae > Eutreptiales > Eutreptiaceae > Eutreptiella > Eutreptiella sp. 'Long Island Sound 2002'. The sequence continues at coordinate 116,170,073 of OZ038379.1, forward strand.
TTGGAGGGGGATGAGGTACCGCGCGTCGAGGTGGATGTTTTAGAGGTGGGTGTTGTGTTGGTGGTGGTGGTGGGTGTGGTGCGCCTGCATTTGTTGGATACCGGAGGGGATGAATCGCACCGGCTGGACGTCCGGCTGCGGGGGAGCCCCGCTCCCGGTTCCTCTCCCTACGCCCTGCCTGCCCCCCGTGGCCCCCGCGCCCCGCCCTGCCTGTCCCCGGGGGCCTACGTCGCCCTTCCCTCCCTTGCCCTCGGGTCCCCTCCCGGCCCCCAAACCCTGGCACGGGCACACTCCTGCCCCTTTGCCCTCCCGCCTGTGCCGCGGATCCCGTCCTCTGTCACCCGCGTCCTTGCCCGCACCGCCGACGCCCCTGTCCTTCCCGCGTCCTTGCCAGTGTCCTTGTCCATGTCCTTGGCTGTGTCCCCGTCCGCCGACCACACCCCGCTCCGCCCCGTGCGCCCCGTTGCTGCCCGCTATGACGTCCTGCTCACGTCCTTGCGCCCCTCCTCGGGCGCTGCTGCTCGCGCCCGTGTCCTTCCGGTGCCCTTGCCCTTTCCCTGCGCTGCGTCCCGTGTCTCGTCGTCCGCTGCTCGCGCTCTACCCCCCTCCGCTACCGCTGGCCTTGGTGCCTTGCCTGTGCCCTTGCCCTCGCTCCTTGCCGCCTGCGCCCTGGCCTGTCCCCTGGGTTCGTCCTTGGGCGCTCCCCCTGTTGCCTCCCGTCCCTCGCTCTGCGCTCCCCTGGCCGGTACCCTGCCCCGCCCGCGCGCCGTCCCCCCCCTCCTGGATCACGCGCCGGGCGTCCCGCTGCCGCCGCAGCTGCGGCAGCTTGCTGCCTGGCGGCGTAGGCGTCGGCGCCAGGGGGCGGGCAGGCCGCGGCCTCCCCTCTGGGAAGGCGGCCTTGGACAAGTACGGCTTGGGGGGGCTGGTGTGAGTTTGGCTGGGGTTGGGGTGGGCGCGGTACTTGGCACCCTCTCTGCCCTGCGCTGCGGCTGCGGCGTGGCCCCGGCGAGGTGCACAGGGCCCGTTGTGGGGCCGCCCCCTTGCGCCGGCGGCATGCCGGGGGCCACGGCGTGGTCGGCTGGGGCTGTGGCGCGGCCTGCTGTGGCCGCGGTCTCAGCTCCCTGTGTACCCGGGGCCCCCTCCGGGGGCGGGGCGGCAGGAGCCGCGGCCTGAGCGGGGGGGGCCGCCTCCTCGGCCGGCGCGGGCTCCTGGGCCGGCGGCCCGGGGTTGGCGGGTGCCGCCCGGGGCTGCTCGGCCGGTGGGTCAACTGGCACCGCGGCCTCCGCCAGCTGTCGCTCCTCGCGCTCCGCGAGGGTCTCCCCCGCGCATTCCGGGGAGACGGGGAAGGGGGAGCGGGACCTGCGGTGGTGGCGGTCGTCCCACTGGGGGGAGCCATCGGAGTCCGACAGCACTGTTATCCTGGTAGGCATGCGTGGCCGCAGGCGTGTCCGTTCCACTACCTCCTAGTGCATCAGTGCTGCGCCGTGGGCAGTGCTGTGTAGTGCTGCGCGGGGGGGGGAGGGGGGGAGGGTAGGGGGGGCTGGCAGTGGTGTTGGTCCCGTGTGGGCAGGGGCCGGTGGTCATCCATCGGCACTGGGGCAGGAGGCGGGTGAGCCATGCGCCACAGCTCCCAGTCTGGGGCGGGGCTCAGGGCTCTCGGCCCCCGGGGTTCGTCGGGTGACGCGGGGCGGAGCCGCACAAGGTGGACCCCCGTAACGGCGGTGACCTCCTGTGTTCGCAGGAAGGTGTTTACCCCGTCCTGCGCCTCGGGCGCCGGGAGGGGGGGGCGGGGCACCGGCGCTGCCCCGTAGAGGTTGCTGGGGGTGATCCCCAGGACTCGCTCCGGGTCCCCGCGGGTCCAGGGGCCAAGACGGCGGAGGCAGAAGTCGTCCCACCGTTGGCGAAGGGGGTCCCGGTGCTGTAGTAGGCGGGCGCGGACGCGGCGTCTGTAGTCCCTGCCGAGGGCCTTCTGCTGGACCTCCTGCCACGTGTGGTCGGGGAGGATCCCGTGGTCGTGGAGGGCTGCGATGTGGTCATCCCACGCCGGACAGGGGTGCCCCTTGAGGGGAGTTGTCATATACGTGTGGTGCCCGGCAAGGTTGGGTACCAGAGCGCCCCACTGGCACCCGTCCGAGACGTCCCGATGGAGGAGGGCCAGTAGGGTGCCGTCCGCGGTCGCCTCCTACCCTACACTCAGTCCTTTGCAGCTGTCCAGCTCCCGTCGTAGCGCGGCTGCAAGGTTGGTGGGGAGCATGAGGAGCAGGGGCCCCGGAATGTTGCCCAGCCGAGACAGGTCGTTGTCGTACGTAGGCCCGCCATCTTTGAAATGCGCCACGGTGAGCCGGCTGGCCCCGCCTTCCGGGGGGAGCCACCGGATGGTGGCCGCGTCGCGTCCCCATGCGTGTATCTCCGTGGCTCGGAGCACGTTGGCGGCATGGAGTACGAGGCGGGGGGGGAGGGGCGCTCGGATGAGCAACGACCTGTCCCCACTCCACCCAACGTGTGGCTCCGGGGCCGCCTGTAGCCAGCCCTTGGCCGCTGCGTCCCACGGGTGGTCGGGGCCCGCCCCGCGGATCATGGTCGGCCGTGGCCGGGTGTGCGGCCCCCAGCCCTCGAAATGAACGGCGGTGTACTGCTGCAAGGGGGCCCCCGGCGCGCGTGTGGCGGCGCACCACTGGCCCTATTCGCGCGCCCACTCCACGCCCACTCTACGGGCCTCCCACGCGGTCATGGAGCCGCGCCCGATGATCCACGGCGGGAAGAGGACATCCTGTAGGTGCTTCGAGAAACCCCCCGGCAGGTCCCGGTACGGGTGGGGGTCCTCTTGCGGTGGAGATTCCAGGGTGCCGTTCACGATGCGGAGGGAGGCCACGAAGCCCCTGCCAAGGCGCAGGGGGGGGAGGGGCAGTCGCCCTCCGTCGCGGTGAGCCATCGCTTAGGGGCTCGCGGAGGAGTTGCTCCAGCCGGTGATTGCGGAGCTCCCACACAAAGTCTCACATTCGGAGCATGTAGTGGGGAAAATCATCGGCGGAGGTCCCTCTTGGCGGGTCGTAGGGGGCTATTGCGCGGAGCTGCGCTTCTGCTGCCTCGGGCACCAGCGCAGAGCAGAAGACTTCTGTCCATGCGGGACCCGCGGAGCGCCATGAGGGCACGCCTAGACCCTTCTCCCTGGGCGGGAGGTGGCGGGCCGCCTCTTGCACCGCAACGCGGTAGTGGGGCCAGAGGATCAGCGACTGCGCGCACCCCACGTGCATGTGTACCGGGGTCTTCTCCGGGCCGTCGCAGAGGAGGCATGGCTGCGGGAGGATGGCGACGCCGGAGAGCCGCTCCTTCCGGATGCGGAGCGTGCGCTGCACCGGCGTGTGGCCGTCTCTTGCCCGCAGCGCCCGGTGGTTGGTGGCTGCCGCGGTGAGGTCCCGGGGGTGGACGTATGCCGTGGTGTGGGCCGCACCCAGGGGTGTGTGCCCCCGGTGTGTCAGCGCATGGCTCAGCTGTGCCTGCTGCGTGACCGTGCTGAGCGTCCCCATTGTGGGGGGCCGCAGGTCGAGGTGGCCGTCATGACCGGCAATTATGAGCTGGGCGCGGCTGGGACCCGGGGGCGTGTTCTGCAGGACGGTGTCCCTGGACGCCGCCCAGTCCGCCCTGTGCAGTAGGGCAGTCGCTGTGGTGGGAGGTGGCCCAGCCAAATCAAAGCGGGTGCTCGCTTCGTTGTCCTCGCACGTGCAGGTCGTCCTGAAGCCATCGCTGAGGCATCTGGTTGACCGACTTTGCCGCGCCCGCGGGGACACCTGTGGCCCGCTCGCAATGCGCGTGTCTCAGAAGGTGGAGAATGAATTCGGCGTCCACCGTATGGATTCACCGCCTGAGGATGCAGTACTGCAGGCAGAGGGAGGCGGCCACCCCCTCCCCGTCGGGCATCGAGCCCGAGATGGCCACTGCCCACATGCGGGTGACGTCGGCGGTGAGAGCGACACTGGTGGCGTGCCTGCAGGGTCCGCCCCCCGACGCGTCGGAGGAGATGTGGCCCCAGGCCTCTGGGATCCAGTAGTACCCGGTGGGGCTGAGCCAGCCTGCGTTGAATTCGGCGGAGTGCCATCCGTCGTCGGGGTGGCCGGGGGTCAGTTGGTCCACGTTCAGCGCCCTGGCGTCGTCGGGGCGGATTGCGAGGTGGTCGCGGAGTCGGACATCAGCCCCCGTGATCGTGCTTGCCAGGGATCTGAGCGCCGTTACGTGCTCCCGGAGCCACGCCGCGCCTCCGCGCTGGTGCACCACCAGGTGTCCCGTGTCTTCCGGCTGGTCCTCCAGTGTGTGCACCGCCATGTGTGGGTCGTGCGGCACCTCTGTAGCCACCAGCAGGGCGTGCCGCGGGGGAGTCCACGGGGCCTGGACTGGCCCGCCCCCACCTGCACTATCACCCACTCGGCAAGGAGCTGCGCTTGTTCCGTCGCTAGGGCGCATTGGCCGTCCCTGGTCACCAACCACACTGGCGTCGGCGCGTGGGGCCGGGGGCATAGAGGCTGGGGCCCCGCCACTTCCGCGTGAGGTTCCTGGTGCTTGCCGTCTGCGAGTACGTCGCGGAGGATATACAGGAGGGCCGCCTGCGGGTGGTATGCCGCCCCCTGCGTGGGGGGAGACAGGCTGCCCTGATGGCGATAGCCCCGACGTGGAGGTGCAGGCCATCCGAGGTCACCCGTGGGCCGGTGTGGGCGTCATGCCTAGCCCTCGTGGGGTGGACGAGCCCCAGGCGGGGGTCCCGCGTGCCCGTGGTGTGGAAAAGGTGCACCAGGGCGCCGCGCCACCTGGGCTGGTCAGTGGGCTCCTGTTCGCGGCGGTAGTATCAGAGGTGCTCATCGGCGCACTAATTGAGGCATTCGCGCACCGCTGCTGGCCACGGGTCGTCGTTGTCGGGGAAGGGGTGGTGCGGCCCGTGGTGCCCGTGCCACGGCGTCTTGTATTGCGCTGTTAGGCGGCACGTGTCGCGGTGCCGCAGCTTGTACGTGCGCAGCGTGACGACGTTGCCTGGGGGGGACTGTAGCTGGACGTCGGCCCGCTTGGGGCACGCGATGGGGTTGTAGAGCCCCACCCCCAGGGCGGCCAGGGCTCGGGGTACGCGGTGGACCCAGTGTCCCCCTGCCAGGGCTGCGAACTCTGGGACGGGGTAGTGTACCTCGGGGCATAATCCGTGCGCGCTGGCGATTTCCCAGAACATCTTGGTGACCTCGGCGCACACGGAGGCCGAGCGGTGGTGGACGAGTGTGCCCACGAGGGCCACTGCTGCCTGCTGGCACCACGTTGGCACCCGCGTAAGCCCCAGGGTCCGGTAATCCTGCAGGCCGTCCCGCGAGGCCTCGAACGCATACCACGCCCTGTCCTTCGCGACCTGGACTGTGATGTGGTCCAGGTGCCACGCGGTGTCAGAGTTGTCGGCGATCAAGGGGGCGAAAGTATCGTGTCACACCCCTAGGATCGCCATGATGATGTCCTGCACCACTTTCGGCGGCGCGAGGGAGTTGAGGAACCAGTGGTGCAGCGCCGCCAGGCGCAGCCGGTGTTTGCGCTGCGGTGAGAACTCCCCATCGGGCTGCAGCTGGAGTCCCAGGTAGGGGACGGAGTCCGCCGCCGGCACCAAGTGCCATTAGTTTTCCAGTCCGGGGCAGAGGCGTAGCTGTAGGCCTGGTACCCCCTCTGTAGTGGCCATGGCGCACTTGCGGGGGTTGAGCTCCATTCCCATCATCCCGAGGTACGCGGCCACCGCCTCCACGCCCTCCACGAAGTGCTGCAGCATGTGGGCCAGTACCAGCAGATCGTCTATGTAGGCTTGCATGCCCCCCCCCCCTCTTTTTTTACGTAGACCAGTTCGAACAAAGTTCTGGGCCAGGGCACCACCCCATGCTAAGTACATTGGTTGGAGGTATAATATACAAGAGGGGAGGTAAGGTCGCGGGTCATGGGTCATGAATGGCTGTTGTGTGTCAGGTTAGCCCTGTCCCTTCTTGATTCGCTTTTTGGGTGGTGCTGAGGAAGGTTTGGGTAGAGGCCTTGACCTGGATTGCGGCGAAGGTGGTGTGGGGGAGGGTCGTGCTGGTGGTGCAGGTGATGTGCGCTGCGGGAATGATTGAGGTCTAGTTGACTGTGACCTGGAGCTGGGCTGTGACCTCTTTCTCACCTTCAGTGGTATGGGTGGTGGTGGAGTGTACCCCTGTGGTGCGCGCCGTTTTTTGTGCTCTGGAAGGAAAGAAGTGCCGTAGATGGAGTTTGGTGTGCAGAAGTGGTTGATTCCTGAGCGAACGGTTGGAAGTGACGGAGGGGGGTGGTCCTGCAGCCACTGGTGACAGGTGTGGACCGCTGTGGTAATGGCTGGACGTCTGTGAACCAGAATTGCAGAGAGCTGCTCTGGCGTCATTCCCATCGAGGTTTTAAGCTTGGTATGCAGTGAAGCTGGCACAAGTGTGCCAATAAGGTTTCGTTTTTCGCCGGAGCGTGAGGACGACCACCAGGGGAGCATAAATTGCCAGGTACTCGAAGGTCAGGCTCTCAGGAAAAGGTCTTGCAGGAACCAAAGCGAACTGCAGTGACTCAGCATAGATAGTGGGTCCAAAGGGTGAGGTGCATGGCAGAAGTGACATTGGTAGGAGAACATGTCCTGGTGAGACGGGAAACCTTCAACCCACAAGGTCGCAGATGTCCAGAGAAATGGCAGATTGTCGAGCTTGGATGAGTGACGGTACAAGTCATAGCTAGAGAAGTGATGGGGTGCAGAGTGAACATGCATTGGGGAGACATGCGACAGATCTTTGTTTTTTAGTTTGTTCGTGAGTGGAATGCCATTGAGAGATATGCAACCTTTGGGGGGAGGTGGGATCAGGTTAGGATGTGGGGGGCAGCTGTAGTAGATCCACTTTGCAAGCGCATCAGCGACTTCATTTCCCAAAAAACCCACATGGGCTTTTATCCAGGCGACTTCTACGACTGCCTGGATATTGTGTAATCCGTTTTTGAACGCTACCAACCAGTTGTAACGATGTGTCTCTGACTTAGGTTGAGTCGGGCACTGTGAAGGCTGATCGTCTGCTGCTTTACCGAACACAGAAACTACCTCAGAGTTATCTGAGAGGATGCAGATGTGCTTGGCTGGGAGGTGAAGCCTGATGAAGCGCAAACAGGAAAGAAGTGCCCAAAACTCTGCATCACCCAAACCCGCGAAAGGGGGAAGGGATGGCGATGGCGAACGAAGGGCCATTGTGCGGGAAAAAAACTGCTGCTGCGCCAGTGAGTGAGTGTTTTTCCGAACCATCAATGTAAACCCATAATGCTTGAGGGGATGCGCGGACAAGCATCTGGTATGCTTTGGAACATTTCCATTCATGCAGATCGCTCGAAAACAGGCGGTGTTGGAAGGCCGTCAGAGGGACGTGCACACCCAGCTTGCAGGAGGGGCCGAAGGTCTCCCTGTGGGGGAGAGGCGGTGGGGAGTGTGGCTTTGATAAGTCCTGAATGAACGGTAGGAGTTGCTCTGGCGTCATGAGATATGTGGGTATGGGAAGGTCCGTCGGTGGCTGAAAGGAAAAAGAATGCAAGTTTTTTAGTGTGAAGTTGCCGTGTGGTGTAGAAATTTGCGCTGACTTGGCCGAGGTTGATGAAACCGTTGCCGTGACCCATCCATCCGATAACTCAACAAACAGCTTGCTGTCTGTCGGCAAGTGTTGGGTGAGAGCTGGATTCCAGACTACAAAACCATCGATTTCAAGTTCGAGGGCATGGGCTGCATCTACCAACCTGTCTTGCAATGGATTCGGGTTGAACTGGAAGTAAGCCGAAAGGACTGCCTGATGTACTGATGGAGGACTGTCCAGCATAAGGTGACGTATGGCTCCATTGACTACAGATTTGTGCACAAAACGCGGCAGGTCCCATAGTCCCAAGCCCCCACGTACAAAGGATGAGTGTTTGTCCTTAGGGGACGTGGCCAGCGAAAGTCTGGATTTGCAGGCGAGCGATTTCCAGATGCGACGTTGCAGGGAGCAAAGTTGCGCTGGGGGTAGGTCATGGGCGAGGAGTCTGTAGTTTAACGTGGAAAGTAGTAATAGGTTCGTGATTGTTACCAGTTCATGAAAAGACAGATATATGTGCGACAGGCTGTTGAAGAATGAAATTATTTCATTGTTCAGCAACTCGTACAACCGAACGGGGTTTGGGTCAGTGAAGAGAAATACGCCCAAGTATTTGTAATATGTGTGAGGAGTGCCGTTGGGGGAATGTGTGGAGAGTGATGCTTTGGAAGGCGTACAAAATATAACTGGTGAAGCGCCGTGCATGGTGTGGAGCTCCATCTTTGATATGTTCATATCCAGCCCTAACTGTCTTCCTTCCTGATCAAAAAAGTTAAAAACTGCCGCCGCGGTTGTGGGGGAGGGGGTCCTGGGGAGGAAGTCGTCAATAAATGTGTGAGTGGTGTCGGAATGTGACGTGGCTACATGCTGGGGAAGTGCCCAGAGAATTATGTTAATGTACAAGTTGAATAGAAGAGGTGAGAGGGGGCAGCTTTGTTTAACCCCCCTTAGCAAGGTGAAGTGCCGGTGTGTTTCACCATTAATTAATGGTATCTCTTTCGGAGAATGATACAGCATTTGTAGTGCTGTGATGAGCTGGTATGGTAAATTGTAATGAATTAGCGTAGACCAGAGCGCTGAGCGGGGGATGCTGTTGAACGCTTCATTAAAGTCTATATATAGGTGATAGGCCGGCGTGTTACGTGATTGAAGTGCTGTAATGTGGTGTATGTGGTCCGCTGTACGGTGGCAGGGAAGACCCCCATGTTGTGACAGGTGTAAGAGTTTGTGTGTGAGTGTGTGGCTGGACAACTGGTCCACGAGATGCGTGGAAACCAGTTTGTAGAGGGAATTGAGTAAGGAAATAGGTCTGTAGTTACTTGTCAACCGTGTGTCCCCTTTTTTATAAAGCAAGAATACTTGCGATTCAGTGAATTTTGGTGGCATTGTGTGAGTTAAGCTGAAATTAATAGCGAATAAGAACCACTTGCGTACATACTCAGGGGCGAGGAAGATCATGTATAGGTTGGAACCATCCATGCCCCCTCGTTTGGACGGCTTGAACCTTCTCAGGATCTCAATGAATCTCTGTTCCTCCAAAGGCGGCAGTTGAGAGCTGCGGACATGATCAGGGCAAGTAGGGAGGTGCTGTAACAGAGAGGTCAGTAATTTTTGGTCCGGTTCGAAAGACGGGTCGCCCCCCAAATGCTGAAGTGTATTACAAAATGCCTTGGAAATGGAAGCAGGTGAAGTGTGTATGGTGTTGTTGGTTGGTTCTGTGACGGCGGTGAACGTGGAAGGCTGTGGCTGTAGTGTCTCGGCCAATGTCCTTTTTATGGCAGTTCCTGCCAGTAATGCCCTATGCAGTTCGCTGCGCTGGGTTTTCTGAATGTCTGCACTCCACTCAGAGACCAGCTTTTCAAGCTCACGCATAGACTTGGCGAAATTGGGGTGGTCCGGCGAGGGAATGGAACGTGCTAATTTACCCAATTTCTTTTCCTCTTTCGTGGTGCGGTGCACAGGAATTCTGGTGATGTGGTGGTAGGCCATGGAGATCTCTGAAGTGATGAATGTGGTAAGCGAAAAAACCTCATCCTGAGAAAGGTGTTCAATTGACGGCTGAATGGCCTTGTGCCATTTATTCAAAGGAGAAAGGAAATGCTCGAACTGGTGTATTTCATCTTGGCTGAGCCGCCGAAAAATAGGTGCTGGTTGTGACTGTGTAGCAAGTGAGGGTATGACTGGTGCTGAACATGTAATGAACGCTGGGTGGTGGTCTGAAAAAAAATTTGAAGTCTCGACGTCGGCGTCCAGAATGGGGTGGGTTGATGTAAATTGGGGAGAGGCGAAAATGTAGTCAAGTCTGGCTTGATTCTGGTGGTTGGTGTACCAGTATCTGGAAAATGGTTTGAGATGGGGGTGTTTGTCACGAAAAATGTCATGTAATGCTGGGAGCTGTTTGTTGAGTTTGTTTGAAAGCCATGGCCAGGCATTTGATGATGTGATATTTTCTGTGTCCAGAGAAAGGTTAATGGACGTATTAAAGTCCCCGCCAATAATGTGAGATGGGTATTTTGGAAGCAGGACATCGAGAGCTTCTGAGATGATTTGGCGTAAGCGTGCGTCATGTGGTGGAGAGTAGAGTGAAATAAGCAGGGTGGGGGGAGATCCTGGCAGCAACAGGAGTAGGAGTGTCATGAGGCCTTCTCGGTCTACGTGTTTAATGGGTGTGCAAAAAGGTGCTATGCGATCAGACACATAGATTGCTGTACCTCTGCTTTTTTCCCCTGTCTTTGGTAAGTTGTACCATGTTTTTGCAAGCGAGGAGTGGCAATATGGTGGCGGCAGCGAAGAGGATTTGAGTAGCTCTTGTCCGAAGAGGACGTCTGTGTTTTGGTAGAGGTGGGAAAAGACTTGCGGTGTCGGTGATTTTTTTTGGAAATTGTGTGTGGTGAACTTGAGTTGTTTGGGTGGTGGTTGTGCTGTGAAGATCTTAGGTTTAGCTTTGGGCGGGGAGTAATGCAATTGAGCTTTGTTTGTGGGAGGTGAAACCCGTGACAGGAGGCTGCCTCCTGAGCTGGCTGGTTGTGTTAAGAAGTTACTCACGGTGAGGACGTGAAGTTGAACTGCACAGAGAGTGCGGTAGTTAAAACTACTGTGAGGGCCAGCGTGGGCTGTGTGTTACAGTATGGGAGCAAAAATCCGAGCTCTTGTAAGAAGCAGCCAAATGTCAATAGGACAAGCGGATGAACCATGGGCTCATGGCCCTGAGGTGGTGGCATAGGCTTGCTGGCCGGCTTCCAGTCGCTGCTGGCGGTAATCTTGAATAGCTCATGGAGACACTGCGGGTCCGGATCCCTGGGTTTGTCCTCTTGCCAACAGAAGTTGGCTGAGGATGTTGAGGAACTAGTGGGTGGCCTACGGCTCCGGATCTTGATCTCTTGCAAACGAAGGCAGGTTCGTGGTATTATGCGGATATACAATGGGCCATGGTGCCAGAGATTGACCTCTTGCCACCGAAGGCGGGCACATTGTTTAAGAAGGGAGTCACATACAAATGATCCGCTTTGTGTTGAGCTGGTGCATGTTCGTAATGAGTGTGCAGGGATTTGGCTATCTGGTGACCACCCCTGTGGAATTTGGGTGACCACAGGCACTGTGTCTTGAAGGCTTGTGATTTCAGAAACGCCCAAGCGTAGGCGCGGCTTGGTGTTTCGGGAGCGCCCAAGCGGAAGCGCGTAGCCAGTAGTAGGGTGGCGCAGTTCAGGTGCCAGACAAGCTGCAGTGAACTCAGCATAGCTCTGCGGTGGTGACGTCCATGGTCGAGCAGTGGAATGCCAAAATTCAGATGATGCCCAAGCAGTCGGTAATATTTGTCTTCGGTTCGGGCGCAAGGGAATGGCACATATCAAAACGGGTGGTAACAGAGACCTGGTGCACGCCTGCTGCAGCTCCGGTCCAGGTTGCGATGACGCAGAAATAGGCTGTCGCTGATACAGCCTCGAGCTCACCGTAAGAAAGCTGCAAGTTGTGGTTGCCGCAAACAGCAAGTTGGCACATGTCAATGGAGCTGGTCGGAGCTCGGCGCAGCGGCACAACGTGAACTCCTTCGCGGTGGTGGCGTGTCGGGGCACGTCTATAGCACCCCGCCCTGTCACCATACCCCTAAGCACAGACCCCGTGGGGAGCGCCGCAGCGAACTCGCAACAGGCACTCCAGCCAATAGGCGTCCGGCTTGGGGCACATGGCCGAGTGGTCGGGATTTGGCATGGGCCTTTGAATTGGGAGCAGCGGAGACCCCATTTTTGAAGGTCCACTGACGTGCCCGAAAGAGATCCAAGCAGCCAAGCCGGGTTCTCCTGCAGGTGGGTGAAATTTGTGTGAAAGCACCATGACGCAGAAAGGAGCTGTCGCTGATACAGACTCGAGCGCACCGTAAGAGAGCTGCAAGTGGTGGTTGCCGCAAACAGCAAATTGGCACATGTCAATGGAGCTGGTCGGAGCTCGGCGCAGCGGCAAAACGTGAACCCTTTCGCAGTGGTGGCGTGTCGGGACACGTCTGGGATTTGGCATGGGTCTGTAGGCTGGGAGTAGCAGAGATCCCATTTTAAAAGATCCACTGACGTGCACGAAAGAGATCCAAGCAGCCAAACAGGATTTTTATGCAGGCGGGTGAAAGTTGTGTGAAAGCACATGACATATTCGCGGTTGGTTGCTAACCAAGGTTGATAGCTTACACTGTAGACAGGGTTAGGACCAGGTGTCAAGCACCTCAGTGATGGGAGAAAAAAATGCAAGCCCAGTGAGCCGCAAAGATGGTACTGTGGACGTAAGTGGCGGGGGAAAGACCCCCTGCGGTGCAAGAAAAGGTTCTATGAATTGGCTTTTTTCCCGTGTCGCTTTTTGGGTATGCCTGACGATTCTTTTGACGGTTCGATTGAGATGGAAGATGCCACGTGTTGCACAATGGAGCTGTAAACGTTGGCATTGGGGGAGAGTAGCAATTTGGTTTGCTTTGTTTCTTTGTTTGCGGTTGCTTTGTTTCTTTTTTGCTTGTTTTGAGGAGGCGAAGAATGGGCACATGTGCGGTGCGCAGAGGGGGCTCCGCGAGGACTTGTAGGGAGTGAGCGAGGAGAGTGGGTTGGGTCAGGGTCTGGAAGACTGCTGAGGACGGGGGATTCTGAGATTGAGGTGACCTCATTGTGAGGTATAGCAAGCACATTGGTGTTCTGAAGAGGCGCTAGCAGTGTTTCTGGAATCGGGAGATTAACGGGATCGTCCACGAGCACTGGTTGTGATTGCTGTTGGCAAGAGTGTGTGGACGCTCCGCTGCTTGCGCAGCGAGGTGAGAGGCTTGGTCCAGATCCATTTGGAGAGATTTGGCTGTGTCGGTAGGAAGCGATTGTTGTGGTTGGTCCCCAGGTTCTTGGGGCGAAGGCGTGGCGGCCGTGGAAAGAGGTGTGCTTTTGCTATGGCGGCCTCAGCGCACCAGGCTTGAGGTTTTTTTACTAAGGCTGGAAGAGGGAGTTGGAGTGTCCAGTGTCATCACCTCAGGGAGTAATTGCGAGGAGGATCCTTCCTTCTGAGCTACAGCGTGGGGGTCGGTGTCGCCAACAGAGTGGCGCGGTGACATGGAGATGGGAACAGGGGGAAGAGGCGGATGTGCACTCATTTTGTGATCGGTTGGGGTGGCATAGGGTTGGTGCACGAAGGATGGGTCAGCGGACTTTTTGTCGGAGTTGGGTAAAGGTGAGCTGGTGGAGGCGGGTTTGGGTAGCGAGGAGGATGAGGGGGATGACACGGGAGTTTCTTTTAGGGGTGACGCATCAAAAGGAATGGCAAGTGACAAAGTGGCGTAATTCAAGGCTTCAACTGAACCCATGGTTTTTGCAAGGAAAAGTTTTGCGTGCCACGTGTCGTGAGGTGGGAAAGCGTTAAGTGCATTCTGAAGTGCCATGGTGTTGACGTTGGGAGTGAGGAATTCGATTGAATCAATGACTTCATCGTGCGCAAGCCATGCAGACATCCCTTTTTTGAAAGCAGGTTTCCATGCATGCCCCGTGCTAAATGGGAATTTGGCTGGAATTTGTGACGGGGAGGCTGCTTTGATAGAAGATAGTGTGCCCAAGAGGGCGGCGCTTTGGGAGACATGTCTGAAAGCAACGCAAAGTGGGGCAAAGGCGAAGGTGACGTTGGACGGTGTAGTTTGTGTACGGTTGGGAGTGAGAATTTCATTCGGTTCCTTCTCGGGGGAAGTGGTGGCAAGATGAGGTTCGGTCTCCGTGGGTGTGAAAAGGAAGGTTGATTGAAGAACCTGAAGATTTTGCTTTTGGAGAGACTTAAAAACTTGGTATGCTTTGGAAACAAATATTGGGTTGATAGGCAGTGTGTCAAGTTCAATGACCACAATGGGGCTGAACGCGTTGCGCCAAGTGATAGCACGAACGGCTTTCTTCATGTTGAGAGAGCTGATGAAAAGTTCGTACAATTCCAAAAGACACACCTTCTTTTGAAAAGAGCGGTCCGTGGAAATAGAGAAGCTGTTGTGTTGTGTGGACCATGACATGGGGAGAGCGAGGACTTTTGGGGCGGAAGATGTAAAAGGGTATTTTTCAGTGACGGAAGTCATGAAATCAAACACATCGTCCTCCGAAAGCTCAATATCAATGCGAATGTACTTGGGGTGGACTCGAAAATCGTGCAAAACAATTTCCTCTCTTTGAATGAGGCAATATTGAGAAGAAATTGAAACATCATCCGATATCTTTTTCATGGAGAGCTTGTTAATGAAAATAAAATTTTCATTTGAGGAGGCTTTGGGAAGAAGGAAGAAATGCCGAAAGGTCAAAAAGTGGCTCTTTGCGCGCTCTTCAATTTCGAGCTGAGCAAAAAAGAAAATCAATGTGTTGACCAGGATCAACAACAAAATCATCGATTTCACGAATCCTCGAAACTACATTACCAAAAGGTACACGCTGTCCAACGATTTCCGCAAGTTCGCCAGACTATCCGATTCAGACCTCTTTTCTGTCTAGAAACTTGGGTTTCCTATCAGCAAGACCTTCACTGGCATAGCTTCTCTCTATTGGTCACTATCTTGCACGACGCCCCCTTTTTTCTACAATTACTACTAAAAATGGAGAACACCGACGTTAAAACTCCCGATTACTTTGAAGTCCAAGATACCAAAGCGGAATGGAAGACGATGAACTTGACATCCTTGAAAGAAAAGTTACCTTCTACCGTTCGTATGCTCTCAACGAATTCATCCAAAGTTCATGATCTTAGAAATTCAAGCGCTCCACTTTCTCTCTCAAAAGAGGGCTTTAAAGACCTCAATGGTTTCACCACACACATCTTCACGACGGGGTCACAACACACTTTTTTGCCGCCTTACCTTGAGGAATATAACTTGAGCGAAGACTCTCAACAAACACTTTTGCAAAGCGCGCGTTATGTCTCTTTTTACAACTCTCCAAACGCGTCAAGCATCTACCGCACCATCACCTCTACACAAAGCAAAAGGTTTTTTGCAACGCCGACTTTGCTCAACTTCACTAAAACAAGCCCCATCAACCTCACAACACAAGTCCAATTACTCATTGACATGCTTGCAATGAACGAACACAACAACGAGCCAATCGAAGGCGTCATTGTCTTACCAAGACTTGACGCTAATACCAAACCTCATGGCTTTTTCACATGGGACCCTAGAGGAATTATACGCGACTTGCTCACGTTTGCAAAAGATGTCAAATTGTCTTTGGGCCTCCCCGGGCGGGCGCAGGCGGTGTCCCTGGGCCCGGAGTAGGGGCTCCAGGAGAAGCGCGTACAGTAGGGGGCTTTCGGGGTTGCCCTGCCAGACGCCGCGCAGCATGTGGACGGGCTGTGTCAGCCCGGGCGCGGTGACGATGCGCAGCCTGGCGCATGTGTGGACGAAGAGCAGGAGGTCAATGACCTCTGGCGGCGCGGAGAGGTGGCACAGGATGAAGTGGAGGGCGCCGTGCGGGGCGGTGTCGAAGGCCTTCTGGGCGTCAAAGGAGAAGACGTAGTTGGGCCTTCCCCTCTGGAGCTGCAGCTGCGCCATGAACAGGGGGGGGCGGTATTGGAGCCCGGGAGGGCCCCCTGCTGCCAGTCGATGCGCTGGGTGAGCGGGCCCGTGAGCAGCTTTATGGCCAGTTGGCCCAGGGCTATGGGCCGGTAGTCGTCCAGTCTGGCGGAACCCGGCACCTTGGGGCTGAGCCAGATGTGCGCGTCCCGCCAGTGCATCTGCGGCGGGGCGCCGCGGAGGATGGCCCGGTAGGAGTGGACTAGGAGCGACTGGACGGGCGCCGGGAGGGCCTTGATGAGGCAGGCCTCCACGTGGTTCGGGCCCGGGGCCTTGCCATCGGCCTTGCCCAGCGCGGACCGCCGGTCATGCATGGAGTACTGCTGGACCTGGACCCAGGCCCCCTGAGGGACCCGGGGCACGTGGCTGCTGAGAACCGCCTCGAAGCCGGGAAGGTCCAACGGGCGCTTGTCGTACAGCTCTCGCAAGAAGGCGCAATTTGCGAACGTCACGTCGTCGGCCTCTGTGAGGAGCGCTTAGGTGTTGGGGACCCGCACGTTGCAGAGGCCCGACTGGCCCGGGGCCTCCACCTCTATGGCCCCTCGCACGGCCTTCCACCGCTGGGCGATGTCCTGAGCGTGGCAGCGCCAGAAATCTTTGATGGCGCGCTTGCGGTCGGCCGCCAGGAGTGCGTGCAAGTGGCGGATGTCCTCCTCGAGGGTGGCTGCTTGCCTCTGCAGCTCCTCCTGCAGTTGGCCCTGTGTGGCTGGGCGGAATCCGGGCGACGCACCTCGCAGCTCCTCCGTGAGTCGGAGCGCTGCCTCGGAGTGGAGGCCGTGCCGGGCCGCGTTCGTCTGGTACGCCGCCGGTGCACACGCTGCCAGGGCGTCTTAGCGGAGGATCGCCGCCTGTAGCCGTTTCTCACTCTCAGGGAGGTCTCCTCCCGCCAGGTCCGACCCCGTCGGGGACGGTTGCCGGCGCCCCACCACGCGCGCCAGGGCGTCATGCGCCACGTGGAGGTGTTCGAACACCTTGTCCACAGCGGCCGCGGGCATGGACCCAAAGGTGTTCTGCTCAGCGGGGTCAGGTCAGGGCGCCAGGGAGGGCTCGTCCTGCGCGGCGGTGACCGCCGCCCACAGGCAGCGTTGTACGAAGGCGGCCTCGGCGTCGTACCGGAGGGAGCGGCCCTCCGTGTGGCTGTAAGGGGGGGGCATCACCCTGTGCCCTGCCGTGTTGAGGAGGCCCGGCAAGGCCGGGCGGACCGGGAGGTGGTCGGACCCGATCACCTGAAGGTGCGCCATGCCGCGGGCCGGGACGCTCTCCCGCAGGGACCACGGCAGGAGGGGCTCATTGACAAGGAATGTGTCCACCTGTAAAACTTCACCTACGGCTGTTCCGGGGCTACCGTCCCTGAGTCGACCCTCTCCAAGCCCACGCGGCCTCCTCTTTTGCACGTATACGTAGCACAAGAAGAAGACCACTCACATCCACTCGGACTCAGTGAGCATCCATCGGGATTGCAAAATCGAAGCAATCCCTCTGAGGTCTAAACAACAAAGGAAAGAAAGCATGTACAAATGGTCATAGAAACATGTAAAACCTCCGAAACCTGTCCCGGTTAGCCCAAAGTGCGGAAATCAACATAGGTCAGAAAAAAAGAGGCATCGGGGTAGGAGAGGGGGGGACAAAGGGAGCCCACTCTCCTACTCAGCACATCCTGGGTAGTCTGATTCAGGATCCCCAAGGAGGAAGAACAAAACATGCAAAAACAACAAGACATGGGTAAGGCCCATTGGCTGTCAAAGCCTACCCTAGTGGGGGGGTGGTCACTCTCCATTCCCGGCACTACAGGACCCCAGAAGCAGGGGTGTAGTGCCTACACAATTACCCGCCCTCCTCCTCAAATATCCTAATTCAAGTCCCCTTGGGGCAGGAGATAGCCCCACCACACCACCGTAGGGGGGGTGGTGGTCCTGGGTGCCTATAAGACTTAGGCCCCAGAAATTCTGTGGAAAAGGGGGTAAAGTGGTAAATCGCCCATACCACCTCAGGATCCCACATCCCAAAAGGATACAAGGGTTGTTGGGGGTAGCCAAGACCTCCACCCTGACACACGTAGAGGGGCAGGACCCAACTCCACACGGGCACTGAGACCTAGTATGGGAAGCAGGGCACAAAAACAGGCAAAACCAAAAATCAGAGGGTACCCACTTCAACACACTCTCCCGCCAAGGCAAAGAGATTTCGAAGAATTCCATGTGGGCACATCCAAAGGGCATCAGTCCAACATTATGCCCAACGAATATCGAAGTATCTCTCCCTGATAACGTGTCACTGTCACAAGTCTGGTAGGCTGCGCACTTTGGTGAAATTCCCCTAAATGAAAAAGAAGGGAGGGAAGAATGCAAATAAGTCCCACATAGGGTCAGCCGAAGTTCCAGTGAAGTGCATGCATAAAGGATGGGGGGAGGAGATGATCGTCCTCAAAGGGTTGGCCCTACCTTGCATTCAGGTTGGAGCAAGGCAACAAACTTCAATACCCACTTTTTGAGGTCATTTTTGGGGACCTCAAAAAGGGCTTATGCATACATTCCTGAGTCAGATTGGAAGTCACAATTGAGGTGACATATGGGGTTGATTCGATCCCATAAGGGTAGGCCATAACGCAAACTCCTCAAATATTGGGAATCGACACTGATGAGAGCCCAGGGGTGAAATATTGGCCCAAATTCAGACGATCGCTCAACTTTCCCATGGCCCAGAAGTGTCCTCATGAAATTTGGAATTTTCAACAAAATTCGGGAGAAATTTGAAACCGGTGAACCTATATACCAGTAACCTTCTAACAAATGTCCAATACAAAGTGGAGAGCACCATTAAAACGTAGAAAAAGACCCCAAGGTCCAACTCCTCATGAGTTCTTTACTGTTTATCCGCCAAGTGCCTACATGACAGGGTGGTTTTCAGGGTCCATACTGTACATCTCTGGGACCATGTAAAACCACTATCCTATACACTTGGCAGACTTGGTTCGAATGGATTTGGTAAGTGATAGCACATACCAAAACAAGTTCAAATACCCAAAGTACAAACATTGGAGAGGTCTAGGGTCAAGGAACAAGGAGATTGGGCCCAAAGACCCAAGTGAACCAAGTGAATGAAGTGAACACACAACATTTGAAATCTCCAAAACGTTTGGGAGATTGCAATGGTGTGGTAAGCCCAAAGTGAGTTATAACCAGGTAAATGTATGCACGTGGAGTGCGAAGTATGTTCTTATACTGGAATCAATACTTAGGTTCAAACTCAACATGTACATGAAGATATAAGTTTGAAAGGTCAACCCATGGACTGAGTAAATTCCGGCAAAGTGCTCATGACCAAATTTACTATAAGCAGAAATAGGCCAAAATGGGAGATAGAAAATTGGTCGTAGCGTAAAGACAAGAATCGACGACGACCTATGGTGACCATATATGGATAGTAGCGACCATTGTACCACGAATGATCGAAGGTTCGAGCAACCTCAATAGTAGTGGATCCCCATGGTCACCACAGGTGAACAGATGAAAAATATAAAATTCAAGACACAAGCACCAAAATTCATGTGTGGCCCTATGTCCAGTGAGTCACGGCAGAACAAAGTGCGTTAACAAATGTGAACACATGCTACAACACGCACAAAAGACACTTAGACTCGAACTCGACGGAGCTTGGAGATCCAAGCTCGAAGAGTAGGCCCATGAAAGGCCAAAAATGAGTGATTGTTTGGCATAAAATGACTATGCGAAAATGAGCTAAAAAAAAGTTCAAAACTTCGAACCAAAAGATGTCGAAAGCGTCGAAACGCAACCAAAACTCGAACATATATTGTTCATACTCACCAAGTACCAACAAAATGAGCTCTTACTTATTTTCCGTGGCCACCATATCTTGGAGATATAGTCGCGAGCTTTGAGCACATGAAAACAAAATGCCGAAAATTTTGAAAGTAAAATTGACACCAAAGATCGCCAATGGCTCAAATGAACTTGAACTACCGTGATTCCAATGACTAGATAGTTGTCGCTATGATGCCACAAAAGAGATAACGAAAAAACTCCAGAATGACGAGACACACTGACTCCAAAAAGTGGCATCATGAACGACACAAAAATGCACTATTCATGCATGAAAGTGGGTCCCACCATGGAGTGTGGTGACCACCAGGACCATATCGCGACATTGCAAAGGGAAGGGAAGGCAACCCAAAATGATTACCAATGTTGACATCAACCTGGGATCAATGAATTCAACATGACCTTGAGGTTCACCATAGGTTGTTCACCACAACCAAAACTCAATTCAATCCTAAAAATTTCGGCATATCTCTAAGCTGGCTTGCAACTCACACAAACCATCAACATACCATTGAAGAGGAGAGTCATGCCGTTGCAATGCATCTCTACTCAAGAGAAATGGATGGAAAATCTCAATTTAAAGTTAGGCAGATGTGAGCACGTGAAATGCATAAGATATGCATGCCATGCCTAATCTAACAATGGGGGGTAAAAGAAAAAGGCACCGTAAGGTGCCGGCAACGATGCCCGAGGTATCCCTATACTTTAAATGCCTGGGCATCAACACATTAGGGGGTTTCTGAAAATTGTGGCACCGGAGCCTGAACTTTTAATTCCCTGTTATAAACTAACTATTGATTATTACAATCATGCAGTCAGAATTAATTCAACTCAACAGGATGAAGTTGCCGTAAAGGCCAGTTCATGGTCTCGCGATTCCGGTCACCAGATCCCAACTGGCAGTTCGCCCGCAAATTGGCGCGACGCCGGTTCACCACTAGGCCGCTGCCAATATTCAACCTCTGTACCTATGCAAATTTAAGGCAAATTTGCATAGCTATCAACAAGCCAATGGATTCCCTAATGACTGATACAAAAGCGGCAGAAAAAGACGCCGAGTTCCCTGATGTCCCTACTGCAGGCTCATGTCAAGAGTACCAAGAAAACAAAGGTTAAGGGGGGATGAAGGCTAATGATATCCCCTATCAAATCCCATAGTGTGGGCCTTCAATAGCCTACACAAAGGGATGATGGGCCCCCTCCTCATCCACCACTCTTGCTCTCCACCAAACGCCTCTGTGCGGAAAAATTACAACTAAACACACCAAACACAAACTCCCCACTCACGAACACAACAACATCCACCTCTCCCTCAGCAACAAATTCTTCCTCAAAGCCTCATGGTTTTCCACTTTCATTTTTAAATGGGTCAACGGACTTTACTGTTGCAAAGGTTACAAGCCTCACTTCATCCTCAACAAACACTTATGTCCCAAATGCAACACCCATCACCCCCTCGATCCCATCACATTCATCACCACATGCTCCTCAACCACCCACCTACGCCAATTACTCTTCAACACCTGGACCCAACCCTTTAAAACCACGATTCTCTCCTGGTGGACCACCGCGACCTCAGGTGACAAACGGAATTTTATCCGCACCCTAATTCCCAACTCACTTAGCAACCTTCTTCGCACCCCTCCTCAGAACTCATCTTACCACCAACACGCCAAAAATGTGGCCCTCGCTTTCAAGCAAAGACAAAATCCATTACAAAAAGCTATCTACGACATCAAACAATGGCTTCATGACAACCCCATTCCCAACATCCAGTCCATTCCAGCCTCATCCCCCCACAACCCTTGGAACGAACATCTCTCTATCTACAGCACATCTTCCACTCATCCATGTCCTCTCACATTCCCCAAACCCACTAACAACCAGTCACACAACAAGCATCCACATAAAAGACGACCCACAGCCCTCTCCACAAAGCCCAGCAAACCCGCTGCACTTCAACTTCATGTTAACAACTCTGAGCTTCATCCTCAAATAACAAACTATATCCCTCCTCCACAACCAAAACGGTCAAGCAACACACAATAACCGCACTCAAATCCAGAGACAACCCCCCCCCCACCATGAACCGACTCTCCCCAC
Source organism: Eutreptiella sp. 'Long Island Sound 2002' (assembly GCA_964036045.1). Classification (NCBI taxonomy): domain Eukaryota; phylum Euglenozoa; class Euglenophyceae; order Eutreptiales; family Eutreptiaceae; genus Eutreptiella; species Eutreptiella sp. 'Long Island Sound 2002'. Next base: position 116,191,672 of record OZ038379.1, read on the forward strand.
ATCCAGACTCACTCCAACTGCACCAACTGCTACCACAGACCCAGCCACCTTCCGCAGCATCAACCCCCCCCCCCCCCTCACCACTGTCTTTCACTGGTTGGCAGTCATTGACGAGGACTCCGATTTTAAGGCAAACATCACCATTGATTATCCCGATTTCGTTAATGCCCAGTTGACAGTGGGTGCGCTCCAAGTGATCATATCTTTGTCTGGTGTAGGTTGAGTGGACATTAAAGGTCATTCAGCGTTGATTGTCTCACATTCTCTGGTGTGGTGAGTGATCTTGAGAATTCCGGAGCTGGCGGTGTTCTGACAGCTCCACAAGACCTGCTGATCTCCAAGAAGCCGCTCAACGATGATCCTCAGATTCATTTCACACAGCCCATCATCCAGGACCAGGGGAGGCCCTTGTACTTCAGAGGCTGGGTGAACCTGACTGATGTGGATGTGAACATGCAAACCATGACCATGAATTTGACTGTCATTCTGCAGATGTTACAGCCTGAACAACCACCAACCCTCGCCAGTCACTCACCCCAACCACACTCAAATCCAGAGACAACCCCCCCCTCCCCACCATGAATACTCTCCCCACATCCCGACTCACTCCAACTGCACCAACTGCTTCCACAGACTCCAGCCACCTTCTGCAGCATCAACCCCCCCCCCCCCCCTCACCACTTTCATCCTCAACCATCACCACCACCATTCTGCAAACATTACAGCCTAAGCAACCACCGACCCTCGCCAGTAACTCACCCCACATCACTGTACCATCACTGCACTGACACACACATCACTGCACTTCACGGCACTTCACCACTCACCTTCACACTCTGCACAATGCACTGGAGGATCTGTATTTTACGAGTGACCTTCGATCTTTTGCTCCTGTTTCTTAGCCTTCTTCTGCTTCTTTCCTTTTCGTTCAGGCATCGGCAGCGGAGGCAATCGGGCAAAGCAGAGCAGAATTTTCCACATGGGCATTGTATTTTAGTTAATTCTTCAGGCCAGATACAGGTTAAGACTGTACCAGTCTTACTGCAGCCCATTCTGCTCAAGCTACACTGCTCTGATTTTTTTTCTGCACGCCCTGTTTGTGTTTGCTGTTTGTTCCCTTTCCCTTTTCCCCTAGGAATCATATATCTCTTTTTCTGCATGTTTTCTCCCGTCCCCTAGGGGTCATCTATCTCTTTGCACCTGCCTACATCACTGCCATAGCATCTGCAGGCCCCAGGACTCACTTCAGGCCTCTGGTGCATAATTTTGCAGTGTTTTCACCCTAAGTAAGTCTGTAAATACCTGCAGCTGTCCGTCGGTGAACTTCGGCTCGCCATGAACGCTTGCTATGCCCGTGGTCAGGCAGCTTCAGTGCATTGTCTTCGGCGGGGGACCGCCATGCCCAAAAAAAAAAGGGGGGGATGATGGGGGTCAGCACAAAAGGAGTATGTGTCCCCGTAACCGGGGATGGGGCCTCACAGGGGGGACTGGGGGGCGCAGGGCATGACGGAAGCCAAACACTCCCCTCCCTAGCTCAACGACACCGTTGAAGCGGAAAAAACAAAGGTGGTGACGTCATGACCTAGAACCAGGAAAAAACAGGGATGGGATGGGTGGATGTAAAAGTTCTCGTACGGTTCAAATCGTTTTACACTCCCCTCCCCAGCCCAAAACTTGTGCTCGCAAAAACTGACACAGAAAAACGATTTTAGCCGTGTGGTGGCCCTCTGCCCATGAGTGCTTCTGCTCGGCTGGACTATCAGGTTAGCACAACAACCTACTGCAGTTCTACACTTTCAAATGAGAAGCAAACAACACAGAAAGTCAATCAGTTGAAACTCCAGGTATGCTGTGACAGGTGGAAATGGTTCAGGCATGCCATCATTATCCTCCGTCCAGCACCTATCCAGATTGAAGACTGAATGTTCTATCAAGACAATGGCTGCCCACTTCCATGAAGGAAGGGCCCACGTGCCAACAGTGGGTGAAACAATAGAAACAGATGACAGTCCATTCAGTGGGCTAGGACCCATACCTTCAGTGGGCGTTAGATGCCATCAACCCCAGCAATGCAGAGAAAAAAAATGTACGTATTGCTACTGATCAGCCAGGATCAGTCAGGATTCAGGGGAGAGGTACTGCAGAGGCTATGCGAGCCTGCAGTGCCTGGATTCAGTCAGACTACTTGCAGCATACATATTTCAGTCAGAATACTCAGCATACCTTACTTCATTTGAACTCAGGGACACCAAACGTTCCTGTACTCATACCACAAGCAGTGCTGTTTACAGCCACAGCCTCCACAAGAGCTTACATTAGGGGGAAGCTTTGAGGTGCCCCCTTAGGGATGGCGGCGCTGTGAACTATCTCAGGAAGTTGCTGCGACCTTTTATGCACCTCAGACTGGTCCAGTGTCAGCCCCCGGCAGCTGCCAGATTTCTGGCCGATACCTGGGTTCACATGGCCGTTTCCCCTCGTGACCCTATCCCTGGTTGCCCAGCAATGGGATTGTACAAGAACTGACCCGACCTGGTCATCAAGGGATCTTCTGGACCAGTCTGACTCAAAGACATTGAACTGCTGCAGTGCAGAACAGACTCTTCAGGCCCTCTGGGTGTTGGTGCTGCACCAGAAGGCCAGAAATGTCCTCTGAACATCCCATGTGTTGGTGGTGTCCACAGCCCCAGTGGCTGCAACCTACGCACTGTACTGGGGTCTAGACTCCACTCCGACACCAAATGTGCTGCCTAAGTACACGTATATGGTGGATGCTCCGCATATGGGGGCCTGCACTTGACTGCACTACCCAGCAGGTCCCGCTGTTTGCAGTCCAACGACCTGTTTCTTCTTTGATTGGCCCTTTCAGTTGTGTTTGGGTGTTGGCGACCCCGAACAAGGGGACTGCTGCAGTTTGGGAGCCTATTTCAGGCACACATAGGCTGGACACTACCCTGTGATGCTGCCAGTCTGGGGCCTATCTGCCCAAATTGGTGGCCTGGGCGTGTCAGCTCCATACGGACAGCAAATATCACTGTATATGTATCAGTGAGAGATGGGTTGAGTGCCCATCTCCTGTGGTAGAGGAAGAGAGATTAGTGTAGGCGTATGGACCCAGGATATGGAGGTCGTACCGCCTCAAGTCCAACCCTGATGGTCTGATGGTCTACTTTGGCTTAACGGCCCCGCTTGGATCCTGAAATACATCCTGACGAATGCATTTACTATGGGTGTTCCAACCTCTGCCCGCAGGACAGGGGGTTACAGAAGATATGACATACATATGCACCTATAAGGGAAAGGAGAAGACCTACACATTCCCCAGAGCCCCAGAGACTTGCAACTGGGCGGTCTGGTTCCCAGATCCCCAGAGACTTGCAACTGGGAGGTCTGGCCTGGTACTGTGGGTAGGCAGCGCCCACAGTGAGATGGCAGGACACTTCAGATCACAGTCACCACATCACTACTACACCCGAAGACAGGACACACTTGGCTCAGGCAGGCAGGAAGGCATCAGCCGTCCACATACGGCCTACACTCTTGACACTTGGGGGCGCTGTAAGAAGACTACCCCAGACCAGGGGTTCCCCTCAGGTGGACTTGCGGTTCCCACTGGGTGCAGGTCCTCCAGACCCTCGCAGGGTAACCACAAGGCTGTGGTGGCACTCTTTGACGATGCGTGAGTGCATCCATAAGGTAGAGTGTCCGTCTACCCGGGAAGAATAGGCCTTGCTGGATCTGGTGGGCCCCCACTGGATGACATTGTTCACCCCCTGCTGCCAAGCACACTCCTCACATGCACTCCACTCACCAACTCACACATTCCGCGGTGATCCAGCGGACTGATGGGGCGATTCGCCGTGGTCTCCTAAGAGGCCCCGGTTGGGGCTAAGCTGGACGGCAGGACATCGTCCTGAGTATCCCTAAGGTCCATGACACTGACGTTCATGGCACCACACTCATGCCCTCATCACCCGAGCAAGACTCGAAATCCTGCTCAGGGACAGCCAATCCTTGCACAGGCCGCGATCATCTTGGTCAAGTCCCCAAAGACTTGCAACTGGGCAGCAGGACCTTGATCGGACGGCTCTGGCTGGATAGGAAAGGGGAAAGGAAAAAGGAAAGAGTTGATGTCGTCCACCATCGCCTCCTTGGTCCGGTCACAGTCCATCACAGCCGCCAGGACCCATACGCTGCAGCGACAGGGCTCACCGGTCGTTGGCACTTCAGGCTTTTCTGGCTGTGCAGACTGGGATGCCTTCACCTGACAGCACAATCCGGCCAAGGGGGACATCATAATGCATACGGCGTCCACGAGCTGTGGGTTGCCCTTTGCTGGCATCGAAGCAGGGGGAGTATCTTATTCAATCCACCCTCTGGAACTCTGTCAATTCCCAGCCTGGGTGGCTATACTCCCGGACGGGGCGAGCAGGACTGATATGTTGTTAGCATAGCCCCATTCATCGGATGGGAACTCTGGGTTACTGCTCTTGGGGGTAGTCCAAGTCAGTCTTTCGACCTCTTTCAGTCCTTCGCTCAAGCCCTGTTCAGGTGTGAATCCTGCTGGAGTCAATGGCAGGAAACTGCTCAGCAGTTCTGAGCAAATGGGCGTGGCATCAGGACCACTTTCACAGGGGGTCCCTGCCCGTGGTTGCGAAACCTGTAGGGGTGTCTCCATTCTGTCCTTGCCTGCTGATCGTGTGTTCACAGGTGTGTGTGTGTGGAATTGACGTCCAACCGTCAGGGTAGCCACCAGCTTGTCGCTGGGCATCCCTGACTCAGACCCAATAAGGAGCGGATAGAATAGGTGTTGAGTGGCTTGGCATGTCATGACATCCTGAAAACCAGGGGTCTCGCTAGAGCACCCTTTACCTTCTGATCCATGCCATTTCATGCCCAATCAGTAGGTCCATGGCACTCAGTCCATGGCACCCTGGGCATGTTGTACCCAATCAGCAGGGCTAAGGCATAGGGTCCATGATCCCAGACCCCAGATCCAGCCATACCTCAGGATAAGGTTTCTCCGGTGTCCCAACACCGCCTCCCTAATGGAGGGCTGGTACCCCGAAGGGTCCTACCCCCTGGCTCTGCCTTCATGCGGGGTTTATCCCGCCGTACCCACCTGTATTCCTCCGGCGCGACTCGTAGGTTGCTGCCTGGGTACTGTCCTTGCGGGGGGGTCGAAAAAATGGCATAAAAACACCTGAAACACTGGTGCGCTCGCTGGGCGCGCCATGCTCTGCCTTCCTCAGGGTCTGTCACCCACTGTCCTTCAGGATATTGGTGGCGCTGCCCCCGTCAAGGCCTTCCCCCTCCATTTGTGGTCAGTCCCCTCCCCAATGGTTTCTAGCACTTTGCGCCACTCCAGCCCCTCCTTGGCACTGTACCTTGCCGTGGTGCTCACCGTTTACCTGGTCCCTTCGTTTCTGGTTGCCCCACTTGCGCAGATATGCGCTCCGGTCGCCCTTAGCCCACTACTCCAATCATCAGCCACATCCTGTGCAGCCTCCTGGCTGGGAAGTGCCATGTGGATACCCACACAGCACCCGGCTTAGTGTGACAGTAATGTTCCGCTGGTGATAGGACCTGGGGCTTCCTTCCACTCTGTGACCTTGCACTCCCATGGCACCATAGCTGGCACATGTGCTGGGGGGGGGTCCCCGCAGGGGCAGGTCGTCCTGGTCTACCCCTCACTACTGCAGGTCCATGGCACTCAGTCCATGGCACCAATGAGGCATTGAAAAATGGGCTACAGGTCCCATACCAACCTCGGTGTTGGCCTGGGGCACTTAACCTTCAAGGGGGGGCATGTTCTGATGCTGAAACTGGTGATCTCTCTTGGCGACGCACTGCCCCGGTTGCGGTCCGAGCCCAAAGGGCATTCCTATCCACCCACGGACTGAGAAAGGAAGTGGAGAAAACTGGACACAGGCCAATTGCAACGGCTCAGGCCCCAGATCAGCACAGCTGCAGGTTTTCCGGGGCTCCGGCCATCATAGGCTGACATACCCCTATAGACACTCAGAATCGGCCATTGCACTGATTCCTATGTACAACAGTGGCATAGACCGGTTGCGACGGCTCGAGCCCAACATGGATCACTCCTGCTGACAAACACCAAACGTAACACCCTGCAGGTCTGCTGGTTTCTGGTCCAGTCTGGTGCATCCCGGTTACCCACAGGGACCCCTAAAAACATCCAGACTGGGCTGGAAACCAGAAACCAGACCTGCATATAACTTAATGCTCGTCTTGGCAGGGTAGTGCCACTCCCCGTAGGTCATCCGGTTGCACCTGAGTGCAACCGCAGGCACGTCCCCCGCATTGCGGATCCCAAGGGCTTCAGATAAGGTGGTAGCACTCGGGAGCAATGAATCCCCATAATTGTTGGAGGGGATTGAGCGAGCGTGGTGGCACGGGCTGTGGAGCCTCCACAGGGCTGGGGTTGATCGCCAGCATGTCGTGCACGGTCTTGGGGGCCTCCTCAGAGCAGGGGCAGGTTGCCACAGTGCTCTGCTCTTTCGTGGTTGCCCCCCTGGCCTGTGCAGCCCCTGAGGGGGCGCATGGGGCATCCTTCTCGGCCTCCTTGACCCCTGAGCGGACATCCCTGAAGTCCAAGGAGTCGTCCACGGGGCTCTGCGTTGCGTCCGCGGAGGTCAACTCCATGAGCTCCTCTGGGGGGGCTGAGGGGGGTTGATTCGGCCCCATTCCAGCCCCAGTGGCGCATGGGGGGTCATTCGGGACCTCGGGGGCGTCGCTCAGGACTGTGGAGTCATTGAGGGCCGGCGACGAAACCCCTGGGGCTGGTTCGGCCCCTTCACGTTGTCGTCGACTCTTCACTTGTCGGCCTGCTCGACATCCTCTCCGGCGGCGGCGGCGTGGGGTGCTCGTCACCGTTGTCGGTGCACGCGGTTCCCATGATCTCTTTGATGATCTCGTAGGCGCCGGCCATTGTTGAGTTGGCGGCGACCATTGGGGCTGCCCTTCAACTGATGGGCGCTTCCAGGGCTGAGAGGGGGCGGCCACTGAGATAGGGGCCTCCCCTTCGGGGGATTGAGGCGCCTGGCTCAGGCGGTGGTCCTGAGCTGGGGCTGCCGGGCTCGGTGGACTCGAGGAGGTCGGTAGGGGGGCGCTGACGGCCTCCTTCATCACTGAGATCCTCTTCTCCATGGACTCCAAGCGCTCCTGGATGGCCAGGGCTGGCCTGCATACCCGCAGGGCAGGACCCAAGTCAATGACAAAGTCCTCCAAGATAGGGAGTCCCGCCATGTCGCATTGGATGGTGAGGTGCTCTCTCCCGGTCTGTTCCACCTCCATGAGGGCCTTGGTGAGGGCATCCATGGTCTCTTTGAAGTCAATCTCCGAGGGATTGACACCTTCTGAGGATAAGGGGCTTGATTTGCGCCTTACCCATGGCCCTCGGATGTGGGGCTGGTCGATGCTTCGATTTGCTGTTCCAGGGCTACCGTCCCCGGGTCGACCCCCTCCAAGCCCACGCGGACTCCTCCCTTGCACGTACGCGTAGCACAAGAAGACCAATCACATCCCCTCGGACTCAGTGAGCATCCATCGGGATTGCAAAATTGAAGCAATCCCTTTGAGGTCTAAACAACAAAGGAAAGAAAGCATTTACAAATGGTCATAGGAACATGTAAAACCTCCAAAACATGTCCTGGTTAGGGTAAGGTGCAGAAATCAACATAAGTCACAAAGGAAGAGGCATCAAGGCAGGAGGGGGGGAACCAAGGGAGCCCACTCTCCCTCTCAGCACATCCTGGGTAGCCTGATTCAGGATCCCCAAGGAGGAAGAACAAAACATGCAAAAACCACAAGACAGGGGTAAGGCCCATTGGCTGTAAAGGCCTACCCTGATGGGGGGTTGTCACTCTCCACTCCCGGCACTACAGGACGCCAGAAGCTGGGGTGTAGTGCCCACACACTTACGCTCCATCTTCCTCAAATATCCCAACTCAACCCCACGTGGGGCAGGAGATAGCCCCACCACACCACCGTAGGGGGGGTGGTGGTCCTGGGTGCCTATAAGACTTAGGCCCCAGACATTCTGTGGAAAAGGGGGTAAAGAGGTAAATCGCCCATACCACCTCAGGATCCCACATCCCAAAAGGAAACAAGGGTGATTGCGGATAGCCAAGACCCTCACCCTGACACACGTAGAGGGGCGGGACCCAACTCCACACGGGCTCCGAGACCTAGTTTGGGAAGCAGGGCACAAAAACAGGCAAAACCAAAAATCAGAGGTTACCCACTTCAACACACTTTTGCCAAGGCAAAGGGAATTCAAAAGATTCCATGTGGCCACAACCAAATGGCATCAGTCCAACATTATGCCCACCAGATATCGGAGTCTCTCTCCCTGATACCCTGTCACTGTCACAAGTCTGGTAGGCTGCGCACTTTGGTGAAATTCCCCTAAGTGAAAAACAAGGGAGAGAAGAATGCAAAAACCTCCGACATAGGGTCAGCCTAAGGTCCAGGGAGGTGCATGCACAAAGGATCGGAGTAGACCTTGATTGTCCCAAACGGGTTGGCCCTACCTCCCCCTCAGATTGAAGCAAGGCAACAAACTCCAATACCCACTTTTTGAGGTCATTTTTGGGGACGTCAAAAAGGGCTTGTGCATACATTCCTGAGTCAGATTGGAAGTCAACATTGAGGTGACATATGGGTTTGGTCCGAACCCATAAGGGTAGGCCATAACACAAACTCCTCAAATATGGAAGATCGACACTGATGAGAGGCCATGGGTGAAATGTTGGCCCAAATCCGGAAGATGGCCCAACTTTCCCATGGCCCGGAAGTGGCCTCATGAAATTTCGAGTTTTCGACAAAATTGGGGAGAAATTTCAAACCAGTGAACCTATGTACCAGTGACCTTCCAACAAATGCTCAGTAAAACGTAGAGGGCACCATTGAAACATAGGAAAAGAACCCAAGATTCAACTCCTCATGGGTTCTTTACTGTTTATCCACCAAGTGACTACATGACAGGGTGGCTTTCAGGGTCAATAATGTACATCTCTGGGACGATGTAAATCCACTATCCTATACACTTGGCAGACCTGGTTTCAATGGATTGGGTAAGTGATAGCACATACCAAAACAAGTTCAAATACCCGATGTAGAAACATTGGGGAGGTCTAGGGTCAAAGAACACGGAGATTTGGCCCAAAGTCCCAAATGAACCAAGTGAATGAAGTGAGCACACGTCATTTGAAATCTCCAAAACGTTTTAGAGATTGCAATGGTGTGGTAAGCCCAAGGTGGGTTATAACCAAGTAAAAGTATGCACGTGGAGTGCGAAGCATGTTCTTATATTGGGATCAATATATGGGTTCGAACTCAACATGTACATGAAGATATGAGTTCAAAACGCCCACGACCAATGGTGACCAAATAGAATAAGTAGGGACCATGGAGACCACGAATGATCGAGGATTCGACCAAAACCTCAATAGTAGTGGATCTCCATGGTCACCACAAGTGAACACATGAAAAAAAGAAAAATCCAAGACACAAGCATCAAAATTAATGTGTGGCCCTATGTACAATGAATCACGGCCCTACAAAGTGCATTAACGAATCTAAACTCATGCCACAACACGCACAAACATCACTTGGACTCGAACGTGACGGGAGCTTGGAGATCCAAGCTCGAAAGGTAGGCCCATGAAAGGCCAAAAATGGGTGATTTTTTGGCATAAAATGACTATGCCAAAATGAGCTAAAAAAGTTTAAACCTTCGAACTAAAAGATGTCAAAATCGTCGACACGCAACCAAAACTCGAACGCATATTGTTCATACTCACCAAGTACGAACAAAATGAGCTGTTACTTATTTTCCGTCGCCACTATATCTTGGAGATATAGTGGCGAACTTTGAGCACATGAAAACAAAATGCCCATAATGTCGAAAGTAAAATTGACACCAAAAATCGCCAATGGCTCAAATGAACTTGAGGCAAGGTGATTAGAGAAACTAGAGAGTCGTCACCATGATGCCAAAAACACATTACGAAAAAACTCGACAATGACGAGACACACTGACTCAGAAAAGTGGCATCATGAACGACGCAAAAATGCACTATTCATGCATGAAAGTGGGTCCAGACATCGAGTGTGGTGACCCACCATGACCATATCTCGACATTGCAAAGGGAAGGGAAGGCAACCCAAAATGATTACCAATGTTGACATCAACCTGGGATCAATGAATTGAACATGACCTTGAGATTCACCATAGGTTGTTCACGACAACCAAAACTCAATTCACTCCTAATAATATAAGCGTATCTCCCAACTGGCTTGCAACTCACACAAACAAATAACATACCATTGAAGAGGAGAGTCATGCCGTTGCAATGCATCTCTACTCAAGAGAAATGGATGGAAAATCTCAATTTACGGTTAGGCAGAATTGAGCACATGAAAAGCATAAGATATGCATGCCATGCCTAATCTAACAATGGGGGGTAAAAGAACAAGGCACCGTAAGGTGCCGCCAACGATGCCCGAGGTATCCCTATACTTTAAATGCCTCGGCATCATGACGTTAGGGGGTTTCTGAAAATTGTGGCACCGGAGCCCGAACTTTTAATTCCCTGTTATAAACTAACTATTGATTATTACAACCATGCAGTCAGAATTCATTCAATTCAACAGGATGAAGTTGCCGGAAAGGCCAGTTCATGGTCTCGCGATTCCGGTCGCCAGATCCCAACTGGCAGTTCGCCCGCGAATAGGCGCGACGCCGGTTCACCACTAGGCCGCTGCCAATATTCAACTTCTGTACCTATGCGAGTTTAAGGCAAACTCGCATAGCTATCAACAGGGCAATGAATTCCCTAATGACTGATACAAAAGCGGCAGAAAAAGACGCCGGGTTCCCTGATATCCCTACTGCAGGCTCATGTCAAAAGTACCATGAAAGGAAAGGTTAAGGGGGGATGAAGGCTAATGATATCCCCTATCAAATCCCATAGTGTGGGCCTTTAATAGCCTACACAAAGGGATGATGGGGGTCAGCACAAAAGGAGTATGTGTCCCCATAACCGGGGATCAGGCCCCACAGGGGGGACTGGGGGGCGCAGGGCATGACGGAAACTAAACACCACCATGTACCGGGATGAGTGGAGCGTGGGGGTCATGTCCTCCACACCGCCTGCAGTGGCCCTCCGGAAACCGCAGGCCTCCCAGCCCGCTCGAAAGTGCTCCTTGGCCGGGTTGGTGGTGGCATCCATGTAGATGTTGGTGTCGCCAGCGATGACCACCAGGTGCCTCCCACCTAGGCTGCGCGCCGTGGCATACATTTGTATGTCAGCCCAGAATGCCGCCCGCCCCCCCCATGGGGAGCAGCCTGCCTGCGGTCCATGGACGTTGATGAGGGTGAGGCCACCACCGTCCGTGCGGATCTCCAGGACCGCGGCCTTCCAGGGGACGATTTCCGTGAAACTGTGAAGCAGGTCACAACTCTACCCTGGCATATTACCCCTAAGGGAACATTATATGGCCCTATATATGGGATATATATGGGATAGGGTATATCATATTCCATTTCCTTGTTAGGAACATAGGATGTGGGATAGATAAGGCAATCTTGGATGCTTAGTAGTTATATCAATTAGTGGATGATAGGGTGGATTTCCTATATGTGCATATCAGGTATTTCATTGGCTATGTGTACCATATCTGTTTGATGGAGACCATTCAGTCAACACTATCGTTATGTCTTCTGTGCCAAGCAATGTTGCTGCCCATGGCACTGCGACCTCTGCGCCTGACCACTCGGTCTGGTTTCATGGTAGCAGAGGCGAAAATGTTTCGTCTCTGTTGCTCGTTTGGCATCGCGGAAAGCGACCGGTTCAAGACATCGTGGACCAAATTCAAATCAAAATCTCTTCCTCGGGAGGGATAGCTGAGGGTGTCCAGGTCCCCACTCTCAGGACCTCCTCGGCCCTGACCCCCTCGACCGGGCAGGGGCTGCAAAACCGGGCCAAGCCGCAAGTGGCTACAAATACTAAGTTTCCGAAATCCCCGAATGTTCCCATCGGGGCCCCCCAGCCTCGAGATCCAGCTGGTGTACCTGGGATGGTTGGGGGGAAAATAGACGGCCACCCTCAGAGAGCGATAAGAGGACCACAATTGCCTATTATGGGCTCGGGAACCGTTATTAGCGCCGAGAATCGGGCAATACTCGACTCATCTACTGGGGTGATCCAGCGTACGAACGCTGCACCTTCACGCACTGCCGACTGGGGTACGATGGCTTCGCCAATGGGGCCCATCGTGGTGGACGCTGGCACTCCTCCGTCGCTAGGGGGGTTGCCAGAGCCTCAGGTCAGAAAGAACCTGTTTGCGGCAGGGCCCATCAGCCCTATTGTTGACCAACTCGGCGCTGAAAACCGTCGAGTCCTCGCGCTCACGTCTGATCCCCATGGCCATCTGGGTCCGGCTCGAGAGGCCGTGGCCCTGATCCAGCAAGCCCTGTCGGGGACTAGGCAGAACCCCACTATGGTGGAATCGTCGCCCACTCCAATGAGTGGATCGCGGCGGTTTCCCTCCTTGGTGGAGGAATATCCTGCCTTGGGGCGTATCCCAATCCCCCAAGCGGATCCAGGCTAAATCCTACGATCATCGAGGAATCCCCCACGCAAATCGAAAGGATGAGTGTGACCAGTGGTTCCCCCTGGCGTTGGAACAGGGGAACGACGATGAGGAGGAGGAGATTGGAGTGCTGGAACGTCATGAACTCCATCATTCCCCTATTTCTCTTGCCTTGTCGCCTGCACCACGTGAACCTATGTCAGGGACCAGGGATCGCCCCATGCTTGTGGAAGAATCCCTGGCTCCCCACTCCATCATGCTGGAGGACTCTCGGGCCCCTCAGTTGATTGTTGTGGAAGAGTCCCCGGTGCCTATGAGCGGCGTCAAAAACCGCCCGTGTCTTGTCGTGGAATCTCTGGAGCCTACGGAGGACCGGGCCGGTACTACATCTCCAGTGTCTATGAGTGGCACGAGAGATCGCACATCCCTAGTGGATGATTCTCCGGCAATGCCGAAGGTCAACAATCTGTGCTGGGGGGGAGGGAATCCGGTGCAGGGAGGTTCAGGAACCCTCCCAATAAACTTGGTCTCTGCCACCACAACTACATCTTCTACGGAGGAAACTTAACTGCCCAATTGGGGGGGGGATCCAGATGTTGCAACAGGATCGGAGCCTGTTTTTGCTTCCCATCCGAGAACTCAATCACCTATGACGGTTCATGAGTCACCACAAGATATTGTGGTGGACGAGTCCCCACTGCCACCGCCGCGGCCGAATACTGTTGGTCCTGTTCCCCCTCCGCCGTCACCCCGCCTCTGCCAGGTGGCTTACATCGGGCAAGTGCAAGGAATCCCGCACCTGATTCGGCCATGTTGTGGTGGGAGTTCGGGGGGAGCACATTCCTCTAGTGGGGGGGCGCCAGCACCTGTTGCTGCACGCCCCACAGCCCCGTCTCGCCCTGCCAGGGGGGCCCTCTGGTCCCTCCGTGGCAGGGGGGGCTGCTTGCGGGGGCGGTGGTGGGTCATCTGCTCCTCGTGGAGGGGGGGGGTCCATCGTTTCGACATTCTGGGGGCCCCGCTCCTACACAGGGGGGAGAACGACCTACAGCACACCTGTGGCTGTCCCCGGTGTGTGGTGCACTATGAAACGTGCATCCAATCTCTGATGGCACAGGTGAAGGACCTGCGAACTCAGAATCGAGAATTTCAGCGATCCCATCAGGAACTTTCTCAGGCAGTAGCCTCTACTGGGGGCATCAGTCAGTCCTACGGGGATCGGATGACCCAAAACTTGCCTACATTTGCTAAGTTTGATGCGGCGGTTCAGGGCTACCGACGGGATTCTAAGGTGGTGGAGGCTAGCGTGGCAGATGATCTTAAGATGTCCAACAGCAACACGGCTAAGTGCTTTAGCGCAGTGGAGTCGCTGGCTACGCATTACCGCGCCGTTGCATCTAGGATTGATTCGTGGGACCACTGGTACTCCACGCCTGCGGAACCCGTTACGGTGGTCCTGCCCCCGCCATCGGCGCCTCAACCCGTTTCTGATCCTGAACCAGCGGCGCCTATGGCGCCCATGGGCGCGCCATCAGGTTCATCCAGTGGTGGCTGTGTCCTTCCTTTCTCCATCCACACCTCCCACCATTGCATCTGTGATCCGAGCGCTTGTCCGGATTCGGGGTGGGCGAGGGGTGGGGGAAGAACACCACGAACACCCCGACCCCCAAGAACCTACTTCGTGGAGGGGAATCGCCGAAAAGCAGAAGGAACCTGCTTTTCCCGAGTGGAGGGCGACGCCTAAGGGCGAAGAACACCCCACTGAGCCTACGGCCACGTGGGCCAATGAGTAGGAGAACACCTCTTCGTTGGGGAACATTAATCCCCTCACGAAAAATGTTTTCACTTCCCCTGGGAAACCTTCGTGCACGCCCTCCCATCCTACGGACATGTGTACGGTCTCTCCAGTGAAGGTTGCACTAAGTGCAAGTGGAGGTGCACCCCCAACCATGGCTCCCCCTGCTTACCACCCGTACCAAATGCCTATGGTGCGAAATAGTTACACCAAAGCGGTGGAGGATAGTGATATGTTTAAACCGCAATTTAATGGGCAGCTGGAGAGGTACGACAAGTGGGTGAAGAAGCTTCAACAATGGTTGGGGGGGTGTGATCCTATGTACCGAAAATCCAACGAGGCAAAAAGAATTTTGAGGACCTTTCCCCCATGGCTAAAAGCGATCATCAACGCACGGGTTGCCGAGGCCACCCATGACACAAGCACGGCCCCCACCCTCAAAGAGTTGTGGGACTTTTTGGAACAACGTTCCCACGAGTATGACCCCTCAAGGGCCGATGAAGAGTGGGGAGCCCTCACCCCCAGGGTGGTTAAAGGGCAAGTGACCCTCATCGACCTTGAAGATTTCTATGCTCGTTGGCAACGTTTGTTGCCTCTGAGCAATGAGACTCGTCCCCACGTGATCCGGGAACAGCTCCTAAGCAAGCTCCCGTGGATCAAGGAGAAGGTCGTCAAGCAAGAGGCTAAGAATAGCCCAGATAGCTATGTGGTGGATTTTAGTGGCGTTGACCCTTTGCCGGGTCGCGCCCCATTCGAAAAAGAACTCAGGAAATATAGCGTTCAAGGTTGCACTACGGTTCCGAGATTGTTTCCTATTGTGGGCCGGGGGTGATAGTTGACTCCAAAGACCCGGCTCTACAGGAGTGGATCCTGAAACCCAACAACACACCTCACACACGTGGCTACACTATGAAAGTGGAGCAACGTAGGCCTCGCTTGAAGCCTGAGGAAATCTACGCCCTTGCCCATAAAAGCGTATCGGAGAGTGAAGCTCTCGAACTACTCAATAAGGGAGGGAAGACGACGGTGACGTACACTCATCGCCCTTCTCACAATAGAACCGCGGTGAATGCGGTTAATGCGGATGCTACGGCAGACCCTAACACCTCCGAACCCACTAACACCTCCGTCAACGCCGTGGGTAACCGTAAACCTCCGGCAAAGAAAACCGTCGACCCCGGGCCTAAACCGCCACCTACCTTTTGGGTTCTGTGTTCCAAACATTGGAAAACACGTAAACAAACGGAGATGGACATGTCTTGGGTTGATTGGGGTGCCACCAATAGCAACCTCTGGACGTGTAAGCCCAATTCTCCATGCAATGACACTCATTGGAGCATTGTGGGTAAGTCTAAGGGAGGTAAGCCTAAGGGTGGCGATAAGGGTAGCGGTGGTGATAAGGGTGGTGGTGGTTATAAGGGTGGTGGCGGCAAGGGCGATAAAGGAGGGAAAGGAGCGCCGAACAGGCGCGGACGTTGGTAGGAGTGCCCAGAAGCGCCCCCTTCGAAAGAAGAAACCCTCGGGCACCCCTGTGACACTACGGTGGCGCTCGTTCCATCGAGAGTCATGAAGGGGCATATAGTGACTACTGAGATTCAAACCGAACTTTCCGTCCAGGTTATTTTGCCCAATGGAGAATTCAAGGCCCTCTGTGCTTTGGTGGATTTTGGGTGCCAAGCAGTCGCTTTGGCCAACCCCAATGTTTTTGGAGACCAAATCTCCGAAAAGTATGAATCCCCCCAACGGAGGCGCCTACTCCAAGCTGATAATGAGACGCCTTTGCCGGGGGGGGACGAGCAAATAGGCGTCAAAATTCAATTTACGGGGGTTGTGGATGGTAGTGTTCCACTTCCTGGTGTTGCCCAATATGGCATGTTCCCGTACCTTGTCCCGAATTTACCTTGGAATATGGTTTTGGGGCACCCATGGGGTTACGAACATTGTGTTAGCCATTTTGCCGTTTCAATTGTTTGTACTCTCACCATCCAGTGCACCCCCGTTTTTGGACTGAGGACTTCCGGGAAGCTCCACGATCCGGCAAGCCATTTTTGGTTAAACCCATTCATGGTAAAGTGTCACGTCAGTCCGTGTGGGGCATGACCGTTCCAATCATTGGGGCGGTCACTCCTATGCACCCGGCCCCGGCCATTGTGGTTACGCCCCCTGGTGGCGAACCGCCTAACCGTGTTGAGGCCGGGAAGCACATATCCTATGCCTTGACCGCTTCCTTCGTGGCACCCGTACAGGATCTGGCTTGTGCTTTGAAGCTCGTTGAAATTGCTCCCGAAACCCTTGCCCGTGATGTTCTACCCAAACGGCTTGATGGGTCCATGTGGACTCCGTCTGACTATGGCCTCACGCCATATTGGGCCGCACGTGTCAAAAAACAATTTTGCAAAAACCCTGATGTGGACGCCTTCAATAGGGTCCCGGGTATGGCCCAGGCTACCCGTTGGGTTTCACCGCTTGAAGATTTCTTTTCCACTCCCGCGGAGCCCTCCAAATTCTATTGGATGTGTCCTCCCTATCATCGGTTTGCCGATTGTGTTCGGAAAATTCGGCAAGAAAAACTACGAGCCATCGTCGTAGGGCCGAACTGGACACATAGGGAGTGGTGGATACCCCTTATGGAAATTACTTTGCAAGGGTACCACCTTCCTGGGCCGGAGACTAAAGCCTGTCCCTATCAAAATGACCGCCTCACACCCCTTCCTCAACGTGGTTGGTCCATGGTGGCGCTATACGTGGACGGTGGTATTGCGGAGGAAAATTTGGCTTCCACTAAATGTCATGTGGCCTCCATTTTGGCACCGGCCGTCTCTAACCCCAGTACGAATGGCGAGCCGGGCATGACCTCGGAGGAAGAGTCGGAGGATGAAAGGGTGCCTAACCATTTGGTTTCGGTGCGCACCCTCACGTATCGAGCGACCCATAAAAAACTCCTCGCGCCCCTTACTCTTGACCCTACCCCCGAAGATTTGGAGGCACAAGAATGCGTGCATTCCCGCATTGCGAAAATTGAATAAGAGTTATTGGGTGGGAGGGCCACTACCATTAAGCGTTGCCGAAAAACTAAAGGCGCCGCATGATTGTTGGTGGCTTCTCGTGTCGGTGGCGTTGTCACCACCCAAGAGCCTATTGTGTCTCCGGAATGGAGCTGATGAGGAAACGCATCCTCGCAGACTATGAGCGGGATGCTTTTAGCGGGGAGGTTCCTCTGCGTCTGGGCCAGGAACACCCTAAGGTCCGTGGTACGGAGCAGTTGGGGTTTGCTAAACTTGACCTATACCGGAACACCAAACCCAAGTCCGTGAAGCCTATACGGTTGGTGGGGGAGCGTGCCGCGGCGGAGCAAGAAGTAGTGGAGGACGTTTTGGCTCGTGGCTGGATTGAGCCGTGCCCTGCCTCCGAGTGGGCGTCCAACGGTTTCGTTGTGCCCAAGAAAGAGAAGGGGAAATGGCGCCTCGTTGTGGACTATCGCCAACCTGAAAGGTTTATAGTGGTTTCAACACTGTGTTTTGCCTCTCCTGCTGCTTGCTGCTGGTGTAGGGTTTCCTGCTGCTTGTTTTTGGAGATGAAAAGCTTTTGTTTGCTGAAATACAGTCAATCCAGGATAGCCCAAGCCAGAGGTATGCAAGGAGAAGAGAATCAGGATCAAAGCATGAAGGGCTGCAGTGTAAACAGTGAAAGATGAAAGGATATTCACAGAAACTGCAACTCAGGTCAAATCGGATTGCATATTCACAAAGATAGCTGAAATGTTTTGGAAAAGAGTTGAAAAACTGCCCCATGGTCACTCTATCTCCATAGTGCCATCTCAGGAGATGTGCACTCCTTGTTTTGGGTCCCATATGTGCTGAGGTGGCAGGGCATGTGGCGATGAGGTCACTGCCATGTCACATGGGATCTTCCTACTTAGCTAGGCTGACCAGGAATTGAACCCAGGACGTCTCAAAAAGAGGTGCCCAGCCCCCTAGGGTGCATACCACTAGGATAGCTAAGAATTCATGGAAAAACATAGATAAATTCATAGGCTCTGCCCTGGATATGTCAACTCAGGAAACGATGATTTGCCTGACATTAAAAGGGGATTAAGGGGTTCACTCCATATCCTGATTGGGTGTTTGGTTCCATAGGTCAAAATGTGTTATCACCAGTTTTGGTGGGACCAATACTAAGATAGAAATGCCTGGATGCTCAGTGCATCTCTAATACAACTAGAGTCTGCCTCAAAGCATTGGAAAAGCACTTTTTCTTACTCTCCCCTTGTGCTGTGGTGGCCACCACTGTCGCATTTTAGGAAAAAGGGATTTTTTCTTGGCCTTTCCTTGGTTTCCACATCTACTTTAAAATACCTATAGTTTCCCTCACACAGAAAAATGGGCGCTCACCATGGCTGGCGCTCTTTTGCTGCTCTGTTTGTAACATTTCCTACAGAAGACTCAGTGCTCATGGCGCTGCTGGGGCTCCTGTGGCTCGGTTGGGTTAGTTTGGGAGCATGCCAAAACATGTGCATGTGCATCCGTCTCTCCAAGACGCAGCGCGACACAACCCCAACGCAAGACACAATATACACACTCGCATGGGTTCTCGTAAACCTGCTGGCGACCTGTGACCTGTCTTAGGGCGAAGGGAGTCGTAAAAAAAATTAAATTGCCCCTTGGTGGGTTCTTGGGTTCTGCTCAGTCTCTCCAGGCTGCTGCGTTTCGGCCCGAACACGGCCTACTCAGCGAGGCTGCGCGTGAGTATCTGCAGAGGCAGGAATGGGAGAATTATGGACGAATCCACGCAAAAGCGAAGCAACGACACCAAAATCCGTCAAATGACGGCCTAGAATTTTTCTAAGACAACACACCTGAGCAGAATCCAATTGTGCATCAGAAGCACATTTTTATAAAAATTATAATCATCTCTAGATTTTTTTAATCAAGAAATTCCTACGCATATAAGGGCGGCGCGCAGGAGCGGCTCCTAGCGAAGCGCCGGAAAATGCAGAAATAATGGCATTATAAACGTATGTCTCACGTAGTCTTGAAAATGACGAGACACACATTAATAAATAAACATACAGATTCCATCCACACTAATAGAAGTATCAAAAATCCAAGAATTCGAAAAATCAACGAAAAGACTTCAATGAATCAGGTATAAACTACAGGTATGCTCGTCTCGTATGCCGCATACACATTGCTCGTCTCGTGTCTCCGTGAACGAGTCTTGTAGCAGCGCTAACAACGATAGGACGCGATAGAGGGATTGATTGGAAAGATTGCAGATGATTAGAGGTCAGATCAGGTTGATTAGACATACACACAAGTGCATAGTGACGTTTTTCGCTTGCGCCCCTCACGTGCCCACTTGCTCTCTCTCTCCAGCGGTAGGTAAGGTGAGTAGGCCCAGGCGGGGCCACCCCCTGGTGGAGTTCGTGATTGAGGTTGAGATGGGCAGGTTTGCCCAATATACTCGTGCATGCTCGCGCATTCACAAACGCATTAAAGGGTAGGCCACGCGAAGTGCGCACAGTAAACCTTGTTTAGGCTACCCAGGGGCTCCTCGGTACGTTCTTTAAGAGAACCTGAGGAGTCCCTTAAAGCTTGCTTGCTTGACAGGGGAGCTGATCCTTCAGCGCGTTTGCGGACAATGTATTATAGGTCACACTGAGAAGCGTATAATACGTGGAGTGTGGCTTGGTTCCTCCGCCGTAAACACCCCTTCATTTGCCTTTGCTTTACAGGTGGTCAGGTAGGGTGATTGGTGCAGCAGCATCTGATTTTTTTCATGCCCTGCTAAACAAGGGCGCAGAGCACACAAACAAATAACTCCCCTCTGCCTGTTGCAGAGCAGGGAGTCCGACTCCATCAACATCTGCGCCGTGCACGCAAAAGGAGCACCTCTTCCCTCCAAGCCCTAGCAGGGGAAACGCGTTGTGGCGTCCCCTGTTAGGCCACAGTTGCTTAGCAGCGCTGTGTTCTCTTGTCTTCTTCACAGGAGGGTCGCTAGGACCCACGACATGTTCTTCACCAACACCCAGTAGAGTGTGCGTGTAGGAGTGGTAGTCCTGAGTGGGGGCTTGAGCCAGCTGCACCAGTGCTCGCCCACCAGGATGGTGCCACTGTAGGGTGTGTAGGACCTGTAGTGCGTGTGTCACTGTCCCACCCGTTTCCTGCAATTTTAGCAGGGTTGGTAGGCTGTGACAGTGGTTAGGTCAGTGTTTTGGCCACTTAGCAAAACGGCGTTTTCATGCCTTCATAGCTTTTGGCCACCCCTCCCTGTAGTAGACAGATAGGTAGGGAAAACAATACCTGGATTAGTACGCTGGGTATTCCCCAAAGGTTTTGCGCCAGCACAGAAATTGGGCACTTAGGGGAGGGGAGACCCGGGGCGTACCCCGTGGCATCAATAAGGCAACCCTCCAGGTTTAGCAAGCGTGCAGACCTGGGTATAATTAGGACACCACTTCTGCGGCTTGCTCTCAGGACCTTAGGAATAGCACACTCACACATACGCTTTGGCAGGTAAGGGGAAGGTTCAGTCCCTAGCTTTAGTCTTGGAGGCAAGCGTCTCAGCGAGCCTCAGCAACTCACCAAGGTTGTTCTGGGACAAGTAGTCAACCAGAACTGAGTTTAGGCGTCCCTCAGGTAGAACAAACGCAGAGAAGGGCTCCCAGGTGGCCTCTTCGACTCCAAACCCTTCCCAGAGGGTGACGAAGCGCCAACCCTGGCGATAGCGGTGGCGTAGGACAGACTTCACGAGGTAGAAGCCCTCCTTAGCCATCTCCTCGGCGTTCATGTCGGGGAGTTCACCCTCAACTTCCATAGGGCTGGCAGCCCCTTGTAGGTCCTGAGCGGCGATTTCCTCGTCGTTCAACTCCCAGTCCTCCCCACAGAGGTCTTCAGGATCATAGTAGCGCTTCAGGTGTTGAGCAGCGCACACCAGGGTCCCCCCTAGACGGGGAGAACGCCGCACGGTGATACGTTGTCCATCCACTGATAGAATCTTGTACGGCCCGAAGTACGGGTCATCGCTGGTAGAGCCTGGCCAGGCGGGTAGTCGACTGTGGTGCACCAGCACCCAGTCCCCCTCTTGGTAGGTGGTCGGTACTCGGTGCTTGTTCTTCTTGTTCCACTGACGCTCCCTCACTCTCTGGAGCATTGCCTTGGCCTTGTCCACCTTCGCTTGTTGCTCTTGGACCCATTCACCCACAGAAGAATGGGTGTCCTCTGGATAGGGGGCATGTAGGAACCATGCCAGGCGCCCTAGGAATAGCTCATGGGGCGAGTAGCCAGTAGCTGAACTCTCTTGGGAGTTCATCATCAAGGATATGACGGGGAGTAGTCTCACCCAGTCTCTGGTGCGTTCAGTTTTGCACCATATCCGTACATTCTCCTTCAGGACACGGATCTGTCGCTCACATAGGGGGTTGCTCGTGTGCGAGTAGGGAATCCCCGTAGACACTTGGACATTGAGGGATCTCAGGACCCTCTTGTACCAACCGGTATCTGAGCGTACTCGTACGTCCTCATCGGAGTTGATCTCCTTGGGCGCCCCATAGACACAAAACCACTCCTCCAGGAGTATCTTGATAGTCTCCTCCCCGGTAATGTGCTTGGTACATGGGAACACCCTGGTAAACCTGGTCAACCCAAAGGTTACCATGAGGGCGAAGTCATAGCCCCCGAACTTCGGCATCTCCGTGTAGTCCACGTATAGAACACTGTTAGCACAGTGAGGGATGGGCAGGGTCGAGTAGAGACCTCTGTCCCTGATATCCCCTGGTTTACAGGACCTGCACGGGCACTTGTCCACGATAGGCTGGAGGGTTTTCCACAGTTGGTCGTCAGTCCACGTAGTGTGGAACCACTGCTTGAACAGCCTCAGGGTACGGTCAGCACCCACATGACCGCTGGACTCATGGGTCCACTTCAGCAGCGCTGGGACTCTGTCACTAGGCACCACAATGCGGTCCTCGTGCCAGAGGTAGCTCTTGTCCCTCTTCCACTGGTCTTGGTTGACCAGGAGGGGTTCAAGGCGTTTCTCCAGGCGCTTGTAGATGTCCCCAAACTCCTTCAGGTACTCCGATTGTTGGAGTCCATCCAGGGGGCGTATCATCGTCATGTTGAGGTCCAAGCGAACGTCCATACGGCTGAACCTCTCCTTAGCCAGCGCTTCAGACCGGGCACCAATCAGGGCGTCGAAGTTGTTGCGGCTGATGTAGTTGGCACACTCGTTCTTCACTCCCTGGATATGGTGTACCGTCAGCCGTAGTTGACTGAGGTAGGTCCACCAGCGCCGTAGCTTGGCGTTCTCAGGTGGGAGGCCCTTCTGGAAACTGCGGACCAGTTCTTGGTCGCACAGCCAGACCACAGGGTTACTCCCCAACAGTCGTGCTTGTGAGGATAGCACCAGCATACCCGCGAGCAATTCCTGTTCATAGGTGGAGTAGTTCCCCCTGGCCTGGTTCCACTTCCAGTTCCAGTGGCCCAGAGGTACTAGGACCCACTTGTCGTCAGGGTAGCTGTGCTTGAGGGTTCCATCTCGGTTGAGACCTCCCGTCCCCCATTGGGAAATGGCCGAGTCGAACTCCTCCTTCTCTAGTGCTTGCCATTGGAACAACGTTCCACCACCGCCCACATTGCTGGCGTCGGTCACCAGGATAATCTCCCCCTGTGCCCTAGGCACGCCCAAGCACTTAGCGTTGGCTACCTTGTCTTTGAGCTCGTCAAACGCTTGTTGCTCTTGTGGGCCCCAGCGCCAAGTAGTACTCTTCTTGATCAAGTCCGTCAGAACGGCGCTGGTGTACGTGAAGTTTTTGATGTGGCGGAGATAGAAATTGCACGCCCCAATGAAACTGCGTACATCATGAAGTCCCTTCTTGGAGTCTTCGTGTCGTACCTTGGCATCCATCAGGGGTTTGGCCTTAGAGGCCGCTGGGGTCCACCACCCATAGCCAACATCAAACCCCAGGTACTGCATGGTCTCCTGCATGAACTCACACTTCTCCAGCTTGAGTCGTGTGTGGTTCTCCTGGCAGACCGCAAAGAACTCACCGAAGAGGATTAGGTGATCCTCCTGGGTATTGGTCCCGAGGCATACATCGTCGATGTGAGCCTCCATCTGGACACCACGGGATATGAGCTCCTGCACCTTAGGTCTCCTTCGTAGGATGGACAAGATCTTGTTCATCAGCTCTTGGAATAGAGCGGGTGCGTTAGCCACGCCAAACGGCATGACCTTCCACTTGAACACCCTACTCTGAGGGGTGATGAAGGCCAGTAGTTCCTGTGCATTGGGCGTCAGGTCCACTTGCCAGAAACCGCTCCTCTTGTCCATTTTGGTCTTGTAGCGACAGGAGGCTATCTTCTCCAGGGTGGTCTCCATATTGGGAATGGACCCTGAGTGGTTCAGCGTTTTCTTGTTCAGCTCTCCGTAGTCCACTACCAGCCGTTTGGCTGTAGACCCAGGTTTAGCCACCAGGAAACAGGGGCTGCAGTGTAGGGGGTAGTCCCCGTCCTTGTACTCCAGGACTAGGCCAGTGTCGATACATTCTTGTATCTGTCGCTCAATCTCGTCGGCCTGCTCTTTAGGAGCTGGATAGGGTCTCCTCCGGATCTTGTGACCCACGAACTCGGGTTTCAGCTTGGGGTCCATCTGTACCAGCTTGTCACATGAGGCTGGAGGGGGTAGTTCTCCGAACACCTCCAGATAGGTCCTTATAAGCTTCTGTACCCGCGGGTCCAATACCTGGATCTTGTCGTCCATGTCCTCGTCAGAGTGTAAGTTGCTTGCCCCCTGAGTAATAGACGTCGGGAGGTGGTCCTCCACCAACTCTTCGCCCATGGTAGTGTCCTTCAGCCCTTGGTAGGCATATAGAAGTTCTTGTTCAACCATCTCCGGTGGACGATGGCAACATAAGCACGCTCGAGGGGGTTCACATACACATTCCTCCGAGAGGTCGTCTTCCTCTGGGGTCCTCACATGGGCGCCCCACACGCTCTTCATGAGCTTAAGGTCTACCTCTCTTTGCCAGGTGGTGATCTTCTGTTCGGGGTCCTTCTTCAATTGGGATAGGTCTCCCATACGTCCTTGCTTAGTGGCCATGAGCTGCGGGTAGGCTTCGCGTAGCATAGCTTTTTCGCCACCAACTTCCTCTTGGAAGCCACATACTCCCTGAGCCTGGATCGAGGGTCCAGCTCCTCGTCCACGGGGTCTTCCACCCTCATGGAGAGTAGGGGTTTCAGTGGGGCAACGTACTCGGCGTTCTCCACTTCCTCCACACAGGTCTGCACGAAGAAGGCGTGGTGCTCAGTTTCGTCGTCTGAGTGGATAGAGCTAGGTAGCTCAGATAATCCACACTCAGAGACTCCATCAGGAACAGATACATGGCAGGGAGAGTTGGGAGCTTTGGTGTCAGTCACGACGTACTCATCTCCTCCGGCTGTAGTGTCAATAGCATCTTGAGGTCGTAGGCGATCCTTCAAGTCACCCAAGGCGAGTCCATCGCTTTCTCGTTGTATAGCCTGGACCAGAGTCGGGTCCCGATCCTCCCAGGGAATGGAGGTAAGACTTCCGTCCACCACGCTGAGCATACTCCCCCATCCGGGCTTCCCAATAGGCGTCTTGCGTCCCAGAGGCACGTAGATGGCCTCATCAGGCAAACGAACAGAGCTGATAGTCAGCCTGTCCAGGAGGTTTCGCCAGTACTCGTTGCCCCCATGGGCTCCCCAAATCGGGGGAACACAGGATCATACGGGAACGTTCCAAGGCCACCTTGGTCAGTACCTTCCCCAGTTCACTGAACCTGGGGTTCCCGTAGGCCATCCCGAAAGAGGGCCAGTAAAATTTGTAGCTGCAGTTCTTCCCTTTGCTGCAGTAAAGGTCCAGTACATGCTGCTTGTCGCTGGCGAACAACTCCACACTCAGGTCTTCTCTAGAGTAACCTAACTCCTTCAGACCTTGGTCTAGGACTTCCCCCAATAGTTGATAGTCCTCAGTTTTGGAGGCGGCCATCATGTTCGAGGGCTCCTCCTTCGATAGCCTCAGGTAACTCGAGGTATGTTCCGACTGCTCCAGTGGCACAGACTCTCTGCCACTGCTGTGGTCCACGTAGAGGAGGTAGGGCGCTTGCAGCGTCAGGGATTGTATCTGGGAGTGCTGTACGAAGAAGTCAGTCCCCAGTACAAAGTCGAAGGCCTCAGTGTCCATCACATAGAACCGATGGGCGATAGTCCGGGAGCCCATAGGTACCTCCACTTCACAGTCCCCGCAGCTGTGCACCACATGTCCATCCCCCATACGTATAGCAGCGGTGGTCATGGTGTTCTTCAGGTAAAGAGGGTCCCTACCAGGACCGGCCCCCGCTGTGCCCCTTCCGCCTGTCACCCCTGCTGACTTGCTCCGGATCAACGATTGCATTTCTCAAAATCCTCAAAATCCAGGGTCCAAATCCAAAAAAATAGAAAATAAAATCCTCCTTCAACCCTGAATGGCAACCAGATCCCACAAATACAGCAATAACCCAATTCACAATCCAAATCAGGCTGCGGGCTTCCGTTCAGCACATCGATGGTCTCACGATGGCGGGCATGTACAAGAATTGCACCAAGGAAGAAAGCCCTGAAATTGGCATATGAACACAAATAAAGCAAAGTGGGGGACAGATGGGAACTTATACAATCACAGCCATAGACCCCTCATTCCCTGGACTCAAGTCCTTCCCTTGACTCACCAACATGATGCCCTGAACCCAGACCAATAAGATGGTTACATACCACATGTCAAAAGTCATTACATATACCCCAAAAATGTGTTCACTCCCAAGCCTCTAAATCCTAGCCCAATAGGGAAGGTGGCGTGTCATGGCCTAGGGTGGCACTCAGGACCATGCCCTACCCTGACATAACCTTGGTTGGACTTGGAGTTGAAGGGGCTTAGAGAAATGACCTATGAGTTTGAACTCATAACATGCCAAAAAACTGCCAATTCACACCATATTGGCCATATATCAAAAATATGCTCAAAATTGAAGTTACTACTTATCCGAAGGCTCAATGCATGCATGGAATCGAAGTCCAGTATTCATGGAGGATAGAGACCAAAGGCCAATGCCCATCTACATCCCCATTTCACCCTCGAAACCCCTTCAGATATGGGCGCCACGCACTGCCCACGTCAGCCCATGATCTTGAGACCAAATCTTGTGATCCTTCGTGCGCCAAGCCAAATGGAGTACGCGATCCGGCATATGGTGGTGTTCAACTCCGAAGCATATGCCAACATATGAACAACATACCATGGTTCGACTCCCCATAGGCTTCTTGCTGTTAGCTGACCAGGTAAGTACACAAAACGCAAAAATGAGCAAAAATTGAGGTCAAAAACATGAAAATATGACCAAATACAAAGTTGTCATGATAGTATATCTCTATGCTCACCCATGATATCCGCTCATGGTTCAATACACAATTGATTGGAACTATTTGCGAACAATTCCCCCACTTGGATCCCCAATCGGGCGCATTAAGATACCTTCGCCACTAATATCTACATGCCCCATGAAAATGGGAGGGCACCCATGGATCTCTTTGTCAAACATACCATGAGCAATACATATGCGGTAGACTTGGTCTAGCGCTTTGAATTCCACAATTAGGACATGGGCAAAGCCCTTGTCACGTATGGCTCCCCATCTCTTCGGCCACACGAAGATATATAACATGGGCGTGAGCATATCAAACATATACCATGCATACAACACATACCCTCAAAATATGGCTCCCACCATGATATGCCATGTCCCTCCATTGACATAACTTCACGTTAAAAATACGTAGGAACCCAAAGAAAAGTTGCTATGCAACCCCAACACTCATGCGGTGCACTCGAAAGTCACAACAAAATGTTCGGTTGCACGGTCCAAGAGTTATATATCACTTTATACCCTCTTGACCATTATCCCTTGCTATATCGGGCATGTGTACACACCAAAGGCGCTTGATGCTTCCTAAATTAAGTTGAGACCAAGGCGTTTGCAACCCAACCTTCCTTATTCTCTCTCCTCACACTCGCGCGTAGATATGGTCCTTCAAAGTGGTCCCACGATTCACTTTTGTTTCCCTTATATCTCCAAGTCAAATGGGTGGCAAGTATAAGGGAAACCTGATTCGGGCATAGGGAAAAGCGTATGACCACTCGAAGAAGACAAAATCAAGTGCGGCGATGTCGAAGTCGAAAATCCGATTTTGACATCGCGAAAAATTCTGATTAAAATTTCGAGTGCTTATTTAGAGAATTGCGGAAGCAACGAACCCTTTGCTGATGAGATCTGACCCTTCAACGGAATATCCGTCAAAATACCTGGAAATAACAGTTAACCAATTGGTTAACGCAAAATCGCGAGCCAACTGACAGTTGCCGATACATTGACTATCAGAACGAAAGGCTGAAAAATCACGGAAACATTATGATAAAGAAACCCTGTTGATTCCTGATATTCCGATATATAAATCTC
Organism: Eutreptiella sp. 'Long Island Sound 2002'; assembly: GCA_964036045.1. NCBI lineage: Eukaryota > Euglenozoa > Euglenophyceae > Eutreptiales > Eutreptiaceae > Eutreptiella > Eutreptiella sp. 'Long Island Sound 2002'. The sequence goes on from OZ038379.1 coordinate 116,219,589, forward strand.
CGCTGGCGGCGCCTCGGTACTGAATGTTGCCGCTCATAGCCGCAATGACCAAACCTATCACACTATCACATCGGGTTAGGTCAGGTGGATGGGAGAGTATGATATCAGCCAATGGCGGCTTGCCGGCACATAGATACACACCCCAAGTGACCCCAAGATGGCCACGGGGGTCCGAACCGGCTTCACCCCCCTTCTCAGAGCGTTGTATCCGCTCGGAAACCAATGAAGAGAGGACGGGAGGACCCCAACGGGCTCCAACCCCCCCCTCAATGTCCCAAGGACACATGGAGGCCCCGCACACGTCGTAGGCATCCCCCATGCCCCAAGGGAGGGGTGAGGACACTGATAATCAGCGCCCTACGCCATATCCGGTCTCCTCTTGATCTACAACATGGACCAAGGGGATCAAAGATAGAAAAACGTCGTCGGTCGACCTAAATAAGTATACCACAATGCAATATATATGTGGAGATTGAGTGAAGGGGGTATATGGCCAATCAAGGCCGAAGAATCCCCGGATGAACGCCCTCACTTGTCTCCCCATTCACAGAAACAAACAAAATGCCAAGAGGGATCCATTACGGTGCTACAGCAGCAACCAAATGGACCAATACGTCCTTGACATCCAAAGAAATACCCTTTTTCTTTAGGTAGTCAATCCAGACCGTGGTGTACCTCGGCACAAAACTGCTTGGAGGTTCCCACGAATCCCTGGATGCGGCGAATCCCTTCCAACGGACTTTGTAAACCCCCCCCCCAGGCGTCCCCGGGTCCGGCTTGTCCGCCAGGATCTTCTCAGCGGTGAAGTCGTCGTCCTCACCCTCGTCGTCCGAGTCCACATCGCCGGCCGTGAACTCGAAGGTGACGGGACGTCCGCTGGGGTCTGGTGCTCGGGGACGAAGCTGGGTGTGGTCACACTTTCTGAGTGTCTATTTTTTTTCGATTTCAGCGATTTTCTAATGCAGGGACCTGGGCAAGTCCAGAAAAACTGCAGCCGCTGATCCCAATTCGCCAGCTGCCTGAACGAAACTTCCAGCCTCAGTACTTACCAGTACAGAATATCGCAAGCAGCAAATGGTGCTGCTACACGAAGCCGCAGCTGCGCAACTTTCCGTGGCCTGTCAAACGCTACTGCAAGCAATACAGCAACTGCAACTGTATCTCAAGCAAGAACAAACCACGGCAACGCTGTTGAAGAACTTATCGCGTTTTCCCACAGTGCCTGTACAACGTCTCCAACGACTGTCAGTGTCTACTATAACTGCCTCGCACTGTCACACCGCTGCTGTCGCCTCTTCAGTCAAGAATGAGTCTCCAGATGACCGCTCCCAGGACAACGACAAGAGCTTGGCGGCAACCGTTACAGAAACGCCGTCAACACAAAAGGAGCACCCTGACACTAAACAAGCAGTGCCGAGTACAAGGACGCGCAAATCATTTTCCACTTCGTCGCCACGGTTTACTTCCTGTCCTTCACTCAGTATCAAAGCAAATCACGACAAGGTGTCCAACACTTTCGCGCCGGTGAGCACAAGGAGGCAACAAAATACTCGAATCACGGAATCCACCTTCGCAACAGCAAACCCGTTTTCTGTGCTGAACACTCAAAGCGCCAAACGGTTGACATCGTCGGCATGGGACACACGGACAGCAAACAAGACAATTCGGAATGGTAAACATCGTACCGCAGCGAAAGAAGGAGAAGCTACGACCACACAAGTGAGTACACACCGCGTTCAAAGAATACAGCGAGTCGAACGCAGTAACAAGTACGCTCGGAAGTTCGGTGCTAAGAAAGGAGCTGCAAATTGCAGGACGCGCGCCGAAATTGGTCCGACAATTCATCAACACAGCCTAGCGGGCCCTCCCTTGAACGTCTGGGACGCTAGCGCAGCCATTTTGAACGCGCCTCAACTCGCCACACCGACTAAAAACAAGTCGCGGCCAGCACTCAATACTCTGAAACAGCCCGAGGCCTCTCACTCGACGCCAACCACAAAACCACACGAAGGAGACACCAAAGTATCCGATCTCGGTGACGAACGCACACCAGTGAGTTGGTTTAAGGACGAATTAGGAGACTACCATCTCTGCAGGGAAGCGGAGGTGGACACCTTCACCTTATTTCATCGAAGGCTAACGGATGCAGAAGTCGACGAGAGTCCAATCAAGGAAGAGACCGACCTTCTGATTCAACTCAGATATATGAAACCATGTAACACCGGTAACTGTTATTACTGGTCAGAAGACCTCTCCACATCATGAATAATCTCTCATTTACTGATGTAAACTTTGACTCAGTCAGCAACGGCCTATTTTTGCAAAAGGGCCTCGCAGCATGCCTTCTCTAGGTGCAAGTACAACTACCTTTGTGTCAGATTATGTATGCTGTGGCTTGAGTTGCCAATTTGCCGCAGTGAATTTTTTACCACACACACCAGCTCACACAAGTATGTTGGTTATCTATCTAATACTCCATGTTGTCAAATAACTTTGTCTTCTGCAACCCAATCACAGTGAGACTGATTATATAATGAATTTTTCATCTTATGTCAGTTTGCTTTGCCCTCTGTATTTCATTTGAAAACCATGGTGTGGCTTTTCCCCTAGGGGTGAAACTACAGGTGGTCTTCGAAAACAGAGTGGAGATGCAGTCCACAAGGGTACACACCATAAAGTACACAGCACGTACACTGGTACACACCAAGACCACAACATACACACCAGGTACACACCAGATGCACACCAGGTACACACCAAGTACACACCTTGTTCAGAAATAAACTATCAACCCATCAATCAATTTTACCACGCCACCATCGTTTGTCATTAACTCAAATCTCTGCAGCTACGCTGCTTATCCTGGGTGCACCCTGGTGGCCCAGTGGCCTTAAGAAAGCCAAGCACTCCCCATCTTCTATTCCAACCACTATGCTATTCGCCACATATCTCTCCACATCCACCCTCGGGCCTCCAAAGCCCATCAGTTACTTCAGTACATTGTACATACTATTTCACTGTGTATCTTATTCTCCGTACTGTTCCGCACTGATAAATTTTGTGACGTCTTAAAAAGCTGGGTGTGGTCGCGGTCCAGGATCTTGTTATCCCCCACACGAACCGCATACACATCCTGTCCGACCTTCCGCACGATTACCCCCGGCACATACCAAGATGCCTGCCGATGCCTGGACAGGACGTCCTTGTGGTGCCGCTCCACCCACACGGTGTCTTGGGGAGCATACTTCTGGACCTTCCCTTGCTTGAAGTACTTGGCCCTCTTGTCATGCTCGTCCTGAAGTGCCTTGCACACCTTGGCCGCCGTGTCGTCCGCCTCAGCCATCATGGCATTCGCATCCCGGGCCACTTTGCCATGGTTCATCCACGGGAGAGTGCGTGACACTCGATCCCGTAGGAACAGGATGCGATGGGGCGACAGTCCAGTGGGCCCCGGAAGGTCGTGATACGCTTGGAGTACTCTCCACAGCGAATTGTACCAATTCCGGCCCGGTTCGTCAATGTGCAGCTGGCGGAACTTCTCGAACATCTGCCGCCCGGCCACCTCAGCACGGCCATTCGACCGGCTGTGGTACGCCACGGTCTTGGCGTGCCGAATCCCCATGTGCTTGCACATCGTCTTGAACCACGTCCCCACGAATTGACTGCCCCGATCGCTGCAGATGACAGCTGGGACATCAAAAATCGTCAGCCAATGCCTGAGCATGGCATTAGCGACGGTCTTGGCCTGCAGCCCCACTCCATGCTTGTCCTTCTTGTCCTTTTTCTTGGACTTCTTGCCCGGGACTGCCACGATATACCCGCTGTGCCTGTCCACCGCCAGGATGACACAGTCGTAGGTCTCTCCGTCCACGGTGACCTCAGGCATGGCGAACACATCCATGGCCACGGACCGCACAGGGGCCTCCGGTATAGCCGTATACACCGGGTTGCCCGCTGTGGAGTGGTTGGGGCTCTTCGTGGCCCGACACACGGCACAGTCGCTGCAGTACCTATCCAAGATGGCGTAGTACCCCGGAGGGAACTTGAAACGCCACTCCAGGTCCTGCTGCATCTTGTCTCGGCCAGGGTGCATGACCTGGGCGTTGTGCCAATGGTCAATGAGCTCCTCCACTCGGTTCTCGGGCACCAGCAGCTTGTCCTTGAGGAACAACTTGTCGCCATCCTCGGTCAAGCCCTCGGGCCATTCGTCGTCCGACGGGGCGCTCACGGCATTCCAGTACTTGCTCCAGTGCTCGGATGCCGCGTAGTCCTCCGACCAGTCTTCTGTGAGCACTGACCTGACTAGCTCTACAGGGGCCACCATCCATTGCTCGAGGGTTTCCTCTCGAATAGCTTTGACGCGGGCACCCCGGAACTTGGCCAGGTCCGTACGGTTTGCCATCACCACAAAGCACTTGACCCCCTCCTGCTCCATGACCTTCTCCTTCTCGATGATGCGTTTGGCCTCCTCGGTCTCCTCGGTGTCGCCATGGCTGGATATGTCCATCCACGCCTTGCCCGCGGGGTAGGCCCAGCGACTGAGGCAATCTGCCACAGTGTTGTCCTTCCCCGGGACGTACACGACGCTGAGGTCGAACTTGGCGAACGTCTCGTGCCATCGGGCCCTCCTTGCCGCTGGTCCTGAGGGGGTGTCGACATGCTCCTTGTGCCAGCTCTGTAGCAACTGATGGTCCGTGCAAACCACCACCGGCTGCAGTCCCATGTGGCCAGACCACTTCCTGAGCGCAGATACAATGGCGTATGTCTCCTTCTCCCTCGCGGTCCATGTTCGGCGTTGGCCCTCGGCCAGGATCCTGCTCCAAAACGCCACGGGAACATGAGTCCCGTCGTCCCGGACTTGCTCGAGGACTGCCCCCACGGCATAGGCTGAGGCGTCTGTCCGTAGCACGAATCCCTTGTCCGGGTCCACCAGGAACAGCCCCAACTGCCCCAGGAGTCGCTCCTTCAGGCGTTTGAATGCATCTTCGGCCTCAGGGGTCCAGGCAAGCTTCTTCTTGCTCCCCTTCCGGCCATCGAACTTGCCCACTTGCAGCATCTTGTGCAGCGGCCCCGAGAGTTCTGCATACATCCGGACATAGCCCGAATAGTAATTGCAGAACCCCATGAAGGACCGCAGTTCGCTGATGGTCTGGGGCTTCTCCCAGTGGTGCAGGGACGCCAGCTTCCCAGGCATGGGACGGCGTTGCCCGTGACCAACCACGTGACCCGCGAACTCCACTTCCTTCACGAAGAGTGAGGCTTTGGTGGGCTTGCACACCATGTTGTGCTTGTCCAACTCACTGAGCACTCGGCGCAGATCCTTCTCATGCGCGTCGATGAGCTCGTCCTCAGTCATGTTCTCCGTGCCGGACCCGATGATGATGTCATCCACGAAGGGATCGGCACAGTCCCGGACAGGACGGAGTAGGTCCTCCATCATGCGCTGGAAAGCGGCGTTGCCATTCTTGGCGCCCATAGGCACCACTTTCCACTGCATGGGCCCCAGCGGCGTCGACATCGCTGTACAGGGCCTGAAGTCCGGGTGTAGCGGCATCTGGTGATAGCCGTGTTTCAGGTCTAACACCGTGAAAATCCGCTTTTTCCGTTGCTTTTGGAGGATGGAGTCGATCAGGGGAAGCGAGTACGAGTCGTGCTCGGTCTGCTCGTTCAAACCTCTGTAATCAACCACCAATCTCCATTCGCCCTTCTCCTTCTTGGGCACGATGAAGGCTGGGCTGGCCCATTCACTGTCGGAGGGTTCGATCCATCCCCGCTCAATGAACTCGGCCAACAGCTTCTTCATGGCCTCGGCCCGATCGCCCTGAAGTTGATACGCCCGATGACGATAGATCTTCGGGTTCGGCTTCAGCTTGATCTTCGCTGTACCAAACCTCCCTCGATCTGGAGGGTTCTTGTTGGCGACGCCACTGAATAGCCGCGGATAGGCCTTGATCAGCCTCTCCTTCAGCTCGGCGACCTTCGGGTTCTCCTGGGCCTCTTCAGCCGCTTGCTTCGGTATCGATACAACCGACCGCACTGCGGTATAGGCCTCTTCTGGGTCCGAGTCCGACTTCTCCTCGTCCGATATGCCGTCTTTATCGTCGTGGGTCACGATTCCCACCGATAGTCTTCGAAAACTTGCGGCTTCGGGCTGGTGCTCGTCGCTATCGGTTCCCCCTCTTGGAAAACCCCACGTGGGTGGGTCCGACCCAACCGGACCATCGTATTGGTCCGCGATGTGATCCATGACCCTCGCCACGAACTCATCCTTCTCGTACTTGCCGGTGACCAACATCTTGTCATCCCATCAATGCGGAGTTGTGACCATGGCCCGCCTCTTCTTGGCTGCCACACGGTCATGCATCCCCATCCGCATGTAGTTGACGACGTCGTCGATCTCGGCGTGGGACAGGACGTCAATGCCATCAATAGGCTGATCCGTCCCCTCCTTGGGCTCGAACATAACCTTCATGGGCACCGCCTTCACCCTACGGATGAATGCTTCATCACCCGTGGGCTGGGCCTGCGCCCCATCCACCAGGAAAGCCTTGGTACCCCACGCTTGACCCAAGGAGGGCATTGATACACCCTTGGCGTCGATGAACAACTCCTCCTCTGGCCCGAATGACATCTCGTTCAGGGTGATGGAGTCCAGCGTCGACTTGAGACCCTCCAGCGGACATGGGGTAGATCCTATGCCGGTTATGACCAGGATCCCCTTCGCCCTATCCGTGATGATCTTCTCCACCGTACGTCTCGTATTGTCCAGGGAGCCATGCCAATACATGGGTCCCCACTCCTTCAAGCCCCAATGCCTGTGCCAGGCTGAGTCTCCTCGATGCCAATGCCTCCTACACTTCCGCAGGCTCCCAGCGTCTGGATCATCCTGTCATACACCTGTGGCGCCATTTCATACTCCGTGAGCTGAACCCCACGGTCTCCTCTGGACTTGGCACCCACAGCTTGCACCGCTTGGACGATCCGATCCTCTTCCTCAGCATTCCATTGGGATGATCCGCATGCGTAGTCCGTGGACAGCCATGTGAGGCATTCGTCGTCCTCCCGGACCAGCGTTGCGCGATGGGGAAGGGCTCCAATGGCGTTGGCCACCATGAAATCATACCCCATGATCATATCCCAATCAGTAATGTCGGCCACGTAGAAGTTCCCGGATAGAGTGCTTCTCTTCGCCTGATCAGGGCGGTTCAAGCGCTCATGTTCCCAGAATTCCATACTGATGGTGGCCTCATGGGTGCCACCACCCATGATCTCTCCATTGGCGACCTTCAGGCGTACCGGTCTCCGGCTGGGCTGCAGGAATTCCTCCTTGAACAACCCTCTCCGGACCAGGCTCACCTGGGCACCCGTATCCACTAACACATCCACCACCTTCTCCTCTTGTCCGCACCGCACTCGCACTTTCAAGTGCAACTGCCGCTCGTCGCCATGTGGTGTATGGACGACTCTCACGGCATGCAACTCTAGCACGTCCGGGTGCATCAGGACTTCAAGGGTATGGTCACGGATGGTGGGGATCTTGGGTTGGTCCTGCCCGCCCACGGGGCTCTCCGTGGTCGCTCCTTCCTTCTTGCCATGTCCCGTACCCACATGTACTTCCCTTGGCAGGGCGCTCCAGGGGTTGGGAGTGGCGAAACTCAGTGGTTTTGGCTCTTCCGGAGCCTTCTTCGGCACCCGATGTGCCTTTGCTTTCTCAGGGATTCCACTGATTTTCGGAGGAGAGACCTCCGAGGTCCCACTCCCGTGGGGGCTCCTCTAGACTTGGCTTCCCGCAGCCCCTTCCGGCTGCGATCCGCCAGGACTTGGTCCACCACGTTGCTGGGCTTTGAGTTCCTCCAACGTCCTCAACATGTCCTCAGCAACCTCCTCGATCGACCTCACTCGTCGGTCTTGGCCAGGTCCACCACCATAGCCTCTTCCTCTGCCTTTTCCTTGGCCTTTGCCTTGGCCTTTTCCCCCGTCTCCGCCCTTCGCCTTCCAGTCGGAAATCCGCTGCTCCTTGGGCTTCTTCTCGGGGTGGGCGGCGAAGTAGGCCTTCTTGTCCGCCTCATACACCTTGCACTGACGGTGGTCGTGTGCATGGTTGTTTCCCTTGCCATAACAGACCCAGCAGCCGTCGTGCTGAGACCTGTACTCTCGGAACGAGAGCGGTGGGTTCCCGATCCTCCTTGGCTCTTTGCCCTTCTTGGGTCCCACCTGGCTCCATCTGGACCGATCCTGCCCATTGTTCTTCACGTTGTGCGCCACAAACGCGAAGAAATGGGCCTCCTCGTGATCCTCCCGGGACCAGTGGTCTTGGCCACTTCCACTACCATCCTCCGCGGAGTTGGCCGTGTCCTCCTGGATCTCCCGATGATGGCGGTCGTCTCGGTGTCCTCGTTGTCCATGACCATGTCGATCCTGCACGTGGGCCTCGTTCTTCGCATTGAGCTTCAACTCCACCGTGATGTACTTCACGATCTCGTCAAGGTTCATGCGGGCGAAGATGACTTGCATCCTCAGCGGCTCCCCGCGCCTCCACTCCACGTTGTTGAGGCGCAGCAACCTTTGCCCCATGGAGTCCCCGAATACCTCCACGTACACGGCGTTCTTCAGGCCCAACATCCGGTTGGGTTTGCCCAGGTTCCTCCTGAAGAACTCCATGATACCCGCATGGGTATCCTCCGCCGCCATAATCCTCACCGCCACGCGCTTCTTCGCCCTCTTCTTCTCCTCGTCCTCCACTCTCCTCTTCCAGTTGCTGGGGAGGACGTCCTTCAGCAAGTGGCGGATTTCACTGGCCTCGTTCCAGTCTTCCACCAACTTGAGGCATCTGCGGTACTTCCGCAGATACCGGTTCCACTCCCGGACCCGCAACTCACCGCGGTCCAGCGGCAGTGGAATGGACCACAGGTCCTCCAGCTTCTGGTTCGGAGCGTCCACCCGCTCCTCGTCCTACAGCCACTGGAGGCAGGCCTGCTCCGTGCGGATCAATCCTTCCCGGATCTGATCCCGCAGCTCCTCCTTGAGGTCCTGCGCCAGCCGGTGTGGGAATGTCCGGCATACCAACTTGTCCCGCGGCGCTCCCCGCATCTCGCCGACGACCTCCTCGGCGAAGTCCTCCCAGTCGAGGATGAAGTCATCCAGGTTGGACGGGTTCCCGTCGTAATAGGGGATTTTGATTCCCCTGAGGTCGTCAATCCTGATGGCGTCTCCGACGTCTCCAGCCACCACTCCACCGAGACGGATACCACCTGTGGCCGGGGGGTGTGAGTACACTCCCCGTACATCCCTCTCCTCCATGGAGTGCGGTCCAGTTGGGCCTGAACCCATGGGGTTTGGAATGCGGGAAGGATTTGCCCCATCGGCCGTCCATATCCCCGTATTGGGATCCTTCGCCCACAGGTTTCCGCTTGGATGGCCTCGACCATGTCCGTCGGCGCTTCCCATGGTTCGCCCCTGCATGGTCTGGTTCTGGATCTCGATCTTCTCTTCCGCATAGACTGCCATATTCGTCGTGAGCGGTACATCCTGGGCGGCATGGGACATCTGTACCGTCAGGCTCCTCGGGTCCGTGGTCACGTGCCCTTCCCGCATGGACCCAGCCGGTGCCGTGTGTTCCCCGAGCATTGTGGATTCGCTGAACAGGGGAACATACGGCAGCGCACCCGGGTCAACACGCGGACGCGCGTATGGTGCCTCTGCAGGGCCGCCCATGGGTTTCTCCATGGCCCTCCTGAGGGTCTTAACCCGCTCCACCAGCTCCACCGCGGCCGGCTTTGCTGGGAGCTCCAGACCCGAGGCGAGGGGCTGTCGCTCCTCTAGCCTTCTCAGGCGTCCCGACATGTCCTCCACTAAGTGGAGGAGGCTGTCCACCACTTGCTGCTGCTTCTGCAGGGCCAGCTCCAGATTCTCCCGGTACCGGGCCTGATCCGCTCGCAGCTCCTCCATGTGGTTCTCCGCGGCCGACTGGTCGTCCAGGATCCCCGCGACGTCCTCCTCCAGAGCGTCCTTGGCGTTGTCCAGGCGGTCAAGGTGATGCACGATGGCGGCCATCCCCATCTTCGGGTACTTGCCCATGAGGAAGGACACGTGCTCACAGTGACACGCAGCGTGCTTTCCGCCGGATTCAGCACATCCCGCGGTTCCCGGCACCTCAGACTCATCGCCCATGGGCGTATCGCCTATGGCGTCCGTCTCTGGTCCCTTGTGCCGGGGCACAGGTGCCGTCCGGGCCCTTGCCGGCCTCTCCAAGCCCTCGGCGTCGTGCTTCAGGGCGGGCTCGGGGGCCGTATGCGCCCTGGCGATCGGCGCGGACATCTCCGGCTCCGAAGGTGGCTCGTAGGCTGTCCGATAGCCCTCAGAGTGCCCCTCGGATTCCCACAGCCTGATCGGGCTGGGGTCCGTGTCCATAGCCCCGGCGTCCCTTGCCGCGGACTTGGGTGACCCGCGCTTCCGGTAGCGCCGGGCCCGTCCTCCACTGCTGCCTGAATGGCAAGCCTCATCAGAGTCCTCCGCGGCGGAGCGGAGGTTGCATGCCTTTCGGCAGCGGCGCTCACACATGGAGACCAGGTCCTCCATGTCACGTCCTCCTCTTCCCGAGTGTCGTTCTTCTCTTCGGGCTTCAACTTCCGGAGTTCGCCATGCTCTTGAACGTCTCGGTCCTTCTATGGCTCCAATCTCCGGCGTGGTCTCCACCGAGTCCACAATACGCACCTGGGGCGTACTTGGGCAGGGCTCATAAGGGCCCAAGTCCCCGGGTCGGCGGTTGGTAGGGGCAGCAGGTAAGCCTCTGCTACCATAAAGAAGGTCCCTACCAGGACCGGCCCCCGCTGTGCCCCTTCCGCCTGTCACCCCTGCTGACTTGCTCCGGATCAACGATTGCATTTCTCAAAATCCTCAAAATCCAGGGTCCAAATCCAAAAATATAGAAAATAAAATCCTCCTTCAACCCTGAATGGCAACCAGATCCCACAAATACAGCAATAACCCAATTCACAATCCAAATCAGGCTGCGGGCTTCCGTTCAGCACATCGATGGTCTCACGATGGCGGGCATGTACAAGAATTGCACCAAGGAAGAAATCCCTGAAATTGGCATATGAACACAAATAAAGCAAAGTTGGGGACAGATGGAAACTTATACAATCACAGCCATAGACCCCTCATTCCCTGGACTCAAGTCCTTCCCTTGACTCACCAACATGATGCCCTGAACCCAGACCAATAAGATGGTTACATACCACAAGTCAAAAGTCATTACATATACCCCAAAAATGTGTTCACTCCCAAGCCTCCAAATCCTAGCCCAATAGGGAAGGTGGCGTGTCATGGCCTAGAGTGGCACTCAGGACCATGCCCTACCCTGACATAACTTTGGTTGGACTTGGAGTTGAATGGGCTTAGAGAAATGACCTATGAGTTTGAACTCATAACATGCCAAAAAACTGCCAATTCACACCATATTGGCCATATATCAAAAATATGCTCAACATTGAAGTTACTACTTATCCGAAGGCTCAAAGCATGCATGGAATCGAAGTCTAGTATTCATGGAGGATAGAGACCAAAGGCCAATGCCCATGTACATCCCCATTTCACCCTCGAAACCCCTTCGGATATGGGCGCCACGCACTGCCCAAGTCAGCCCATGATCTTGAGACCAAATCTTGTGATCCTTCGTGCGCCAAGCCAAATGGAGTACGCGATCCGGCATATGGTGGTGTTCAACTCCGAAGCATATGCCAACATCTGAACAACATACCATGGTTCGACTCCCCATAGGCTTCTTGCTGTTAGCTGACCAGGTGAGTACACAAAACGCAAAAATGAGCAAAAATTGAGGTCAAAAACATGAAAATATGACCAAATACAAAGTTGTCATGATAGTATATCTCTATGCTCACCCATGATATCCGCTCATGGTTCAATACACAAATGATTGGAACCATTTGCGAACAATTCCCCCACTTGGATCCCCAATCGGGCGCATGGAGATACCTTCGCCACTAATATCTACATGCCCCATGAAAATGGGAGTGCACCCATGGATCTCTTTGTCAAACATACCATGAGCAATACATATGCGGTAGACTTGGTCTAGCGCTTTGAATTCCACAATTAGGACATGGGCAAAGCCCTTGTCACGTATGGCTTCCCATCTCTTCGGCCACACGAAGATATACAACATGGGCGTGAGCATATCAAACATATACAATGCATACAACACATACCCTCAAAATATGGCTCCCACCATGATATGCCATGTCCCTCCATTGACATAACTTCACGTTAAAAATACGTAGGAACCCAAGGAAAGTTGCTATGCAACCCCAACACTCATGCGGTGCACTCGAAAGTCACAACAAAATGTTCGGTTGCACGGTCCAAGAGTTATATATCACTTTATACCCTCTTGACCATTATCCCTTGCTATATCGGGCATGTGTACACACCAAAGGCGCTTGATGCTTCCTAAATTAAGTTGAGACCAAGGCGTTTGCAACCCAACCTTCCTTATTCTCTCTCCTCACACTCGCGCGTAGATATGGTCCTTCAAAGTGGTCCCACGATTCACTTTTGTTTCCCTTATATCTCCAAGTCAAATGGTTGGCAAGTATAAGGGAAACCTGATTCGGGCATAGGGAAAAGCGTATGACCACTCGAAGAAGACAAAATCAAGTGCGGCGATGTCGAAGTCGAAAATCCGATTTCGACATCGCGAAAAATTCTGATTAAAATTTCGAGTGCTTATTTAGAGAATTGCGGAAGCAACGAACCCTTTGCTGATGAGATCTGACCCTTCAACGGAATATCCGTCAAAATATCTGGAAATAACAGTTAACCAATCGGTTAACGCAAAATCGCGAGCCAACTGACAGTCGCCGATACATTGACTATCAGAACGAAAGGCTGAAAAATCACGGAAACATTATGATAAAAAAACCCTGTTGATTCCTGATATTCCGATATATAAATCTCCGCTGGCGGCGCCTCGGTACTGAATGTTGCCGCTCATAGCCGCAATGACGAAACCTATCACACTATCACATCGGGTTAGGTCAGGTGGATGGGAGAGTATGATATCAGCCAATGGCGGCTTGCCGGCACATAGATACACACCCCAAGTGACCCCAGGATGGCCACAGGGGTCCGAACCGGCTTCACAGGCTCCCACAAGGTAAAATTTTCTTGGCCACTATAGATATTGTGGCGCCAGTATCCAATACCCCCAGGTATTCGCGCCCCCCTAGTCGGATATGTACCCAAAACACCAGGTCTTGGGTGCCACCAGAGTGTCCCCGTCAGAACTCCGCGGGACAGGTCACCTCGAACCCGATGTTCCGCAATTTGCGGGCCATCCTGATGAAACGGCTCCTTTTCTTAGCGTTGCCGTCATCACCAGCTTCATGCGCACGCTTGGCTCCTTGTTCTTGCTGGGCCCTTTTTTCTGAGTGTGTGGTAGGACCAGAAGGCCCTCCCGAGGGCTCGGAGTTCCCCCCTGGATTAGGGTTTGGGTTGCCTCCGTTCTCGTCCTTATTCTGGTTGTCCTTGTCTGGCTGGCGGTTAGCGCCTCCTCCTCGTCCACCTTGACCCTTGTCTTGCCCTTGACCACGTCCTTTCGACTTGCCCTTGCCAGAGTCGTTGCCTTTGCCTTTGCCTGCACCTTTGCGTGAGCCTTTGCCAGGATCTTCACCCTTAAGCTTCGCCGATAGGCGTTACTTATGGTAGCACTCATCCTCGTAGTGCTTCCGCTTCCCGCAGAATGCACACATGATGGTGCACCTGTACTGATCCGGCAGCTTTGCTTTGGCGCTGGTGTTCTTCTCCTGCTGCTGCCCCTGGACTACGAAGCAGTCTCGCTGCTCGCAGTCAAGGGCGTGCTGCAGGTGGCCCTGCTCGTCCCTGGCATCACACCAGAATAGCTCCTTAACGTTCTCCATGATACGGGCGTGGGCGTGTTTGGGGGTAGTCCCCTGCCCAGGTCGGGACCCTTGGTACCCTTTGCCATGGCCTCCAGAACCTCCACCACCAGGACGGTAGTTGTTCAAGTGCTGGTCGCTCTCCTTCTCCAGCGCCAGCTCCAGGAGTAGCACACCTAGATCCTCGTAGCGGAGGGATCTAGCCTTGCGCTCCGCCGTCGAACGGCACTCGTCCCATAGCTCTCGAGGGAGCTTGGCCACCAACCAGAACAGCAGGTCGTCGCTGCTGTAGGAACCGGGCGTCAATCGTCCAGCCCAGTGATCCAGGTCAGCCAACAGCTCAGAGACCCTGCCAGGTTTGGGGTTGTTGGGCAGCACGGGCAGGTTCTGGATCTGGGCCCTGATGGAGAAGTCGGTTTCGTAGCTCGGGTACTGCCTCTCCAGGGCAACCCACACATCGGCAAAGGTGGCGGAGTTAGTCACGATCTGCCTGACCTGCTTCTCCAGGTACTTGGTCTTGCAGCACTGCAGGAGCAGATCGCACTTGACTCGCCCACTAGCGTGGGTTTGGCCGGTCAATCGGAGAAACCGGCCAAAATTCTTAGCGAACTCGCTGAGGTCCTTGCCTGTGAACTCAGGCAGGTTCACCACGATCTTGGAGGTGGCAATAGCCTTCGCCTCCTGAGACCTGCGTCCCTCAGGGCGTCGGGTCTTCTTCTTCTTCTTCTTCTTCTTCTTCTTCCCCCTTGGGTCCTCGGGGTCCCCTGGGTCATCGTCCTGTGAGGGCGAAGCAGAAGTCATGGACGGCGGCTCATCATAGGAGGGGTCTCCGCCTAGATCACTAGAGCCATAAGGCTCCACGTCCACCATTGCCCTCAAGGCTGTAAGCCCCAGTCGGTCTAGCTCGGCCCTCGTAGAGTTCGTCACGTGGCTGTAGGGCGGCTGGGCCGTTCTCGGTACGAAAGGACTTCTCGGTATCGCTGCAGGGGTCGGCATCGGTCGACTCCTCAGGCTCCCCAGGGTGTTTGTCAACCCTGCCGCCAGGTGGTTGGCCTGTACTCGGTGGGGTGACATTCCCACCCTGGTAGGTGACGCTTGGGGCGGTATCATCAGGGGCTCCAGTTTCTCTCGGTTCTCTTGAGTGAGGTCGCCCACGATTTTTAAAGTGGCTCCTCGGAGCACCTCGTTGATCTCCGACAGCGTCAGGGACCTGTTGGAGGATCTCCCCGATCCTCTACTCCTGTTACCAAGAGACTCAGGTCCTCTCCTCAACCCACTCAAGGTTGCATACCCCGGTGCATACCCAGGAACATCCACATAGGTTGCAGTAGCGGGTAGTGGATGGGGATATTCAGCCGCATACCATCGCGGCGCAGAGCTGGAAGCCACCGGCTCACTGGCAGTAGTTGCCTCAGGGAGCGCAGTCGTAGGTGGGCCCATACCATAGGCGGGGTAGGGAGGCATGCCAGTAAAGCCTCTGCCCTCTGCCATAGGCGGGTTGGTTATGGGAGTGGATGTTGCAGCGGCTGGGTCCGGAATTGGGAGTGTGGTGGTCATAGGAGAGGGTGATGCGTGGAGGCCAGAAGCGCTTGGTGCGCCTTCGAATGTAGGGTCATTCGTCAGGTCTTGCCCTTGTTCCTCTCCTTCGTCTGCTTCGTCTCCAGCATCCTTCTCGCTCTCTCTCTTCCTCTTCACAGGCTGAGTGACCATCTCCTCGACTGAGAGGGCCCTGAAGGCCGTCTGGAGTCCGTCCAACGAGTCCTCAGCCACTTCCACTGGCCCATGTAAGGGCTCCGAAGGTACAGCGCGAGGTCCAGGTCCAGGTTCACCAGGTGCTGGCCTTGCCAGTGCCTCAGGCGCTGTCTTCACGTCGGCGTCCTCTTTCCTTGTATCCATCTTCATTCGCCCTTCTGCTTATATGTGCCTGCTCGGCGCACTGGATGTACGGCGCGGGGTTGCTGCCGGTGCGCAGAGACAGTCTGCCTCTGCTACCAGAAAAGTTTATAGTGGTTTCAACACTGTGTTTTGCCTCTCCTGCTGCTTGCTGCTGGTGTAGGGTTTCCTGCTGCTTGTTTTTGCAGATGAAAATCTTTTGTTTGCTGAAATACAGTCAATCCAGGATAGCCCAAGCCAGAGGTATGCAAGGAGAAGAGAATCAGGATCAAAGCATGAAGGGCTGCAGTGTAAACAGTGAAAGATGAAAGGATATTCACAGAAACTGCAACTCAGGTCAAATCGGATTGCATATTCACAAAGATAGCTGAAATGTTTTGGAAAAGAGTTGAAAAACTGCCCCATGGTCACTCTATCTCAATAGTGCCATCTCAGGAGATGTGCACTCTTTGCTTTGGGTCCCATATGTGCTGAGGTGGCAGGGCATGTGGCGATGAGGTCACTACCATGTCACAGGGGATCTTCCTACTTAGCTAGGCTGACCGGGAATTGAACCCAGGACCTCTCAAAAAGAGGTGCCCAGCCCCCTAGGGTGCATACCACTAGGATAGCTAAGAATTCATGGAAAAACATAGATAAATTCATAGGCTCTGCCCTGGATATGTCTGTTCTCAGTCAACTCAGGAAAAGATGATTTGCCTCACATTGAAAGGGGATGAAGGGGTCCACTCCATATCCTGATTGGGTGTTTGGTTCCATAGGTCAAAATGTGTTATCACCAGTTTTGGTGGGACCAATACTAAGATAGAAATGCCTGGATGCTCAGTGCATCTCTAATACAACTAGAGTCTGCCTCAAAGCATTGGAAAAGCACTTTTTCTTACTCAACTTAATGACGCTACCATGCCCGACGCACACCCCCTCCCCCTCATTGAAAACATGCTGGAAAATCAATCCAAAAACAAACTTTTCACAATGGTGGACTTGAGTAAAGGGTTTCATCAAATCCCCCTTCACCCTTGGTCCCGGGCTAACACCGCCATAAATTTGGTGGGTAAGAGATACCAATGGCGTGTTATGCCTATGGGTATCAAGAATGGGCCCGCTATTTTTCAACGGGTCATGGACCATGTTTTACAGGGTTTGGATCGTGCGGACGTATATATTGATGATATTATTATTGGTTCCTCCGGTGCGACGGAGGAGGAGCAATTGGCTGACCACAACCGCGACATGCGTACCGTGTTGGATAGTCTACGAAAAAAGGAGTTTGTTACTTCGGTTAGCACAACCGATTTCTTTGTTCGTTCGGTTTAGTTTTGTGGCCATGTGTTGGAAAATGGCACACGCCGGCCGGCGCCACGGAAGATGTTGGCGCTTGAACGTTGGAACAAGCCGGATAATGTTCGCAAGCTCCGGGGGTTTTTGGGGCTCGCCAACTATTATTCGGGCTATGTTCAAAGCTACGCCTCCATAGCTACTCCTTTGATTGAGATGGTGAAGAATTAGCCCAAGCATAAGAATGGGAAAAAAAAGGCCTAACATGGAATGCTTCGGCTAACGAGGCCTTTTTGAAGCTCAAGCGTGCTATTACGATATTGTTCCCCTCCAACTAGCAGATTGGGATAAGGACTTTGTCCTCACCCCGGACACCAGTAATTGGGCGGTGCGCGCTGCCCTACAGCACGAAGGTCTCGATGGTGCTCTACGCCCCCTTGCCTTTTTCTCTCGTAAATTGTCAGGCAGTCAGATGAATTGGACCCCTCGGGAGAAAGAATGCTACGCCATAGTGGCGACGCTTTTGAAATGGCATGGTTGGGTGGGGAACAAGCGCGTGGACGTCCGTACGGACCACCGTAGCCTTGAGAATTGGGCTACAAAAGACCTCAAAACCGTGGGGAGTCCCTCTCCGCGCCAAGCACATTGGCATGAATTGTTCTCTAAATTGGACCTCCATGTGGTTTACACTCCCGGGCCCGTGAACCCCGTGGGTGATTCCTTGTCCTGTTGGGCTTACCCTGCTAGCCAGGCGTTGGGTGATGTGTCGATACATGGGACGGCCCAAGGGGCCGCGGATGTGCGGCACATGATGGCGGCCGAGAAGGAGGAACTTCTCCCCCGCCCCCTTGTGTTTAGGGCGGTTGTGGTGCCCGTTGTTACTAGGTCTAAAGCGTCGCCTCGGGCTCAAGGGGCACCCGCGTGTGATCCAGGCCCCTCTGGTTTCGGCTCCAGTGGGGGGGGAAACGAAGCAAAAGAGAAAGCTTCGGAGACTGGAGCGAATTGTCAAGATAAAAAAGTCTTGGAAGTCCCGCAAGAAAGAAACTCCTATACATGGGGAGGATGCTCCCAATGTTTTTGAGATATATTGGGCTAAACACTACCCAAATTGTCAACGCTACAAAAAAATGTGGCAGGATGCCTTGAATGGGAGCTTCCAAGATGCAGTGAGGTTGGTGTATAACAAGCTCGTCCGTAATGGACAGTGGTGTGTTCCTACGCCGCTAGTGCATCGTTTGGTGGCCGAATACCATGATGCACTTCACGTAACTACCTCCAGCGTGGAAAAACACTGGAAGGAAATTGACCATGGCGTGGAAGGTGAGGGGTTGTACAAAGCAGTGGAACTGCAATGTCAAACGTGTCCCTCATGTGCCATTCACACGCATGACACCAAGCGCAAGCAAGGGTACATGACCCCTATGCCTATACCTATGGAGCCCATGGACTCCATAGCGCTTGATGTCTTTCACTACCCTTCCACCTCCCATGATCGAGAGGTGTATGACCGAGTGCTCCTATGTGTATGCTGGCTTTCCGGATACCTCATTGCGATCCCTATTCCTGAACCCCGTCAGGAAAGCAAGGATGAAGGGCTAACGGGGAAAAGAGTGGCCCATTTGCTAATGGAGCGCTGGGTGGATAGGTTTTTTGCAATCATTGTCCACTTTTAGGCCCATACCGGGCCGCAGCATTGTGTTCAGGATGTGATCAGGATGTTCGAGGGGTATGTACACAATGGAGCTGCACGGGATGCCTGAGCTGTGAAGGGTCAGGCATGAGGCACATGTCAACTGGGTGAACGGCCTCGGTCGGGGCAGGGAGGATGCCCAGTGGGCTGCTGACTGTGCAGACTTGTCCTGACGTGCTGCATGGGGGGGGGGGGGGGGCGAAGGGAGGGGAAGCTGTGTGCACGCAGTGGTGTGTGAGGAAGAGAGGGGCTTGCCCTGTTGTACCTCGAAACTGTGCGCTCTTCAGCTGGGTGGATAGGTTCGGAGCCCCTCGTGAAATATGATCCGACCGTGGGCCACAATTTGAGAGCCAATATTTCGAAACCCTTTGTTCTAAGATTGGTGCCCGCTCGACTATGTGTCTCGTGGGTAGGCACCAAGGTAATGGCAAAGCCGAAAATACTGGCAAGCAGCTAAGGCGTGCCGTTGCTAAAGCCCTTACCTTGAAGAAGGGCAATAATTGGGTAGAGGTTTTGCCCGCCGTTGTACGAGCGTGGCATGAGACTACAGGTCCTTCAGGTTATACACCTAACGAGATTGTGTTTGGTAAACACAACCGTACTAAGGGGCCTTCTCTTGCTGAGCCTAAGGGTGTTACCCAAGACGCCGCTCACTACTTCCAACGGCGTGAGGAGCTTATTGCTCTTGCACGCAGGGCCATATTTCAAGTGCAAGAGACAATGGCTCATAAGTATAATAAGAGTAGGAAGATGTCCCCCAATTTCTCAAAAGGGGACCGCGTATGGGTCCGTCGCCAACGCAAAAACCTTGGCGATAAGACTTGTCCCTATTGGGATGGGCCCTATGAGGTTGTGGCCAAGAAGGCACACGACCTCTAGGTTATTCAAGTGGACCAACGGAGTTTGGTTGACGTCCACGTTGATTTTGTAATGAAAGCGGTCAACTCTCCTCGCTCCCCCGTTCCTCTAAATTACACAGAGGAGGTGGCTAGAGTGCCCTCCCCGTTTGAGAAGGACACCTATAATGTCAAGCAAATATTAGGTCACCGTACTCACCACAAGAGACTTCTCTTCAAGGTGCGCTGAGAGGGTTACACCAAGGATTGGAATACCGAGGAACCCGTTGAAACCTTCTTACCGTCTTACAATCAAGTTTGGAGAGATTACGTGCGGAAACAAAATCTCACCCAAACCATTGACCTCCTCGCCCACCTTGGTGGACCGCTCTCATGAGCGTGCCACGAAAAGAAACCCCTGACCAATATGGGGACATATTATTATTTGGGGAAGGGAGGAGAGAGCGAGAAGCGGTGGGAGACAGGAAAGAATATGTGCATGCACGGCGCGCTCCTCAATTACAAAAATCCCCACCAGAGCAGGGCGGTGGGTACCGCAGGTTTACCCCACCGTCTACCTCTCTCACCGCTAAAGGCTTGAGAGTCCTTGGGGTGGGGTGGCGTGGCATATAGCCTAGGGGGGAAGTGGGACGTGTTCTTTCGGGGGTCTTAATGCCATTCAAACCCCTATCCTTGGGTCTTACTAGAGCACTCCTACCACCACCAGGACAAAGTCCTGCCCACAATGACGCCCCCCTTCAAGGGTTCTAACAACGTGGCAAGCACTTCCCGAAGACTCTACCGGGTTGTGCGCATGGTGGTGCTTGCAAGGTTTCGGGGTGCCGCCCCGTACCGAAACCGCGACCCCACGACCGTCCCTGACCCGTGACCCAAGCCAACGAGCTAAAACATTTGTTCAAAATGGCGAAGGCTTAAAAACTTTGTTGGGTTGGCGGGTACAACCCATTTTCCCTTTTTGTGTGGGGCGTGATGGTTTTCCACCAATTTGCCCTTGTCCACACGAGGGTAAGGTATACAAGGTACGAAGTACTCGTGTGGCTCACATTACGTGGAAAAAATTTCTTGGCACGCAAGATTGCCACTACATACGGCGAGGACTTAAACCTAGAGGCAGGGGTCGTCCTCTACAACACAAGTATTCTAATATGAATTGCAATGGGTGCCTTTGCCCCGTCACTCCATGAGTGGGTGGGGTCCTCAAAGGCAATGGCGTTGCGGATTTGGGCCATCTCCGCCGCCTGGGTATTTTTCCCCGGTTGCTATGCGTGCCCGGGTTGGGAGTGGGTACCCTCCGTTGCCATTGCATGAAGCCGCATGTTGGCTGGGTATTCTCTTCGTGTCTTTGATGAATTTCACGAGGGATATTGCTTCCTGCAACGAGAGGGAACAAACAGCATGACGAAAAGGACGAGTGTGCACATGCATATGTTTATGAGAGGATATGTATTTTGATATTTTCTCTAGAGTTCCCCGCGAGTGGGCTTGGATTTCCACAACACCCGAGGGGTCCTCTATCCCAACGCCCAACCAAACGGGTTGGGATATGGTGACGCGTTCCCGTGGGGGGCCTGGCCACCGGACGCTGCGGTGGACACGCACAAGCAAGCAGGCAGGCAAAGCACTGCGCTCACAGGGGCATCACCACGCTCGTGTCATGTGACAAAGCGTTTCAGGATCCTTGCCACTCTGAAACAAGGGAACACAAGTATGTACAGCAACACATCAGAATATGTACACATGGGGTTAAGACTGGACTGGGGTAAGGGCATCGCAGGACAATAGACACTCAGTCCCAACTCATATCCCAATCCCAGGTCCGACCCTTCCAGTGGCTGGCAGGGGCGGGGGCTCAAACACAACCTATGCCCTGCTCAGTCCGGACCCTGAAACCCTGCCAATAGGGGAGGGTGTTCCGCCCAGCCACAGGCGAGTCCCTGGGAGGCAAGGCGGTCCAAGGCTGACCAACAGTAGTTCCTCATGCTCCCTCAACAGCGAGTCCTAACTCCCCTCTGAGCTGGAGATAAGGCCCCGCCATTATCCCCTAGGAGTTGGTAGCTGAAAATGGGCTGTTTCAGCCCAGACTGATATTAGCTCGAAAAATTCCAAAGTTGACCCCTCGTCCGGACCCGCCAGAGGTAGGGCCGATGCAACTGACCCTATGTCCTTCGAGTACAAACTCTCTGCAGCCCTCACCCAACCTGGTTCCCTCTGAGGTCTGGGCATCAGGGCACCACGGGTTCGTCAGGTGGGGTCATGATGCCAAAATCACCAAAATGGGCGTCCCTCCCACGCGTGGCTCGCCCGGCCAGGGCAAGGCCAATGGCCCAAAGGATGGGAGACAGGACCTAGGACCTCTCTCTGAGTGCACAACGTGAAATTAGGTCCAGGCTTCGTGCGGGCGAAGAGATATGGGGCCGCCAATTGACCTCACGGGGGGCTGAAATCGGGGTCCCAAAAGGGGGTCATTTTGGCTGCTCTAGATGAGCCAAAAATTGGGGGTGCCCTCAATAGTATATCTCCACGCCGGCTTGGAGATCGGATCCGCCATTCCATACGCGATCCACCGGGAGTCCAACAAAGACTCCCGTAACCTTGGTACCCAAACATCTCCATACCCCCAATGGTATATCTCCACGCCGGCTTGGAGATCCGATCCGCCATTCCATATGCAATCCACCAGGAGTCCAACTGAGACTCCCATGCCCTTGGCTCTCAAAGATCTCCATGCCCCTCGGCATGGTGACAATCCAAATTGGGTCCACAATTGCAAAAATGGCAAAATTGTCCACACTCACTTTGGGCTAGCAACTTGACGAAGGTTGCTCCGCTTCGCCCACGTGGTGTGCAAACCATGGTGACCAATATCCATAACACCCATGTCATATATGGTCCATTGGTCGTTGCGTCCGGCGTGCACAAGGGGGCTGAACATGGTGCACGGCGGGCAGAAAATGTGGAAAATTGCTCAAAATGGCCGAAAATGCGCACACTCATGGGTAGGGCAAATGAGGCACATGCCCGACTTGGACCGGAGTGTGCCATAGGATTGGTATCAAGTCATATGCGTCCAACATATCTTTTGGGCGTCGCCCAAACCCCTCCGGTTTTGGGAATGGCAGGGTCGCCAAGTGAGCCCATGATTTGGGATCGTCCCAAATTGCCAACATGGCGGCCACGGTATGCCAAGCCCAAGGGGAGTTATTCGCTGGGTCCAAGATATGTTGGGCAACGAAGTGTGTACCCTCAGAACATACTTGGGTCATGATGTCAATTGAGCGCAACGTTGATATACACGGTCGCCACTTGACATCATGACGGGCAAAAAACAGCAAAATTGGCGAAAAAACACGCAAAAGTGCCCTGAAAACTGCACAAATATATTATAGTATCTTCGGCTTGGATTGAGTAATCGACCAACCCTTGTAAACACAATGACTCCACACCAATCACCTTCCATTCCAGATATGTACTGCACTTGGGGCGCTTTGGAAGGCCTCACGCGCTGCCTCCCAAGTGGGCACATGCAAACATGGAATGTTGCAAAAAACACACCTTGCTCGCAACGCATCGCTTCGGGAGCGCTCCACAAGCGTTCCTTCACAAAGGTTAGGCTCGCGAGTGTTGGTTGGGAGTACAATGAAGGGCTTCGTGCGATATGGGGTTCATTGGAGGGTTAGTCTTGGAATGGTGCACCCGCCAAATGGGCACGTGATATGACACCAAATACGGCGTACAACCCTACCCTCGCCTTTTACACCTAACCTAGTGGCCTAGAATCAAAGTGTGCCTATATTCTAGAGTAACTTTGGTCCCTTAACACGCATGCAAGTGCTTTGGTCGAAAATCGACCTCCCTTCGGAAAGCCGAATTTTAGCATGCACGCAAAAAATATTGCCAATATACGTATGGAGATCATATATGTACTATCTTGGGAAGACAAGTGATATGCCCCGGATGTAGAGGCAAGCAAAGAGGGAGAAAACGCCAACTCAACATACTTCGACACGTACCTGGACGCCAAGTACGTGAGATTGCCCTTTTGTTGGAAAACACTCAAAATAAATAACCCTTTGGGCCTATGGAGTTGGGATCCTTTGGCCTCATCCTATGACTATGGGGGGCAAAACCTCATACACAGTGCCTATGAGGCACGTTAATTCTTCCTTGGGCGCTTGAACACTCGTAACCCTTGTTATTTCACTTGGGGGTTCAAAGCGCCTTCGGCCGCCCAGATTTTCTGGGGGAAATCCCGGACGCGATGCGTTTTATCAAGGAAAAAATTGCGGATCACACGAAGAGTGTTTCAGTCTTGACTTCCAAAAAGATCGTTTTACAGAATCATCTAATGCAGTGCACGGAACGGGCGACGTCAGGCGGCGATTTCACGACAATTAGAGATCGCGGTAGAAATCGGGTATTTCACCGATTTCTCAACGCAAATCGACCAAGACAGTAAAATTATGGTAATTCCACATCGATTGGATGATTAGAAATCGGATTCCAGATTTCGCGGGTTAGAGAACAGGGATATCCCGCTGACAGCCGGTGTCAACGGCTTCCGCACGGGTGTGACGGCTCACAGGCTTCCGGGCCATGGGCCACAACGGTTGTGACGGCTCACAGGCCTCCGGGCCATGGGCCATAGGTTCTGGGTACCGCCTCACCCCCCTCCTTAGAGCAAACCCTGGGGGGGGCTCGATAACACCCAAGCATGGCAGCGGGTACCCAGGACCTTCCCCCGAAGGGGGGGGGGTGTCACATCCTCATTTCAGGCCGATTCGAGGGTTAGGCTGTCCAGTACAATCCCACGGTAAGACAGGTACGGTGCTGTAGCTGTTAGTAACTGCAAGTATAGTATCAAGTATCAAGTCCCGGGTCCTGGCGGCGATGGTGCGGCATCCAAAGGACCCGTTAATCCATACTAGGCGCACCGGGTGCCGGCTGCGACGGTCACTACCACAGTGGCAGTGGCATACACGGCCAACAAAGGCGTCACACGACGACCGAGGTGGTCCCACAGGTCGAAAGCAACCACAAAGATCCACAGGCTACCCCAGGCTTCCCAAGGCCGCAGTCTGGGGGAGACTCCCCACGGGTCCTTCCTTGGCCGCACCATGTCCATATCCACGACGCGAGTCCAGAGTGGTAAAGCCGAACGAGCTCCTCCATAAGGGATCGGGCATCAATGCCGTCTTTTCCCTCGCCCCATTACCACGAAGGCCATGCATGGGGGAGTCCCCATGCAGTCTGGGCGGAGGCGTCGACTCCTCAAACCACCAGTTTCCCAGGCAGACTGACCGAGGTCAGGACACCGGAGGTCGCCACCCGACTGCAAGTGCGTCTGCGAGTCGGTAGGCTCACACTGGGACTGACAGTGGCGGACCGCTGGGAGTGTAGTCAGGCAACTGGGCTTCCCGCCTGGCGCCATCAGGATCTCAGCACATCACAGCCACTAGGGCACATGGTATCACGGGCACTCAAACAGAAGAATCTGTACTTAGGTACTGGTCCAGGCTGGACCTTATGTAAGAGCATGTACACGGCGACTCAGGGCGCCTTTGTATTCCGATTCGCATCCCCTCCGGGGGGAAAAACAGTCCATATTTCGGTGATTGGCTTATAATACGCAACATACAAATCCACATATCCTGGGGGGCAGAAAAGTAAGCAAAAAACGGGGTGAATAGGCCTGTAAACACACTCTGGATAGAGCGCCAAACCACGCCCTGGTCAGGATAAGGAATCTGCAGGAGGGTGGACAGGAAAACGCCTGAGTTCAGGCCATATATAGTCTGCAGACACACGTAGACTGGTCTGGATCTTGCAAGCGCCATGGGACCAGACCACACACCCAAAAATTCCAATGCCGATAACAGCGGCATCCGTTGCGCAAAATCGTATGGGCTTCAAGGCCCTAAGAGCTCGGGAAATGTCAAGGTCAGTCGCCCTGCCTGCGGAGAGTGACGAAAAGAGGTGGAAGAGAGGGGCCATCCTTCCCTGGATTCAGCAGGGGGGGGTATATGGCCACTCTGATGGCAGGTCACCGGAAGGTGGAAGAGAGCAAGCAAGTGAGGGACGATCTGTCGACCAAACAAGTGCTCAAACTGCATCAGGGGAGAGCTCAAGGCGGTGATCAGGCGCCCCTCGCTGCAATCGCCCGGGTGAGTGCTGCCAACTCCGAGACGTGGATCTTGGTCTTGTGCTTGCGGATGTAGTCCATGAAGGGGGTGTTAATCCGCGGCACGAACGAGGCGACGGGTTCCCAGGTGTCGTGGGACGGCCCATAGCCTCTCCAACGAACCTTGAACTCCAGGCCTCCGGGTGCCGAGGCGTTCCGACGCTGGGCCAGGATCTTCTCGACGGTAGAGTCGTCCTGCTAAGCATAGTCGTAGTCCAAATCAGCCTCATGTGCAGCATAGTCCAGGGACACATGTTGGCCACGGAGGTCGGGTTCCCGCACACGGAGCTGACTCTCGTGGCGCTCCCGGAGCTCCGTGACCCACCTTGATGCGGTAGGTGTCCTCACCAATCCTGCGGACCACCTCTCTGGGTGTGCACCAGGTTTTGGTGCGGTGGGTGCCCATAGAGCGGGGTCTGATCACCCACACCGGGTCTCCCACCCTGAAATTTTGCGCTGTCGAGCTCAGGGCGGACTTCTGACGCTCAGCATGCTCCTTCTCGAGCTGCTGGCGGATGTCCCGCGCCGTTGCCTCTTGCCGCGCAAAGAATTCCTTGGCGTCCATGGCCATACCATCACCAGACAAGGGAAGTCCGTGACCAAGGGGGTCCCTGCCGAACGGAATCTGGTGAGGGGACAAACCACCCGGAGTGGGGGTGTCATGATGGGCCTTCAGAGCGGGCCACATCTCCTCAAATCAGTTCCAACGTGGATTGGTGATGTGAATCTTGTGCAGCTTCTCGAACAGCTGCCTTCCAGCCACTTCAGCCCGGCCATTGGACCGGCTGAGATAGGCAACGCTCTTGGCATGACGTATTCCCATGAGGGAACACATGGCCTTGAACCAGCCACCAGTAAACTGGGGCCCTCGGTCACTGCAAATGGTGCGGGGGATGTCAAAGACGGTCAGCCAATGACGAATCATCATGACTGCCACTTCCTTGGCAAGCAACCCCTTTTTGCGTGCTGGAACGGCTACTACGTAGCCGCTGTGGCGATCCACACAAAGGACCACACAGTCAAAGGTCTCCTTGCCAATGTGAACTTCGGGCATGGAGAAGACGTCTATGGCCACGCTCTCCATGGGCTGGTCAGGCACCGGAGTCCATTGGGCTTCACCCTTGACGTTCTGGTTCTCGGGATTGCAGGCCTGACAGACCGAGCAACCCTTTCTGACCTTCTTGATAGCGCTGTAGAGACTGATCTGGTCGATTTCGAACCGGCGCTGTATGTCCAGAGCTTGCTTCCTGACCCCTGGGTGCATCATGTGGTGGTGCCAAGCCTCACATAGCTTAAGCACTCGGGACTCTAGGACCAGCAGCTTACCATTCCGGTAGAGCTTGCCATCTTCCTCAGTCAGCCCCTTTGGCCACTTCTGCCCGTCATCAGGGTCGGTCACAGCCCTATACTCGGCCCCAAAGGCCTCAGACTTAGCGTAGTCGTCGGTCCAGTCGTCCTGGAGGCAAGATTCAGGGAAGAGGTGCTTGTCGGACTCAGCTCCATCAGGGGCGAGTACTCCGACCGCTCTGCCCATTCCCGCTCCGAGGGGGGCATCCGCAGCCATGACGACGAAGCATTTAACACCCTCCTCCTCCATCAGGCGCTCTATTTCTATGATCCTCTTGGCCTCAGCGGTCTCAGCCTCATCGCCATGGGCGAAGAAATCCGTCATGCCCTTGCTGGCGGGATAGGGCCACCTACTGAGACAGTCCGCCACGGTGTTGTCTTTGCCAGGAACATACACAACCGTGAGGTCGAACTTGGCCAAGGTCTCATGCCATCTTGCCCGTCGGGAGGCGGGACCTGAGGGGGTGTCCACGTGCTCTTTGTGCCACGACTGCAGACTCTGATGGTCGGTGCAGACGGTGACGGGATGGAGGGCTATGTACCCAGCCCATTTCCTGAGAGCCATGACTATGGCGTACGCCTCCTTTTCTCGGGGCGTCCACGTCCGTCTCTGGCCTTCCGCCAGGACTCGGCTCCAGAAGGCCACTGGCACGTGCCTCCCATCGTCAAGCACTTGTTTCAATACAGCGCCAACGGCGTAGTGGGAAGCGTCGGTGCGCAGGACGAGCCCTCGGTCAGGATCCACGAGGTGCAGACCCACTGCGGATAGCAGCGCCTGCTTCATCCCCTCAAAGGCACGGTCGGACTCAGCATTCCAGACCAGAGCCTTCTTGGACCCCTTCTTGGTCTCCTCTCGGTTGCCCTTGAGCATGGTCGTCATGGGGGCTGCATACTCGGCATACATCTTGATGTACCCCGAGTAGTAGTTGCAGAACCCCAAATACGCCCGTAGCGCAGAGACCGTTTTGGGCTTTTCCCAGTGCTCAATCGCAGCCACCTTGCCAGGCATGGGCTTCCGCTGCCCGTTCCCAACTACGTGGCCAGCGAAGACCCCCTGGCTTACCGCAATGGTGGCCTTGTCACTGCTGCCCATGAGTTTCTGCCGAACTAGAAGGTCCAGCATTCGGGTGACGTCCCTCTCATGTGCCTCCAGGAGCTCCTCATAGCTCATACTGGGGTGCCCGGACGCGATGATCACGTCGTCCACGAAGGGGTCCGCACAGTCACGCACCGGCTCAAGCAGGTTCTCCAGCATCCGCTGAAAAGCCGCATTGCTGTTGGTAACGCCCATGGGCATCACCTTCCACTGGAGAGGTCCAAGTGGGTTGCTCATGGCTCTGCAGGCACGTGACTCCTCGGCGAGAGGCATCTGATGATAACCATGTTTCAGGTCAATCACCGTGAAGATCCTCCGCCGGTGTTGTTTTTGCAGCATGTCCTCAATGAGGGGCAGCGTATAGCTGTCATGCTGTGTTTGGGCGTTTAGGCCGCGGTAGTCGACCACGAGCCGCCACTCACCGGCCACCTTCTTGGGGACGACGAAGCACGGGGAGGCCCACTCGGAGTGGCACGGCTCAAGCCAGCCTCTCTCGATGAAATCACGAAGGATCTTCTCCATGGCCTCCTTCCTCTCGCCCCACAGGGCAAACTCCCGGTGTCGATACACACGGGGGTCCTGCTTCAGTCGTTTCTTGGCCTCGCCATACGGTCCACGCACCGGTGGGAGAAACACAGGTTTTCCGCTGAAGAAGGTATCCCCATACTTCTGCTTCAGCCTGGCCCTCAATGCCTGGATCTTGGGGCAATCATTGGACTCCGCCTTGGCTTTTCCGGGCACCTGGACCACTGAGCTTACTTGAGGGGTAGCAACCCCACTCAGTTTCGGCTCAGGTGGTCTTCCCAGGTGGCCCAAAGGGCCATCTCTGGTCTTGCCTCGGAACAGGTCGACGTAGGTGGGTGGGTTGCCGCCAATTGGCTCGTCCTAGCTGGACATGTGGTCCAGCACCCTCTTTACGAAGGTATTCCCATCATAGGAACCGGAGAGCATGGAATCCACTTCCCACCAGGCTTTGTCCTGGTCCTTGCCCACACGCTGGTTTCCCCAGTCCTGAAAGGGCTGATCCATATACCCCTGAACCAGATCCAACTCCTCCGATTCTCCGATGTCAACAGGGGAGACCGCAAAGCATTGCTGCCATGGCTCCGCTATGATGCGGTTGACACACACGAAGTCCGTGGTGTCGGCCTGTTCAAGGCCCCCATCCACATAGTGGAATTCCGTTGGCCATCTCTGGGGTGGCATGGGCTGTCCCTTAGCGTCCTGATAGACACTCTGTCCAACCGGTAGGACGACCTTGTTGAAGGTCATGTTGGTCAATGAGACCACCCAATCTCGGGTGCTTTCCTCCTCGGTGCATCCCATAGGAATAACCAGCACTGCCTTGGAGGGGTCCTTGCGAATCTTTGCTACCGCCCTTGGAATGTCCCATCGGGGGCAATGGATCCACATCAAACCCTGATCCGGACCCCAGTGCTTCTTCCACGCGGAATCCTGCGCGCTCCAGTACTTCTCACAAACCCGAAGATGGGCGGAGGTTCCTGAAGAGAACGCAGCCAGGGCCAGATCCAAAGCTCCCAGGTCCGCGACCACTCGGCTTGCCACTTCCGGAATTCCGCCGTACTCCTGGTTTGCTGGCCCAGTTGGCTCAGTGCCCAGCGCGGCTACTTCGAGCTGATTGCGTTCCGGGAGGATCCATTGGCACTCCACATGGTGCTCAAGTGACGAAAGTCACGAGAGCTGGTCATCCTGGTACAGGGTCATGGAGGCCTGGGCCGGGAGGACGCCGGAGTCCATCTCCATCATGATGTCGTACCCAACGATCATGTCCCAGTCCATCTCGGCCTCGTAGAAGCGACCTTGCAGGAGGATTTCCTTGCCGAGGTCCGGGCGCCTCAGCTCAAGGTGGTTCACGAACTGCAGCCCAATGGCTGCTTCCTTCGTGCCTCCCACCATGTACTGGCCATTCGCCACCTTCAGCCTGACAGGTTTCCGACTGTCGGTCAAGCACTCTGGCGGAAGTAGGCCAGCCTTGACGAAGCTGACTTGAGCTCCCGTGTCGACCAACACGTCGAAGACCTTCTCCACTTGCCCGCATAAGGCACGGACCTTAAGGTGCAACTGCTGCTCACGCCCAACACGGCGCACCGCGTGCAAGCTCAGGATATCCGGCCGTTCCAGAAGCTCAACAAACGAGTGGTGCAGGTCGTGGACAATGGGCTCAGGCTGCCCATCTGCAGCATCCAGCTGCGGTCCGGGTGATCCTCCGAGGATTTCGGATAGATCTTGAAGCACATCAAATACATTCTTCGTCTTGAAGGATGGACGGGTGCAAGGGTTCGTGCCTTCACTTGCCCTCACCCCGCCACCGCCAATGTCTTTCTTTTTGGGTGCCGGATCGGGCCTTCCGCCCCCAGCAATCCCTTTGTGCTTATCGTCTCCCGACCTGGATGGTGTGGCGCTTCCCACGACACCATCCTGCGACGCCCTAGCTGGGGCCCTTGGCTGCAGGGGCTCCGCTAAGGGGCGTCGGTTGTGGTAGTAGGGGTACTCTCCTCGGCATCAACCTCGTTGACACCCTTCTTCTTTCCCCCTTTCTTACCCTTCTTGTCCTTGTCCTTGTTGTTGTCGTTCTCTTTGTTCTCCTTGTTCTTGTCGTCCGACTTGGGAAGCCAGGACCTCTTGATCTCCTGGATCTCCTTGGCCAACTCGGTCCCCACGGACATCAGCTTGGTGAGCTCGTCCTTGGAGACCTCCACCTTGGTCTCCCGGATACCCGCGGTCGCACGCTTCTTCAACCCGTGCACCTTCTTGTAGGCCTCCGTGTCGGCCTTGTGGATCGGGCATGTCCGGTGGTCATGGTTGAACCCTTTGTTCCTCCCATAACACACGAAACAGCCCTGGGGGTGAGCTTGTATGAACTCCCCAAAGGACAGCGGAGGGTCGCCAATGCGGCAGGGGTCCTTCTTCTCCTTCTTCTTCCAACCCCTCTGCAGGGGCTTCCAGCTTCCCCGGTTGCTCCCCATGTTCAGGTTGTTGGCCAGGAAGGCACAAACGGCCATCTCGGCGGGCTCATCGTCGTCGTCATCGTCGTCGAGAGCCTCATCGCCATCGGCTCCCGCTGGGTCCATGGCAGCTTCCCCGCCAGGCCCCTCGCCAACGTAGTTGACGTCACGGTCGCCGGGCCTCAACCCGCGGGTGTGGTGGAGGTTCCGGTACTCATTGAGTACCTTCTCTCCAACCCACTCCAGGATCTTGTCGCAACTCATCCGCGCCGGGATGGCCTGCAGACGGATGGTCTGGCCGCTCACGTCACACTCATCAAGGCGCCAAATCGCGGTCTTCTCGCGATCGCCCGTGACGGTGATGAGGAGGGCGTTCCGCAGGGAGTGCCGTTTGACATCCCGGGCCACGTTCTTCTTTGTCCAAGCCACCACGTTCGTATGATACTCCTTGGGGAGCATCATCTTGACCGTGTGGTTGGACTTCGCCCTCTTGGCTTCCTCCTTGGTGACTCTCTTGATCCATGCTTCCGGCAGCATGGAGAGCAGGCGAGCCTGCTCGTCACCCTCATTCCAGTCCTCCACGTTGCGGCGAAGGAGGGTGTATTGCCCCTGGAAGTCCCGCCAATCTCGTAGGCGGATCTCCCGACCGTCATGCTGAATCTTGATGGCCTTCCACCACTTGGCAGCCACCTGCGGAGCGTCCACCCGCTCCTGCTCGTTGAGCCACTGCTTGGCTTCTTTGAGGGTCTTGATCTTCCCCTCCTTGGTCGCCATGAAGTATAGCTCTTGGAGCACCTCCGGCAGGCGGTACCTGAACTGTTTGAAGACATATCTCTCCGCATCTGCGGGATCCATGTCTTCAGTGACGGTCATCCCCCAATCGTCCAGCTTCTCCAAGAAGCGGTGGAGGTTGAGGGGGTTGCCATCGTACTTGGGGGCTTGATGTACTTCAGGTCTTCCCACACGGAGGCATTGGCGGCCTTAGAGACCATGAACGCCGGCCGCGAGGTCGACCGAGGTTCCCATCGGCGTCCCCCACAGACTCCCACGGCCGCCACTTCCATCTCCTCCACGGTATCCGTGTGGCTACGCGGTGGTTCCTCCATGTACGCTGAACCTAGATGTTCACGCCGTACTCCTTCCATGTATGGCGGCTGCGTTCAGCAGCCTCCCGTCGTACACCACGCGGCGGGGTAATGCCGAACTCCTCTAGGTCTTCCTCACCTCCGCGGACATCCCACTCCACGTCCCCTCCGGGGACCTCATCCCTGAGTCCACCATAACGCCCGCCAACCATTGGGATTGGCTCCTGGGCTGGTGCGAGGCGTCAGGGGCGTACCGGTGTCCGCGGTGGAGCACGGCGGTTGCGGTACTCCGCACTGAGCCACTCATCACGCCACTCCTCACTGCTACTGCCGGGCGGCACGCGCTTGTTACGGCGGCCCGCGCTGTGGTGAGAGGGGGCGCTGAGAGAGGGGGCACTGGCGCTGGGGCGACCCCTGGGGGCTCCGCCGGGGGCTTGGGCTCTGCCTGGACCTGGTCCAGGTCCCCAGCCGTCATCCGACGAGCCAGACTCCAGGGGTGAATGGTCCCTGCCGACGCTCCGACGGCCTTCCAGCTCGTCCAACCTCTGCTGCAGGCCGTTGATGACCTTGTTCAGCAGCCTGGTCTCGCCCCTGGCGATGTCCAGCTCCCTCTGGGCGGCGGTGGCAACCTTGGCGATCTTGACCATCTCCGTCTTGGCGATGCCCAGCTCCTTCTGTGCGCCCGCGGCGACCCTGGCGATGCGGATCATCTCGCCCTTGCCCGTGTCTACCTCGCGCTCGAGGGACTGGACCCTCCTGCGGAGGTGGACAATCCACCGCCAGGTGGCATCCGGGTCACCGTTCCCTGGTGGGTCGTCAAGGTCCCCAGGGGGTCCTCCAGGAGGGCCTCTGCCGGGTCCGCCCGGTCCAGGGGGTCCTCCCCCTCCCGGAGGTCCGCCTCCGGGGGGTCCACCTGGTGGGCGTCCTCCAGGGCGTCCTGATGGTCCTCCGCCAGGGGGTCCCGGTGGGTCTCCGCCGGGTCGCCTGGGTGGTTCCGAGGATGGGGGAATCTCCGTGTAACCGAAGTCCATGTCTTCCTCCTCGTCCAGGTCGCCCCACCTAGGCGCCTCGGTCTCGCACTCGGTGCATCCCCAGCTCCGGTAGGGAGGAGGGGGATCCTCACTCTCACCCTCCAGCCCCATGGGGACGTCTCCGCCTCCTCCGCCAGCTGTTGCCGGGCGGCGCTACGAAGCCCGTGGTACTCGGCGTTCAGGTGGCCCCGAGTGGCACGCGAGGGATGGGTAACCTCGTGGTGGTGAAACGCTTTTGACGCGTTCCCGTGGGGGGCCTGGCCACGGGACGCTGCGGTGGACACACACAAGCAAGCAGGCAGGCAAAGCACTGCGCTCACAGGGGCATCATCACGCTCGTATCATGTGACAAAGCGTTTCAGGATCCTTGCCACTCTGAAACAAGGGAACAAAAGTATGTACAGCAACACATTAGGATATGTACACATGGGGTTAGGACTGGACTCGGGTAAGTGAATCGCAGGACAATAGACACTCAGTCCCAACTCATATCCCAATCCCAGGTCCGACCCTCTCAGTGGCTGGCAGGGGCGGGGGCTCAAACACAATCTATGCCCTGCTCAGTCCGGACCCTGAAACCCTGCCAATAGGGGAGGTGTTTCGCCCAGCCAGCTGCGAGTTTTTGGGAATCAAGGGGCTCCAAGGCGAACCAACAGTAGCTCCTCATGCTCCCTTAACCGCAGGTCCCATCTCTCTTCTGAGCCGGAGGAAAGGCCCCGCCATTATCCCCTAGGAGTTGGTAGCTGAAAATGGGCTGTTTCAGCCCAGACTGATATTAGCTCGAAAAATGCCAAAGTTGACCCGTCGTCCGGACCCGCCAGAGGTAGGAACGAGGCAACTGACCCTATGCCCTTTGAGTACAAACTCCCTGCAGCCCTCACCCAACCTGGTTCCCTCTGAAGTCCCGGCATCAGGGCACCATGGGTTCGTCAAGTGGGGTCATGATGCCAAAATCACCAAAATTGGCGTCCCTCCCACGCGTGGCTCGCCCGGCCAGGGCAAGGCCAATGGCTCACAGGATGGGAGACAGGACCTGGGACCTATATCTGAGTGCTCAACCTGGTATTAGGTCCGGGCTTCGTGTGGGCAGAGAGATATGGGGCCGCCAATCGACCACACGGGGGGCTGAAATTGGGGTCCCAAAAGGGGGTCATTTTGGCTGCTCAAAATGAGCCAAAATCGGGGGTGCCCTCAATAGTATATCTCCACGCCGGCTTGGAGATCCGATCCGCCACTCCATACGCGATCCACCAGGAGTCGAACTGAGACTGCCATGCCCTTGGCTCCCAAAGATCTCTATGCCACTCGGCGTGGTGACAATCCAAATTGGGTCCACAATTGCCAAAATGGCAAAATTGTCCACATTCACTTTGGGCTAGCACGTTGACGAAGGTTGCTCCGCTTCGCCCACGTGGTGTGCGAACCACGGTGACCAATATCCATAACACCCATGTCATATATGGTCCATTGGTCCATGCGTCCGGCGTGCACGAGGGGGCTGAACATGGTGCACGGCGGGCAGAAAATGTGGAAAATCGCTCAAAATGGCCGAAAATGCGCACACTCATGGGTAGGGCAAATGAGGCACATGCCCGACTTGGACCGGAGTGTGCCATAGGATTGGTATCAAGTCATATGCGTCCAACATATCTTTTGGGCGTCGCCCAAACCCCTCCGGTTTTGGGAATGGCAGGGTAGCCAATTGAGCACATGATTTGGGATCGTCCCAAATCGCCAACATGGCGGCCACGGTATGCCAAGCCCAAGGGGAGTTTTTCGCCGGGTCTAAGATATGTTGGGCACCGAAGTGTGTACCCTCAGAACATACTTGAGTCATGATGTCAATTGAGCGCAACGTTGAGATACACGGTCGCCACTTGACATCATGACGGGCAAAAAACAGCAAAATTGGCGAAAAAACACGCAAAAGTGCCCTGAAAACTGCACAAATATATTATAATATCTTCGGCTTGGATTGAGTAATCGACCAACCCTTGTAAACACAATGACCCGACACGAATGACCTCTGATTCCACATATGTGCTCCACTTGGGGCGCTTTGGAGTGCCGCGCGCGCTGCCTCCCAAGAGGGCACATGCAAAAATAGAATATTGCAAAAAACACACCTTGCTCGCAACGCATCGCTTCGGGAGCGCTCCACAAGCGTCCCTTCACGAAGGTTAGACTAGCGAGTGTTGGTTGGGAGTACAATGAAGAGCCTCGTGGGATATGGAGTCCATTGGCGGGTTAGTCTTGGAATGGTGCACCCGCCAAATGGGCACGTGATATGACACCAAATATGGCATACAACCCTACCCTCGCCTTCTACACCCAACCTAGTGGCCTAGAATCAAAGTGTGCCTATATTCTAGAGTAACTTTGGTCCCTTAACACGCATGCAAGTGCTTTGGTCGAAAATCACCCTCCCTTCGGAAAGCCAAATTTTAGCATGCACGCAAAATATATTGCCAATATATATATGGAGATCATATATGTACTATCCGGGGAAGACAAGTGATATGCCCCGGATGTAGAGGCAAGCAAAGAGGGAGAAAACGCCAACTCAACATACTTCGACACGTACCTGGACGCCAAGTACGTGAGATTGCCCATTTCTTGGAAAACACTCAAAATAAATAACCCTTTGGGCCTATGGAGTTGGGATCCTTTGGCCTCATCCTATGACTATGGGGGGCAAAACCTCATACACAGTGCCTATGAGGCACGTTAATTCGTCCTTGGGCGCTTGAACGCTCGTAACCCTTGTTATTTCACTTGGGGGTTCAAAGCGTTTTCGGCCGCCCAGATTTTGTGGGGAAAATCCCGGACGCGATGCGTTTTATCAAGGAAAAAATTGCGGATCACTCGAAGAGTGTTTCAGTCTTGACTTCCAAAAAGATCGTTTTACAGAATCATCTAATGCAGTAAGTAAGTAAGTAAGTAAGGGCGGCCTCTTCAGCAGCCTCATGTGACTCCTCCTTGTTTGTTTTACATGGTGGCCGCCTCTGGCGGGAAGGAGTGCTCTCCACCATCAGTTCCCCTGGCGACCCCTGTCTCACCTCACGGCCGAGAACTTCAACCAGGTTCCCTTGGGGCATGACCGGTGGTAGGCTCCCTTCAGTCGCTGCCCTCACGGTTTCAGCTCCTTCCGGTCACCCTCTGAAGGATCCCCCGGCCTTCCCCCCCTAGCACAGCCCATTGGGCGCCTGCAGGCGGGTTTCCTGTGGATAGCCCTCGCCGACAGCGGAGCATTTCTCTCTGTCAACCACATTCCACCTCTCCCCATCCCTCACGGGCTGCAGTACCCACTCGGCTCCCGGATGCACTTGGTTGTCGTCCATACACGGCTGGAGGCCAGGGGGCGACCCTTTCCACGTTCCCCCTGGTCCCGCTCACGCGTGAACCTACCTGTACTCAGGCCATTGACCCGGGGATGTCAAGGTCAACCCTCACCTCTGCGGACACCTCACGGCCGTCCCGGAGTTCAGGGCATTTTCCCGACTTCCCGTGGCCAGGTTCCCCATGGTTGGCCCATGGTTCACCACTCCATGGCGACTGGTTTCCCAATCCCACGGGGCTGTTGCTTGGCGCTTTCGGCCTCCCTGCCCTTCCCATGTCCCATTCCCCTTTGCCTCATCCCGGCACCGGCCCGTTCCCAGCGTCCCATGGACTCCCTACCCCTCCAGGCCGTTGTGCGGTCCTAGCCACACGCCCTTCCCCGCCCCGTCCCCTTGTCCCTGCATCCCGTGTTTATACCCCCCGGGTCGCCTGCTACCCTGTGGCGCTGGCCCACTGGGGCCTCTTCCATCCAGGGACCGTTTCCTGCACCTAGCACGGGTCGCTCCCTTCCCGCCCCCGTTCCTTTCCCCTGTGCCGCGGCCCTGGCCTAATCCCCCGGGCTGTCTTGCAGCGCCATCCCGTCACTCATCCCGTGTTTATACCCCACCGGGCCGCCAGCAAGCCCGTGGCGCGGGCGCACTGGATACTCATCCATCCGGGGACCGTTTCGTGCGCCTAGCACGGGTCGCTCCCTTCCCGCCCCCTTCCCCCGTGCTGCGGCCCCGGCCTATTCCTCTGGGTTGTCGTGCGGCCCCATCCCATCCCTCTTCCCGTGTTTATACCCCACCGGGCCGCCAGCAACCCTGTGGCGCGGGCCCACCGGATCCTCATCCATCCGGGGACCGTGTCGTGCGCCTAGCACGGGTCGCTCCCCTCCCTCCCCCGCCCCTCTCTCCTTAGCCGTCTCCCTAGCTGTCCTAGTCACCTGGGGCCGTCGCGTGGCCCTAGCCACTCGTCCTTTTCTGTCCCGCCTCCTTGTGGTGCTGCGGGGTGTTGTCCGCTTGTGTTTCCTTTTTTTTTCATGCTTTTTTCCGCTTGGTTCCCTCCTCCCTGCATGCACGCACAACAACACTGCATCGCCATCTGTCTCGGTTCTGTTCGGTGCTCACGTCCAGTCCCTCCGCCATCCTGTGGCGTTGCCCTTGGCGGTCCCCGGCCATGCCGGGCGACCCAGCCATTTAGCCCGCGTTGCTGTACATGTATCCGCTCTCTCTCCTCTCTACCCTCCCCTCCCCTCTGTCTCCTGCCCGCCCTCTTAGTGTTGCTCTCCTGCTCCGTGTGCTCGTCGCTGGTCGTCTCCGCGCCATGGTTGTATCTCGCACGCCCTAACGTGCCTCAGGGCCTCCGCCCTGTCTTCCGACCTGTAGGCCGACCTGGGCGGCCTCCCCAGACACCCCTTCGGGGGGACTCCCCCGTCGTCCTCTCCCGCCGGCCGCCCCTCCATCAGTTCCCTGATGGTCGGGCGGGGCGGCCGGTACGGCTCTATGCGGGTCATCGGCATGGTGCTTCTCTGTGAGACAATGTGTTCCTTTGCGCCCCCGTTGGCCCCCTGTTCCCCCCACCTTCCGCGCCCTGCCTCCCCTATGTGCCCTTCCTGTGTGTCCGCCTGTCCTGCGGTTGTTGTTTTTTTGGTTCTGTGCTCGCGCCCCTTGCTGCTCCTGCGCTCCCTGCGTGTGCCCTCTGCTCTTCTTCATGTTACCCTGGTCCCGCTGCCCTGCGCCCCCTCTCTCGCCTGTCTCCCCTCCCATTCTCCTTCTCGCTGTCGACCCCGCCTGCACGTCTGCCCTCCCTGTCCGTGCAGCGCTGTCACTCGTGTGTGCCACTCGCGTGCCCTACCCCTGCCCCTCCCCCTCGCCCCTTCCCTTTCCCCTGGGTGCTCCCTCAGTCCCCGCCTTTCACCCCATCCTGGCTGCCTGGCGCCCTGTGTGGGGGGGGGGGGGTGTATCTGTGGTCTGGACTGTGGCCCTGTACCCCCCATGCGCCGGAGACGCTTGCCGAATTCCCGCCGCTGCATTTGCATTGCCGAGCCTGGCCACCAAGGCCTGGCGTGGTCAACCCCTCTGAGCATGGCGCACGTAAGCTCAATGTTTTCAATGCAGCACCTTCCTGCCACGTAGAGAGCTGCAAGTCAGAGCCCTGGAGCCGTGCTGCACCCAACGGGCACAGCGCTGCTCCACGCCTTCGCCGGCCATTCTCGCCAGTCACGACCTCGCGCTCTGCTCCGTCACTGTACCAGATTCCGATACTGCTTCCCGTCTGCTGCCCGTTCTGCCCCACACTGCTCGCCGTACCCAGGATACATCTCGCGTCCCACTGCCCGGTTGCTTCCTCCGCACTCGCCTGCGCCCCCGTACTCCGCCGCCCCATCTCCCCTCTCCCCCGCCGCTGGTCCTTTGCTCTCCACTTGGGGTTCTCGTCCGCGTCCTCCATCACCACATCCCCCTCCACTTTCAGCCGTGTCCCTGTCCTCCTCTGCGCACCTGCACCTCTCTGCTCCCCTCCTCCTCTCCTCGTGTCCATCACATCCCCTCCTCACCCTCGTCCACCTCCGCCCACCCCCTGCGTCCGCCCCCCCGCATCCCATCTGCCCGTCCCTCCGCACGCCCCTGGCCCCCTGCCCCTAGCGCTCCCCGGTCCTGCTCCTGCCCGGCCCTACGCGTCGCCACCGTACCGCCCCTCCCGCTGCAACAGGTCTCGCAGCATCTGAACCCTGGGCTTCTTCCCCCTCTCCTGGGGACAGTCCAGGCGCAGCCCCAGGAGCGGAGCCCCCAGCATCCTCCTCCACCGCCACTCTTCCATCTCCGGCCCCCTTACCCTGGGCCTCCCCGCCCTACCAACCAGGTCACTGAAGGGGCGGGGCCCCCTCTTCTCCCGCCTTCCCCTCGTCTTCCCCGCCCACTTCACGTAGCGGGCCAGCTCCGCCACGTCCCCCTCCGTCCACCCCGCGACCGTCCTGGGTCTCCTCCGCACCGGCGGCAACGCATACTGCCGCGGCGGCGGCGACTCGGAGTCCCAGTCCGTCGGCGTCGGCTCCGGACTGGGGCTGGCCGGCCGTGGTGCCTCGTCCGCCTCCCCTACCCCTCGCTCTCCCCCCCTGCGCCGCTTCCCCCTTTCCTGCCCTGCCTCCTCGTCCTCCTCCCTGGCCCTTTTCCCTGACGGCAACCGCCCCTCCACATCCGTTGAGGGGGTGTTCCCTTCCGGATCTGGGAGGACCCATTGGGCCCCCCGGGCCACCGCCTCCTCCTCAGGGCGGAACGGGAGGGAGGACGACAAGAGGAGGGTGGGGGGCGGGAGGATACCCCGCTGGTGGCGTTCCGACGGCCGGCTATCCCACCGGAGCAAGAGGGAGAGATGCAGGAGAGGGCATGGAGGCGGATCAGGGGGGAGGCGGCGAGGCTGGCGGACAGGGACAGGGCGGTGGCAGCGCGGGAGCGCTCATCCCCCGCCTGCCTCCTCTGAAGGTCCGCCCACGCCCTCTGCAGCTCCTCCACTGCCTGTGCTTCCCCTCTCTGCGGCCTGTCGGTCCGATCCGTCCTCCCCTCCTCCGTTCCGCCCACCTCACCCTTGACTCTGCCCTCCTTCTCCTGCAGGCTCCTCTCAGCCTCCCCGAACCTCTCCAACGCCCTCCTGTGCTCCTCTCCCTTCCCTTCCTGCACTCTGCACGCTGTCCCACCGGCCTGCTGGTGCTGCTGCATGTGCGCCTGTGGCTGCATGCCCGGGTACGTCGGCAGGGGCGGGTACATCAACCCCATCACCGGGTATGGCGGCGTCGGGAATGGTGGGACCATTGGTGGGACGAATGGCGGGACTACACCTCCCCACCATCCCAAACCCGTCCCTGGGAACACTGGCGAGCCCATGTACCCCAGCCCACCCCCCTTCCCCTGCCCCTTGCCTTGTCGCCCAATCGCCCCGCGTCCCTTGCTGCCTACTCCGTGGAGTCCCGCCCTCCCCTGTCCCTTCCCCTGTAGCCCTTGTTGCCCCGCCCCTTTCCCCTGCTTGCCCCTGCCGGCCTCTACTTGTTCCGCACCACTGCCCTGCACCGCTGCGCTGCTCTGCTCCGCCTGCCCCCCCCTCATCCCCGTCGTCCCCGGCTCCATCTCCAACTGGTAGATGGTGTCCGGCCCTTGCTCTGGGGGCTGGCGGCGACGGCGCTGGTGCTCCACGTGCGCCAGCGCCTCGTACCGCGCCGCCTGCTGGCGGCGCGCCTCCCTCTCCTCCTCCGCCCTTACTGCCGCACTGACCCCTGGGGGCGACCTCGGCGGCGGCTGCCTGAACCAGCGTTGGGGCTGCGGCCACTGTCGCCCCCGTCCACTCCCTTTTCCCCCCTTTCCTGCCAGGTGTCCCTTCGCGTGTACAGCCCCCGACGTTCCTGCCTGCCCTTTCCCTCCCTTGCCCGTCCGCCCTCTCCCTCCGGTGCTCACGCTGCTGTCTCCGCTCCCTGCCGCTCCCGCCTCTAGCTGCCCTCGTCCGCCCTTGCCTTCCTCCTGCCTCCGCACCTCCGAAAGGATGGACTTCATGGCAGCCGCCGGCACATTGGGCGCCGACGGCTGTCCTGGGCCTCCCTCCACCGCCATCCTCCCCGCCCCCTCCCCCTCATCCTCCGACACCTCGAGGATGTCGGCGATTACCGACTCCATCTGACTCCTCCACTCCCTCCTCCTCACATCCATGCCCGCCCTCTCATCCACAACATTGAACGGGTCCGCCCCTGGCCCTTCTGCTGCCCTTTGCCCCTGCCCCTCCCCTTGCCAAGGAGCGGTCACTCGGGTGGTGTGCCCTCCGGGCCCCCCCGTTTACGAGGACAGTTGCACCGCCGCCTGGACCTCTGGCCCGGGTGGACCCCGGGGCAGGGAAGCGCTCGGCGCGCCCCGGGGCCCCTCCAACCGCCCGCCCCGTCACCGTGGGAGGCAGGTCCAGCCTAGAGCAGCACCACCCGTGCCAGTGCAATCAGGGAGTGCGGACCGCCCCCAGTCATGTGTGGAGCTTGGCCACCCCCTGCCATCGGCAGTAGTGGGCGACCAGCGGCATGTCGGTAGACCTGGAGGTGGCGTGTCCAGGCCGACAACTCCCCCGGTGGGCTCAGTGTCAGGCTCCCCCAGCTTCCCCACCGGGGCCTGGAGCACCAGGCGACACACTTCCCCACACACACAGGCACGGCGGCATCTCCCTCCCGCGTGTGCCACCGCGGGGTACGGGGGCGGTCATCAGTCCGGTAGGCCTTGAGACCGGACAACCGTGAACCCGCCGGACCAGTTGTGACGCGCAGGGAAGGGCGATATCCGTGGTCCCGGAGGTCCGGATGAGGCCTTGACCCAACCCAACCCAACCCCTCCCCTTGCCCTTCAGCCCCTGCCGCCACCCCCTCTGCCCCGCCCTTCCCCGCCTCCGCCTGTCCACCCTTTTCCTTCCCCTCTCCCCTCCCCACCACGGCTCCTTCCCCCCTCTGTCGCCCTGTAGCCCCCGGCCCTTCCTCCCTGACCGTCTCCGGGCTCTTCGGAGACGAGGGCGACGACACGCCCGCAGACGTCGCCGAGGACGCGGGCGAGGTGGGCCGCGGGGCTGCGCCCGCCTGCATGCGGGCCACTTCTGCCCGCACTGTCGGTGGCTGGCTGGGCTGTGGGTCAGGCATGTGTGACATTGCGCTGCACATGGGATCACGCTTGAGCCCTGCGCCCTGTTGCTGTTTTCCCCCATGCCCCCCCGCCCTTTACCCCCGCTGTTCGCGCGCCCTAAGTGTGGGGTGTTCTGTCATATTCTCCCTGCTGCCTCGGACGCTCCAGTCCGTGGCACCGGGTTCACCCCCGGACGGTCCAGTCCTGGGGCTAGTGCCGTGCTTCTTTCCGCCCCGGATGCTCCAACACGGGGCGCCTTTTTTTTTTCGTATTCTCTCAGTTGCCTCCGACGCTCCAGTCCGTGGCACCGGGTTCACCCCGGACAATCCAGTCCGGGGGCTAGTGCCGTGCTTCATTCCTCCCCAGATGCTCCAATCCGGGGCGTCTCTTTGTCATTCTCTCTCTGCCGCAGTCTGCACTGTCGCCGTCCTCGTCCCCGCTTCGCTTTCTGCGCTGCTTGCTCCGCCCCACGACTCTGCGTGCCCAGTCCCGGACGCTCCAGTCCATGTGACGGGCGCTTCTGCTTTCCCTTTCCCTCCGGTCCCCTTCCTGACGTCCCCCCGCGCGGTGAAACCGTACACCCGTCCTGCCCTCATTGCTGCAAGATTCTCTTTCGTCTGCGTGCCATCAGGCGGTCCCTCTGCTCGTCTCCCCCTCTGTGCTCCATTTCCGTCTCTCCCCCTGACCGCCTTGGCCGCCAATCTGGCCGCCTCCGTACTTCCATCTCTGTGATTTTTGGGTTGTACATGATCAACGCCATCTCCACCTGCTTCGTGACTGGATCACGCATGTCGTCCGCCCGCGCCTCCAACTGCATCTCTCTGCACGCCATGCGTTCCTGGAGATGTTCCACCATACGCCGCAACAGCCTCTGCGCCGTGGCCTCCGGTGCCACTGTATGCTCCTTGAGTGCCCGCCACAGCGGTTTCACTATCACCATGTGCCATAGTCCCTTGCGGTGCCCTTTTTTGCCCAGCCCTCTCTCCACAGCGCTTCTGCCTCTCGCACCCTTCTTGAGTAACGGGACGTCCTGATCCCGAACCAGTGGTTCCTGGATCCCCTTATACTGTGCACACCGCATGAAGTGCTCGTATGTTTCTTGCCCTTGGCCACAGTGGCATCTCATGTACTCCTCCGGGAGGTCCATACCCTTATGTCTGTACCACCTCATGATCGTTTCACGCACCGGCACCTGCCCCGTGATCGCCTGCAGCCTTCTGGTTTGCAGCCTTTTGGGCAGGGATTCCGGCCTCAGCACATTGGGGTAGTGGACCCGCTGTCCCACTTTGCCCTCCAAGTACTCCTTCAGCTCTACCACCTCCGGCCCCCCTCGTACTTGGGCTAGCATTTGCACCGGCTGTGGATACACTCTTAGTTCCTGCTTGCCTCTGTCCTCCTCCACCACCCACCTGGCCTTCTCCTCTTCCCCAACCCTTGGAGGTATATGCACCAAGTGGAGGTGCTCCTTGCTCTCTGGCACCCTCCACTCTGGTTCCTGCTCCTTATCCACTGCTTGCGCCACCCCATCTGCCTCATGATTCCCCACTCCCGCCCTGTGTGACTCCTGTTTCACCAGGTGTATGACCAGGGGCACTTTCTTCATCTCCAGCCCGTGCCATATCGCGTACACCTGTGACGACAGTCCCGTGCCCAGGGCCTCATGCAGTGGCCTGCTGGCCAGTCTCCTGAGGGACGCCATGTCCGCCTCCGCGTCCACCACCAGCAACACTTCCCGTACGTCCTCCCCTATCTCCCCAACCACGTCCGCCACCGCCTGCACCTCTCCATGGGACGCTGCTCCGTACACCATCTTTTCCACCACACTCTCCGTCACCTGTCCCACCCCCTTGACCCTTACCGCCGCTGCCCCCGCCATGGGCGGCTGTCCTTCCACCTCCGACCCGTCCAGAAAAAGCACCACCCTCTCCTTCGTGGGCTCCGGTATGCGCACCACCTCCCTCGGGTAGTGGCAGTACACTTTGTGCTTCCCAATGCCATACTCTCGTACCCCATCCCCGATGCTTAGCTCTCTTACCCCTCTGTACACCGCCCACTTATTGTCCGTCCTGGCCTTCCATCCCTTCGTCACCACCACTCCGTGGCACCATGCCCTGTCTCCTTTCGCACTGCCCTGCTCTAGGTATGCCTGTACCAGAACCAGGTACCATACCCTGTCTGCCGGCAACCCGTGGACAGTCAGCCTGATCCTCCTCGCACTCTCTCCACACTTGTGGCCCACGAGCACTATGGGCGCCTCCTCGTTGGGCTCCCCCGTGTCTGTCATCCGGAAACTCACCGCCACCCCATCATCCTCTTCTTGTAGTCCCCGCACTGTGTCCCATCCAAACTGGACCCCTGTTCTTTTCCTCTCCTTTTCCTCTCCCCACCAGACCTCCACGTCTCCCTGGGCCTCCTCATCCTCCCGCACCTCCTTGGGCAGTCCCAGCACCGGCCCCC
Source organism: Eutreptiella sp. 'Long Island Sound 2002' (assembly GCA_964036045.1). Classification (NCBI taxonomy): domain Eukaryota; phylum Euglenozoa; class Euglenophyceae; order Eutreptiales; family Eutreptiaceae; genus Eutreptiella; species Eutreptiella sp. 'Long Island Sound 2002'. The sequence goes on from OZ038379.1 coordinate 116,264,340, forward strand.
TCCACTGCCCCCTGGCGTCCGTAGTGCGCATGGTCGCGTTCGGGAACGCCCACGCCGTCATTCGTAGGACTGGCCACGGGATTTGCCCCGCCTCCTTGGTGCACCTCCAGCACTGGTCCCCCTGTCCTGCCCCTTCCGGGATGTTGTCTTTCCAGAACATATCTGCATGGACATCATACCACTGCCCGGCCGCACTCTGTACCTTCCCCCTCGGTCCTTTGAGTCCCAGCGGCGCACACAACAGTATGCCCGGTCTGGCCTTGTCCCTCTCCCCCCTGTCCAGCACGACTCTCTCTTGCTGCGCCCCCTCTCCTCTCACGCCTCTTGGCTTCCTCTGCTGGATCCCCCAAAGCGCTACCCACTCGTTCCACATCGCGCGCATCCTCCTGCTCCACCGTGCGCGGTCCTCTTGTCCTCTGGCTCTCCTCATCATCCACCTGTATACACCCCATTCCACCACCCTGGTGTCCCGATAGAACTCCGCATGGTGCAGCCCCGCCTTCTTGTATTCCTTCATATCCTTCCTGCGCACGTGCAGCACCTCCATGTTCACTCCTTCCTTCCTGATCCACCGTACCATCCCATGTGCCGCCCCCCCGAAGTCCCTGTCCAGGACCAGGATTGGTCACCGCCTACCGCACGTCCTGTTGGTTGCCAGCATGTGTTCTTCCCCCGGCAACACTGCCTGTAGGGCGCGCCACATGCGCTCCTTCTTCCCCGCTGCCAACCGTCTGCGCCGGTGCCACACATAGCGCGGGCACATGTTCTCCTCCTTCTGAACCTCTGCGACCGCGTGATAGCACACCTGTCTCACCACCTCTTCCTGATTGTGGCACATCCTGCTCAGCGTCCTCGCCGTGTGTGCCCTGTACGCCTCCCCCGCCGTGGGCATCCCTTCTCCATAGTAGGCCGTCGGCGACCGCAACACGCACCACGGCACCTCTGTGGGTATCCCCTCATACCCTCTGATGAGCCTCCGCACTTCTCTCTCCACCTCCTCCAGCTGCTCCCTCCAGTACGGGAGGTGCATCCCCTGGTACCCTACCGCCGCATTGAGCACCGCCCGCAGGTAGTACAGGGTCGTCTGCACTGACGGGGGGTGATGCCGCAGGACCACCAGCATCGCCCTGAACCCCCGGACTAATTTGTCACGTAGCCTGACCCCCCTTGCCTCCATGGCCTAGACATGTCCCAGCACCACCGCTTTCTCTGCCTTCTCCAGCCATGCCACTCCGTCTCCTACATCCAGCGCCATGCCTTCCTCTCCACCCCTCCTCAAAACCGCCGACTTCTCCGCGCTCCAGACAAGGTGGATATCCCTCACGTACCTCTGCATCAGGTCCTGTACCACCTGTTGGGCCTTTTTATCCCGCGCCATGGGTACCGCATCATACACATACGCCTGCGCCGGCGACGTGTGTGGCGCCCGCGCCAGTTGTGGATATTCCCGCGCTATCCAACTCATCAGGGGGAGCATGGCCAGCAAGTACAGGAACGGGCCCTCCACCCCGCCTTGTGCCACCCTGCTGCCTGGGGTTACCCACTCGGTACACCCCTTCCCCGTGGCGACCGTGTACCTCCTTGAGCGCAGGTACTTTTCCACGAAGTCACCATATGGGAGTCCTAGCTGTCGCCACACTTCCTCTATGAGCCTATGTGGCGTGTTGGGGAACGCCCCCTTCACGTCCACAGACGCCATGAACGCCTCTAGGTCCTCATCATCGAGGTATATATCGTACAGGAAGCTTGCTTCCTGTGTGGACCTACCCGGCACTGACCCCCACATATTGTCCGGTATGACCCCTGCTGCATACAGCCGCCGCTGTATCCTCCCGAAGATCACCATCCAGACCACCTTGGCCTCTATGACAGCACAGCACATTGGTCTCCAGTTCCCCGGCCTGAGGTGATCCCCCTTCTTGTACAGGGGCCGCACCTTGCCCCCCCATTCCTTTGGGGGCTTGCCTGTGCGCAACACCTCCGTGACCCTCCCCGCTAGACCATCCAGCTCCGGCGCCTCCAGGTGCTGGTACGCCTCCGCCACCAGCTGGTCCACTCCCGGGCTCTTTTTCCCCTTGAGAGCCTTCACTGCCTCTTTAATTTCCCCTAGTGTCACCGTGCTGCGGTGTATGTCCTCGCTCTGCTCCGCTGTGAACACCCGCGGTAACGCCCTTACCATTCTCCTTGTGATCCCGCTTAGCTCCTACTGCCCCTGGTTGTGCTGCCTCCTGAAACTCTGCGCCACCTCCTCCAGCACTTCCTTTTTGTTGCCAGTGACCCTGCCACACTGCAGTCTCACCGCCCTGATTTCCTTTGGTTTTCCAGCCTCAGCGAGCTCTCTGATGTACCGTAGCGACTTGTACGGCACCGCCCTTTCCATGTATCTCTCATGCTCCGCCACCAATTTCTGGTATATCCTCTCGTGTTCCTCCTCCACAGCCCTCCTCGCTGGTCGCACCCTCTTCTTCGCCTGTGTCACCTCCGTTTGCCACTCCGTCCCCTCTTCCCGCGCCCGTGCCTCGACGTCCTCTTGCTGCCGTTTCCTCAGTGTGGCCACCAGCCTTTGCAGCTTGGGCTGTGCCTGCGACTCCCCCCATTGCTTGGTAAACCCGCATATCCGCGCTGCCCTCCTCATGGCTTGATGTACTTGTTTCCCCTGCCTCATTTCTGCGTGTACCCGCTGCCCCCACTGTTGCCACCTCTCGTCCCCCTCCTTCGGCCAGTTCACCATTGGCAGCAGGCTGACGCCTTCCTCATCCGACCCCTGCTCATCCTCCTGTTCGTCCCCGGGCTCCCCCACCTTCACGTCCACAGTCACCATCATGGGGCAATGCCCCTTCCTGTCCTGCATTTCCTCCGGCCCCACCATGTATCCCGCCGTCACCCCCTTGACCCAGCTGGGGTCCGCGTACACCGCGTCTATCCGCGACGGCGCGCTGCCTTCCGGTGCCGGGTAGTGTGAGGGGCCCGGCACTCCACTGTACGACACGTCCTGCAGCCTCATTTCCTCCACAAACTTCCGCACCTCGCGGTCCACCTCCGTCTCCGCGCCCCTCCTCCGGGGATCGTAGTTGAAGTCTCCAACTACGATGACTGGCCCCCTCTCCAGCGCCCTGACGTACTCCATCCTCAGCTGCGCCACATACTCCTTGACCCTCCTCCCATGTGGGACATGGCAGTTGATGATGACTACCTGTCCATGCTCCGTCGCCACATCATACACCGCCCTTCGTTTCCTCGCTCCCGGCCCCTTGTCCTGCACAACGCTGAGCCCTCTGCGCACCAACAGCAGCACCCCCTGCGCCCACTCCCGCTGGTACTCTCTCCCCTCCTTGTCGTACATCTGCGCGCACACGACGTTTTCCTTCCCCTGCAACCTTATTTCCTGGTACGCCACCACGTCAGGGTCCGCCTCATGCAGCTTCATCTGCTGCCACACTGCCTTTTTTGGTGCATGGGGGTTGCCCCCCGGCGAGCATAACACAAAAGCGGCCTAACCACGGGCAAGTGAGCGTTCATGGCGAGCCGAAGTTCATCGAAGGACAGCAGCCATATGTACAATAACTCAGGGGGTGTGACCCTGCTCCAAAATGCACCAAAGGCCTGGTTACTGTGTGCTGTGGCTTCGCCATTAGCCACGCTGCCTTGTCCGCCCGATACAGTGCCGCGCGGTCATTATGGGTGTACAACTTCATGCGTTGCCAACTGCCCTCCCCATCCACTCGTAGATCCCCGTTGTCTGTCGTGCCTTTGTCCTCCCCTTTGTTCCTTCCCCCCTGTCTTCGTCAGGCTTCTTTCTTCTTCTTCCCGGCCGCCCCCCGCTTCATTAATTGTCACTTCCTCTTCTTGTTCTTCCCCCCCGCCGACACCTCTTCTCCTTGCAATTCTCTCGCCTCCTGCTCCGGTACCAGCTGCCCGTGTATTTCCATATCCCTACCTTGCGGGCATACTTGCAACCTTTCCACCGGGTACGGCAGTCTCTCCTCATCCCCCTCCCCCTGATCCTCCCACTGCACGATGGCTGCCCTCGTCACATGTCCCTTGCGATCTTGTTGTTCGATCATCTCCTCCACTGTTCCCACATACCTCCTCCACTTCCCAATCACTTTGTGCGGACCATACACTGTCATCCCTTCCCGCACCGCCCCCTGCTCTTCACAGCCCCGCTGCTCCTCCCCGTACCTGACTCCCCTCGCCCGTTTCCTTCTTGGCCTCCCTTACCCTTCCCCCTCCTGCTGCTGCTCTGCTTGCAGATCCTGCTCGTCCGCCTCTCTCCCCCGCTTGCCGCCCTCCCTCTCACTTCCCTCGCTTGTCCCCTCCCCATTGCTCCCCTCCTCCGCCCCGTCTCCAACAGCACCCTCCTGCCCTCCTCCCTCCGCTTCTCCCTCTTCCACCCCTTCTTCTCCCTCCTCTCTGTCTTCCCGCCCGCCTGCTGCAAGTCCCGGCTCCCGGCCTTCCTCTGCCCGCGCTCGGTCCTGCCCCCCTTCGTCTCGTTCCTCCTCACCATCCCCATCCCCCACTATGAACCGCATTTGTCCCCCTCTCCCCCTCCGCATCCCCCTCCACCTACTTGGCCTCTCCCCCCCCTGATCGTCTTCCACCTCCAGGCCTGGCTTCCTGGCCCCCTCCGTGAGGCTTCTCGCTCTCTCCAATGCATCCTTCCTGTGCCCGTCCTCCGTTCCGGGTGCCAGAATCCACATCAGCTGCTCCCCTCCCCTGCTGCTGGCCACCCACTCCTGTGCCATCCGGATCTGTTCCCTGATATCTTCCGCTTCTTCCGCCTCCGCACACCTATCCATTTGCGCCAAAATCGGGGGTGCCCTCAATAGTATATCTCCACGCCGGGTTGGAGATCGGATCCGCCATTTCATACGCAATCCACCAGGAGTCCAACTGAGACTCCCATGCCTTTGGCTCCCAAAGATCTCCATGCCACTCGGCGTGGTGACAATCCAAATTGGGTCCACAATTGCCGAAACCCCAAAATCGTCCACACTCACTTTGGGCTAGCACCTTGACGTAGGTTGCTCCGCTTCGCCCTCTTGGTGTGCGAACCATGGTGACCAATATCCATAACACCCATGTCATATATGGTCCATTGGTCCATGCGTCCGGCGTGCACGAGGGGGCTGAACATGGTGCACGGCGGGCAGAAAATGTGGAAAATTGCTCAGAATGGCCGAAAATGCGCACACTCATGGGTAGGGCAAATGAGGCACATGCCCGACTTGGACCGAAGTGTGCCATAGGATTGGTACCAAGTCATGTGCGTCCAACATATCTTTTGGGCGTCGCCCAAACCCCTCCGGTTTTGGGAATGGCAGGGTCGCCAAGTGAGCCCATGCTTTGGGATCGTCCCAAATCGCCAACATGGCGGCCACGGTATGCCAAGCCCAAGGGGAGTTTTGCGCCGGGTCTAAGATATGTTGGGCACCGAAGTGTGTACCCTTATAACATATCTGGGTCATGATGTCAATTGAGCGCAACGTTGAGATACACGGTCGCCACTTGACATCATGTCGGGCAAAAAACAGCAAAGTTGGCGAAAAAACACGCAAAAGTGCCCTGAAAACTGCACAAATATATGATAATATCTTCGGCTTGGATTGAGTAATCGACCAATCCTTCTAAACACAATGACTCGACACCAATGACCTTCAATTCCACATATGTGCTCCACTTGGGGCGCTTTGGAAGGCCGCGCGCGCTGCCTCCCAAGAGGGCACATGCAAAAATGGAATATTGCAAAAAACACACCTTGCTCACAACGCATCGCTTCGGGAGCGCTCCACAAGCGTCCCTTCACAAAGGTTAGGCTTGCGAGTGTTGGTTGGGAGTACAATGAAGAGCTTCGTGCGATATGGGGTCCATTGGCAGGTTAGTCTTGGAATGGTGCACCCGCCAAATGGGCACGTGATATGACACCAAATATGGCATACAACCCTACCCTCGCCTTCTACACCCAACCTAGTGGCCTAGAATCAAAGTGTGCCTATATTCTAGAGTAACTTTGGTCCCTTAACACGCATGCAAGTGCTTTGGTCGAAAATCAGCCTCCCTTCGGAAAGCCGAATTTTAGCATGCACGCAAAATATATTGCCAATATATATATGGGGATCATATATGTACTATCCGGGGAAGACAAGTGATATGCCCCGGATGTAGAGGCAAGCAAAGAGAAGAAAACGCCAACCCAACATACTTCTACACGTACTTGGACGCCAAGTACGTGAGATTGCCCATTTCTTGGAAAACACTCAAAATAAATAACCCTTTGGGCCTATGGAGTTGGGATCCTTTGGCCTCATCCTATGACTATGGGGGGCAAAACCTCATACACAGTGCCTATGAGGCACGTTAATTCGTCCTTGGGCGCTTGAACGCTCGTAACCCTTGTTATTTCACTTGGGGGTTCAAAGCGCCTTCGGCCGCCCAGATTTTCTGGGAAAAATCCCGGACGCGATGCGTTTTATCAAAGAAAAAATTGCGGATCACTCGAAGAGTGTTTCAGTCTTGACTTCTGAAAATGTCGTTTTACAGAATCATCTAATGCAGTGCACGGAACGGGCGACGTCAGGCGGCGATTTCACGACAATTAGAAATCGCGGTAGAAATCGGGTATTTCACCAATTTCTCACCGCAAATCGACCAAGACAGTAAAATTATGGTAATTCCACATCGATTTAATGGAAATGGGATTCCAGGTTTCGCGGGTTAGAAAACAGGGATATCCCGCTGACAGCGGGTGTCAACGGCTTCAGCAGGGGTGTGACGGCTCACAGGCTTCCGGGCCATGGGCCATAACGGGTGTGACGGCTCACAGGCCTCCGGGCCATGGGCCATAGGTTCTGGGTACCGCTTCAATGGGGCTGGCATGATTCGGTGGAGGCCCGTGCTTGGACTTGGGTTTTTACAATACACACGGACCTCCCTCTCCGTGACACACCAAAGCCGAGTGTGCCCCAGTCCGTTTGATCGGCCGTGTGTGTGTGTGTATGCATGTGCTTGTTTTACTTACGGGAGTATATGGTTGCCTATTACGTGGGTTATCTCCCGCCCCCCGATCAAGCAAGACCTAGGTTGACCTACCTTTAGGTTTTGTAACCGTGTACACCGTAGCAAGTTTACACACGGAGGTGTAAAAATGCACCGTCATACACAGCGTATGGGGGTAGGGAGAGTAAGAGGCTCCTTTGGGGCGTGTCATTGTGCCCCCGGGGAGCTGGGTGGGCTGATATACCAGCGGGACAGTACGGGCCACCTCCACAGGTTTGCACACGGAGGTGACCCCCTGCCTTACTGCCCACCGGTAACACACCCACCGACAAAAGTAACGCTCAAGCTAATCTAAGTGTCTATACGCACGCCCCCAAGACACACACGAACACCAAGCCACAAGGTGGCATATCTATACACGTGTTCTATTGTGAGTATGTTTACCATTTGTTGTATGTACGTGAGTGGTTTGTGGGAGATCTTGTTTGTGTGAGCGTGTGGAAACATGTGCCCCAAGGCCGCCACCGCGAGACCCACACCATGTGATGCCCTCCGGGCGAGTGTGTGCCTCCGGGCCCTGCCAATGGGTGTGCGTGCACAAGTATGTCTTGTGTTTGTTAGCGTGCATCGCTCTATCATGTGTATATGTGATATATATACGTAATATGGCTCCTAGATGGAGGGTTAAAAGTGAGGTCAGGTTATTATTATATGGTTATGAGGTTTGTCTATTTAAGTGTGTCTACTCACACCCTCATCCCATCTCCGTACCTCCTCCTTTACCCTCTCTGTGGTGCATCACGTGTGACACACATGCTAAGTTAGGCATCCACACGGACACGGCCCTTGGCTGAGCCTTGCCCGTAACATTCAGCCACAACCGTGGCGGGTTTCAGGGACTTCACGGTCTGTTCATCTTGTTCCTTTCCATTCCACTGACACCTCACAGATTCGTCTTCTTGTGTGTCGGGTCAGTTTACAAGTGGGCCTTTGGCTAGGCCTTGTCTGGGAATTTACAAGGAAGTGAGCAAGCAAGCTTACATCTTACAAGCAAGAGCTCAATCGTTATTACAAGCGTTAAATCAAGCCGTCAAGCAACATCAAGCACATACAAGCTCTCATAAACTGTCTAAAGCACGAAGGTGGAAGGTGTGGGCATCGTACCCGTGTTTATCTTCGTGCCTAGTGTTTGCAGCGGTTCTTTTACCCTGAGGTCCTCGTGACCTCTTTCCTCTAATTAGTGAGCTACCGCGCGCACGGTGGGCAATCGTGGCCGTGTTTGTTAAGTGGCCTAAGCATGCACAAGGCAGTGGCGAGCACAAGTCATTCATGCATCGCTGACCTCTACCTTTGTTTCCCCACGTGCTCCCTGATGCAGGCACAGTCCTCAGTTACTGTTGGTGTCTCCTGTCCCTGTTGCTGGCTTTTCTTTGTCAAAAGTAAAATTTTGGCACTGTCGTGTCACGCCGTTTTGCATGTACCGTTACCTTCAGAATTGTTTAAAAGTGTGATTTCACTTTGCCGTTAGTTTTATTTCTGATAAAAATACCAGTTTCACCTGCTGGACCCCACAGTGCCTTGTGCGACACGCGGGGACCAGACTCTGCGGGCAACAGCTCCCGATTTCGCCTACTACTTATTGCGGGACCTGCGGGATCCCGTTCGTGAATTTCTGCATTTCGGCGGTGGTTCGATTCCCACCGATCGGAGGTACTTCAGCGGCCGTGCGGCCGGCTCCGAGATTGCCTGCGTAGGTTCCATTCCCTGTGGCAGGGAATCCTGCTGGCCTGCCATTTGCTGCTGTTTGTGACTGCTACGTTCCTCTTGGGCATATACTTCCTGCCCGTGGCAGTCGTTTTAAGTGGGGGGGTGAAGCAGGTAATGAAGCGGTACCCAGAACCTATGGCCCATGGCCCTGAGGCCTGTGAGCCGTCACATCCGTTATGGCCCATGGCCCGGAGGCCTGTGAGCCGTCACACCCGTGCAGAAGCCGTTGACGCCGGCTGTCAGCGGGATATCCCTGTTCTCTAACCCGCGAAATCTGGAATCCGATTTCTAACCATTAAATCGATGTGGAATTACCATAATTTTACTGTCTTGGTCGATTTGCGGTGAGAAATCGGTGAAATACCCCATTTCTACCGCGATTTCTAGTTCTCCTGAAATCGCCGCCTGACGTCGCCCGTTCCGTGCAGTGCAGTAGATGATTCTGTAAAACGACGTTTTCAGAAGTCAAGACTGAAACACTCCTCGAGTGATCCGCAATTTTTTCCTTGATAAAACGCATCGCGTCCCACATTTTTCCCAGAAAATGTGAGCTCCAAGGGCGCTTTGAAGCCCCAAGTGAAACAACAAGGGTTACGGGCGTTCAAGCGCCCAATGACGAACTAACGTGCCTCATAGGCACTGTGTATGAGGTTTTGCCCCCCGTAGTCATAGGATGAGGCCAAAGGATCCCAACTCCATAGGCCCAAAGGGTTTTTTTTTTTGAGTGTTTGCCAAAAAATGGGCAATCTCACGTACTTGGCGTCCAAGTACGTGTAGAAGTATGTTGAGTTGGCGTTTTCTCCCTCTTTGCTTGCCTCTACATCCGGGGCATATCACTTGTCTTCCCCGGATAGTACATATATGATCTCCATATATATATTGGCAACATATTTTGCGTGCATGCTAAAATTCGGCTTTCCGAAAGGAGGTCGATTTTCCACCAAAGCACTTGCATGCGTGTTAAGGGACCAAAGTTACTCTAGAATATAGGCATACTTTGATTCTAGGCCACTAGGTTGGGTGTAGAAGGCGAGGGTAGGGTTGTATGCCATATTTGGTGTCATATCACGTGCCCATTTGGCGGGTGCACCATTCCAAGACTAACCCACCAATGGACCCCATATCGCACGAAGCCCTTCATTGTACTCCCAACCAACACTCGCAAGCCTAACCTTCGTGAAGGGACGCTTGTGGAGCGCTCCCGAAGCGATGCGTTGCGAGCAAGGTGTGTTTTTTGCAATATTCCATTTTTGCATGTGCCCTCTTGGGAGGCAGCGCGCGCGGCCTTTCAAAGCGCCCCAAGTGGAGCACATATGTGGATCTGAAGGTCATTGGTGTCCAGTCATTGTGTTTAGAAGGATTGGTCGATTACTCAATCCAAGCCGAAGATATTATAATATATTTGTGTAGTTTTCAGGGCACTTTTGCGTGTTTTTTCGCCAACTTTGCTGTTTTTTGCCCGTCATGATGTCAAGTGGCATCCGTGTATCTCAACGTTGCGCTCAATTGACATCATGACCCAAGTATGTTATGAGGGTACAAACTTCGCCGCCCAAAATATCTTGGACCCGGCGAATAACTCCCCTTGGGCTTGGCATACCGTGGCCGCCATGTTGGCGATTTGGGAGGATCCCAAATCATGGGCTCACTTGGCGACCCTGCCATTCCCAAAACCGGAGTAGTTTGGGCAACGCCCAAAAGATATGTTGGACGCACATGACTTGATACCAATCCTATGGCACACTCCGGTCCAAGTCGGGCATGTGCCTCATTTGCCCTACCCATGAGTGTGCGCATTTTCGGCCATTTTGAGCAATTTTCCACACTTTCTGCCCGCCGTGCGCCATGTTCAGCCCGCTTGTGCACGCCGGACGCATGGACCAATGGACCATATATGACATGGGTGTTATGGATATTGGTCACCATGGTTCGCACACCACGTGGGCGAAGCGGAGCAACCTTAGTCAAGGTGCTAGCCCAAAGTGAGTGGGGACGATTTTGCCATTTTGGCAATTGTGGACCCAATTTGGATTGTCACCACGCCGAATGGCATGGAGATCTTTGGCAGCCAAGTGCATGGGAGTCTTAGTTTGACTCCTGGTGGATCGCATATGGAAAGGCGGATCCGATCTCCAAGCCGGCGTGGAGATATACCATTGGGAGTACCCCCGATTTTGGCTCATTTTGAGCAGCCAAAATGACCCCCTTTTGGAACCCCAATTTCACCCCCCCCGTGTGGTCAACTGGCGGCCCCATATCTCTATGCCCACAGGGAGCCCGGACTCAATACCACATTGTGCACTCAGATGGAGGTCCTAGGTCCTGCCTCCTATCCTGTGAGCCATTGGCCTTGCCCTGGCCAGGCGAGCCAACCGTGGGAATGACGCCAATTTTGGTGATTTTGGCATCATGACCCCACTTGATGAACCTGTGGTGCCCTGATGCCGGAACCTCAGAGGGAACCAGGTTGGGTTAGGGCTCCAGGGAATTCGTACGCGAAGGGCATAGGGTCAGTTGGCTCGTCCCTACCTCTGGCGGGTCCAGACGAGGGGTCAATTTTGGAGATTTCGGGGCTAATATCAGTTTGGGCTGAAACAGCCCATTTTCAGCTACAAACTCCTGGGGGATAATAGCGGGGCCTTTCCTCCGGCTCAGAGGGGAGTTGAGACCTGCCGTTAAGGGAGCATGAGGAGTTACTGTTGGTTGGCCTTGCAGCACCTTGGTTATCAGGAACTCGCCTGTGGCTGGGCGGCACACCCTCCCCTATTGACAGGGTTTCAGGGTCCGGACTGAGTAGGGCATGGGTTGTGTTTGAGCCCCCGCCCCTGCCAGCCACTGAGAGGGTCGGACCTGGGATTGGGATATGAGTTGGGACTGAGTGTCTATTGTCCTGTGATGCCCTTACCCCAGTCCAGTCTTAACCCCATGTGTACATGTCCTGATGTGTTGCTGTACATACTTTTGTTCCCTTGTTTCAGAGTGGCAAGGATCCTGAAACGCTTTGTCACATGACACGAGCGTGATGATGCCCCTGTGAGCGCAGTGCTTTGGCTGCCTGCTTGCTTGTGCGTGTCCACCGCAGCGTCCCGTGGCCAGGCCCCCCACGGGAACGCGTCAAAAGTGTTTCACCGCCGCGGAATTACCCATCCCTCGCGTGCCACTCGGGGCCACCCGAACCCCGAGTACCACGGGCTTCGCAGCGCCGCCCGGCAACAGCGATCAGCCCGTGAGGGAGGAGCAGCGACCGGAACTCCGACATCAGCGAGTTCCTTCTGCCGACCAGCAAGGCCGTACTCCCAGCTACATCAACCGCCTCAACAGCCACCCCCAGGACCAGTACATCGAGGGGCACGATGGTAAATTGGCAGGAGGCGGGCAAGACCTGGCCGCAGCCCCACCCCCAGGCCGTGCGCCTACTGCGTGGGTTGCTTCGGGGGCAGCACTACCGCCACAGCAATCCCCAGTGCGAAGGCGGCATGCCCGGGAGCTGCGAGCTCCGCAAGGACATGGGCGAGGACCGCCTGCAGGCAGTGGAGGACTAGCTGCGGGTGGATAAGTATGCGTACCGCTTCCGCCAGAAGCGCTGGAGGGTCTGCACCCGCCCAGACAGGCCCGGCGAAGGGCTGCGCCCCGACGGGATTGAGGAGGACCAGAACCCTAACGAGTATCTGTCGGGTGCAACGATCAACGTCTCCATGTGGAACATAATCGAGAAGAAGTTCCCGGAGGCGGGGAACGAGCGCACGCTGCAGGGCAGCAGCAGCAGCGCGTCTCCTTAGGAAGGAGAAGCGTTCCGCCGGCGACAAGAAGCGGGACAAGAAACGGCGGGAGTACCAGGAATCCCTGGCCGCCGAAGCCGCCCAAGGCGCCGAGGGCGGAACCCCAGGCCCCAGCCCCCAAAGGGCCAGTGGCGGTCACCAGCCCGGCCACACCACCCTTGGCGACTTCCTCGAAGTCGCCAAGCAGGCCAAGGCCAAGCCCCATCAGCTGCACCTGAGGAAGTCAGGCCCCAGCAGCGACGTGGAGTCGGCCAACCGCGGGAGGATGCCGGCCGACCAGGCCAGCTCCAGCAGCAGCTTCGCTCCCGACCAAAGGGACGTGGCGCGCGCCTGCGAGCGCGCCTGTGGGGTGCCCTGCAACCTTCGGGTTGCCCGGCAACGGGCCACGCACCAGAATGCTGCCGTGGAGGACGCCGTCGGCATCGCCCAGGAGGAGGCCACAGATTGGGGCAGAGGCATGGCCTTCCACGCCTGGACCCTGCGGCCATTGTGGCCGGACTCACGGCTGCAGCCGCCCAGGAGGCAGCGACTGCCCGGGTCAGGGGTGAGGTGGCGGCGGCCACCCAGGAAGCCCGCGTGGCCCAGGAGGCCGTTGTCCGTAAGGAGGCCAAGGTGAAGGCGCTGGAAGGGGCGCTTGCCAAAGAGAGGGCAAAGAAGGAGGCAGAGGAAAGGGCCCACGCCGAAGCAACGGCCAAGGCCCAGGCGGACGCCGCCAGGAAGGACGCCATCGAGGCCGCGCGTCGGAAGGTCGCTGAGGAGAGGGCCAAGACGGAGGCGGAGCTGGCAGCCTTGGAAGCTGAGAAGGCTCGGCTGCAGCAGGCTCCGGAAGCCGAGGCTGCCCGTGCCCGGGGGGAGGCTGAAAGGCGAGCTGCCGCAGCCACGGCCGCCGCAATGGAGGAGGCGGAGGCCAAGCTCCAGCGCGAGACTCCCCCGGGAGGATCCCGAGTGGAGACCCTTCGAAAGCTCTTCGAAGGGGACGCCTCCTCCAAGATAACGCTGGATCTGGAGGAGGTTGACACGGGCAGCAGTGGGGACACTGGCCCCACCGCCTACCGACGGGGGAAGGGTAAGGAGAAGACCCCCGAGAGGTCACGGAGGCCAGCGGGTGGACACTCCCACGACTCCGACCCTTTCCTCACCACCAGCGACGGGGATGGACAAGGCCGCCAACATCGCCGAGGAGTGGCTGGCAGAGGAGGCGGAGACGTCTCCATGGAGCCGGAGGGTGAGAGTGGAGATCTCCCTCCTCCCTACCGGAACTCAGGATCCACTGAGTGCGAGACCGAGACGCCTAGGTGGGGCGACCTGGACGAGGAGGAAGACATGGACTTCGGTTACACGGAGAAGCCCCCATCCTCGGACCCACCGAGGCGACCCGGCGGAGACCCACCAGGACCCCCTGGCGGAGGACCATCAGGACCCCCTGGAGGACGCCGACCAAGTGGACCCCCCGGAGGCGGACCTCCGGGAGGGGGAGGACCCCCTGGACCGGGCGGACCCGGCGAAGGCCCTCCTGGAGGACCCCCTGGGGACCCCGACGACCCACCAGGGAACGGTGACCCGGATAACACCTGGCGCCGGATTGTCCACCTCCGCAGGAGGGTCCAGTCCCTCGAGCGCGAGGTAGACACGGGCAAGGGCGAGATGATCCGCATCGCCAGGGTCACCGCAGGCGCACAGAAGGAGCTGCACATCGCCAAGACGGAGATGGTCAAGATCGCCAAGGTTGCCACCGCCGCCCAGAGGGAGCTGTACATCGCCAGGGGCGAGACCAGGCTGCTGAACAAGGTCATCAACGGCCTGCAGCAGAGGTTGGACGAGCTGGAAGGCCGCGGGAGCATCGGCAGCGACCACCCACTTCTGGAGTCTGCCTCGTCGGACGACGGCTGGGGACCTGGACCAGGTCCAGGCAGAGCCCACGCCCCCGGTGGAGCCCCCAGGAGTCGCCCCAGCGCCAGTGCCCCCTCTCTCAGCGCCCCCTCTCACCACAGCGCGGGCCGCCGCAACGAGCCCGTGCCGCCCAGCAGTGGCAGTGAGGAGTGGCGTAATGAGCCGCTCAGTGCGGAGTGTCACAACCGCCGTGCTCCACCGCGGACACCGGTACGCCCCCGACGCCCCGCACCAGCCCAGGAGCCAATTCCAATGGCTGGCGGACGTTATGGTGGACTCAGGGATGACGTCCCCGGAGGGGACGTGGAGTGGGATGTCGGCGGAGGTGAGGAAGACCTGGAGGAGTTCGGCATTACCTCGCCGCGTGGTGTACAACGGGAGGCCGCTGAACGCAGCCGCCGGCGCCGTGATGAGAAGGCATACATGGAAGGAGTACGGCGTGAACATCTAGGTTCAGCGTACATGGAAGAACCACGGCGTAGCCACACGGATACCGTGGAGGAGATGGAACTGGCAGCCGTGGGAGTCCGTGGCGGACGCCCATGGGAACCTCGGTCGACCTCGCGGCCGGCGTTCATTGTCTCTAAGGCCGCGGATGCCGCCGTGTGGGAAGACCTGAAGGACATCAAGCCCCCCACGTACGATGGCAACCCCCTCAACCTCGACCGCTTCTTTGAGAAGCTGGACGATTTGCGGATGACCGTCACTGAAGACATGGATCCCGGAGGCGGAGAGATATGTCTTCAAACAGTTCAGGTACCGCCTGCAGGAGGTGCTCCAAGAGCTATACTTCATGGCGACCAAGGAGGGGAAGATCAAGACCTTCAAGGAAGCCAAGCAGTGGCTCAACGAGCAGGAGCGGGTGGACGCTCCGCAGGTGGCTGCCAAGCGGTGCAAGGCCATCAAGCTTCAGCATGATGGTCGGGAGATCCGCCTACGGGATTCGCGTGACTTCAGGGGTCAATACACCCTCTTCCGCCGCAACGTGGAGGACTGGAATGAGGGTGACGAGCAGGCCCGTCTGCTCTCCATGCTGCCGGAAGCATGGATCAAGAGAGTCACCAAGGAGGAAGCCAAAAGGGCCAAGTCCAACCACACGGTCAAGATGATGCTCCCCAAGGAGTATCATACGAACGTGGTGGCTTGGACAAGGAAGAACGTGGCCCGGGATGTCAGACGGCACTCCCTGCGGGACGCCCTCCTCATCACCGTCACGGGCGATCGCGAGAAGACCGCGATGTGGCGCTATGATGAGTGTGACGTGAGCGGCCAGACCATCCGTCTGCAGGCCATCCCGGCGCGGATGAGTTGCGACGAGATCCTGGAGTGGGTTGGAGAGGAGGTACTCAAGGAGTACCGGAACCTCCACCACACCCGCGGGTTGAGGCCCGGCGACCGTGACGTCAACTACGTTGGCGAGGGGCCTGGCGGGGAAGCTGCCATGGACCCAGCGGGAGCCGATGGCGATGAGGCTCTCGACAACGATGACGACGACGATGAGCCCGCCCAGATGGCCGTTTGTGCCTTCGTGGCCAGCAACCCGAACGCGGGGAGCAACCGGGGAAGCTGGAAGCCCCTGCAGAAGGGTTGGAAGAAGCAGGAGAAGAAGGATCCCCGCCGCATTGGCGACCCTCCGCTGTCCTTTGGGGAGTTCATACGAGCTCACCCTCAGGGCTGTTTCGTGTGTTATGCAAGGAACAAAGGGTTCAACCATGACCACCGAACATGCCCCATCCACAAGGCCGACACGGAGGCTTACAAGAAGGTGCACGGGTTGAAGAAGCGTGCCCCCGCGGGTATCCGGGAGACCAAGGTGGAGGTCTCCAAGGACGAGCTCTCCAAGCTGATGTCGGTGGGGACCGAGTTGGCCAAGGAGATCCAGGAGATCAAGAGGAACTGGGTCCCCAGGTCGGACGACAAGAACAAGGAGAACAAAGAGAACGACAAGAACAAGGACAAGGACAAGATGGGTAAGAGAGGGGGAAAGAAGAAGGGTGTCAACGAGGTTGATGCGGAGGAGAGTACCCCTACTACCACAACCGACGCCCCTTAGCGGAGCCCCTGCAGCCAAGGGCCCCAGCTAGGGCGGTCGCAGGATGGTGTCGTGGGAAGCGCCACACTATCCCAGTCGGGAGACGATAAGCACAAAGGGATTGCCGGGGGCGGAAGGCCCGGTCCGGCACCCAAAACGAAAGACAGTCGCGTTGGCGGGGTGAGGGCAAGTGAAGGCACGAACCCTTGCACCCGTCCATCCTTCGCGACCAAGAATGTATTTGATGTGCTTCAAGATCTATCCGAGAGTATCGGAGGATCATCTGGACCGCAGCTGGATGCTGCAGATGGGCAGCCTGAGCCCATTGTCCACGACCTGCACCACTCGCTTGTTGAGCTTCTGGAACGGCCGGAGATCCTGAGCTTGCACACCGTGCGCCGTGTTGGGCGTGAGCGGCAGTTGCACCTTAAGGTCCGTGCCTTATGAGGGGAATCGGAGAAGGTCTTCGACGTGTTGGTCGACACGGGAGCTCAGGTAAGCCTGGTCAAGGCTGGCCTACTTCCGCCAGAGTGTTTGACCGACAGTCGGAAACCTGTCAGGCTGAAGGTGGCGAACGGCCAGTACATGGTGGGAGGCACAAAGGAAACGGCCATTGGGCTGCAGTTCGTGAACCACCGTGAGCTGAGCTGCCCGGACCTCGGCAAGGAAATCCTCCTGCAAGGTCGCTTCTACGAGGCCGAGATGGACCTGGGACATGATCGTTGGGTACCACTTCATGATGGAGACGGACTCCGGCGTCCTCCCGGCCGAGGCCTCAATGACCCTGTACCAGAATGACCAGCTCTCGTGGCTTTTGTCACCTGAGCACCATGTGGAGTGCCAATGGATCCACCCGGAACGCAATCAGCTCCAAGTGGCCGCGCTGGGCACTGAGTCAACTGGGCCAGCAAACCAGGAGTACGGCGTAATGCCGGAAGTGGCGAGCCGAGTGGTTGCGGACCTGGGAGCTTCGGATCTGGCCTGGATGCGTTCTCTTCAGGAACCTCCGCCCATCTTCGGGTTTGTGAGAAGTATTGGAGCGCCCAGGACTCCGCGTGGAAGAAGCACTGGGGTCCGCATCAGGGTTTGATGTGGATCCACTGCCCCCAATGGGACATTCCAAGGGCGGTAGCGAAGATTCGCAAGGACCGCTCCAAGGCAGTGCTGGTTGTTCCTATGGGATGCACTGAGGAGGAAAGCACCCGACATTGGGTGGTCTCATTGACCAACATGACCTTAAACAAGGTCGTCCTACCGGCTGGAGAGAGTGTCTATCGGGACGCTAAGGGACAGCCCATGACACCCCAGAGATGGCCAACAGAATTCCGCTATGTGGATGGGGGCCTTGAACAGGCCGACACCACAGACTTCGTGTGTGTCAACCGCATCGTAGCGGAGCCATGGCGGCAATGCTTTGCGGTTTCCCCTGTTGACATCGGTGAATCGGAGGACCCCCTCACTGAAGAGGAGTTGGATCTGGTTCAGGGGTATATGGATCAGCCCTTTCACAACTGGGGAAGCCAGCGTGAGGGCAAGGGCCCGGACAAAGCCTGGTGGGAAGTGGATTCCATCGTCTCCGGTTCCTATGATGGGAATACCTTCGTAAAGAGGGTGCTGGACCACATGTCCAGCCAGGAAGAGCCAATTGGCGGCAACCCACCCACCTACGGCGACCTGTTCCGAGGCAAGACAAGAGATGGCCCTTCGGGCCACCTGGGAAGACCACCTGAGCCAAAACCGAGTGGGGTCACTACCCCTCAATTAAGCTCAGTGGTCCGGGCGCCCGGAAAAGCCAAGGCGGAGTCTGATGATTGCCTCAAGATCCAGGCATTCAGGGCCAGGCTGAAGCAGAAGTATGGTGAAACCTTCTTCAGCGGAAAACCTGTGTTTCCCCCACCGGTGCGTGGACCGTATGGCGAGGCCAAGATACGACTGAAGCAAGACCCCCGTGTGTACCGACACCGGGAGTTTGCCCTGAGGGGCGAGAGGAAGGAGGCCATTAAGAGAAGATCCTCCGTGATTTCATCGAGAGAGGCTGGCTTGAGACGTGCCACTCCGAGTGGGCCTCCCCGTGCTTCGTCGTCCCCAAGAAGGTGGCCGGTGAGTGGCGGCTCGTGGTCGATTACCGCGGCCTAAACGCCCAAACGCAGCATGACAGCTATACGCTGCCCCTCATTGAGGACATGCTGCAAAAACAACACCGGCGGAGGATCTTCACGGTGATTGACCTGAAACATGGTTATCATCAGATGCCTCTGGCCGAGGAGTCCCGTGCCTGCACAGCCATGAGCACCCCACTTGGACCTCTCCAGTGGAAGGTGATGCCCATGGGCGTTACCAACGGCAATGCGGCTTTTCAGCGGATGCTGGAGAACCTGCCTGAGCCGGTGCGTGACTTTGCGGACCCCTTCGTGGACGACGTGATCATCGCGTCCGGGGACCCCAGTATGAGCTATGAGGAGCTCCTGGAGGCACATGAGAGGGACGTCACCAGAGTGCTGAACCTTCTGGTTCGGCACAAACTCACGGGCAACAGTGACAAGGCCACCATTGCGGTAAGCGAGGGGGTCTTCGCTGGCCACGTAGTTGGGAACGGGCAGCGGAAGCCCATGCCTGGCAAGGTGGCTGCGATTGAGCACTGGGAAAAGCCCAAAACGGTCTCTGAGCTACGGGCGTACTTGGGGTTCTGCAACTACTACTCGGGGTATATCAAGATGTATGCCGAGTATGCAGCCCCCATGACGACCATGCTCAAGGGCAACCGAGAGGAGACCAAGAAGGGGTCCAAGAAGGCTCTGGTCTGGAATGCTGAGTCCCACCGTGCCTTTGAGGGGATGAAGCAGGCGCTGCTGTCCGCAGTGGGTCTGCACCTCATGGATCCTGACCGAGGGTTCGTCCTGCGCACCGACGCTTCCGACTACGCCGTTGGCGCTGTGTTGGAACAAGTGCTTGACGATGGGAGGCACGTGCCAGTGGCCTTCTGGAGCCGAGTCCTGGCGGAAGGCCAGAGACGGACGTGGATGCCCCGAGAAAAGGAGGCGTGTGCCATCGTCATGGCTCTCAGAAAATGGGCTGGGTACATAGCCCTTCATCCCGTCACCGTCTGCACCGACCATCAGAGTCTGCAGTCGTGGCACAAAGAGCACGTGGACACCCCCTCTGGTCCCCCCTCCCGACGGGCAAGATGGCATGAGACCTTGGCCAAGTTCGACCTCACGGTTGTGTATGTTCCTGGCAAGGACAACACCGTGGCGGACTGTCTCAGTAGGTGGTCTCCTATCCCGCCAGCAAGGGCATGACAGACGTGTCTGCCCATGGCGATGAGGCTGAGACCGCTGAGGCCAAGAGGATCATAGAAATGGAGCGCCTGATGGAGGAGGAGGGTGTTAAATGCTTCGTCGTCATGGCTGCGGATGCCCCCCTCGGAACGAGAATGGGCAGAGCGGTCAGAGTACTCGCCCCTGATGGAGCTGAGTCCGACAAGCACCTCTTCCCTGAATCTTGCCTTCAGGACGACTGGACCGACGACTACGCTAAGTCTGAGGCCTTTGAGGCCGAGTATAGGGCTGTGACCGACCCTGATGACGGGCAGAAGTGGCCAAAGGGGCTGACTGAAGAGGATGTTAAGCTCTACCGGAATGGTAAGCTGCTTGTCCCAGAGTCCCGAGTGCTCGAGCTATGTGAGCCTTGGCACCACCACATGATGCACCCAGGGGTCAGGAAGCAAGCTCTGGACATGCAGCGCCGGTTCCAAATCGACCAGATCAGTCTCTACGGCGCCATCAAGAAGGTCAGAAAGGGTTGCTTGGTCTGTCAGGCCTGCAGTCCCGACAACTGGAACGTCAAGGGTGAAGCCCAATGGACTCCGGTGCCTGACCAGCCCATGGAGAGCGTGGCGATAGACGTCTTCTCCATGCCTGAAGTGCACATAGGCAAGGACACCTTTGACTGTGTGGTCCTTTGTGTCGATCGCCACAGCGGCTACGTAGTAGCCGTTCCGGCACGCAAAAAGGGGTTGCTTGCCAAGGAAGTGGCAGTCATGATGATTCGTCATTGGCTGACCGTCTTTGACATCCCCCGCACCATTTGCAGTGACCGAGGGCCCCAGTTTACTGGTGGCTGGTTCAAGACCACATGTTGCCTCATGGGAATACGTCATGCCAAGAGTGTCGCCTATCTCAGCCGGTCCAACGGCGGGGCTGAAGTGGCTGGAAGGCAGCTGTTCGAGAAGCTGCGCAAGATTCACATCACCAATCCACGTGGGAACTGGTTTGAGGAGATGTGGCCCTCTCTGAAGGCCCATCATGACACCCCCACTCCGGGTGGCTTACCCCCACACCAGATTCTGTTCGGCAGGGACCCCCTTGGTCGGGGACTTCCCTTGTCTGGTGATGGTATGGCCATGGACGCCAAGGAATTCTTTGCGCGGCAAGAGGCAACGGCGCGGGACATCCGCCAGCAGCTCGAGAGTGAGCATGCTGAGCGTCAGAAGTCCGCCCTGAGCTCGACAGCGCAAAAGTTCAGGGTGGGAGACCCGGTGTGGGTGATCAGACCCCGCCCTATGGGCACCCACCGCATCAAAACCTGGTTCACACCCGGAGAGGTGGTCTGCAGGATTGGTGAGGACACCTACCGCATCAAGGTGGGTCACAGACAGTTCTGGGAGCGCCACGAGAGTCAACTCCGTGTGCGGGAACCCGACCTCCGTGGCCAACATGTGTCCCTGGACTATGCCGCACATGAGGCTGATTCAGAGGACTATGCTGAGCAGGACCACTATACCGTCGAGAAGATCCTGGCCCAGCGTCCGAGCGCCTCGGCACCCGGAGGCCTGGAGTTCAAGGTTCGTTGGCGAGGCTATGGGCCGTCCCACGACACCTGGGAACCCGTCTCCTCGTTCGTGCCGCGGATTAATACCCCCTTCATGGACTACATCCGCAAGCACGAGACCAAGATCCAGGTCTCGGACTTGGCAGCACTCACCCGGGCGATTGCAGCCAGGGGCGCCTGATCACCGCCCTGAGCTCTCCCCTGATGCAGTTTGAGCGCTTGTTAGGTCGATGGATCGTCCCTCACTTGCTTGCTCTCTTCCATCTTCTGGTGACCTGCCATCAGAGTGGCCATATACCCCCCCCTGCTGAATCCAGGAGAGGATGGCCCCTCTCTTCCACTTCTATTCGTCACTCTGCGCCTGCTGAATCCTTGGGAAACCAGGCAGGGCGACTGACCTTGACATTTCC
Organism: Eutreptiella sp. 'Long Island Sound 2002'; assembly: GCA_964036045.1. Taxonomy (NCBI): domain Eukaryota; phylum Euglenozoa; class Euglenophyceae; order Eutreptiales; family Eutreptiaceae; genus Eutreptiella; species Eutreptiella sp. 'Long Island Sound 2002'. The sequence goes on from OZ038379.1 coordinate 116,286,044, forward strand.
TGAGCTCTTAGGGCCTTGAAGCCCGTACGACGTTGCGGAACGGATGCCGCTGTCATCGGCATTGCGATTTTTGGGTGTGTGGTCTGGTCCCATGGCACTTGCGGGGTCGAGACCAGTCTACGTGTGTCTGCAGACTATATATGGCCTGAACTCAGGCGTTTTCCTGTCCACCCTCCTGCATATGCCTTATCCCAACCGGGGCGTGGTTTGGCGCGCTGTCCAGAGCGTGTTTACACGCCTATTTACCCGTTTATTGCTTACTTTTCTGCCCCCCAGGATATGTGCATCTGTATGTTAAGTGTTGTCAGCCCATCACCGAGATATGGACTGTTTTTCCCCCCCAAAGGGACACGAATCGGAATACAAGGGCGCCCTGAGTCGCTGTGTACATGCTCATACATAAGGTCCAGCCTGGACCAGTACCTAAGTACAGATTCTTCTGTTTGAGTGCCCGTGATACCGTGTGCCCTAGTGGCTGGGATGTGCTGAGATCCTGATGGCGCCAGGCAAGAAGCCCAGTTGCCTGACTACACTCCCAGCGGTCCGCCACTGTCAGTCCGAGTGTGAGCCTACCGACTCGCAGACGCACTTGCAGTCGGGTGGCGACCTCCGGTGTCCTGACCTCGGTCAGTCTGCCTGGGAAACTGGTGGTTTGAGGAGTGGACGCCTCTGCCCAGACTGCATGGGGACTCCCCCATGCATGGCCTTCGTCGTAATGGGGCGAGGGAAAAGACGGCCTTGATGCCTGATCCCTTATGGAGGAGCTCGTTCGGCTTTACCACTCTGGACTCGCGTCGTGGATATGGACATGGTGCGCCCAAGGAAGGACCCGTGGGGAGTCTCCCCCAGACTGCGGCCTTGGGAAGCCTGGGGTAGCCTGATGGATCTTTGTGGTCGCTTTCGACCTGTGGGACCACCTCGGTCGTCGTGTGACGCCTATGTTGGCCGTGTATGCCACTGCCACTGTGGTAGTGACCGTCGCAGCCGGCACCCGGTGCGCCTGGTATGGGTTAACGGGTCCTTTGGATGCCGAACCATCGCCGCCAGGACCCGGGACTTGATACTTGTTACTATACTTGCAGTTACTAACAGCTACAGCACCGTACCTGTCTTACTGTGGGATCGTACTGGGCAGCCTAACCCGCAAATCGGCCTGAAGTGAGGATGTGACACAACTCCCCCCCCTTCAGGGGATGGCCCTGGGTACCCGCTGCCATGCTTGGGTGTTTTCGAGCCCCCCCCAGGGTTTGCTCTAAGGAGGGGGGTGAAGCGGTACCCAGAACCTATGGCCCATGGCCCGGAGGCCTGTGAGCCGTCACACCCATTATGGCCCATGGCCTGGAGGCCTGTGAGCCGTCACACCCGTGCGGAAGCCGTTGACGCCGGCTGTCAGCGGGATATCCCTGTTCTTTAACCCGCAAAATCTGGAATCCGATTTCTAACCATTAAATCGATGTAGAATTACCATAATTTTACTGTCTTGATCGATTTGCGGTTAGAAATCGGTGAAATACCCGATTTCTACCGCAATTTCTAATTGTCGTGAAATTGCCACCCGACGTCGCCCGTTCCGTGCACTGCATTAGATGATTCTGTAAAACGATTTTTTCGGAAGTAAAGACTGAAACACTCCTTGAATGATCCGCAATTTTTTCCTTGATAAAACGCATCGCGTCCCAGATTTTTCCCAGAAAATCTGGGCGGCCGAAGGCGCTTTGAACCCCCAAGTGAAACAACAAGGGTTACGGGCGTTCAAGCGCCCAAGGACGAGCTAACGTGCCTCATAGGCACTGTGCATCAGGTTTTGCCCCCCATAGTCATAGGATGAGGCCAAAGGATCCCAACTCCATAGGCCCAAAGGGTTATTTATTTTGAGTGTTTTCCAAAAAATGGGCAATCTCACGTACTTGGCGTCCAAGTACGTGTAGAAGTATGTTGAGTTGGCGTTTTCTCTCTCTTTGCTTGCCTCTACATCCGGGGCATATCACTTGTCCTCTCCGGATAGTACATATATGATCTCCATATATATATTGGCAACATATTTTGCGTGCATGCTAAAATTCGGCTTTCCGAAAGGAGGTCGATTTTCGACCAAAGCACTTGCATGCGTGTCAAGGGACCAACGTTACTCTAGAATATAGGCATACTTTGATTCTAGGCCACTAGGTTGCGTGTAGAAGGCGAGGGTAGGGTTGTATGCCATATTTGGTGTCATATCACGTGCCCATTTGGCGGGTGCACCATTCCAAGACTAACCCGCCAATGGACCCCATATCGCACGAAGCCCTTCATTGTACTCCCAACCAACACTCGCGAGCCTAATCTTCGTGAAGGGACGCTTGTGGAGCGCTCCCGAAGCGATGCGTTGCGAGCAAGGTGTGTTTTTTGCAATATTCCATTTTTGCATGTGCCCACTTGGGAGGCAGCGCGCGCGGCCTTTCAAAGCGCCCCAAGTGGAGCACATATGTGAAGTCCAAGGTCATTGATGTCGAGTCATTGTGTTTAGAAGGATTGGTCGATTACTCAATCCAAGCCGAAGATATTATAACATATTTGTGTAGTTTTCAGGGCACTTTTGCGTGTTTTTTCGCCAACTTTGCTGTTTTTTGCCCGTCATGGTGTCAAGTGGCGACCGTGTATCTGAACGTTGCGCTCAATTGACATCATGACCCAAGTATCATATGGGGGTACACACTTCGGTGCCCAACATATCTTGGACCCGGCGAATAACTCCCCTTGGGCTTGGCATACCGTGGCCGCCATGTTGGCGATTTGGGACGATCCCAAATCATGGGCTCACTTGGCGACCCTGCCATTCCCAAAACCGGAGGGGTTTGGGCGACGCCCAAAAGATATGTTGGACGCACATGACTTGATACCAATCCTATGGCACACTCCCGTCCAAGTCGGGCATGTGCCTCATTTGCCCCACCCATGAGTGTGCGCATTTTCGGCCATTTTGAGCAATTTTCCACATTTTCTGCCCGCCGTGCACCATGTTCAGCCCCCTTTTGCACGCCGGATGCATGGACCAATGGACCATATATGACATGGGTGTTATGGATATTGGTCACCATGGTCCGCACACCACGTGGGCAAAGCGGAGCAACCTTCGTCAAGGTGCTAGCCCAAAGTGAGTGTGGACGATTTTGCCATTTTGGCAAATGTGGACCCAATTTGGATTGTCACCACGCCGAGTGGCATGGAGATCTTTGAGAGCCAAGGTCATGGGAGTCTCAGTTGGACTCCCGGTGAATCGCATATGGAAAGGCGGATCCGATCTCCAAGCCGGCGTGGAGATATACCATTGGAAGTACCCCAGATTTTGGCTCATTTTGAGCAGCCAAAATGACCCCCTTTTGGGACCCCAATTTCACCCCCCCGTGTGGTCGATTGGCGGCCCCATATCTCTATGCCCACAGGGAGCCCAGACCTAATACCAAGTTGTGCACTCAGATATAGGTCCTAGGTCCTGCCTCCTATCCTGTGAGCCATTGGCCTTGCCCTGGCCGGGCGAGCCGGCCGTGGGAATGACGCCAATTTTGATGATTTTGGCATCATGGCCCCACTTTATGAACCCGTGGTGCCCTGATGCCGAAACCTCAGAGGGAACCAGGTTGGGTGAGGGCTCCAGGAAGCTCGTACGCTAAGGGCATGGGGTCAGTTGCCTGGTGCCTACCTCTGGCGGGTCCAGACGAGGGGTCAATTTAGGAGATTTCGGGGCTAATATCAGTTTGGGCTCGAACAGCCCATTTTCAGCTACCAACTCCTGGGGGATAATGGCGGGGCCTTATCTCCGGCTCAGAGGGGAGTTGGGACCTGCCGTTAAGGAAGCATGAGGAGTTACTGTAGGTCGGCCTTGGAGCACCTTGGTTTCCAGGAACTCGCCTGTGGCTGGGCGGGACACCCTCCCCCATGGACAGGGTTTCAGGGTCCGGACTGACTAGGGCATGGGTTGTGTTTGAGCCCCCGCCCCTGCCAGCCACTGAGAGGGTCGGACCTGGGATTGGGATATGAGTTGGGACTGAGTGTCTTTTGTCCTGTGATGCCTTTACCCCAGTCCAGTCTTAACCCCATGTGTACATATCCTGATGTGTTGCTGTGCATACTTTTGTTCCCTTGTTTCAGAGTGGCAAGGATCCTGAAACGCTTTGTCACATGACACGAGCGTGATGATGCCCCTGTGAGCGCAGTGCTTTGCCTGCATGCTTGCTTGTGCATGTCCACCGCAGCGTCCCGTGGCCAGGCCCCCCACGGGAACCCTACCCTGGCATATTACCCCTAAGGGAACATTATGTGGCCCTATATATGGGATATATATGGGATAGGGTATATCATATTCCATTTCCTTGTTAGGAACATAGGATGTGGGATAGATAAGGCAATCTTGGATGCTTAGTAGTTATATCAATTAGTGGATGATAGGGTGGATTTCTTATATGTGCATATCAGGTATTTCATTGGCTATGTGTACCATATCTGTTTGCAGGGTACTATTTAGTCAACACTATCGTTATGTGTTCTGTGCCAAGCAATGTTGCTGCCCATGCCATTGCGACCTTCGCTCCTGACCACTCGGTCTGGTTTCAAATGAGCACCTCGTGCTCGGCCACGTACTTGCTGCTGACGGCGGTGAGGAGGCCTCCCCCTCTGGAGGTGGACGTGGCCCCCGTCTCCGCCAGCCAGCTGCTGAAGAACGGGGTGTACCCCTTGTCCCGAAGCGCCGCGGCCACGTGTATCCCCTGCGCCCGGGTGGCGATCCCTGTCTCCTGGAGCATGATAGCAAAGCTCCCCTCCTGGGGTAGCATGCCGGTGATGAGGTGCTCCTTATCGGTACAGGTCGCCGGCTTCCGGCGTCGTCGCAGTGTGTCCCGGAGGGACCCGTCCAGTGGGACGAGGCCGTTGCGCAGGTTGCAGGGGATGAGTCAGAGGGCGTCGTCCGCCGCGTCCTCCTGGAGTCAGCTGGCCCGTATCGGCATCGCCGCGGGGTCCGCTGGAGCAGCCAGGTCTCCAGGGTGTGCTGGGGACATGGAGTGTGGGGAGCCCGCCCCCAGGGGGGCCCACAAGGTTGCCAGGGGGGCCAGACCCGCGGGGACGGACCCTTGATGAACTGCACCGCCGGCTCCCGGGGCTGCTTTGGATGCCTCCTCTTCGTCCCCCGAGGCCGCCGCGTGGCCGGCCGCCTTGGGGGGGGGGGGGGCGCTGGGCGTACGGGGCATGCCACGGGGATCTCGGTGCCCTCCCCTGGAGGATGTGGGAGGCCGCCTCCTTGTCTTCCACTGGGGCAGCGGCGTGCACCGCGTGCCAGGCCAGGTGTTCCAGCATCGCCCCGCTTGTGTAGTACTTGTCCGCACATAGGGGGCATTCTGTTGGTTCCGTGGCCCCCCTTGCCCGCGGGGGCAGCACCGAATTGCGGATGGCGCCCTCCGGCGCCGGGTCGAAGGGTAGGTTGGCCAGCGGAACCGTGTGCGGCGCCAGCGCACGGCCCGGGGCCGATGTATCGAGGGCTCGTGTCGCGGGCGCGGGTCCAAGACCCTGGGCGGCGTCGCGCTGCGCGTCCGCCTGCAGCCACTCTTGCCAGTGCGTGGCGCCGATCTGGCGGTCGGGCTTGCCCCTCCATCTCAGGTTGTGGAAGGCCTGGAGCCAGTGGTATACCGTGGTCGGGACCGCCAGCTGCAGCTCCAGGTCGGCGGGGCGCGCCGCCGCCGGCCACACCCCCGGCTTTGCTGCCTTGGCGTTGTTCTTAAGGCGGACTTGGAGCAGGAGGGCGTGGTGTTCGCCCTCCCACAGCGCCTTGACTACACAGATTACGGCCTCGGGCCCCGGAAGGCGCTCGGGGTCGCAGACGGCGATGTGCGCGTCCACCGGGCTGAACATGCAGACTACCCACTGTGGGTTCTGCTGTCCCTGTTAGGCCACCGCGAGGGTGGCTGCCGGGCAGGCGTGCGTGATGGGCCCCGCGTGGAGGTCCGGAACGTCCGTGGTCCTGATGGCGACTCCTTGCCACGCGGCCCGTAGATGCTCCTCCTGATCGGGGCTCCAGACCAGTGTGGGGGGGTTCCTGCCGTTTGTTGGGGGCGCTGATGGTGTGTAGCAGGACGGCTAGCGGCCAGGCATCCGCCGTCACATAGTAGGCCTGGGTGGGCTCCTGCTGCCAGTCAACATGGGGCGGGAATGCCCCCTGCCTGGCGGTGCCGTGCCAGACGGTCCAGCGGCCCCCGGCTAGGGTGTGTGACCGGTACCCTCCGGCATGGCCGTGCACGATGGCCTGGTAGCCCGCCGCCTGCAGCACTAGTGCTTCCCTCTGCTGCGGTCTGGGGGGGGTTGCGCCACCACCGGCATCCATGACGCGGGTGCGCTCGCGGAGCGTGGCGTGCCACGGGTGGGGCGTGTCGCGCTGCGGCCCTTGTATGCTACCCGCGATCTCTGCTGGGCTGTGGTGGTGGACAAAACTCTCCCCGCCGTTCGCCAGTAGCGCCGCCGCGACAACATACGGCTGTTCCCCGCGAGTGGTGCCGTTGGCGTTTGCGTTGCAGCCGGTTGGCGGGGCCGCATGCCCCGGCAGGGACGTGGGGTAGCAGGCGCGCTGACCACGCCGCCACGGGTCCCATGGTGACAGCCGGGAGTGTGGACGCCAGTGCCATGCGTTCTGCTGGCCTGTAGTGCCTCATTCCCGCGGTGTCCCGGGCAAGGAGCCTGCAGGCTGCCGTCCAGGCCACCAACCCGCAGTTTGTGCGGTCCAGGTGGGCCCCGTCCGCGCTGCTGCTTCCCCTTGATTGCACCGTGGTGGTCGTGTCGAGCGGGGGGCCCTGCTGCAGTGCCTCCGGGCGGTGCCCCGGTGGGAGGGCGGGCGGGGCCGGTTGCGGGAAGCTTTGCGTGCCCAGGCGCTCCAGGTGCGTGAGGTACGGATTCTGCCGGCGGTGCTCCGGGGCTGCCCGAGGGAGGAGGAGGAGTTGGTGCAGGTACCAATGGCCCTGCGCGGTAGACGGGTTGCGGAGAGTCAGCCACTGTTCCACCACGCCTCCCACGTGCGCGGCCTCGACGCGGCGTTGCAGTCCCAGGCGGGCCAGGCGGTTTGACGTGCCTGCAGGCGGGATGTCGGTCTGCGGCTAGAGCACCCGTTGGGGTTCCACCGCCAGGTCGAGCACCTCGTCGGTGCGCTGTTCAGTAGGGACCGACGCCCTGTGCAGGACGTGGCGGACCCCGGGCGTGGGGGCCGTGAGCTGCTCAAGTACCGGCCCCAACGGGTACCGTGCACCGGGGGTGGCCATCCACTCCCTGGGGTTGCTCAGCATGGCCCTCCACACTTCCCGTGTGAGGGCGTGGCGGGGGGCTAAGGGGCGGACCGCTCGCAGAAGGCGGTGGCACGCCGGAGGCAATCGCATGGGTTGCGGGGCGGCCGCAGTTATCCACCTGCACGCCGTGTCGGTCACGATCGCCCCCCATTCCATGGTTCCCATGTCCTCGGCGTGAAGCAGCGCTTGGCCCTGCACCAGGGGGAAGTACGCGCTCGGGCGCCTGTCCTCCTCTCGCCACCGTATCCAGGCTGCCCCCGCGTGCAGGCTGCGGAGCAGGGCCACGCCGGGGGGTTGGGGCGGTGGGAAAGCCCCCTTGACGGCTTGGGCGGTATGCGCCAGGGTGCCCGTGGGCAAGTACCACAGCGGGAGGATCCAGTGGTCCGGTAGCCGTTGTGCCTCCCCCGCGTCCCACCGCCACCCGGAGTCGGGCGGGGCGGCCGGAACCGTGCCTGTCTGCAGGAAGTGGCGCGCCCTCTTGTCGGGGTATCCCTGGAGGGTCGCTGCGAGGTTGAACACCTCCGCCGCGGGAGCCACTCGGAGGCCGCCCTGGGGCCTGCGCCAGGGGAAGTCCTGGTCGACCAGCCAGGCGTGGAGGTCCCGGGCGATTTCCTCCGCGGTGCCTGTGGGGGTGCCCTCCGGTGCCAGGTGCCACATGACGGCAAGCACTGCCCATGTGGAGAAGGGCCACGGCCCTTGAGGGGTGTACACCTGGATGGTCCACTGCGGGCGCGCACGCCGCACGCGGGATGCGTGCAGCACCCCTCGGACCATGTCTGCCGCTAGGACCAGCACCGTTCCCATGGGCTCCACGACGATCCCCTCCGCTGGTCCGCCGTGGCGGCCCCGGGTGTGCAGGGCCACCTCCGCCTGGCCCGTGTGGGCAACCTGATGGACGGCCTCTTGGATGTTCACGCTGCCGCGTGTGGTCTCATCCAGGATCCAGCCGTGCACTACCCCGTAGCGCAGGGCGGCGCGTGCGGCCGCGTGCCCCACCGCGGGCAGCGCCCCGTCAGCGGGGCCGGGTCCAGGGTGTTGCCTGGGGCAACAACCTTCCCCGTTGCAGAGGCCCTGCTTCCACGCAGGGCTTGTCGCCAGTGGGACCCCCTTGGGCTGGCGCGGAGGCTGCCTAGCCTAGGGGTTGGGGCGTGGCGCTGTGCGCCACTACTGCCTTGGCGGGTGCAGTGCCCCGTCTGTGTGTGCGCAGCGCTCGCGGCCGGTCTGGGGGGTTCGGGCCGGTACCTGGTGTTGTGTCTCTCTCGTTTCCCCCTTCCCGCCCCGCGTGTTCCGCGCTGCGTGTGGCGGGCCGTCTCATCCGGGTGTCCCTTACCCTGGCTCGCTGGTACGCCATTCCACGCGGTCTGTGCGTTCTGCGCGCTCGGTCCGGTTGCCCTTCTGGTAGTCCCCGCGTGCCCCTTTCGTGTGTGTGCGCTCGCGCTCCCGCGGCGTCCGCCCCCCCCCCCCCCTGGGTGGTGTGGCGTGCGCACCTCGCGTGGTCCCGGCACTGGGCGCTGGTAGCGCCGTTCCACGTGGTCCGTGCCCCTCCGCGTGTCCTGCCCCGGTCCCTTGCTCCGTCTGGCGTTCCTTGGGGGGGGCGGTCCGGTCCCGGTTCCCCCCTACTTGGCTTGGGGTTGTGGGGGTGGCGGTAGGGCGTCCCCGGGGGGGGTGCCTTCTACTGTTGCGAGGGGCGTCTGGGGTCAGGCGCTCCCCCTCCCCCGACTGCCCGCCCACAAGGCGGGCTGTTGGGGTCCGCGATCCACGTGTTGTGGGCGCGGGCGTGCGGGTGTGGGGGCCCTTCTCTGTCCCCTCGGCCTGCACGCCCTGTGGGGGCTGCGCGCCGGGGGCGGGTCCATGGCGTTCGTGTGCCGGGGGGCGGGCTAGGGGGGGGGGGCGTGCGCCGTACCCCCCGTTTGTGCGGCCGGGGGGGCCTGTAGGGCGGGGGGTCGCTCTGCCTCGTTCCGTCCCTCTGCCTTCCCTGGGCAGGCAACAAAGCGGGTGTCACTGCCGTCGTGCTGTCCATCGGGGGCGTGGCCCCCCATACCACTCCGGTTCGTGCTCACCCGCCTTCCCTGGGCGCGATCTGTGCGGCGTCCTGGCGCGTTGGCGCGGGCTCGCTTGTTCTCCGCGGCCCCCGTGGGAGCCGGCGGCTGGGGCGGGGGGGGCGGGTCGCGCTCCGGCTCCTCTCTCGGCCGGGGGGGGGACCATCCCCCCTGCCTCAGGGGGTGGGGGCCGGGGCCCCCGCGGCTTGCGGGCCCCGGGGGGGTGGGGGGGGGGGGGTCGCGCCGCGGCCTCCCTGCTCCCCTTCTGGGTGGCGACCTGCGGTACTCAAACCTGGCCCCCCTCGTGTCGTCGGCACACTCCCTTCCGGCGTGCGCGTGGCGGGGTCGCAGTGCCGCCCCGGGGTTGGGGGGGGTGAGGGGCGGCCCGTGGACCGCCCCCCCGGGGGCCCCTGCAGACCTGAACCCCCCCTCTGCCCTCCCTGAGTGGGCTGTGGTCACAGGAGGGTCATGTGGGGCACGGCCCCCATACTGTTCCGTTGCGCGCGGCGCTCCGGCACGCTGGTGTGGGCCCCCCCCGCGGCCGCGACCCCCGCGGGAGCAGGTCCAGCCACATCCCCCCCCCCCGCGTCGCGGTCCCTTCCGGGGGGGGGGGGGCGTCCCCTTGGCTCCGGGGGGGCGGAGGGCCGCTCCTGTGGCTCCCTAGCTGGGGGGGGTGCGGGGGGGGGGGTGGGGGGGCCTCCCCCTGCCCCCCCGCCCCGTCGGGCGTCGGCCTGCCTTATGTTGCCCCCGGCGTGCCCCCCCGGGGTATACTCATGCCGTGGGGGTTGCCGAGCGGCCGCGGGCGTCGGGCGCGGTCCGGTCCGCCGCCGACGGGTCAGTGCAGCAGGGGGGGGGGGGGGAACCCCCCCGCCCTGGTTTGCGCCCCCGTCTTCCCCGGGCCGGCCTCTGAAAAGGCCGCTCCGTTTGCGCCGTCCTGGGCGTCGCCGGTCCGCTGTCGGCCGGCAGCAGGCAGGGCGTGTGGGCGCCTGCCTCGGCCGTGGTGCCCCCGCACCCCGGGTGCAGCGGCCTCTTCGGGGGGAGTGTTGGGCCGCCGTTTCTCCGGTCTGCCTCCGTCTGCTCTTGGGCCTGAGTGGGAGGGGGGGGGGGGTGGGGGGGGCCCTCTGGTCCCCTGGCGACGCCTCCCGACGGCCGGGGGGGGGCGCGGCATGGCGGTCCCGGCCCGGGGGGCCAGCCATCGGCTGGGGGGTCGCACCCTTCCCCCGCCCCCGTCTACCTAGAGCCCGACCCTCGTGCAGGCCCTCGCTGGGGCCCCTCATCCCCCCGGCCGTCGTTGCGCGGCGCTGGCCGGCCGGGGGCTGCCGTGAGGGCTAGCGGTCAGGGGTTAGCGGGCTGCGGCGCAGCAGGTTCCCCCCCGCGCTCGTTGTCTCCGCCCTCCCTCCCGCGGAAGGTGGCGCGCTCTCCTGCGTCATGCCGTACCGTGGGGAGGGCGTGGGTCGGGGGGCCCAGCTCCCCCCCTCACTTTCTCGCGTCCGCCGTCTGGGCCGTCAGCTGCGCCGCCGCTTGTGTGGGGGCAGGGGCTGTGGCGGCGGCGGGTTGCGCCAGCGGTAGCGCCAGTGGGCGAGGGCGCTGCGCAAGGCCCGGGGGAGCCAGTTGTTGGCGTCCGCATCCGTGATGCGGAGCACCGATCCCCCTTCCAGGAAGGCCGGCCACGTCGGCTCCCTGTCGGGCCACGCCGCCCGGATCACTGACCTGAGGACCCTCTCATGGTCCTCTGGGGCTGCCCACCCCCCCGGGGGTACCTCTCGGTTTCCTCCGTCTCTCCGGAGGAGCACGGCATCGAAGGGCCGGTTCCTCAACCCCCTGGTGGTCCCCTGGTTGGCCCAGCACAACCACCCGTACACCTCCCCCACCAGGGGGAGGGCCTCCTCCCCCAGAGGGTCCGGGACCGTGCCCCAGTCACGGTCCCACGGCCAGGCCCCCTCTGCCCCTTGCGCCGGCTCCCCTCGCTGCCCCCCCTCCGCCGAGGCCATCTGCGCCGGCTCCGCTCTCGGCGCGCGGGGGGCTGGCTGGTGCTGGGGTCGTGGGGGTTTGGGGGGGGACGAGCTCGCCGGCGTCAGGGTCGATGTTGTAGAGGTGGTGGTGGTGGTGGTGGTGGTGGTGGTGGGTGTGGTGCGCCGGCATCTGTTGGATGCCGGGGGGGATGCACCTCACCAGCTGCACGTCCGGCTGTGCGGGCGCCCCGCTCCCCGCCCCCCTCCCTTCGGCCCGCCCTCCCCCCCGGGCTCCCATGCCCCGTCCCGCCTGTCCCTTGGGGCCCGCAGCGCCCTTGCCCTTGCCCTTGGGCCCCTTTCCAGCCCCCTGCCCGTGCCGCGGGTCCCGCCCCCCGTCCCCCACGCCCTGGCCCGCCCGCTCACCCACCACCCCTCGCCCCGCCCCCTGCACCTGGGCTCCCTGCCCGCGCCCCTGCGCGCCCTTCCCGTGCCCTGGTCCCTTCCCGGCCCCCTGCCCTGAGTCGCGCCGTCTGCGGCCTGCGCTCTGCCCCCCCCCCGCTGCTGCGCCCTTGCTCCCTGCCGCGCGTGCCCTGGCCTGCTCCTTGCGCGCGCTCCTGGGCACTTCCCCTGTCGCCTCCTGCATCCCGCTCCGCGCTCCCGTGGCTGGCACGCAGCTCTGCCTGCGCGCCCTCCCCTCCTTCCTGGATCACGCGCCGGGCGTCCCGCTGTCTTTGCAGCTGCGGCAGCGTGACGCCCGGCGGCGAGCGCTCGGGCGCCGGGGGGCGGACGTGCCGCGCCCGCCCCGGGGGGAAGGGCTTGGGGGGGAACTGCTTTGGGGGGGCTGGTGCGGGTGTGGGTGGGGTTGGCGTGGGCGCGGTACTTCGCGCTCTCCCTGCCCACTGCTGCTGCTGCGGCGGCCGCCGGCGAGGCGCCCGTGGCCCGTGCGGGGTCCGTCCCCCGCTTTCGCGGCGTGCTGGGGGTCGCGGCGTGGCCGGCCGAGGCGGTGGCGCGGCCCGCCGGGGCCGCGGTCGCAACCCCTCGCGCGCCCTCCTCGCTCTCCCCTGCTGCTGTGGCGGCCGCCGGCGAGGCGCCCGTGGCCCGTGCGGGGTCCGTCCCCCGCTTTGGCGGCGTGCTGGGGGTCGCGGCGTGGCCGGCCCAGGCGGTGGCGCGGTCCGCCGGGGCCGCGGTCGCAACCCCTCGCGCGCCCTCCTCGCTCTCCTCTGCTGCTGTGGCGGCCGCCGGCGAGGCGCCCGTGGCCCGTGCAGGGTCCTTCCCCCGCTTTCGCGGCGTGCTCGGGGTCGCGGCGTGGCCGGCTGAGGCGGTGGCGCGGCCCGCCGGGGCCGCGGTCGCAACCCCTCGCGCGCCCTCCTCGCTCTCCTCTGCGGCTGCGGCAGCCCTCGGCGATGCGCCCAGTTCCTGCGCCGGGGCTACCCCCCGTGTCGGCGGCGTGCCGGGGGCCGCGGTCGGGGCCGCGGCGTGGCTCGCTGGGGCTGCGGTCTCAGCTTCCTGCGCGTCTGGGGCCCCCTCCCCGGGCGGGGCGGCAGGGCTTGCTGCTTGGGCGGCGGGGGCGGTCACCTGGGCTGGCTCAGGCTCCCGGGCCGGCGGCGGCGGCCCGACCAGCACCGCCGCCTCCGTCAGCCTCCGCTCCTCGCGCTCCGCGAGGGTCTCCCCCGTCCACTCCGGGGAGGCGGGGGAGCGGGAGCGGGATCGGCGGTGGTGGCGGTCGTCCCGCTGGGGGGAGCCATCGGAGTGTGCCATCACTGTTATCCTGGTAGGCATGCGTGGTGGCAGGCGCGCCCTTCCCACTACCTCCTGGTGCATCAGTGCCGTGCCGTGGGCAGTGCCGTCTGGTGCTCTGCGGGGGGGAGGGGGGGAGGGGGTGGGGCGCCGGCTGTGGTGTCAGCCCCGCACGGCCGGGGGCCGGCGGCCATCCATCGGCATTGGAAGGGGAGGCGGGGGAGCCACGCGGTCCACGCGTCGCGCCACAGCTCCCAGTCTGGGGCGGGGCCCAGGGCTCTGGGCCCCCGGGGGTCGTCGGGTGGTGTCGGGGGGAGCCGCACTACGTGGACCCCCGTAACGGCGGTGACCTCCTGTGTTCGCAGGAAGGTGTGTACTCCGTCCCGCGCCGCGGGCGCCGGGGGGGGGGGGCGGGGTACGGGTGCTGCCCCGTAGAGGTGGGTGGGGCTGATCCCTAGGACCCGCCCCGGGTCCCCGTGGGTCGCGACGACGAGGAGGAGCAAGGGGGTGCCAGGGCACTCTTGCCAGAGGACCTGCCCCCTGTGGTGGGCACCCCTGGTTCTGGAGAGGGGGGGGGACAGGTGTGGGTTAGCCCAGCCGCGGGGCGCGTGCGTCGCCGGCGGGAGGGCGGGGCACCAAGTTGGCTCCCTGGGGAACGCCTCGCATACGATGGCGTACGGGGGGGTAGGCCTGGTGCTGTCGTACACCGGGTTGGTCGGCCGGGGGCGGGCGGACGCCTCGTCCGCGCCTTCCAGGAACACCGTGATCTCGCCCATCTCCAGGTCCTCGTCCGGTGGGTGTAGAAGGTGGAGCGCCGCATCCAGCTCGGACACTCCCCCCGGGTACGTGGCCCGCGCCTGGTTCAGGTACGGGGCCGAGTCCCCGGGGTAGCGCGTCCTGAGGGCGTGCAGCAGGGCTGGAGCGCTGCTGCGGAGGGACATGGCAGACCCTGCTCCCGTCAGCCGCAGGGTATCCCCCATGGACAGGGGCCGGCCCGGCCGGTTGGACTCGCGCCACTCCATCCAGTGCCCGTAGAGGGCCACCTCCGGGCTGATGAGCCCCGGCTGGACGGCGTCCACGATCCGGTGCATCGCCGGGAGCAGCGTAGGGGCCCCCGCTCCGTTCAGGGCGCGGACGGCCGGGAGGGCGGTCTCGTTGAGGAAAGCCCTCGCACTGCCCGTCAGGTCACACCGTGCGGCAGCGTGCGCCTCGTGCGCCTCCGCCACTGCGTCCGTCACCAGGCCCCGGACGGCCGCCTTCTGCGCTTTGCGGCTGGCCCTGGTGTGTCCCGGCCCATCCCCCCGTCGGCGTGGCATGGTACTGCGGGCTCTGCAAAGAGCGGCGGCGGCTGGGGGTCAGGGCGCGAACACGTGCGACAGGTGCGCAACGGATGTGGGGTCCCGCAGGTGCACGTGGATCCACAGAAGGGCAGAGCCCGCGGGGCCCGCGCGTTCGTGTGAGGGGGGGTGTGCCCCCTCAATGCGCCGGTGCAGGGCCTCCTCCCCTGTGCGCCTGCGCGGGCCTGCGGGAGGTTCGGGCCAGGGGCACGCGGCCACCTGGGCGCACCGCGCGCACCTGTTGGCGCCTGTCGACGCTGCGGAGGACACCGTGTCGCATTCCCCGCAGAGCCGGCAGGTGTGTGGGAGGTGGGCGGGCGGCGACCAAGGGTCGAGATGGAGGAGCCAGAGGTCGTCCCACCTCTGTCGGAGGGGGTCCCGGATCTCCAGCAGGCGGGCGCGGACGCGGCGCCGGTAGTCCCTGCCAAGCGTCTTCCGCTGGACCTCCCGCCACGTGTCGTCGGGGAGGATCCCGTGGTCGTGGAAGGCGGCGATGAGGTCGTCCCAAGCCGGGCGGGGGTGCCCCTGGGGGGGGTTTGCCATGTACACGTGGCGCCCGGTCAGGTGGGGCGCCAGCGCATCCCATCGGCACCTGTTCGCGGTGTCTCGGTGGAGGAGGGCCAGCAGGGTGCCGTGCGCGACTGCCTCCCATCCCACTCGCAGCCCTTCGCAGCCGTCCAGCTCCTGGCGCAGCGCCGCTGCAATGTCGGTGGGGAGCATGAGGAGCAAGGGCCCCTGGGTGTCCCCCAGCCGGGACAGGGCGTCGTCGTATACCGGCCCCCCAGCTTTGAAGTGCGCCACGGCGAGCTGGGCGGCCCCGCCCTCTGGGGGGTGCCACCGGACGGTGGCCGCAGCGTGTCCCCATGTGCGTATCTCCGTAGCCCGGAGTACGTTGGCGGCGTGAAGGACGATGCGGGGGGGGATGGGTGTCCTGACGAGTGAGGACACGTCCGCAGTCCATCCCGTGTGCGGCCCCGGGGCCGCCTGCAGCCATTCCCCCGTCGCCGCGTCCCACGGGTGGTCAGGTCCCGCCCCGCAGATCACGGTGGGTCTCGGCCGGGTGTCCGGCCCCCATCCCTTGAGCGGGATGGCGGCGTACCGTTGCGCAGGGGTCTCCGGGGCGCGCGTGGCGGCGCACCACCGGCCCCACTCGCGCGCCCATTCCTCACCCACGATGCGCGCCTCCCACGCGGTCATGGAGCCGCGCCCGATGATCCACGGTGGGAAGAGGGCGTCTTGTAGGTGCTTCGAGAACCCCCCCGGCAGGTCCTGGTACGGCTGGGGGCCCTCTTGGGGCGGGCACTCCAGAGCGCCATTCACGACACGGAGGGAGGCTACGAAGTCCTTGTCAGCGCGCGGGGGAGGGGGAGGGTGGTCGCCCTCCGCCGCAGTGAGCCACCGGTGTGCCCGGGCCGCCGCGCTTTGGGGCTCGCGGAGGAGTTGCTCCAGCCGGTGGTTGCAAAGCTCCCATGCGAAGTCCCCCAGCCGGAGCATGTGGTGGAGGAAATCGTCCACAGAGGTCCCTCCCGGCGGGTCGTAGCGGGCTATGGCGCGGAGCTGCGCCTCCGCGTCCTCGGGCTCCAGTCCGGAGCAGAAGACTTCCGTCCATGTGGCGCCTGCGGAGCGCCACGAGGCCACCCACAGGGCTTTGTCCCCGGGTGGGAGGTGGCGGGCCGCCTCGTGTACCGCCTGGCGGTAGTGGGGCCAGAGGAGCTTTGAGTGGGCGCACCCCACGTGCATGTGCACCGGGGTCTCCTCCGGGCCGCCGCATAGGAGGCACGGTTGTGGGACGATGGCGACACTGGAGAGCCGCTCCTTACGGACGCGGAGCCTGCGCTGCACCGGCGTGTGGCCGTCTTGGGCCCGCAGCGCCCGGCGGTTGGTGGCCGTCGCAGTGAGGTCCCGGGCGTGGACATAGGCTGTTGCGTGGGCCGCGCCCAAAGGTGTGTGTCCCCGGTGCGTCAGCGCATGGTCCGTCTGCGCCCGCTGCGCGACCTCGCCGAGCACCCGCATCGTGGGGGGCCGTAGATCGAGATGGCCAACACAGCCGGCGACAATGAGTTGGGCGTGGCCAGGGTCCGGGGGCGTGTTCTGCAGGACGGTGTCCTGGGACGCCGCCCAGTCCGCCTTGTGCAGTAGGGCGTCGCTGTGGTGCAAGGTGGCTCGGACCTACCAGAACGGGTGTCCGGCGTGTTGCCCTCGCGCGCACAGGCTGTCCTGGAGCCACCGCAGGGGTATCTGGTTGACCACCTTCGCTGCGCCCGCGGGGACCCCCGTGGTCTGCTCGCGATCTGCGTGCCGCAGGAGGTGGAGGATGACTTTGGGGTCCACCGTGTGGACCCATGGCAAACGCCACGACCCACACCCAGGAAGGGCATACCACGACGGGGGGACCAGCACCGCCCCACCCCAACCGAAAGCCCCACGACTCCCGGGGGCGCACCCCCCAACACACACCACCGAAGCAAGCATCGGACGCCGTACGGATCACACCGGCGCACACCCACCAGCCACCGGAAACCACACTGGGAATGGAGGGCACACCTACACGGGGAGAACGGGCCACACCCACAGAGGAAGCCGCAGGGAACGCCGCCGCACGGCGCACCACCACGCCCTCAGCGCCAGACGAAGACCCCCGCCGCCACAAGGGCCACCTCACAGGCACCGGAAGAGGACGAAGGCACGGCCACAGCAACCAGGACTGGGGACCGAAACCCCCAGAGGACACGGGACCAAGGCACAGGCCCCCAGGGAGGGCAACCCGAAGGACCATCACGCGGTCGACCTACCCGACCCACCAGCCCGAGCGGCACGCCCAAGCCCCCACAGCACGGACCCAGCGAGACAACCACACCTAACCGCACTCCCCAGCCACCAGCCAGCCACACTCCGGCCCGCACTCCGCACCACGACACAGGCCAGGCTGACCTCCACTGACCCACCGCGGCACAACGCGAGACCACGGCACGCCGCACCACAGAGCGCCACAGTGCAACGCGCCACAGCACAACGCGACGCGACGCGGCACAGAGCGGCACAACACGACACAACTGACCCTAACCTGAAGGACTAACCGAAGCAAGCCACCGCACACCCTGGAAGGCGCCGCACCAGCACGCCACACACCAGCACCGCAGGCCACACAGGGGGCCACAGCGCGCCTGGCAACAACGGTGGCGGACCACGCAGAAGGTTAAAACCGGCACCGCAGAGGGGAAAGGACACGAACAACCCCAGCCCCCTAACCCAGAGCCACAAGCAGCCGCCTGGCGCACCAGCCCAGCCGGCAGAGCCAGGACCTAACCCGGCAAGAAGGGGCGCCGTGCCCACCGTGTACATAGCCCACCCGACCCATGGGGCCGGAACACGGCCAAACAGAAAGCAACTGACAACAGCAGCACGGAAGACAACACTGAATGCGGGCCAGTGCGTGCGCCAGCCAGGGGAAGGCAGAGGGAGGAACAGGCAGGCCCCCCCCCCGTAAAAAAAAACCAAAAACAGAGGGGGGAGGGGGGGGGGCGCGAAAACAGCCCACAGCCACCAAACCGCCCGCCAACACCACCAGAGGCGGCCAAACCCCCCCCCAGAAGGCACCGAAGACAGGACCCCCAAACAGGCACAGGGGGACCACCCAGCCAAAACCGGCAACACCAAGCGAGGAACAGCGGCCCACCGGGAAAAGGGACACCGAAACCAGCAGACACACACCACGAAAAAAAAAAGGAGCCAGCAGCCCAGCCCAAAAGAAAGGGGATGGGGGGACAGGGACCACAAGGCCCGGGACAGGGACACCAAGCAAAAAAAAAAAGCGCAAAAAACACACCCCGACAACCCAGCCAAGAAGGGCTGGGCACAGCCGAGAACCGGGCCCAGCACACACGCCCACACCGCACGCCAGAAGCGGAAAGGGCGGGGGGCAAGCGGGGCGCCCATGCAACCACACACGTCCCATAAGCAGGCCGAAACCGAAACCCAACCACGAACACGACAAACAGCCGACACTAGAGGGACAACACCACAAACTGTGCCCAAACACACCCACCCAAGACCCCAGCCAGGACTGGCGGGGTTAACGAAACCCACACCCAACCGCAAACCGGACCCAAACACAAACGCCACACAACAGTAGGAAACCCAGTGCCCACAGCCCGGGCACTGAGGCAGCCCGTGCCATGCAGCTGACCCGGCCAAACGAGATCCGGAGACCGGGGGTAAGGCTGCATCCTAAGGCCTGCGCTGCTTTGGGACTCGAGGCGGAGCGTGCGACACCCAAGCGCCTCGGAACCCTAGTACCAAGAACATGCATGCATGCCTTGGGAACGGGATACGCCAGGAAGTCCGGTGAACCCCTAGGGTTCCGCCCAAAGGAGGAAACATGCGCAAACACGGGGGCACACCCTCTCGGCGAGACAAGCAGGTCACGCTGGCGGCGATCAGCCCTCCGGGTGTTGCCCGGGGCCGCTTTGTTCGGGGCCAACAGTCAGGTCTAGCGGGATGTAAGCCGCCTCCCCTCTTCACGCGCGGAGCCTCTTCCTGTTCGTCGCAGGGGCGACGCCAGGGGGAACCATGGGGCGCCTCTCCACGACCGAGTGCACCTAGCTACCTACCTACCTGTCCCAGGGGGGGTGGGCCTTCCACCGTTGTGAGGGGCATCTGGTGTCAGGCGCTGTCCCTCCCCGGGCCGCCCGTCCCTTCTGGCGGGCAGCCAGGGTTCCGCAACCCGTGGTTCCCGGGCGCGGTTGGTGTGGGCTTGGGGACCCAGGACCGGTCCCACAGCGTGCGCTCTTGCGA
The DNA here is from genome assembly GCA_964036045.1 of Eutreptiella sp. 'Long Island Sound 2002'. Classification (NCBI taxonomy): domain Eukaryota; phylum Euglenozoa; class Euglenophyceae; order Eutreptiales; family Eutreptiaceae; genus Eutreptiella; species Eutreptiella sp. 'Long Island Sound 2002'. The sequence continues at coordinate 116,305,198 of OZ038379.1, forward strand.
GCCGTCGTTGCGCGCTGTGGGGGTGGCGGGAGGGCGTCCCCGGGGGGGGTGCCTTGCGCCGTTGTGAGGGGCGTCTGAGTTCAGGCGCTCTTCTCTGCCGGCTGCCCGTCCTCTGGGCAGGCTGTCGGGGTCCGCTACCCACATGCTTTGGGGACGGGTGTGCGGGCGTGGGGGCCCAGCACTGTCCCTTTGGCTTGCATGCCCTGCAGGGGGCTGCATGCCGCGGGGGTGGTGGGAGACCGTCCCGGGGGGGTAGGCCTTCCACCGTTGTGAGGGGAATCTGGTGTCAGGCGCTGTCCCTCCCCCAGCCGCCAGTCCCTCGGGGCGGTCAGCCAGGGTTCCGCGGCCCGGTCTGTGGTTCCCGGGTGCGGTGGGTGTGGGCGTGGGGACCAAGCACCGATCCCACAGCGTGCGCTCTTGCGAGCCATCGTTACGCGCTGTGGGGGTGGCAGGAGGGCATCCCCGGGGGGGATGCCGTTCGCCGTTGTGAGGAGTGTCTGTTTTCAGGCGGTCTCCCTCCCCCAGCTGCCCGTCCTCTGGGCGGGCTGTCAGGGTCCGCTACCCACGTGCTGTGGGCGCGGGTGTGCCTTGTCGGGGCCCAGCACTGTCCCTTTGGCTTGCATGCCCTGTGGAGGGCTGCGTGCCGCGGGGACGGTGGGAGGCCGTCGCTGGGGGGTTGGCTTTCCACCGTTGTGAGGGGCGTCTGGTGTCAGGCGCTGTCCCTCCCCCGGTCGCCCGTTCATTGGGGCAGGTAGCCAGGGTTCCGCGACCCGTGTTTCCCGGGTGCGGTCGGTGTGAGATAGGGGCCCAGCACCGGCCCCACAGCGTGCACTCTTGCGAGCGGTCGTTGCGCGCTGTGGGGGTGGCGGGAGGGCGTCCCCCGGGGGGGTGCCTTGCGCCGTTGTGAGGGGCGTCTGAGTTCAGGCGCTCTCCATCCCCAAGCTGCCTGTCCTCTGGGCTGGCTGTCCAAGTCCGCTACCCACGTGCTGTGGGCGCGGGTGTGCGGGCGTGGGGGCTCAGCACTGTCCCTTTGGCTTGCATGCCCTGCGAGGGGCTGCGTGCCGCGGGGGTGCTGGGAGGCCGTCCGGGGGGACATTGGCCTTCCACCGTTGTGAGGAGCGTCTGGTGTCAGGCGCTGTCCCTCCCCCGGCCGCCCGTCCCTTGGGGCGGGCAGCCAGGGTTCCGAGGCCCGGTCCGTGATCCCGGCCGCGTTTGGTGTGGGCGTGGGAACCCAGCAACGGTCCCACAGCGTGCGCTCTTACCAGCCGTCGTTGCGCGCTGTGGGGGTGGCGGGAGGGCGTCCCCGGGGGGGGTGCCTTTCGCCGTAGTGAGGGGCGTCTGAGGTCAGGCGCTCTCCCTCCCCCGGCTGCCCGTCCTCTGGGGGGGCTGTCAGGGTCCGCTACCCACGTGCTGAGGGCGCGGGTGTGCGCGTGTGGGGGCCCAGCACTGTTCCTTTGGTTTGGATGTCCTGTGTGGGGCTGCGTGCCGCGGGGGTGGTCGATGGCCATCCCGGGGGGGGTGGCCTTCCACTGTTGTGACGGGCGTCTGGTGTCAGGCGCTGTCCCTCCCGCGACCGCCCGTCCTTTGGGGCGGGCGGCCAGGGTTCCGCGACCCGTGTTTCCCGGGTGCGGTTGGTGTGGGCTTGGGGACCCAGCACCGGCCCCACAGCGTGCGCTCTTGCGAGCCGTCGTTGCGCGCTGTGGGGGTGGCGGGAGGGCGTCCCCGGGGGGGGGGGGTGCCTTGCGCCGCTGTCAGGGGCGTCTGAGTTCAGGCGCTCTCCCTCCCCCGGCTGCCCGTCCTCTGGGCGGGCTGTCGGGGTCCGCTGCCCACGTGCTGTGGGCGCGGATGTGCGGGCGTGGGTGTGCCACCCGTTCTTGGGGCGGGCGGCCGGGCGTGGGTGCGTGTGGTGTGTGTGGTGCCTGTCCGGTGTTTTTGTGCTGGTGGGTGCTTGGTGGTGCGGTGTGTGCCGTGGTGCCGTGGTGCGTGGTGCTGCCTCCCTTCGTCTGTCTCCCTGGTGCCCGCCTCTCTTGCGCTACCTCGTGGTGTTGTGCTTGCCGTGGCTTGTGGCCGTGCCCCCTTCACCGCGTGTGTCCCTCGCTCGGCTGCTGGCTACTCTCCTTCTTCCTTCTTTGTTGCGGCGCTCTCTACCCTTTCCTCTACTCTCTGTTGGCCCGCCCTCCTCCCTGGGTTGCATTTTTCCCTGCCTCCGCCCTTGTGTTTGTCTCGGTTTTTTCCTTTGCCTACTTCCTCGTTCTCGGGGTACTCCTCCTTCTCTCCTTCTTGGTGCTGCGAGACAAAAGAAGGGTGGGGGTGTGGGCCATTGCGGGGGTGGCGGTACCGACGATGACGTAGCTGCGGCGGCGGTATCTCCTAACGTGGTTTGTGTGTGTGTGGTGGTGTCGCGGTTTTTCTCCATACCACTTGCTCGGCCTTGGCGACCTATGAGAGCGTGGGTGGGGATTGGGTGTTTGGTCACAAGGTCACAAGGTGTCGTTGCCTTGCTTGCTCTTGCTTGTCGCATTCCTCGCTCTTGCTTGTGGGCACCTGGCATACCTCTTGGTCTTCTCGTATGTGCGTGTTTCTTCGCGGTGGCATGCACTCATACCATCCATTTTTATTTCCGCGGTGTTGGTGGCCTCTTGGTGCGTGACCGTTTTTCGTCTTCTTCACTCCGTCTCGGTCCCGGTGTGATTTGTTGTGGACTTTTGCTCTGTAGGAAGGGCCCTGTGGGGGGGAGACAGTGTGGGGGGGGCGTTGGTGGTGGTTCCTTTGTTTTTTTGTGCGCGGGCTGGGTGGTGTGCCGTGTATCCCTCCCCTTCCCTGCTCTATCCCTTCTTCTCCTTGGCTTCCGGCGCCCTACTTGCTTGTTCATGCTCTTGTGGTTCTTCTGTTGGCGGCGGCCTTGGTCGTTCGTGTTTTCGATACCTGGTCGTGTTGCTTGCATTGGCGCTCTGGTGCCCTTGGTGCTGGCGTGTGGCTCCCTTCGTGCTTTTGTGCACTTGCGTTCTTTCCCCGCTTCTTTCTCTCTTCTAGTCCCTTCATACCTTTTTGCCACCCCGCGTCGTCTCTTATTGCGTGTATTCATCCGGTTGCGTGACATACCTTGCTTTGCTTGCGGCGCCTGGGTTGTGTGAGTGTTGGCATACCTTTCACTCCATATGCGGGCGTGTGGGGGTGGGCATGGCTCTCGGCTACACCTCTTTGGTTACCTTCGTTCCTTGGCGCGGTTATCGTTGTGCTTTTCTCGCCTGCGTGCCGCGGTGTGGCATGTAACATACCTGTACTTGTGTCGGCGCACGGGTGCTCTTGGTGGTGGTGTGTGGCTCCCTCCTTGCCTATATCTTGCTTTGCTTGCGGCGGCATATATGCGCGAATACGGGCGGCATACCTTTTGCTCCCTATGTAAGCGGGCGTGTGGGGGTGGGCATGTTTTCTCTGCTACACCTCTTGGTTACCTTTATTGGCGTGGTTATCGTGGTGCTTTTCTCGTTTTCGTAGCGTACCGTAGCGCGGCATGTAACATACTTGCACTTGCATCTCGGCGGCCGGGGCGGTTGTTTTTGCTTGTGCATGTTTGGTTTTTGTTTTTTTGTTTTTGTGTGTGTCGTGCTTTTCCTTGGTTGTGTGTTGCTCCCTCCGTGCGTTCTTCATTTCATTCTTGAGGGGGGGACAAAGGGAGCCCACTCTTCCACTCAGCACCTCCTGGGTAGCCTGATTCAGGATCCCCAAGGAGGATGAACAAAATATGCAAAAACAACAAGACATGGGTAAGGCCCATTGGCTGTCAAAGCCTACCCTAGTGGGGGGGTTGTCACTCTCCAACCCCGGCACTACAGGACCCCAGAGGCGGGTGTCTAGTGCCTACACACTCACTCTCCATCCTCCCCCAATGTCCCGAATCAACCCCACTTGGGGCGGGAGATAGCCCCACCACACCACCGTAGGGGGAGTGGTGGTCCTCGGTGCCTATAAGACTTAGGCTCCAGAAATTCTGTGGAAAAAGGGGTAAAGTGGTAAATCGCCCATACCACCTCAGGATCCCACATCCCAAAGGGAAACAAGGGTAGTTGCAGGTAGCCAAGACCTTCACCCTGACACACGTATAGGGGCAGGACCCAACTCCACACGGGCTCTGAGACCTAGCATGGGAAGCAGGGCACAAAAACAGGCAAACCCAAAAATCAGAGGTTATCCACTTCAAGACACTCTCCCGCCAAGGCAAAGGGGACTCGAAGGATTCCATGTGGGCACATCCAAAGGGCATCAGTCAAACATTATGCCCACCAGATATCCGAGTCTGTCTTCCTGATACCGTGTCACTGTCAGAAGTCTGGTAGGCTGCGCACTTTGGTGAAATTCCCCTTAAGTGAAAAACAAGGGGGAAAAGAATGCAAATAACTCCCGCATAGGGTCAGCCTAAGGTCCGGGGAAGTGCATGCACAAAGGATCTGGAAAGGAGTTGATTGTCCCAAAGGGGCTGGCCCTACCTCCCCCTCAGGTTGGAGCAAGGCAACAAACTCCAATAACCACTTTTTGAGGTCATTTTTGGGGGACCTCAAAAAGGGATTAGGCATACATTCATGAGTCAGATTTGAAGTCAAAATTGAGGTGACATATGGGTTTGGTCCGATCCCATAAGGGTAGGCCATAACCCAAACTTCTCAAATATGAGGAATAGACACTGATGAGAGGCCATGGGTGAAATATTGGCCCAAATCCAGAAGATGGCCCAACTTTCCCATGGCCCAGAAGTGACCTCATGAAATTTGGAATTTTCAACTAATTTCCAGAGAAAATTCAAAACAGTGAACCTATGTCCCAGTAACCTTCCAACAAATGCTCAATACAAAGTGGAGAGCACCATTGAAACATAGAAAACGACCCCAAGGTCCAACTCCTCATGGGTTCTTTACTGTTTACCCGCCAAGTAACTACTACTTTCACCCTTCTTGTCCCTTCATACCATTTTGCTTTTCCGCGGCGGTGGTGGCCTTGTTGTGCTTGCGGTGGCATGTATGTACGGGCACACCTTTCGTTCCCTATGTGTGCGGCGTGCGGGGGTGGGCATGGTCACTCGGTTACACCTCTGGGTCTTCCTTGTCGGTGCGTTTATCGTCAGGCTTTACTTGGCGGCGTAGCATACCGTTGCACGGCATGTAACATACTTGCATCTCGGCGGCCGGTGTTGATGTTGTTGTTTGTGTGTGTTTTGTATTTGCTTGTTTTCTTTTGTTCTTCATTGTGTGTGTGTTCCCTTTCTTTTTCCTCCCTTGTGGTTGGGGCGCGCACAAGTCCCTAGCGCCTAGAACACGCACTTTGGTAGGTGTTTTGGGGCACGCAACCCTCAACTTCGTCGCCGTCGCGACTCTGTTGTTCGTAGTTTTCTGTGAGTGTCCCAAATGTTGCGACCTCGCCAAACAGCGGCATAAAGCTTTTTGGGGGGTTTCTGAGGTCGGAAAAAATAATTTTTCCGTTGAATTCTGCTGCCTTTACGTCTTTTTCTTGGTTTTTATGTTTTTTATGCTGATCCAGCCTTGGGGCCCTTTGATCCTCTTCTGCATGGCCTCCATCCGTGATTCCCTAACTGGTGAGTAACTTACCCTGAGGACTATGGCTTGGACACTGAAGGTCTGGCAGCCCAATCTTGCAGCCAAGTTGGAGTATGTCGACGACCTTGGACTCCTTGACACCTGATGTCCTTGCCAAGTATTTCGGTGTGCGGTTGGGTAGACGTTCTTACCAGTTGACAGTGGGAACTAATTATTATGTGTGTGTTTCACATTTGTGGGCACTCTTGCATCATAGCATGCCATGGCCCTTGAGTGGCCTTTGTCTGCATCGCTGTCTCCGTGGCCCACGAGTGGCCTCTGCAGCTGCCCCAAAGCAGATAAAGGGGCTAGTTTCTCTTTTGTTGCTGGTCGGTGGCCTTTTTAGGCCTTGAAGTTGACTGGTGGCCGTGAAGGGCCTTGTTTTGAATGCTTGGACGTTTTTGCCCAAAAGCAGATAAAGGGGCTAGATCCGGTGTCCACAGAGGCCAAGCATGCCTCCGGGGCTTTCTATTGTTCGCCGGCGGCTTTGCTTGTCCCCAGGGGGACAGCCAAGCCCCCTGGGTCGACGCCGTTGTGTGCATCCCTGTCTTTTTTTGGTTATAAGGTTAAGGTAAGGTATACAGTGTGGCCTAGGATTGGCGTAGGATCAGTGCAGCTTTGTTTTGTTCGTTCGTCGTCGTCGTCGAGTTTCGTCGAGTTTCATCGCGTTTCGACGCGTTTGTTGTTTCGTTCGTCGAGTTTTGCTCCCTTTGGAGCTTACGAAACCTGTTTTTACCATCCATCCTGGGCCCTGCTGCCTTCTTTTGGCAGTTTGGGTGTTTCATGTCATGGTGGCCGGGGGGCAGGTGCGTGGGCTTGTAGGGTGGTCTAATCTCGGTTCGTTTTTGGATGAGTCGACGTCCGTCGACTCGATTTCACTCTTCTTTCTTCGAGTTGGTTCGAATTGTGCTCCCTTTGGAGCTTGGGATAAGTTTTGTGTGAAAAATCGGGTCATTGGTTGTCATTGCCTTGAGGTGGTTTGTTGGCTACCCCCCACCCCACCAAGGATCAGATTGTGCACTTGTTTGGGCTTGTTGGTGTTTATTTGTGCTCGCCGTGAGTGTTTGGAAGCACAGGAAGTAAGGCAGTGACAACTAACCACCTTTTCTTTTGGGTGGGAGGGGGCTAGGAAACCCTCCTCACACCAACATCTAATATAAGTTGCAGTAGAGGAACTATGATCACAATGACCCTAGGAGAAAATAAGAGAAGCCTTCAGCCTAAGGCTTAGGCTCGGATTTTAACTGAGATAGCCTTATGCCAAGTGCTGAGGCTCCTGTTTGTACTCCTCCCAGAGAGCAAAGGGTTATTTATTGCTTTGATCACCCCCCACCAAGTTTCGAGCCTAGGTAGCCGATCCTGGGGGGTGTAAAAACCTGTGTTAAAAAACTTCCCTACAAACGAGGGAGGTGGGGAGAGGTAACACCAACTAATAACCTCCAGGCAAAAGCACCACTGATGGTGCAGCACTGTAGGTGGCAATGAACCCAAGGAGAGTTGCGTTGGGTGCAGACGTGCACGAGGCACTTGGACTTAGACCCCAGGTCCAAACCTCATCTAAGAGATTTTACACTGTGTCATATGTCACATGTGTGCAAGTTGGGTCTAGTAGGTTAGGGTGTTGCGAAGGAACCCTCCCAGCTTGTGGGTGTAACAGGAACCCCTACCAGCTTGTGGGTAGTCAGCACCCTAGCCACGCCAGATGTTTAGTAGGAACCCTCCCAGGCTTGTGGGCTATGGGAACCCTCCTAGAATTGTCGGTAGAAACTAACTTAGTTCCTAAACTCTGGTACCTAACTTTAATCCTCTAATGGTTTTGATTTTCTACAACAGTGTGCTGAAAGCCACTTTCCCTTCTGCAAAGCACCGATTTCTGGGCACTGGCCTTGCTCGGTTGCAAAAGGTGAAAGACGGAAAGGGAGAGAGAGAGAGTGAGAGAAAGAGTCATTGTTTGGGGCTATGGGAAAATCAGTTTGCCCTGCCCTTTTTTGTTTGGTTTGCTGTCAATCAGTCGCACTGTTGGCACCGCACTGCACATCCCTGATCCACTGCACTGTCTCTCTAGTCAGCACTGATGCCGCCCGCACTTGTTTGTCCTTCCCTCCCTTCAATGGCCATTTCTCAGTACAGATCTGCCACTTGGCGTCGGCACTGCCATCTCAGGTCTTTTCTGACTGTTTGTACAGTTTTGGCCTTCATCAGGGCCATCTGGGGCTGGCCGAGCCCTGCTGCCACTCACAGCCCCGTCCCCAGTGGAATCGGAAAATTTTACATTCAGGTACTTCAGTTTAGTGACCCTGGCCCAGGGTTACAGGTGCCTGGTAGCAATTTTTCTGCCTTTTGGCAGGGCCATTCCTCTGTTTTTGGCCCACAGAGCAGGTCAGTCCTACCCATCAAAACCCACTTTGGGGTGCCAAAAGCTAAATGCACTGTTTTGTGGAGTTTGGAGCTCAGCCTTGTTCTTTGGCTCCACAACTATGAACGGACACCCTAATCAGAGATTTTGGGGTGATCTGAGCTCGGTTGGTGGAGACATCAGAAAAACTCCCCCCCCACAGCCCATGATTAGCTTCATCAGATCATGCATTTTTGAATCTCACATTCGTTTTTCAGAAATCAGTTCTGATTTTCAGCCACCCCCTTGAAATTCAGCTTAGTGGGGGGGTTGCTGAGTGTTGTGCCTTTGCGTGGGTAGTAGAGCCACTACTAGCTCTAGGCTTCTCTTCCCATGTTCTTGTGTTTTGGTGAGGAGAGAAGCCATGTCAAGCTCCTAGGCGGCCTTCACCCCTTGGAACCCCTCGCCTTGGGGAAGTAGTTAATTCTACACGGCCTAGGTTGCAGCAGTCCCCCTATCTCCCTGGTAGGTCGGGCCCGAATATGCCGTAGTGGCGTAACCCCATTCTGTTCCCCTTCGGGGTTGCTCTTAACCCACATTTTCTATTTTTTTTTTGGCACTCGCTTGTCTTGTTGTGGTTTTTTCGGCCACGACCCCATGGTGTGCCCCCCCTTTGGTTGTGTCCTAGTGGGGGGGTGTAACCAGACAAGCGCGCGCGTTCGCATCGCAGATACATAAATGTAGTAATTGTTGCATATTTGTTGCTATTTGTGCATATTCATTACTTCATTACATACACATTTAGATTCCCCAATGATACAATGATGCTCTATGCCTCTGTCTGTTTCTCATGCACCATTTTCGGTTTAATGTAACTGTCTGGTGGTCCCAAATTTAACTGGTTAGGCCTAATTGCGGTAGCCAGTTGCGGCGCGCTACCATCTCTGTTGGGCAGTGAAGTCAGGGGTGACCACGGTATGAAAACTAGAGATGCCGGCGGAACCTACATGGGCGCCCATGCAGCGGCGCCGCATCAAAGGGAATGTACATGCTGTGTAGTCGGTGGATCTGTCCATTTTTTGTTTCTATGCGCGCTCATGACCTCCATTGCGCGAGGCCTCGCGCAAACATCACTAAAAATTTAATGTTTCTCATGCGCCATTCCGTGCGCGAGGCCTCGAGCATGAAACTACAGTTTGTTCCAGAACATTTGGACATTTCAAGATTGACGGGTGTAGCCATATCCAAATTTATTCCTTAATAGATGCATTTCCATTAATTGATCCTGCTAACGGTTCAAAGCCCTAGATTATCGTCTTAAGGTCAAAGTCGTCTTACTCAACTCAACCCTATTCAATCTGTCAATTGAACAGAATTGAATAAAATTGCACATTGACAAAATTGAACACAGAGCGCGCCGACATTTTGCGCTCGCGCGCTCAGTCAAAAAGACGCAAATAGATGTCATGTAGAGCCACAGACAGCTTTAAAGCTCATAAAAGTTGAGGATTTCACAGTGTCTGGTGATAAAATACAATCCTGTTCATGTAGGTTAATTGTGTGTTGCCCAAAATTGCTGTGCGCACTATTGACCGTGGTGCGCGCTACTCATGTTCAATTTTTATGTGTAGATAATGGCCTCTCGCAACATCTATAACCCTCATTGACTCCATGATTTCCTAGTAAATGCAACACGTGCAACTTCCATCTTTGATGATGACGTTGTTGACGTGCTTGCAAACTTTTTCATACAAACACCACGATACCGCAACCTTCTAAAGAAGGTGTGTGATACGGCCCATGGTGGTAATATCGTTCAACGTTGTACAGAAGAAGCGTTGACCGACCATGGTACGCTTATTTGCACACCTATACGCGCGGTAGAGCTCATTGTCGATTTAAGGATGCCACGTACGAGGTATCCTATCCTACAAGAGTTCATAAGTGACTTCGGTCACGAATTTACCCAAAAGCTCCGTGTACAATGGTCTCCACGCTTACCTTCGTTGAAGTCCGTGAACGATAAGTGGACGGAATTGTGTAGTGAAATGCGGCTATATATAGCTCTATAGAGCCTCCAAAACTTACTACACAAGACGGAGCTATTAGGATATCATGGAGTATCCTAGAGGTCGTCAAATTTATACAACAACATAAGGTGTTACATAGTGCATGGGATACTTCCATGCCTTTGACCCTTATTGTCCGTGGGGACGCATTCCCCGTTGCGGGCACTCAATGGTCCCAATTATGCATAACATTTGCTAATTGGGGCCAATTGGCACGGAACTTGTCACACCAATTCATCATTGGTGTGGCATATTGCGATGACAAGGATGCTACAATCCTTGCCAACCTTTGGGAAACAAATATCAAGGTATGTGTTACGATGCGTCCTTCGTGGTTATTCACATCCGATGGTTCAATTGACGAATTGAACTTTCAACTCGTTCAATTGAACATTACAACTTACAATACACCTTCTTCTCTTTCTAGTTGTTGCAAGCTCTCATTGACGGTGCAACACTTGAGTGGTTCCGGAAGAAGGAGCATTGCGAAGTATGGTTCGGGTGTGACGAGCCGTGGTTGCGGCGATGGTTGGGATTATCGGAATATTGGGAGATCGCTAGTATATATGCATTTTGTTCCGATTATTGCACGCAACGAGACGCGGTGGGCGCAATGCACGAACCAAAAGATTGTGGATGCTGTATATGCGTGGTTCGATGCAGATAATAGTGAATCTGAGGATGAAGTGGAGGAGTGAGTGGGTGTAGGATATACACTTTAAGCTATTGCGTTCTGTGTTCGAAGGGGCATGATGGACGTGCTTGGGCAAGTGCTAGCCCAAGCACTATTGGGGTCCGCTGAGTCTCCACAACGGCAGCAAGTGTGTGGGGATGTTTCGTGCGTGTGCGTATGGCAATGTTTCACGCATGTGGGTATGGCAATGTTTCGTGCGTGTCCGTACGTATGGCGATGTTTCATGCGTGTGCGTAAGGCCCAAAATTTCATGACGCAATGGAGGCAAGCATGTGTGTAGCGGTTTGGTTATCACTTTGTTCAATTGAAACTTCAATATTATATTATTATTATTATAATAGTCAATTGAACATTCAATTGAACAAACGACTTTCAATTTTGTCAATTGAACACTGCGTGTTTTTGACAAACCATTGTGTAAAGGTGTCAGGGGAGTAACTTGGCGCCACCGTGGAGTTTTTCCAATCCGTTTGGACCGTTGGAAAGCCCAAGGTGTCTACTTTTTGAATATGCATGGCCATGCTAGGCCATCCCACACCGGCTTGGAGCGGTCGGACCGTCATGGGTTGGAGGTTGGTCAAAAAAATGACGAAAAAATTTCTTTTACGAACCGAGTTGCCTGAAGTACCAGGGGGGTAACTTGGCGCCACCGTGGAGTTTTTCCAATCCGTTTGGACCGTTGGAAAGCCTAAAGTGTCTACTTCTCGAATATGCATGGCCGTGCTAGGCCGTCTCACACCGGCTTGGAGCGGTCAGGCCGTCATGGGTTGGAGGTTGGTCAAAAAAATGGCAAAAAAAATTTTTCAAAACCGGGTTGCCAGAAGTACCGGGGGGGTAACTTGGCGCCACCGTGGAGTTTTTCCAATCCGTTTGGACCGTTGGAAAGCCCAAGGTGTCTACTTTTTGAATATGCATGGCCATGCTAGGCCATCCCACAATGGCTTGGAGCGGTCGGACCGTCATGGGTTGGAGGTTGGTCAAAAAAATGACGAAAAAATTTTTTTTCAGAACCGGGTTGCCAGAAGTACCGGGGGGGTAACTTGGCGCCACTGCGGAGTTTTTCCAATCCGTTTGGACCGTTGGAAAGCCCAAAGTGTCTACTTCTCGAATATGCATGGCCGTGCTAGGCCGTCTCACACCGGCTTGCAGCGGTCGGACCGTCATGGGTTGGAGGTTGGTCAAAAAAATGGCAAAAAAAAATTTGCAAAACCGGGTTGCCACAAGTACCGGGGGGGTAACTTGGCGCCACCGTGGAGTTTTTCCAATCCGTTTGGACCGTTGGAAAGCCCAAGGTGTCTACTTCTTGAATATGCATGGCCGTGCTAGGCCATCCCACACCGGCTTGGAGCGGTCGGACCGTTATGGGTCGGAGGTTGGTCAAAAAAATGGCACAAAAAATTTTTCAGAACCGGGTTGCCACAAGTACCGGGGGGGTAACTTGGCGCCACCGTGGAGTTTTTCCAATCCGTTTGGACCGTTGGAAAGCCTAAAGTGTCTACTTTCCGAATATGCATGGCCGTGCTAGGCGGCCCCACACCGGCTTGGAGCGGTCGGACCGTTATGGGTCGGAGGTTGGTCAAAAAAATGGCAAAAATCTTTTTTCAAAACCGGGTTGCCAGAAGTACTGGGGGGGTAACTTGGCGCCACCGTGGAGTTTTTCCAATCCATTTGGACCGTTGGAAAGCCTAAGGACCCGTCTTTTTTTCAAAACCTGAAGCTGTAGCTTCAGAAGGCCAAGACCCCCCCCCCCCCCCTCCCGGTGAAGCTGCCCGACCAAATCTGCAAGTGGTTGCCTACCAGCTTTGCGTATTCCTTTACTAACCAGTGTTGCACATGAAAACGCCCTCCCTTTTGGAACCCACAAACAAAACACAAGCAATTGAAGCATTAATGGACACCAAAGTGTGACCTCATTGATCATTTGCGTCGGAGTCACCTCAACGACTGGAAACAACAGTAGACATCCAATGGAGTTATCTAAATGTCAACGACACCTGAATCACACCTGAACTGCTCAAGAAGCCACGGCGGCAGGTTACCCTCCGGTTCGACGGTGTCGCTCTCTGCCCCAAACCCCTTCCAGCGCACTTGATAATGCACCTTCCCGCGCCTTTTTACTGATTTGATGATCCTTTCAGGCTCATACATGGTCTCATCACCATTTTCTCTCTCATATGCATCTACCAACTCCTGACAATGGCGCAATGACTCTGCGGGCTCCTCTGTGTCATCCCCCTCCCCATACCCTTTCCACCGAACTACATAATGCACCACCCCATCCCGCATCGCTTTCCCAACAATGGCCTCTACCTCTGCCTCGTCCTCCCCTTCACTCTCTTCTTCCCCGCGGCGCTTGTGAGGGACAACCTTATCTACTCCCCGGTAGGCTTTGGCCCTTTTGGCCCTTTTGGGCGGGGGCTTTTGGGAGCCTCCGAATATTTTGGTGAGCTCGTTTTTTGGGGCAAGAACTTGGGATGCACCTTGGGGATAGGAACCAAAGAGTCAAAATTCTTGCGAAGTTGAAGGGCCCCCGAAGCGAGCAAAGGTAAAGGCCGGGGTGGCTTGGTTACCTTGGTTCTCACGATGAACTTGTCCATATGTGGCAAAAGGCAAAAAGGCTGTCGGACCATGGATTTGTGTGGAAATGTGAAACAACTCATAGCGCAAGGCTCTCGGCACCTCTACAACCAAAACTAAAGCAGGGGCGTGCCTTCGTACAACAAATGAACAACGTTGGACCACATTAAAAGCCACTAGCGCACTTTGTTGACGTCGCCGTTTTGACATGCACTGCAAATCTAATTGTATCATCTGCTCACTAGTACACAGGAAAAAAACCACTCCTTGTGCGAGGCTCCTACGACCTCTACAAACAAAAGTGAAGCAAAGGCGCACCTTCCTACAATCAATAAACACCGTTCGCGCGCAGTAGGGAGGCCCGGGTCGCACGGCTGACGTCGCCGATTTTAGATGCCATAGCAATGCAACGCAAATCGGAATCCAACAAAAACACAAGGCATAGTGGAAGGCTTCTACGAAGTCTACAACCAAAATCAAAGCAAGGCTGTGCATTCATATACGGAATCAACACCAGTGCACTTCAAAACAAATCAAGACAAATCCTGCAACTTGAGACAATTGTGCATTGTGTGGCACTCACATGGTGAATGCTATTGCAGCTCAGAATTCAGCAAGGCATTTGAGGCAGAATCGTACAATTGTGGCACTCGCATGAGTCATGTTGCAGAGCATCCACCCATTCGTACCTTAACAACGATGCGCCTACCTCAGTTGCCTCCTAGTCCACTCATCTTCCACTCGGGCTCCTCCGGCTTCAAGGGACTTGTGATCCCCCATACACGTAGGCGTGGCAAAAGCCGAAGCAAATGCGCCCATTAACGTGTACCAGTCCCCTCCCAAGTGCATTGATGCACCCAAGGGGGACAGCCGGTGTGGGCTGAGGCACCACACCAGGGTTTAGCCAGATCCTTAACTCCGGGCCTTCTATCATCCACCGGAGTCACCCTTGTTTCCGAATCGTGTCCTAATTGGCAATTGGATAGAACTAACACTATTAGCATCGTTGTTAAGGCCGTCGATGGGCTGGCCTGCTGTGAGCGCGCCGCCGAAGGCAGGGAGCGCGCCGCCACCACAGGCCCCAAATCCGCCAAATCAGGTCCAAATTTGGCATTGCACAATTTTCTCCAGCTGTGAAGCCGGCCCCACCCCCCCCCCCCCCCCTCTGAAGCTACAGCTTCACGATTTGAAAAAAAGACGGGTCCTAAGGTGTCTATTTTTTGAATATGCATGGCCGTGCCAGGCCGTCTCACACCGGCTTGGAACGGTCGGACCGTCATGGGTTGGAGGTTGGTCAAAAAAATGACAAAAAATTTTTTTTTCAGAACCAAGTTGCCAGAAGTACCAGGGGGGTAACTTGGCACCACCGTGGAGTTTTTCCAATCTGTTTGGATAGTTGGAAACCCTAAGGTGTCTCCTTTTTGAATATTCCTTTGGCTACTAGCACAACGGTCTTGTCCGGTCTGGATTTTTGTGCAAATTGTGACTTTTGTGTGAAAAGTTGGGTCAGGGGTATTTGCATGTGGCGGATCTTGTGGTTTTGGTGTTTTTTGATGATTCGACGAAGGATTAGAGTTTTGCATGTAGACCAGTTTGGCAGATCACAAGACCGGTCTAGACCGGTCTTTGTACCAACTCAAACGAACTCAAACGAAAAAGGGATACAAGGATTACAAGGTTTTTACTTCTTTTGCGCCAACTGCATAAAACGAGACGAACTGATCGAACCGACCGGACCGAACCGTTCATTTCACTTCGTGTAAAGACCACACCGGACCGGTCCGGACCGGTCTTTGAACAAACTGCATAAAACGCGCTGAACTGGGCGGTCCGACCGGTTCGACCTGTTTATGCGTGTTTTTGATGTGAACTGTATAAACTGCATAAACTGCTCGAAATGATCGGACTGGCCCGTTTAGATCGTTTTACGCGGTTTGTTCAAGGACCGGTCTGGACCGGTCTGGACCAGTCTTCTGGTAAACTAAAACGAACCGCATAAACTGCATAAACTGTTCGGTCTGCATAAACTGCATAAACTGCGTAAACCGGCGTAAAGTACAAGTTTTGCTAGAATAAACTGCGCGAAACGGGAAGACCGGGCAGACCGGAAGACCGGACTTTATGAAATGCGTACCCGTGCGAGGAATATGCATGGCCGTGCTAGGCCGTCTCACACCGGCTTGGACCGGTCGGACCGTCATGGGTTGGAGGTTGGTCAAAAAAATGGCAAAAAAAATTTTTCAAAACTGTAACTACGAAGCCAACCCCAGATACTGTACATTCGCCAACTCCTGGTCAACTCCATGTCGAGAGCATTCAACTTGCTTGTACTTGTGCACTGTGTTGTTGCTACGCCTTGTGCATGAAACGTGAGGAACTATTGATATTTTACAGCTTTTGGTTGCGTTGCTTTGTTGTTATGATGCAATATGTGGGTTTTTTGGGTTGAAGCCAACTTTTTGGAAGCCAAGTCAAAGTTGGCGCGCCAAGTGCCCCATTCTTCCTCTTCTTTTGCACCCTTTCTGCATTCCCTTTCCCTTCTAGGCATTTCACTTTATCATGCCTCCAAAGCAACCCAAGAAGGGCAAGGGGAAGAAGGTGACAGTCACCGACCCCACGTCTGCCCCAGCCCCAGCCCCCGCTGCACCACCTAACCCCGAGGTGCAGGCGGTGCTCGACGCCCACATCGCCAACGTCGCCTCCGAGCACTTCCCCGGGGGCTATTTTCCCATCCCCTACACCCTCACCTCCCCGGACGCCGAATCCTTCCCCCAGCTCTCCCCCCTCCGCGAACCCCTGGAGGCCGCCCTCTTCGGCAAGTGGGACCAGCCGGGCAATCCCTACTTGGTCTGGCGAATTGACGCCACCCGTGTTAACTTCGCCCTGACCAGGGGGGTTCTTAGCAGGTTCTGCTGTGCCGTGATGGGCCGGTACCCCACGACGCTCGCGGTCGAGTTGAAGCTTTCTCAAGTCACCCTTGAGGCCTTCAACAAGACCCTGAAGCTGTGCACTGCTGCAGCGTCAAAAGAGTTCGTTAACGTTCTCGACCTGCAAGAGATGCCGCCTCAGGGTCTCGACCCCGAGGAGCAGTGGCTGTGGGTGGATCCAGTCAAAAAAAGTGGCTGGACGCACCGCACGGCCACTGACGCCGTCGTGCGGTACCAGACGGTGAAGGTGCAGGCGTGGGATGCAGTAGCTCCCACGGAGTTCTCCACCAACCGTCGCCTGCGCACCCACATCCCCGACATCACCCACCCCACCCTCTACAGCACCGACGCCCCCTTCACCATGCTTGGCATGGGTTGCCCCCACCCCTCCTTCCACAACTCCTACCCCGTCGCCAACCACGACATCCCCAACCCCCCCATCGTCACGGAGGAGGGTTTTGCCGCGGCGGGCTACCGCCAGTATGACCGCATCATCCCCGAGGATCTGTGGGCCAGACTGGCGGAGCTCGCCACGGTGGAACTCAACCCGTCGATGCTCGAGGAGGTGGACCTCCAGGCCCCCGGGGAAGGTGGGGGGCGCTATCAGACGACGGTCTCCAGCGTCCCCCACTGGCTCCCGGACGACCTCTGGCAGGCTGTTCTGGCCCTGCTGGGGTTCTCCCTCCCACCGCTGCAGGGACTTGAGGCCTTGTGCCCCAAGATCATGGAGCGGTGGGAGGCAGAACCCTGGAAGGGTTTCCAGATCCCCCACCGCGATTTTGCACTGTCTGTGAAACAGTCAGTGCAGTGCATGGTCGTGTTCATCCCCCTCACCACCTCTCCCCCGTCCAAGTCCCTCCAGGTGTGCCCGGGCACGCAGGGGGGCTATCACGCTGCGAATCGGTGGGATATTGTTATCCAACCGCTTCGCAGCGTGACGCTCCTCCGCGGGACGGTGATCCACCGCGGTGCGGGCGGGCCTGGCCGGGCACTGTTCATCCCGTTTGCACCCGTCGGCTACTGGTCGCGCATGCTGACCGTAGAGCCGGAGAGTGTAACGGAGCTGATGAACAGTGTTCCGGTGATGCCCTCGGAGCTTCTGGCCGAGGGGGCTGCAGTCGGGTCCCCTCTGTGCCTCCCGTATGGGTCCGACCCGGACAGGTACCGGCCCCAGGATCCCGTTCCTGCCCCCCACGAGGTGGACATGCCGGAGGCGCCGGCGGATGCGGAGGAGAGGCCGGCCGCGCCGGCTGACGCGGATGCCGCCCCCCCCCCACAGAGTGCGGCACAGGAAGAGGAGGAGATGCCGGCGGCGCCAGCGGATGCGGAGGCGCCGGCGGATGCGGAGGCGCCGGCGGATGCGGAGGCGCCGGCGGATGCGGAGGCGCCGGCGGAAGCGGAGGAGAGGCCCGCCGCCCCCCCCCCCCGGCAGAGGAGGACTTCCTCACTCCCGACGCGATCCCCCAGCCAGTCTGCTTCGTGTCGCAGGCTGAGCAGCCGTTGGACCCCCCGGTGCCCTACATGGGGGACGTCCTCCTCCTGCAAGAGGGGGTGTCTGCGGGTCTGTTTCTGACCCCCACCGACCACGCGCACGTGGGGCCCACCGCCGAGGCGGCCAGAGCGGATGCCTGCCTCACTCCGCACATCCACCGGTGGTGGCTTCCCCCCCCCCGAGGCCACCGACTTCTGCCGCGTGCGCTGCACGGCCGGCACGGTGGTGTACTCGTTCGCCGCACTGGGCGCTGCGTTCGTGCGGGAGCCAGGGGCCGGCCGCATGGCCTGGATGGCCATGGCCCACTTCACCCCGCCCCTGAGCTCCCAGGACGCCGAGATGTTGGACCTCGTCCGCGTGGACAAGGCCCGCCGCACCATCTGCTCCTGCAGCGAGAAGGTGTGCCCGCGCGGTGCCTTGCATGCATGCGATGTTGTCACACGTGACACGAATTTGGCGCGCGCCAAATAGCAGATTGGCGCGCCAACTTCGCAGTTGGCGCGCGCCAACTTCCATCTTGGCGCGCGCCAAGTCACCGGTTGGCGCGCCAAGTGTTCGGTTGGCGCGCGCCAAGTCAAGTTTTGGCGCGCCAAATAGCTAGTTGGCGCGCGCCAAGTGCCGTTTTGGCGCCTGAATTTAATTCGTTGGGTTTTATCGGAAACGTTGTTCTGTGGCTGGTTTTCGAGTTGTCTTCGCTGTTGCAGTGGTGTCGTTGTGTGCATTGTTTTAAGCGTTTCCCGGCGACCGTTCACGGTGACCCGTTACACACGGCCTGTTTTCTGGCATAGGTGATGTGGCACCGTGACGGCCCCACGTTCCTGACGGACAACGTGTGGGTGGGCATCTCCTTCGACGGGACAAAGCTCTGGCAGGCCTCCTTCGTGCATTTTGCCGTTGGAGACCTGGGGAGTCATATGCCCTTGGGCTCTTGGATCTTGCTGCGCCGATCCGAGAAGAAGGCCATCATTTCCCAATTGGCCGAGGTCTATGACCTGAACGCGGACCTCACCGTCGACGAGGTGGCGCAGCAGCAAATCCCCGATAAAGGGGGTTATACCTGCGTAAGGTGATTTGTTTTTTTATAGCAGACACCAAGGCGCAGGTCATTTTGGGGGGTTGCTCCTCCTTCACGGCCAAAAACCCCGCAGCCACCGTTTGTTGGCTGTGTGGGAAAAATCGGGCAACCATTCTGCACGAATTTGGTTGCGGGATGGGGGTGATTGTCGAGGAGTGGCTGTGGGCGGGGATGATCTGCCCGATCGTGCGCCCCGCCCAGCGGCCCCCCGACTATGGGCTGCATGGTGTGCACCGGCAAGTGCACAATGGGCTTTCAGCCCTTGTGAACAGCCTCCACACGGTGCATCGGTGGAAAAGGGGAAAGGCCGTGAGGTGGGTGCAATGGTTCCTGGATCCCATTCGGATCCAGGCACGGACCGCCACCGGGGTGGCGTTGGAAGAGGAGAGGAAGGATAAGAAGAAGGTGCCCCTGAAAATCGAGCAGACGGCGGCTGCCGAGTGGGTGAAGAGTGAGGGATGGGACACCATGTGTGACCATTTGGAGGGGGAGGGCCTCCTGCAGCATGTCGTTGACATGGGGGGGGTCCAGGTGTCCTGGACGGACGCCTTCCGGCAATGGGGAAAATCCCTGTTGGCAATAAGCGATGTCGTCTGGAAATCCGGACCATTGCAGTTGCCCGACATGAAAATTCTGCGAACAGAATTGAAAAAAATGGGGGAGGCCCATAAGGCCTGTGAAATGAACGTCACCCTGTGTGCCCATCTGTGGATTGACCACCTGTTGGGATGGGCCCGCAGGTGGGGGCACATTGCCATTTTTGCCGCCTTCAAAGGAGAGGGGCGGCACAAAGCCCTGAAATGTGAAATCTCAAAGCGCAGCTTTCGAGGTGGAAGTAAAGGCGGCCGGGTGTCCAGACTGCGGGGGGCCAGAGTGCGGGTGAAGGGGGGCAAGGGGGATCGCACGCGGAAGGGGTGGGGGGAAGTGATCCGCTCAGATAATCTGGACTGGGGGTTATATAATAAGAAATTTTCGGTTTGGGAGTCGTCGTGGACGAAGCAAAGGGGGTACATAGAGAATAAGGGGGTCTTCGTCCAGGCTGAACAAGGCATGTGACCTCTATATATGATTTATATGATTGATTTGACAGCTTCTTGCACATTCGCAGTCTTTTGCACATTAATCAAAAAAAGATGGAACAATGCTTTCTTCGTGCCAAGTGTGCAAGGGCAGGTGAGGGACGGAATTTCCAGTGACAACAATGGTATGCAAGTCGATGGTTTGATCGATGGGGGGACATTTGGCGCGCCAACTTGTGAATTTGCGCGAGCCCAGGCCCGGGAAGCCAACTTTGGGACTTTTGTACCGTGTAGGAGTGTTTTCAGCACGAGAGGGGCATGAAACCCGGGGTTTTTTAGGGTAAAAAGTTTCCATTTACACCAAAAAGGAGGAAAAAATCCCTAGGTAGCCAGTGTAACAACATAATAGACACCCGCCATGATTTGGCTGCATTCCGAAGCAAGTTGGCGAATGTCTCTTGGCTTCGTAGTTACAACCGGGTTGCCAGAAATACCGGGGGGCTAACTTGGCGCCACCGTGGAGTTTTTCCAATCCGTTTGGACCGTTGGAAAGCCTAAGGTGTCTACTTTTTGAATGTGCATGGTCGTGCTAGGCCGTCTCACACCGGCTTGGAGCGGTCGGACCGTTATGGGTCGGAGGTTGGTCAAAAAAATGGCAAAAAAAAATTTTCAGAACCGGGTTGCCAGAAGTACCGGGGGGGGTAACTTGGCGCCACCGTGGAGTTTTTCCAATCCGTTTGGACCGTTGGAAAGCCTAAGGTGTCTACTTTTTGAATATGCACGGCCGTGCTAGGCCGTCCCACACTGGCTTGGAGCGGTCGGACCATCATGGGTTGGAGGTTGGTGCTTGTTTGTAGGGTGTTCAATTGACTTTCAACATGGCCAATTGAACAAGTTGAATGGAATTTACTTCAATTGAACAAGGGAGCATCCACTTGGTGCACATCCACTTCGTTCGCTCGTAGGTTCGCGCTTGAGCAAGAAGGCTTTGAAGAATTTGGCTGCCTTACAACCCAAGGAGGTACCCAAGAAGGGAGACAAGATAGAATTGCTTGTCCTAATTTTGCTCCAACACTGTTCCTATTTTTTCTGTGATTGACGCTTACCCCGACCTGTCCCTATGTGATGCACACAGGGCTGTGTACGCCCAGAGTATCCTCACAACTCTGGATCTCGTCAGAAACAACAATTCAATGTTGTACGACCCATATAAATGGGACAGTAGTAGAGAAAACGAAAGGCAGGGCTCAGAACAAAGAGGGCAGTGTCCAAGAGTCCAGGTGTACAGGGCGTCATGGCACCACGTGCATGGCTTCAATGACAGTGATAGATGAGCACACACATATTCCTTTGTCTACGACGTAGATGACGAAATGGGCGCTTCTAGGGGTCGGGAAAAACACCCTTGTTTTTACAGCGCTTCTGGGAGTTTTTGAGGTAGCCCGACGCACTCGCGCATGAGTTTTTATGCGGTTCAGCCACTTTCAAGGAGAAAAGCACTTTGCATGTTGCCTCCCGCTTTGCTTCCACCGTTCTTAGCGTCGTATGGGGTTCGTTTGTTGGCCGCGTTTTCTACGTTCCGCTTCTGTGCTTCCGGTGGTGCTTCTGGAAGCGGTTCCCTCGTTTTCCGCGTTATCCGCGTTATCCGCGTTCCGGTTTTCTGCTTCTGGTCGTGCTTCTGGAAGCGTGTTCCGCGTTATCCGCGTTATCCGCGTTCCGGTTTTCTGCTTCTGGTCGTGCTTCTGGAAGCGTTTTCCGCGTTCTCCGCGTTATCTGCGTTATCTGCGTTCCGGAGCGTTACGGAGTGTTATTGTCGTTGTGCGCGTTCTCCTAGCTTACGGGGATAACGTACGGAGCGGAGGCGGGAGCGGAGGCCCAAAAATGGCGCTTCTGTAGACAAAGGAATATGTATGGTGTACCACACGCATGGTGACAGCGCCTAACCTGAACACACTGGACCCATCCCACTTGATCTTCCGTTTTGCGATCACGTTCTGCAGCCTCAGATGCATCTGTGAGCAGTTTTCTTTGTGTTGTGCACGCCTGCTGTCTTTACCAGCCCAAGAAGGCCATGGGTGCTCCGAAGAAGCCGAAGGGGAAGGATGCTCCCAAGAAGGCAACACCGAAGCCCGCGGTAGAACCGAAGGATGAGATTGTCGAATAGGTCGGAGGGTGGCACTCGTGTTTTACACGCGTGCATTGCCGGAACACATGCCGGAAGCGGATGTTGCGCAATTGCGAAGCCTTGCATTCCCGTTGGTTTGAACAATGTGAGTCATTGCTTTCACTTGCTTATGTGGTGTTGCATGCATGTGAATGGATATTTCCTTTGCTTTTGTCCGTTGGTGTGGCCTGTTCTCTCTAGAGCCTCAAAGTGAATTTGAAAGGAGCCGTGGCAAGCAACGTTGAGGCGGAAGCAAAAAAGGAGGAAGAGGAAGAGGAAGAGGAACCAACCATTGATGTGGATGACCCAAACGAGGAAGAGGAACCAACCAATGATGCGCATGAGGGAGAGGAATGTAAGTAAGTAGAGAGAGTGGTTGAGGAAGATGGGGTCCCTCCAACAAGGGCCTCTCTATTAATTAATACGTCTTAAAGACCTAGATAAATTTTGGGTTCCCATGCAATTGGAAATGGAAAAGGACTTGGAGTGTGATAAGGAGTGGGTTGTTTGTTGTGGGTATGATGCCATGCTTTTGCTTGGCTCGGAGTTAGATGATGCTCCGAGGAGTGAATGGACAAAGGCCACCCGTCCGGGTTGGCGAATGCTCATCATGCCCCCGCAACTACCCGGGGAGGATGACATTAGCCTCGTGGCCGTAAAAAAAATTGATTGTGAAAAGACATATGAGGAGGCGGAGGCCCGGAGGGTGCAATACAAGGCGGATGCCAAGGTGTAGGACAAGTGTGTAACTACGAAGCCAACCCCAGATACTGTACATTCGCCAACTCCTGGTCAACTCCATGTCGAGAGCATTCAACTTGCTTGTACTTGTGCACTGTGTTGTTGCTACGCCTTGTGCATGAAACGTGAGGAACTATTGATATTTTACAGCTTTTGGTTGTGTTGCTTTGTTGTTATGATGCAATATGTGGGTTTTTTGGGTCGAAGCCAACTTTTTGGAAGCCAAGTCAAAGTTGGCGCGCCAACTCTTGAGTTGGCGCGCGCCAACTCCGGTTTTGGCGCGCGCCAAGTGCCCCATTCTTCCTCTTCTTTTGCACCCTTTATGCATTCCCTTTCCCTTCTAGGCATTTCACGTTATCATGCCTCCAAAGCAACCCAAGAAGGGCAAGGGGAAGAAGGTGACAGTCACCGACCCCACGTCTGCCCCAGCCCCAGCCCCCGCTGCACCACCTAACCCCGAGGTGCAGGCGGTGCTCGATGCCCACATCGCCAACGTGGGCTCCGAGCACTTCCCCGGGGGCTATTTTCCCATCCCCTACACCCTCACCTCCCCGGACGCCGAATCCTTCCCCCAGCCCCCCCCCCCCCGCGAACCCCTGGAGGCCGCCCTCTTCGGCAAGTGGGACCAGCCGGGCAATCCCCACTTGGTCTGGCGAATTGACGCCACCCGTGTTAACTTCGCCCTGACCAGGGGGGTTCTTAGCAGGTTCTGCTGTGCCGTGATGGGCCGGTACCCCACGACGCTCGCGGTCGAGTTGAAGCTTTCTCAAGTCACCCTTGAGGCCTTCAACAAGACCCTGAAGCTGTGCACTGCTGCAGCGTCAAAAGAGTTCGTTAACGTTCTCGACCTGCAGGAGATGCCGCCACAGGGTCTCGACCCCGAGGAGCAGTGGCTGTGGGTGGATCCAGTCAAAAAAAGTGGCTGGACGCACCGCACGGCCACTGACGCCGTCGTGCGGTACCAGACGGTGAAGGTGCAGGCGTGGGATGCAGTAGCTCCCACGGAGTTCTCCACCAACCGTCGCCTGCGCACCCACATCCCCGACATCACCCAACCCACCCTCTACAGCACCGACGCCCCCTTCACCATGCTTGGCATGGGTTGCCCCCACCCCTCCTTCCACAACTCCTACCCCGTCGCCAACCTCGACATCCCCAACCCCCCCATCGTCACGGAGGAGGGTTTTGCCGCGGCGGGCTACCGCCAGTATGACCGCATCATCCCCGAGGATCTGTGGGCCAGACTGGCGGAGCTCGCCACGGTGGAACTCAACCCGTCGATGCTCGAGGAGGTGGACCTCCAGGCCCCCGGGGAAGGTGGGGGGCGCTATCAGACGACGGTCTCCGGCGTCCCCCACTGGCTCCCGGACGACTTCTGGCAGGCTGTTCTGGCCCTGCTGGGTTTCTCCCTCCCACCGCTGCAGGGACTTGAGGCCTTGTGCCCCAAGATCATCGAGCGGTGGGAGGCGGTGGGATATTGTTATCCAACCGCTTCGCAGCGTGACGCTCCTCCGCGGGACGGTGATCCACCGCGGTGCGGGCGGGCCTGGCCGGGCACTGTTCATCCCGTTTGCACCCGTCGGCTACCGGTCGCGCATGCTGACCGTAGAGCCGGAGAGTGTAACGGAGCTGATGAACAGTGTTCCGGTGATGCCCTCCGAGCTTCTGGCCGAGGGGGCTGCAGTCGGGTCCCCTCTGTGCCTCCCGTATGGGTCCGACCCGTCCAGGTACCGGCCTTAGGATCCACCACCCCGGCAGAACTACAGCCCCCTCGACCAGGGGTCTGAGGAGGCCGAGGCAGGCGCCACCGACCCCGTGCCTGCCCCCCACGAGGTGGACATGCCGGAGGCGCCGGCGGATGCGGAGGAGAGGCCGGCCGCGCCGGCTGACGCGGATGCCGCCCCCCCCCCATAGAGTGCGGCACAGGAGGAGGAGGAGATGCCGGCGGCGCCAGCGGATGCGGAGGCGCCGGCGGATGCGGAGGCGCCGGCGGATGCAGAGGCGCCGGCGGAAGCGGAGGAGAGGCCGGCCGCCCCCCCCCCCGGCAGAGGAGGACTTCCTCACTCCCGACGCGATCCCCCAGCCAGTCTGCTTCGTGTCGCAGGCTGAGCAGCCGTTGGACCCCCCGGTGCCCTACATGGGGGACGTCCTCCTCCTGCAAGAGGGGGTGTCTGCGGGTCTGTTTCTGACCCCCACCGACCACGCGCACGTGGGGCCCACCGCCGAGGCGGCCAGAGCGGATGCCTGCCTCACTCCGCACATCCACCGGTGGTGGCTTCCCCCCCCCCGAGGCCACCGACTTCTGCCGCGTGCGCTGCACGGCCGGCACGGTGGTGTACTCGTTCGCCGCACTGGGCGCTGCGTTCGTGCGGGAGCCAGGGGCCGGCCGCATGGCCTGGATGGCCATGGCCCACTTCACCCCGCCCCTGAGCTCCCAGGACGCCAAGATGTTGGACCTCGTCCGCGTGGACAAGGCCCGCCGCACCATCTGCTCCTGCAGCGAGAAGGTGTACCCGCGCGGTGCCTTGCATGCATGCGATGTTGTCACACGTGACACGAATTTGGCGCGCGCCAAATAGCAGATTGGCGCGCCAACTTCGCAGTTGGCGCGCGCCAACTTCCATCTTGGCGCGCGCCAAGTCACCGGTTGGCGCGCCAAGTGTTCCGTTGGCGTGCGCCAAGTCCAGTTTTGGCGCGCGCCAAGTCAAGTTTTGGCGCGCCAAATAGCTAGTTGGCGCGCGCCAAGTGCCGTTTTGGCGCCTCAATTTAATTCGTTGGGTTTTATCGGAAACGTTGTTCTGTGGCTGGTTTTCGAGTTGTCTTCGCTGTTGCAGTGGTGTCGTTGTGTGCATTGTTTTATGCTTGTGTTGTTGCGCATTTGCAAGTCCCCATCCACTACGCCAATTTTCAATTGGAAGTGGACCCGCGTCCAGTGCCCGTGCCGGCCGGGGCGGAGGAGGTGGAGGGGCAGCCGCAGGAGCAGCGGCAGGAGCAGCGGCAGGAGCAGCGGCAGGAGCAGCAGGAGGGGTTGGAGGTGGATGTGGACGTGGTGGTGGATTGGGAAGTTCCGGCGGTCCCGGAACCGGCGGACTTCGGGGACGCCTTGCACAGCCCCGACAAGTTCCTGAAGGTGACGTCCGCCGAGGCGACGGCGGTGGACGTCGTCGATGGGGGGGGGACGATCATCAGCCGCCTGTTCCAGGCGCAGGTGATTCGGCGGGGTTCGGGACAGAATAGGGTGGTGGAGTGCCCGTTCTGGGCAGTGGTGCAGGGGTAGGGGGGGGTGCAACCATGGGTTGTCTCCTTTTGCCCTTTGTGCAGGTGCGCCCCCCCTCCACGCACAACCGGCTCCTCCTCTGCAGCATTGACGCTCTGGGACAGCTGCAGAGGTGGAAGCGGTGTGAGTGGAGCAACGTGCGGGCCATTGCCCCCGCCCCCCACTTGAAGGAGGCAACGCAGGCGTTTCTGCTCCGCTTCCAGAAGCAGCTCGTGGGGAAAGGGCCGAAGGGGGAGAAGGCGGGCAGGGCCGCATCTGACGTGTCTGGGGACCCCTCCCTGCAGAGCAAGGGCCGCACGGAGCAGCAAGCTAGGGGCTCGAGGCGCCCTCGCCCCACGACCACCCCCCGGGAGGCAGCACAGGCAGCGCAGGCAGCGGGAGACGGGGGGGGGGGCACGGGAGAAGGCGGAGATTCTCCGACTGGAGGGGGGAAAACAAGCTGGTGCGCGAGCAGCTGAAGGCGGCGGAGGCCGCCCGCAAGACGGCACAGGACGCGCTCACCGGTGAGCGCGCCTTGTGGGAGCGGCCGGAGAAGGGGTGGGAAAAGCAGAGGGGGGAGTTGCAGCAGCAGGTGACCGCCACGGCGCAGGTGCATGCAGTTGGGGGGGGGGCAGAGGGTAGTGCCGACCCCGACCATGGGCAGCATGTGCTGTACCTGCAGGCGGCGGCGGTGGAGTTGCACTCTGCACTCAGCGCCCAACGCCATGTGGCCATCAACATGGGGGTCAAAGAGGCCACCCTCACGGAGCTGAAGGGCCTGCCGGACAAGCACACGGTTGCGCACCTGCTTGACCCCAAGCGCAGGCGGGCGGAAGAGAGCGAGGGGAGTCAGAGTCAGGGCAGCAAGCGGTCGAAGAAATGAGCAGGCACTGGCTGGGCATGGTTTTGGCGCGCGCCAAGTGGTAAGTTGGCGCGCCAAATCCTGATTTGGTGGGCGCCAACAGGGGAGTTGGCGCGCGCCAAATGGGAAGTTGGCGCGCCAACTTGCCACTTGGCGCGCGCCAACTCAGGACTTGGCGCGCGCCAACTGACGAGTTGGCGCGCGCCAAATCCTGAATTGGGACGCGCCAACTGCCTGCCAACTGTGTGCCATCTGTGTGCGAACGTGCAACAACGTTCCGTTGCATGATCCAACCCGCCTGCCACGTCCTCACGTGCCGCAGGTCTTTGTTTGTGCACCATGCAGCGGCCCTTTGAGCAGCTGGCGCCCTCAAACTACCGCGACAGGCGCGCGCGGCTGGCACGCCTTCGCGAAGTCGTGGGGGAGATTTTGGGGCCACATTGGGAAGTACACGTCAAACCCGGCCGCCGCCGCATCCACCCCGTTTGCGGGGAGAGCAAACCCCCCACCCCCGATTTGGAGCTGTTGGCCGCGGCCATTCTGTGGGAGAGCTGCAAAAATGGCGACAGCTTCCGCAAACTGCAGTACAGCCGGGCACACAGCCAATGGAAGTGCCCATGGGGAACCCTGATGCAGGTGCGAAAGGCATTGTCCGCCCCCCGTGTCACGGAGGTCCATTTTCAGACGGACGAGGACAATGACATTTTTGGGGCCGCATGCAATCTGTGGCAGAAACTGCAGGTATTTTCACCCTGCACCAAAGCGTTTCCCGGCGACCGTTCACGGTGACCCGTTACACACGGCCTGTTTTCTGGCATAGGTGATGTGGCACCGTGACG
The DNA here is from genome assembly GCA_964036045.1 of Eutreptiella sp. 'Long Island Sound 2002'. Lineage (NCBI taxonomy): Eukaryota > Euglenozoa > Euglenophyceae > Eutreptiales > Eutreptiaceae > Eutreptiella > Eutreptiella sp. 'Long Island Sound 2002'. Next base: position 116,332,836 of record OZ038379.1, read on the forward strand.
GCCCCACGTTCCTGACGGACAACGTGTGGGTGGGCATCTCCTTCGACGGGACAAAGCTCTGGCAGGCCTCCTTCGTGCATTTTGCCGTTGGAGACCTGGGGAGTCATATGCCCTTGGGCTCTTGGATCTTGCTGCGCGGATCCGAGAAGAAGGCCATCATTTCCCAATTGGCCGAGGTCTATGACCTGAACGCGGACATCACCGAGGTGGCGCAGCAGCAAATCCCCGATAAAGGGGGTTATACCTGCGTAAGGTGATTTGTTTTTTTATAGCAGACACCAAGGCGCAGGTCATTTTGGGGGGTTGCTCCTCCTTCACGGCCAAAAACCCCGCAGCCACCGTTTGTTGGCTGTGTGGGAAAAATCGCCCAGCGGCCCCCCGACTATGGGCTGCATGGTGTGCACCGGCAAGTGCACAATGGGCTTTCAGCCCTTGTGAACAGCCTCCACACGGTGCATCGGTGGAAAAGGGGAAAGGCCGTGAGGTGGGTGCAATGGTTCCTGGATCCCATTCGGATCCAGGCACGGACCGCCACCGGGGTGGCGTTGGAAGAGGAGAGGAAGGATAAGAAGAAGGTGCCCCTGAAAATCGAGCAGACGGCGGCTGCCGAGTGGGTGAAGAGTGAGGGATGGGACACCATGTGTGACCATCTGGAGGGGGAGGGCCTCCTGCAGCATGTCGTTGACATGGGGGGGGTCCAGGTGTCCTGGACGGACGCCTTCCGGCAATGGGGAAAATCCCTGTTGGCAACAAGCGATGTCGTCTGGAAATCCGGACCATTGCAGTTGCCCGACATGAAAATTCTGCGAACAGAATTGAAAAAAATGGGGGAGGCCCATAAGGCCTGTGAAATGAACGTCACCCTGTGGGCCCATCTGTGGATTGACCACCTGTTGGGATGGGCCCGCAGGTGGGGGCACATTGCCATTTTTGCCGCCTTCAAAGGAGAGGGGCGGCACGAAGCCCTGAAATGTGAAATCTCAAAGCGCAGCTTTCGAGGTGGAAGTAAAGGCGGCCGGGTGTCCAGACTGCGGGGGGCCAGAGTGCGGGTGAAGGGGGGCAAGGGGGATCGCACGCGGAAGGGCTGGGGGGAAGTGATCCGCTCAGATAATCTGGACTGGGGGTTATATAATAAAAAATTTTCGGTTTGGGAGTCGTCGTGGACGAAGCAAAGGGGGTACATAGAGAATAAGGGGGTCTTCGTCCAGGCTGAACAAGGCATGTGACCTCTATATATGATTTATATGATTGATTTGACAGCTTCTTGCACATTCGCAGTCTTTTGCACATTAATCAAAAAAAGATGGAACAATGCTTTCTTTGTGCCAAGTGTGCAAGGGCACGTGAGGGACAGATTTTCCAGTGACAATAATGGTATGCAAGTCGATGGTTTGATCGGTGGGGGGACATTTGGCGCGCGCCAAGTCGCAAGTTGGCGCGCCAAGTCCGGACTTGGCGCGCGCCAACTTCCCAGTTGGCGCGCGCCAAGTCCGGACTTGGCGCGCCAACTTGCGACTTGGCGCGCCAACTTGTGAATTTGCGCGAGCCCAGGCCCGGGAAGCCAACTTTGGGACTTTTGTACCGTGTAGGAGTGTTTTCAGCACGAGAGGGGCATGAAACCCGGGTTTTTTCAGGGTAAGAAGTTTCCATTTACACCAAAAAGGAGGAAAAAATCCCTAGGTAGCCAGTGTAACAACATGATAGACACCCGCCATGATTTGGTTGCATTCCGAAGCAAGTTGGCGAATGTCTCTTGGCTTCGTAGTTACTTGTATTCATCAATACATGGTCTTCACACTTTTTTATGATAGTGTTCATTCCATCGTATTGTGCGTGTCGATCCTCTTGTTGTTCAATGGAATTTTCAACTCCATCAATTGTGAGAAAAATGCATAAAATAGGGTATGCAAGGGTCGCAAGGGTTTAAAAATCAATGGTAGGTGTTTGACATACATTTTGTGAAATGTTTGTCATGGTTTTGGAAATATGAAACCACATGAGGTGCCACTAAATGGGAATTAGACATGGTGGAAAGTAGTTGTTCAATTGAAATCTATGGTATTCAATTGAGTAGACTTGTTTGATTGAGTTGAGTAGAACGGTTTTGACCTTAAAACGATAATCTAGGGGTTACGTGTATAAATAAGATAGGTTTCTCTTTTCCGACAACCTGCCTAATGCATTGCGCTGTAGTACATTAATCTGACACAAATGAACGCCTTTACGCGAGGCCTCGCGCAAAGAATGGACACAAAATAATACTTTTCCGTGTATGACCCATGGGACGTGTCATTTCTACGACAATATTTATTCCATGGTACTGGTTCGCGGCGGTCCAGACATATCCATCAAAATAATTATCATTTGATGCTTTCCGAAACCTGTCGTTTTCCTACCTTTTCTGTTGTTTTTGACCCTGCAACTTGAGCCGCCTAAGAACTGTTTCCCTGCATCGATAAATCCACCTTCTTCCACAGTCGAGTACCCTTTTGCGGATACATCGTCAATAAAGATGAGGTACACATCTACCCCGAAAAGATCAAGGTCATTCAAGGTTGGCCTCCGCCCCCCACGGTTCATGAAGTTCGACAATTTATCGGGTTGTGTGGATTTTACCAGCAGTTCGTCGAAGGATTCCAAGCTGTAGCAGCCCCTCCGACCGCGATGTTTAAGTCAGATTTCGAGTGGGAGTGGACAGCTGTGCACCAAGCTTCCTTCGACAAGCCGAAGCAAGCCATGATCAATGCGACACATTTCAGTGCCATCGACCCCCGACAGCAGTATCACTTGTACACGGATGCTTCGAAAGATTGCGTGGGGGCCACGCTCGCGCAGCGATGTGCGCATGGGAAGTACAAGGGACATCTTCGACCTATTGCCTTTATGTCGCGGAAGATGCAATCTGCTGAAACTCGATACCCTATTCGAGAACAGGAGTTGTTGGGCATCGTGCTAGCTTTGAAGCAGTGGTTTCATCTACTTTGAGGACCACAGCAGGGGCATGTGCACACCGACCACGAAAGCCTTCGTTATCTTCATATATGTCCTCGATTACTGACACCACCACAAGCACGTTGGAACCAGTTCCTCGAGGAGTACAACCTCACATTGTGGTACGTACCGGGTCTCGAGAATCCAGCAGCGGACGCCTGTTCCCGCCTGACTTCGCGACAGTTGATGGACATGGAGAATGCTACACGTACACGGGTGTTCGTGGTACCTTTCGTGGTACCAAAATGGTCGAGAACTGGGTTTCCCTTGAAGGGGAACCTGTCGATGCGTTCCTACATGTGCTCGAGGACTCCTTCTCGCATGATGAAGTGTGGCCCCAGCCATACGACCGCCTCTACGCATCACTTCGAAGCGGACGCTCCATGGGAAAGAGACCTGATGTTGACGAAGACGCAGAACAAGCCCACCAATTCGACACTGAACCAGCCTTCGAGCCGGAGGACCTGGAGCCACTGCCGTCCAACGAGGCGTTGGCTGAGGATTCACACCAGTCTGAAGTACATCTGGGCGATGCTGGCAATGAGGTACCAGACATGTCGACCGACCCCGACGACCTTCCTGACATAGACATGAACCGCCCCCTTCGAGTCACTTTTGGCAAAGAACTTCGATATGCCCCCACCTTGACGGAACTGATCCGCTGTTGACGCCACCGAGACGGTACACTACAGCCAGTTCCCTTGCCTGGAGTTGGACCGAACACACCGTACCCGTCGAGTCTTAAAGGTACACACCGTCGAGTACACCGACACTATCAGTGTAAGGATTTGACTTCGACAGCTGTGTGGGCAGCAGCCTATCGAGAAGACCCACGTACGAGACACATCTACGAAGTCGCGGTTTGAAGCCCTACAGCACGACACCAACTCCGAGACGCCAAGTTGTCCTTCGATGATGGCAAGTTCTTCCATTTGTCGACAATGGGCAAGTGTGTGCTTGTCCCTCGAACGCTCGTTACCTCGAGTCTGGCCATGTATCACGAGTCGGAGGTGTACGGCCACTCGGGAGTACTTCGAACCATGGCGCTGATTAAGCGCGATCACGTTTGTTCGCACCTTCGACACTACATTGAACATTACATTTTGAGCTGCGATGTGTGGCAAACGGCTAAGTCACGGCATGTCGACACCACCAGACAGCCCACGCCCTTGCCGGTGCCCGATACCAAGTGGCATAGTGTGGCCCTCGATTGGGTTTCAGGATTGCCGTCGACCACCAGAGGCCATGATGCTATCATGACTCTGGTTGATCGATTCTCCAAACGTGGAATGTTCATCCCTTGCCGCTGGGATGCAGCGTTCTAGGGCGTGGTGCGGAACCCCCCCCAATTTTGGGTGTTGTTAATATGGTTGGAACCCGGAATTTCACATGTTACATGGGTGCACTATGATGCAACAATGTGCCTTGCATGTTTCGTTTGCTCGATATTGCCCGTTTGACACCTTTTGCGATTTGATCTTTGTGTGCTCTAACTAGTTAGAACGGGGTTAGAACGGGGTTAGAGCACGAGTTATCGCGTGGGTTATCGCGCGATAACCTCGTTATCGCGGGGGTTATCGCGGGGGTTATCGCGCGATAACTAGTTATCGCGCGAGTTATCGCTTAGGTTATCGCGCTTCATTTTATGTTTCCCCTTTTTGCTTCAAATTAGCTCTCAAAGCTTTCATATTCTTTGTAATGGCCCTTGCTGCTGCCCACGCTTGGTGCGAACACCATCAAAAGCTCCTTGGGCTCCGTCGCCTTGGCGGTCCCGAGGGGTTTACGATGGGTGACGCAAACGTGAGGCGCCCTGTGGCGACCCGCTTTGAACATGGTGTGGACTTTGGACTCCTTGTCCATAAGTCCCCCTTCATGGCCGACCAGAGAGACCCCCTTGTTCTCAGCAACTACATCTTCGAGTTGCTAGAGGTAAATCCAGGGGTTGCTGGATTCTTGATTCAGCTGCATCCCGAGGATGTGGACGCGGTGGTGGAGTCCGTCACCGCCCATGCCGAGAAGGGTGCGGGGACGAAGACGACCCTTTATGTGGGTCAGGAGGAGGAGGAGGAGGAAGTGGAGGAGGAGGAGGATGCGGGGGGGAAGGAGAAGCCCCACCGCCCCCTCATGATTAGTCTAAGTGTGCAGAAGGGAACGATCCGACCCGGTAAGGGGAAAGGGAAGTCGGATGGATGGTTCCCCCAAACCCTCACCCACAACACCTGCCGGGTCTGCACTGACGACCCCGAAAACAAGCTCCCCATGCACTCCCTTTGCCCCACAAGGGAGTGGGAGCGTGAGTGGTATGGGGTCACCACTCCCAACATTATTTCGGGGCGGGGGGTGTTTCTTTTTCCTTTTGGGGCAACCCCCCCCCTTATTGGGGAGGCGGAGGAGGTGGTTGCCGCCGAGCCCTTGGGGGCCTTTAATAGGGACCCCAATCACCTTGTGCTCACTGTGGGGGGAACGCTGGTGGTCAACCACCTCCGGGACCACGATTTTTTGAGTGATGTGCAGCTGCAAAGTCTTTTGGATGATCTGGATAGGGTGCCTCTCTCAGAGAAGGCACCCATTTTCAATGAGAACCCCCCCATTTCATGTCGGCAGGCCCCAAGATTCTGGGACCCGCCGCACATTGTATGGCAACTATGGGGGTGCCAATCACCACAAGCACAACCCCCACAAGCTCCATGATCTGCCAGTCCTCAAAAGGGTGGCAGATCGTGTGCTGGAGACGGCGAAGAAGACTGTGGTGGGGGGTTTCGGATGGAGCTTTACCTGTGTACCCTTCGTGAACCGGCCGTTTGAATCCGAGATTCACGGTACCGTGAATTTCACCCAATTTTGCTGTGTTTTGCTCGTAACTTGGTGCTATCGTGTGCTTTTGTCGTGCTACCTTCGCCCAAAGTAAGATGCAACAAATAGGTGCAATTTAGAGGTTTAAAGTCCCCGCATGGTTTAACAGATTTGGTGAGATTCACGTGAATGTGAGATTCACACACCTAAATTCACGCAGAAATTCACGCTAGATTCACAGATTCACAGTATGTGAAATTCGTACGAATTTCGTACGAATTTCGTACGAATTTCGTACGAATTTACCCTCATTTCCACTGTTTCGCTTTCCCACAGCTCTCAAACTCTTTGACAATGTCGCAGCAGACTATGTCGCAGCTCGCCAGCCTGGCCTCGCGCCCCGACCCCGCAGCCGACACCCTCGCCCACTACCAAGCCCTCCCCGTTGCCCACCATCAATTGGAGGAGGCAACGTACGAGTCGGAGGCACTGGGGGTGGATGCCATCGTGGGCTGGGCAGCCTCCCTCGACCCCTCCCCCGATGTCATCCACATCGACATGCGCAGCCCCACCCGCATCAGCTACCTCGGGGGGAGGGGATGGGCCACAACCCTGTGGAGGGAACTGCGCCACCAACTCCCCACCCTCAAATTTCTCCATCTGACCCCTCTCCCCTCCAGTGTTGACCAGCTCCTCAACTCGATGAGGAATAACCCTGTGGGGAAGCCTAAGGACGCCCACGTCCAGGTGTACCCCACCACTAACCTCGTCCACACCCCCCCCCCACTGCGATATGGTGTGCCTGCAGGATCTTGCTGCAGGTGCACCAGCAGGCCACTCTTTTTTCCCCTTTTCTTGGGATCTTGCCAACCCCCGGTGGTGGGATGATTTGGGCATCGCCCCTTTCCATCCCACCATCCCCCCCCAGGTGCACGTCCCCGACGTCACCCACCCCACCTTCTACAGCACAACTTCTTTGCAATGGTACCGTGGTGCCTCATGCGCCCCCCCCTTCATTTCCAGTGAGCCCCCCCTCCGCACCGAACCCCTTCCCGACCCCCCTCATGGGGTGACGGGCAGCCCTGACCCCGCCCCCGACAGGGTTGGCCCCTCTCAGCCGCCCCTCAACTTTGTTGATGGGAACGGCTACATTGTGCTTCGGGGGCTTGTGGAGGCACGGGATTGTGAGGTGGGGTGGAACAAGGTGATGAAGGCGTGGGGCAGCGGCGACGAAAAAGTCGTCGCAAAAAATTTTGAGCTCCTTTTCAACGCCGCGCGGAGTGAGGAGCAGGCCAAGGATCCCGAGCTCCCCCGCCGGTGGCAAAGCAAGAGCACCTTGGGGTCGGGGGTGGGGGGGCCTCTCTTCAAGAAGTTCCACCCCCACCTCACCGAAAGTGTCCCTGGGGTTGAGGACCTCCACCCAATGACGCCGGGCAGCGTCATTGTGGCCAGTGTGGGGAGTGGGCCGCAGCTCCCCCACACCGACGTGACCACCCACCCCGAAGTCCTCCCCCCCAGCGACAAGGCGGTGGGGGACTGCCACCTGAGTAGCTTCCTCTGCTTGTCAGAGGACTACCAGGTGGCGGTGCAGGCGGGGACGGCCCTGGGGGAGGCGGCGGAGGCGCGCTGGGACACCGTTCAGCTGCATCGGGGGGACATGCTGCTGATGGTGGCCACCAGCCGCCATCATGGATTGCCTGCCCACCCCGACTCCAAGGATGGGCTGCAGGGGGCTCTTTTTAACTTGTGGACCCCCGACCCCCGACACAAACACCACCAGGCCAACACCACACACTTGGACGCCATCCCCCCAAAGGAGGCCCTGGACGTTGCTGGGGATTTGTCCAGCTGGGACCTCCCCAACGTGGACCAGGTGTTGTGGGTGGGGAAGGGGGCGGTTGCGAGGGTGGGGTTGTGGGAGGGGGAGGTTGCCCAGGCCCTGTTCGCCGACGCCCCGCAGTCGCTCCCGGCAGGCCCCCCCACCTGCCCCTTCCTCCCCACCTTCATCTCCCGGTCGGCCCCGGCCGCCGACCTCGCCGTCATCGAGGTCGGCCCCCAGTGCATGCTGTTCTTCGTGGGCAGCGTGCACCAGCTGGAGGTCGTGAAGGGGGGCGATGTCGACGCGGAGTCGGAGATCCACTTCGCCTTGTCCGGCATTGCCCCCCCGGGTCGGCCGACCACGCTGTGGCACCTGGTGAACACGGTCCCAGCGTGGCGGTCGCCCAAGTGCGCGAGGACCGGGGCATGGAGCATCACCTGCCCATGCGACTGCAAGGTGTGCCTGCTTGTGTGTTTGCTTTGTGTATTTGCAACAATTGGACGAAATTCACGTGAAATTCGTACGAAATTCGTACGAAATTCGTACGAATTTCGTACGAATTTCACGTGAATAAATTTGTGTGAATTTTCTCGAGATGTGAAATTCGTACGAAATTCGTACGAATTTCGTACGAATTTCCGTGAATTTCGTCCAATTTGCTCCTTTTGCTCTTCCATTGCCCCGTGTCCACTCCCCCTTTCTCAATTTTTGCCTTGCACACCTCCCCACATCTGCATGCAGGTCCCGTTCACCGCTTGGTCGCCGAATATTCGGCACCACACCAGGCGCCAGTACAAGCCCCGGCCCCGATTGCCTGAGGAGCACGCCGAGCCCGCCGAAGGCCCCGGTGGCGCCCAGCCCGCAGGCACCGGCGATGGACGGGCACCAAGCGAGGCCGGCAGTGTGCGCAGTGTGGGGTCGCAGCGCTCTCGGCGTTCGGGAGGCAGCGAGGCCAGCACCGCCAGGGGGCATATGGCGCGCGAGGTGGTGGTGCCCCAGCCGTCCCGCGACGAGCTGGGCGAGGCCCACACCGACCCCCCCCTGGACCGGGTGACCCTGGCCGCCAGGCAGCCGGATCCGGCCTGGACCCAGCAGGTGTCGCCCGGGCCGGATGGGCGGCAGCGGCACCTCAGTGCCGTGTGGGACATGGAGTTGGAGTCGCGGGGGGTGCAGGGCACCCTCCGCATCTCCTTCCCCTGCCCCATTGTGCTCCGGGGGGGGTCCAACCTGCCTGCGGGGCAGGAGCTGGTGGGCATGTTTGCCTACCGGCTTGTGAGTGGGCACTGGCGGGTGCAGACGGGGGTGTCGGGGATCGGGGAGGGGGGGATGGTGACGACGGCAGGGATTTGTGGGCTGAATGTGCTCACGGGTTGGCAGCAGCGGAGGCCGGAGTGGGTGGACGTGGCATGGGTTGCCATGCGCGTCCATGTGGGGAGGCAGCGGAAGGGGGTGGTGGCTGACGTCATTGACGTCGAGGAGGACGAACCCCCCCCCACGCGCAAGCGGAAAGGGCGCCCCGAAGGGGACACGGGCCCCACCCCCCCCCCCCAAAGCCCCGCGTACGGCCACCCCGGGGGAGCGGGCAGGGCGGGCGGAGCAGGCGGAGCCGTCGGGGGGGCGGGGGCAGAGGGGGGTGGTGCAGGAGTGGGTGGACCAGCAGCGGGCGGGGGCGTGGGAGGCACGCGCCATCAGCGCGGAGGCCGCCAACCGCGACCTCGAGGCCCGTCTGCGGGACTGCGAGTCGCGGTTGGCGGACGTCACCAGGCAGCGTGACCGGCTGGCCACCAAGGTGAAGACCCTGGAGCGTGACGTGGCGACGTTGCGCAAGGCAAAGCCAGCGGCACAGCCAGCAGAGGCAGTGGAGAGGGCTGAGGGTGCCGAGGCCCCCGCCCCCCCGGGTGACAGGGGGGGGGCCAGTGCTGCCGGTGTCCGGTACCTCCTGGCCGGCGCACAGGCCTGGCATGCCCAGGCCGAGGCATGCGCCGGCCAGATGTCCGCAGTGTCCACCGGCCTGCGGATGGCCATGATGGCCAGTGGCCAGCAGGTCAATGTGGACAGCGTGGCCCCGGACGCCCCCAAGGTGACTGCCGCAATGGAGGAAGTGCGCCGGCAGTACCCCCCCCACCGCCTCACGTCGGCGGCCATGGACCCCTCCTTTGTGGAGGCGGTGGCGGAGCAGAGCTCCCAGGGCTCCGCTAGCCGGAGCTCTGCTCCCGGGGGGGGGGGGTGCGTAGGTACCCTCCGGAGCACCTGTTCTTTCTAACCACGACGAATGTTATCCTGCCCCCCCCCCCCCAAGCATGGGCAGTTTGACCGATATGTGGGGTACTCCCCCCCCACTGTGCGAAATTTTCTGCAGCACTGTTAGTACATTACCCCCTGACCTGATGTGCCCCCTGACCTGTTAACCTGTTAACCTGTTAATTTGCGATTCCTTTCTGCGGAACTGTTTGTATATTACACTGCTGGCTGAGTGACAGCCGGAATGACAGCATGAGACAATGACAATGACAATGACAGCATGAGCACCATCCTGAGCTTGCTTTGTGAGGGTCAACGAGGGCACAAGGATGAGGGTTTGGCAGAAGGGTGTGACAGTCATGTGAAATTCGCACGAAATTCGTACGAATTTCGTACGAATTTCGTACGAATTTCACATTTTCAGAATATTCACACATTTCTATTCATGTGAAATTCGTACGAAATTCGTACGAAATTCGTACGAATTTCGTACGAATTTCGTACGAATCTATGTGAATTTCTTTTAATTGCATGCGAATCACAGTAGAGAGAGTGGTCTGCGGCAGGGGGATGGTAGAAACTTTGCGATGACTGCCTGCCCATTCAACAGGTCCTGTATCTCACATCATGCCACGGCCCAAGGAGCCATTCCATCTGGTAGCGGATCGTACACGACGGCGGCGCCTACAACAGCTCCAGGAGGTTGTTACCAAGGACCTTGCAGCACCCTACACCGTCAAGTACCTGCCCGACACGGGGCAAATAGTGCTTACCCCCGAAACAAGAATTGTAGCCACCGTCCAGCCCGAGCCCACCCAGGAGGAGAGGTTGATTATGGCCGTGTGGAGGATCCGGTCATTGCACCTCTCTAGGACAGAGTCCCGGTACCTAGTGGGGAGCATGACGTACGGTGTGGTATGGGACCAGGTGTACGGCATGCTCCGGCAGCTAGCGTTGCCGGAGTCCCGGGCGTTCACTGCCTATACGGGTGACGACACGGCCATCAATGGTGCGGCCTGCTACCTACCTGACCGCATCGCCCACCTATTCAAGTGTCGACCACCACCACCCCCGGCCATCATGCAGCCCGGGGACCGACGGCTGCATTGGTTGCCTATTGCGGTGGACGGTACATCGAGGCATGAGGCCTCGTACGTCCATTGCACGCTTGGTGGCACCGCCAGCCCCAACCAACTATCTAGTTGGTGGCTACTAGGGGGCAGTGAAAAGTGGGAGACCCTCTACGCGGCCTCCCAGGAAATTGATTTTGATGATGAGTTGCGCAAGGCCGCAACCGTAAGGTTTAAGGATACGGCAGGGAACGATAGGCAGTCCCTTTTTTTTCTGTGTGCAGATGGTAAGGCACAGGTGCTCATGGCGGGCTGCCAAAACTGGAAGGCAGAATCCCCTGGTGCCACTGTGTGTTGGGTCTGCATGCGTAACCGTGCTCTGTGCCTTGCTACCTTTGGCACAGCAAGTGCGATAGACGGCAACTGGGAACCAGCCGTTGCCATAAGTGCTATATATAGGACCATTATGAGTGATAGGCGAGTGCCTGATTATGGCCTCCATGGGGTCCTTCGTGTCCTGTTGTGTGCAGTCAACGGGACACGGGACCTAGTTGTACAATTGACAGGGAAGGCACCGGCCACTGTGGCACGCACCATGCTGCAACCGGTTTTAGATGAGGCACGGCTTGCTGCACGAACTTGCACCCGTGCCTCATTAAATAATGACAAGGCAAACAGCAAGGGGAAGGTGAGGATGGAGTGTGCTGCTGCCATCCATTTCATGCGCAATAAGGGTTGGGAGAAGATAATAGATGCTTGCCTAGAGCAGCCTAGTGTCAGGCAGCATCAAGTAGGGGGAAAAAGTTGGGAGTCGGTGTGCAAAACGTGGTGGGAGAATTTTGCAAGCATGAGTGTATACGCGTGGCGTTCCGCATGGTTCTCCGGGGCCGACTTGGGGCGGCTCCGGAACCATAGCATAGCCATGGGCGCTGCCCACAATGAGCTCCAGTGGGGCAAACTTCTGTGGACGCATCTTTGGATCGACCACATGTATTATTTTGCAAAGAAGTGGAGAATCTTGGCAAAGTTCTCCTGCTTTGCCATGGAGGGAAGTCACCGGAGGCTGAAGCGCATGTTGCGCAACAGCGGGGGCCTAAGCCTCCTCCGGGGAAGACTAGGGGTGCAAGTGGTTGTGGACAACCACACCATTGACGATAGCCTTTGGTTGCATGGGTGGGATGCGACCAAAAGGGCTCAACATGGGCAAGGGCCCATAAGTGTACAAACGTATGCAAGCCGCACAAGAAGACGGCTTCTAACCGACATGCAGCACCTTCAGACTCTACAGCGGCGGTTCCGGTGCCGCAAGAGACGGACATGAGATGATCTTACGAACCCAGACCATTGTTGCCTGTGACCGGGGTGCATGCTGGGGGGCTTACTAGGGGTGTGAGGACAAATCTGGGGGTGCACACGGGTAACATTTGTGTAAATTCACGTGAATTCACGCCTGTGAATCGGCTACAGGCTTGCCGGGTTCCGGCACCTCTCGTTTTGGGCACGGTGCGGACATGATGGATGCTTTTGGGGCGGGACTTTCATTGGATGATGCGTAACAAAGCTAGGGGAGGAATTTTGGCCCCTCAAAGCCCTTGAAATGAACCAAGAATATGGCATTTTCCCCCAAAAACCTCAATTTTTGGGTAAATTCACGTGAAATTCACGCAATTATTCAAACGGCCACTTAACGGCCGTTCACGAAGGGTACATGGTGGCCGGGTGGCCAAGACAGTGCAGTGTGACGGGGCGGTTAGGTGTAGGGGGAAGGTCGTAGCCAAGTGCTACGGCCACGACCGGGCGGTTTTGCGCGCCGCCCACAAAGATGGCCTTTGTGTGCCATGCCAGGAGGGGGAGGAGGTGGAGGGGGGGGAGGAGGAGGTGGTGGTGGAGGACCCCAATGGGGTCAGCATTGAGCAATCTGCTCAGTGCTTGCTCCTGCTGGGAACAACCACCGGGCATTTTTTGTTGTCGGGGTGGAGGAATGGGAGGGAGGTGATTGCCCCCCTCACTAATGAGGAGGTGGGGGGGGTCGCAGGCCACCCCGATCAGTGCCCCTTGGCCAAGGTGTGCCATGGGGAGGCACTGCCCTGGCCCTCCCTGCAAGGGCATGTTAGGATTGGTGTGCCGCCGGGGTGCATTTTGTTGGTGAGGAAGGGATTGAATGGAGGAGTGGCAAGGGTGGCCCCTGAGGTGGAGGGGGTGGCCCAGGTGGTGGAGTGGCGGCAAGTGGGGGAGTATGCCGCCGTCACGGACTTCGTGTGGCTGCGGAGGATGAAGCTGGTGCTGGACGACGCCAAGACGGAGGGCCAAGGCATGTGCCCATGTCACCAGGTGTGAAAACTTCCCACAACACCCTGCACTAACCCCTGCTCTAACTAGTTATCGCGCTAGGTTATCGCGTTCTAACTAGGTGCTCTAACTAGTTATCGCGCTAGGTTATTGCGTTCTAACTAGTTATCGCGGGGTTATCGCGGGGGGTTATCGCGGGGGTTATCGCGTTCTAACTAGGTTATCGCGCGAGTTATCGCGGTAGTTATCGCTTGTTTTTTTTTGTTTCTTTTGTTTTTCTCAGGCCACCATCCTGCAGCTGCCGCGTTTTTTTGTCAAGGACGAAGCCCATTGACAGGCGCCAAGGGGGGAAGGCCGGAAAAGCAGACGAAGCGGGGGCCTGAGGTGGTGGTTGTTGAGGCGGATGCCCCCCCCCCCCATAGGGGTAAGGGTCCCACCCCCTCCCCCAAGCCGTGGAAGGTGGCGAAGGTGGCGGCCCAGCCCCCCCCTGAGGCCCCGGATGTGGAGGCCTTGGGGGCCAGTGTGGCCACCCATGTAACGACGCTTGCCAGGTTTTGGTGGAGCAAGCGGCCGCCACGGGGGTTGAGGCCGCACTGGCCAAGGGTTGGTCGGCCGACCACAAGAGGGGGGAGGAGGTGGAGGCGCAGCGGAGGAGGGGGGATGACCTCCAGCAGCGCCGGGGGTTTGTTGAGGCGCAGGTGCGCACCCTCACCTCCACATGGTGTAGCATTCAAGTTGTTCGCCCCCAAGGGACGGACACCATGGGCCTTCACGCCCATTTGCGTGATGGGGCGCCCATGGCGCTTATTGTGTGTGTGGGGTCTTTCACCGGGGGTGATTCTTGGGTGGAGAGTGGTGGTCTGCTCAATCCCTCCCTGAGGGAAAAAAAGCGGCACACCCCTGTGTGCAAGGGTAGGGCGGTGGAGGGTTGGGCATGCAAGGCCGGCCCCCAAGCCCCATGTTTCGTTTGCTCGATATTGCCCGTTTTGCACTTTTTGCGATTTGATCTTTGTGTGCTCTAACTAGTGAGAACGGGGTTAGAACGGGGTCTTTGTGTGCTCTAACTAGTTAGAACGGGGTTAGAACGGGGTCTTTGTGTGCTCTAATTAGTTAGAACGGGGTTAGAACGGGGTCTTTTTGTGCTCTAACTAGTTAGAACGGGGTTAGAACGGGGTCTTTGTGTGCTCTCACTAGTTAGAACGGGGTTAGAACGGGGTCTTTGTGTGCTCTAACTAGTTAGAACGACGTTAGAACGGGGTTAGAACGGGGTCTTTGTGTGCTCTGACTAGTTAGAACGGGGTTAGAACGGGGTCCTTGTGTGCTCTAATTAGTTAGAACGGGGTTAGAACAGGGTCTTTGTGTGCTCTAACTAGTTAGAACGACGTTAGAACGGGGTTAGAACGGGGTCTTTGTGTGCTCTGACTAGTTAGAACGGGGTTAGAACGGGGTCTTTGTGTGCTCCAACTAGTTAGAACGGGGTTAGAACGGGGTCTTTGTGTGCTCTAACTAGATAGAACGGGGTTAGAACGGGGTCTTTGTGTGCTCTAACTAGTTAGAACGGGGTTAGAACGGGGTTAGAACGGGGTCTTTGTGTGCTCACACTAGTTAGCACGGGGTTAGAACCGGGTCTTTGTGTGCTCTAACTTGTTAGAACGGGGTTAGAACGGGGTCTTTGTGTGCTCTAACTAGTTAGAACGGGGTTAGAACGGGGTTAGAACGGGGTCTTTGTGTGCTCTAACTAGTTAGAACGGGATTAGAACGGGGTTAGAGCACCAGTTGGTGTGCATGTGCATAGTGCACTAACCTCTGCTCTAACCCCTCTTGAGAGTTCTAGGGCGTGGTGCGGAACCCCTAGTTAGAACGCAATTTCTGGAACACCCTCCTACCCTCAATTTTGGGGCAAACCACCTAAAAAAATGAATTCGGCACCCTCAAAAACCCCCCATCCCCTTTCTTTCCCCACATAACCCTCATTGTAGGGGTGGTTTTTGGGGGGGGGGTCAAAGGGTTAGAGCACAGTTAGAACAGAGTTAGAACGCAGTTAGAGCACCTTGCTCTAACTAGTTATCGCGCTAGTTATCGCGCGATAACTCAGTTATCGCGTAGTTATCGCGTGTAGTTATCGCGCACCCCTCCTCCCTCCCTCCCTAGGACAAACAACACAAAACACTTGGCACAAAGCATGTGTGGTCGTTTTTCATACAAAGTCATCAATGTCTGAGGCCTTGGCTGCCTCCAGTCCCAAAAGCCCTTGCTCCAGGGCGTTCATGGACATGCAATGGTGCATGTGGCGGAGGGACACACTTGGCCTCACCAAGGACCAACCCTTAAAACAATTTTTGAGCCTCCTTTTGTAAGGCCCATGCCGATACTCCGTTGGGATGGAGGAAAACTTAAAAATGTTCCTCCATTTCTCGGCAAAAAAGGTGGAATGTGCCAAGCACCAATGGATCCACGTGGTGGGGGACCAACCTGAGTCTCCCCACGCTTTTGAAAATTTTGTGGTCAACGCACGGTGGCGTTCCACTTGGGTTAGAGTGTACAACTCCCTCACCCTCCAAAGCTCATACAAACCCTCAATGCATTTCACCATGACATGCACAACAACCCATAACATAGGTCCCCCAGGGGTCCTCACTGTGGGGACATGCTCTTTGAGGCAATCCACAAATTGCCTTTGGAAGGGGGGGGAGGTTAGGAAAACTTTGGTGCTTGTTAGATCGAAATCTTTTTCTGTGGCCCTCGAGGCCGAAGGGAGGCGTTCCCTGAGAGGGATGCCTGAGGTCTCATCCTTGAGGGCTTGTTTGAAGGCCTGCAAAGCTGCAAGAGCTTGGGCCTTACCAGGGGAACCAGGGGGGAGGGCCTGAAGGGTGGTCTCAATGCGCTTTGCAATGCCGTTTAGGATGCGGCATGCTGCATGTTGGTAGTCCCCCGGCCGCCTATCGGGGGTCACACTTCTCAAGAATGCCCCCCATCTTGAGGTGGACTCCACCCCCCTTTGCTCAACAATCCCATTGGGGTCTTTGCACAACCAACACTTAGACCCAGCCCCCCCCATTGCTTGCATCCCCTTCCCATCCCCTGTCAAAATGACAGTGCAAGTCAAAAATTGGTTTTGAAAGAGGACAACGTCCTCTTCCACATCCCTCACCTCTTGGTTGAGGTTGGCGGAGATGTCCAGGCTTCTCAAAAAAGCCTGTTCATCCCCGCCATCCATGCAAAACCATGAGGCCCATAGCTTCGCCTTCGAAGCATATTTTGCCCCCCCCCCCCCCATACATTAACCCATACATCCGCACGGGTAGAGGATGCCTTCCACAAGGAAGTCGCATCAACTGAAATAACAACAATGGCAACGCCACTAAGGGGGGGTTTCCTGATAACTCGGGCCATAGATATTGCATTTTGCACAATTGATTGCAAAGGCACATGGGCAGCTGCCCTATTGCGGCCTGTGGTAGACTTTACAATGGTTGTTTGGGGAAAATAGGGCATGATCCGTTGCCGAACGGTCCTTAGGTCCCGTTGTGTGCAACGGCGGGGCATTCGCAAAAGGGCCCGTTGGGAGAGATGCATGCTGCATGCCATGCGTAGCATGCTCAGGGCCTCATGCTCCTGAGCTGTTAATGCAAGATGGCCGCCAAGTGGGCCAGACAGGGCAGTGCACGCCCCACCACTTAAACAAACTTCGCCTTTGGTGTTGCTGCCACACACAACGTTTGGGTCACCCAATAGAACTCGCACCAGCCGCTGAACCGCCTTCAAACGCCGCCGCCGGGCCTTGGGGCATTGCAGATCGGTGTACCGCCGGAGGTTAGCTGTGTTGAGAGCCCGCAGGGCCTCATTGACAGCACTATCCATGAAGAATAAGAGGACCGGGGCACGAAATGAGGGAGGGTTTTGAAGCAAGGGCCCAAAAAACACACGCGATAACCCACGCGATAACCCCCGCGATAACTAGGTTATCGCGCGATAACCCCCGCGATAACCCCCCGCGATGACTAGTTAGAGCGCGATAACCCCCCGCGATAACTAGCTAGAGCACCCAGTCATCGCGCGATAACCCCCGCGATAACTAGTTAGAGCACGGGTTAGTGCGCACTGACTGGAGGGGTTAGAGCAAGCGTTGGGCACCCTAAAACCTTCACAAACGTTGATTTTGCACCCACGAAACCTTGGAGATGTCAACAATGTGCAGGCACGGGGTATATGGCGCCACAATCCCAAATTCAAATCAGTCAAATGGACATGTTCCGGGCTAGGTGCCCCTCCTCAGAGTACACAATGACAAACCATGGTGGGCATCCCACCAAAGCAGAAAAAGTAGAAATAGTGAACAATAATCGAATCACAAATTACACCAGCTGGATGGGTTAGAGGAAGCATTGGGCACCCTAAAACCCATGGACACCAGCTGCTGCCGCCACGGAGGCGTGCAGTGCAGAACCCCCCCCGCACTATAAAAAATCACGCTCCATCGCTCGCCCTCCCATGGCAATGGAGCGTGTAGTGCCCTGGTGTTGAACAACACCGGGGCTTGGGGGGTGGCGGTGCATGCCCAACCCTCCACCGCCCTACCCTTGCACACACCGGTGTGCCGCTTTTTTTCCCTCATGGAGGGATTCAGCAGGCCACCACTCTCCACCCAAAACTCACCCCCGTGAAAGACCCCACACACACAATAAGCGCCATGGGCGCCCCATCCCGCAAATGGGAGTGGAGGCCCATGGTGTCCGTCCCTTGGGGGCGAACAATTTGGATGCTACACCATGTGAACTATGGTGGAGCATTGGAGGTGCAATACCCATTGAGGTCTGCAACCAAGGGGGTGAGGGCAGGCCTGAGGGTAGCAGCGGCCATGTGGGTCGCCCTAAAATTAGAGGGGTTGGGGTTTCCACTTCCCACGAGGCCGAAGTGGCACATGTCCACTTGGGCCCCATATCGCTCCTCCCCACGAAAAATGCCCTTGGGCAACCCCCTTAGCAAACCCACGAGTCATTGGCTCCCACTCCTACTCCCGCTACCCTGAGTCTGCAACCCTTGCGGCGCCAGCCCCTGCTGGGCGGTGAAGGAGGCACTGAGGGTGGAGGTGAGGCTGCGCACCTGCGCCTCAGCCACCCCCAAGCGCTGCTGGAGGTCATCCCCCCTCCTCCGCTGCCCCTCCACCTCCACCCTAAGCTGGGCCGCCTCCACCTCCGCCTTCCGCCTCCCCTCCTGGGCCTCCCTCAGGGCCTCCCTCATCGCCTCCACCTCCTCCCCCCTCTTGGCGGCCAGGTTGAGGGCCTGGTCCAGGGCACGCTGGGTGTTGCCCTGGGCCTTTTCGGCCTTCGCCAAGGCCGACTTGTGGTCCGCCGACCGACCCTTGGCCAGTGCGGCCTCGACCCGCGTGGCGGCCGCCTGCTCCACCAAAACCTGGCAAGCGTCCGTCACGTGGGTGGCCACACTGGCCCCCAAGGCCTCCACGTCCAGGGCCTCATGGGGGGGCTTGGCCACCGCCACCTTTGCCACCTTCGATGGCTTGGGGGAGGGCTTGGGGGCGGGGGTTTGGCCCTTACCCCTAAGGGGGGGGGGGGGGCATCCGGCTCAACCACCACCACGTCTGGTCCCCGCTTCGTCTGGCCTTTTCCCGGCCTTCCCCCCTTGGGTGCATAGTGCCGAACCCAATCGGCAGTGGCGTCCACCACTGAAGGGAGGGGGGTCATACCCACCAACCTGGTGGATGTCCCCCGCCCCTGTGCAGCTTCTGCCACACTTCCCTCCCCGTATACTCCCCCTCCCACAAAAAACACACCCTCAAAAGGAAATAAGATTTCCTTTGGGCCGGGGGGGTCGCTCATCCCAAACAAACACAAAAAAGCCGCAACCGTTTCCCCCTCTGCGGCATCCAGGCACTTGGCCGTTTCCCCCCCAACCCACACATAGGAGGGAAGGGTGAGGTTGGTCTTCCTCTCCACCCCCCGCTCCTTCTCGGTAATGGTGACCTGCCGGTACCATCCCGTCCCCCCCATCCTGCACGCCTCATCCCCAGGCTCCCCCCACGCCACGAAGCCCCCTCCGGCAGCCTCTTCTCCCCCTCCAGCTCCAACCGGGCCGCCACCGGCTTGGCGGGCCGTGCCCCTGCTGCTTCTGCTGCTCCGCCTCCTGCCTCGGCTGCCTGGGCGTCGTCCTTGACGAAGATACTGGGCAGCTGCAAGATGGTAGCCTGAAAAAAACAAAAGAAACAAAAAAAAACACGCGATAACCCGCGCGATAACCCCCGCGATAACTAGGTTATCGCGCGATAACCCCCGCGATAACCCCCCGCGATAACCCCGCGATAACTAGTTAGAACGCGATAACCTAGCGCGATAACTAGTTAGAGCACCTAGTTAGATCGCGATAACCTAGCGCGATAACTAGTTAGAGCAGGGGTTAGAGCAGGGTGTTGTGGGAAGTTTTCACACCTGGTGACATGGACACATGCCTTGGCCCTCCTTCTTGGCGTCGTCCAGCACCAGGTTCAGCCTCCGCAGCCACACGAAGTCCGTGACGGCCGCATACTCCCCCACTTGCCGCCACTCCACCACCTGGGCCACCCCCTCCACCTCAGGGGCCACCCTTGCCACTCCCGCATGCATACAACCCCCTCCTCACCACCAAAATGGTGCCCGCCGGCACCTTAATCCCAACATGCCCTTGCAAGGTGGGCCAGGGCAGTGCCTCCCCATGGCACACCTTGGCCAAGGGGCACTGATCGGGGTGGCCTGCGACCGCCCCCGCCTCCTCATTAGTGAGGGGGGCAATCACCTCCCTCCCAATCCCCCACCCCGACAACAACAAATGCCTTGTGGTTGTTCCCACCGGGAGCAAGCACTGAGCAGACTGCTCAATGCTGACCACATGGGGGTCCACCACCACCTCCTCCTCCTCCCCCCCCTCCACCTCCTCCCCCTCCTGGCATGGCACACAAAGGCCATCTTTGTGGGCGGTGCACAAAATCAGCCGGTTGCATCCGTAGCAATTGGCTACCACCTTCCCCCTACACCTAACCGCCCCATCACACTGGACTGTCCTGGCCACCCGGCCACCAGGTGCCCCCAGCTGGGGCCTTTTAATGGACTGCGTCACGTGCAGGTTGGGGAATCGAAGATTCCTCCCCTGGGTAAGCTCAATGGCAAAAAATGCCATGAGGCGGGGGTCCCTTACCCCCATGGGGGAGGCCTTGGGAATCCCCGATCCCCTGTGGACATCAAGGGCATTAAAAAAAAAGGCAGTGCGCCTCTTGAATGGCACAGCCCTCTCCACCCAAGGGTTAGGGAACCCCGAACTGCTCGAGGGCACAAAAAGAAAATGTGACCCATCCTCCTCCTCATGATTATGGGTTAGCATAATAAGGCAATTGACAATCAATGTGCCTTCAGGAATGGTGTAGGGGGGGGCGTCGGGATGGAGGAGCTGGGGGGTGTGGTCATAGCTCGAAATTCCGGTCATGTCAAGGATGGTGCAGCTCCATCCGACCCCCCCCACCACAGCCTTCTTCGCCGTCTCAAGCACACGATCTGCCATCCTTTTGAGGACTGGCAGATCATGGAGCTTGTGGGGGTTGTGCTTGTGGTGGTTGGCACCCCCATAGTTGCCATACAATGTGCGGCCGGTCCCACAATCTTGGGGCCTGCCGACAATGGGGGGGTTCTCATTGAAATTGGGTGCCTTCTCTGAGAGAGGCACCCTATCCAAGTCATCCAAAAGACTTTGCAGCTGAACGTCACTCAAAAAATCGTGTTCCAGGAGGTGGTTGACCACCAGCTTTCCCCCCACCGTGAGCACAAGGTCATTGGGGTCCCTATTAAAGGCCCCCAAGGGCTCGGCGGCAACCACCTCCTCCGCCTCCCCAATAAGGGGGGATGTTGCCCCAATTGGAAAAAGAATCACCCCCTGCCCCGAAATAATGTTGGGAGTGGTGACCCCATACCACTCACGCTCCCACTCCCTTGTGGGGCAAAGGGAGTGCATGGGGAGCTTGGTTTCGGGGTCCTCAGTGCATACCCGGCGGGTGTTGTGGGTGAGGGGTTGGGGGAACCAACCATCCGACTTCCCCTTCCCCTTACCAGGTCTCACCCTTACCTTCTGGACACTAATCATGAGGGGGTTGTGGGGCTTCTCCTTCCTCCCCCCAGCCTCCACCCCCCCCGCATCCTCCTCCTCCTCCTCCACTTCCTCCTCCTCCTCCTCCTGACCCACATAGAGGGTCGTCTTCGTCCCCGCACCCTTCTCGGCATGAGCGGTGACGGACTCCACCACCGCGTCCACATCCTCGGTATGAAGCTTGATCAAAAATCCAGCAACCCCTGGATTTACCTCTAGCAACTCGAAGATGTAGTTGCTGAGAACAAGGGGGTCTCTCTGGTCGGCCATGAAGGGGGACTTATGGACAAGGAGTCCAAAGTCCACACCATGTTCAAAGCGGGTCGCCACAGGGCGCCTCACATTGGCATCACCCATCGTAAACCCCTCAGGACCGCCAAGGCGACGGACCCCAAGGAGCTTTTGATGGTGCTCGCACCAAGCGTGGGCAGCAGCAAGGGCCATTACGAAGAATATGAAAGCTTTGAGAGCTAAAGCGAAAAGGGGAAACATAAAATGAAGCGCGATAACCTACGCAATAACTAGTTATCGCGCGATAACCCCCGCGACAACCCCCGCGATAACTAGGTTATCGCGCGATAACCCACGCGATAAGTCGTGCTCTAACCCCGTTCTAACCCCGTTCTAACTAGTTAGAGCACACAAAGATCAAATCGCAAAAAGTGCAAAACGGGCAATATCGAGCAAACGAAACATGGAAGGCACATTGTTGCATCATAGTGCACCCATGTAACATGTGAAATTCCGGGTTCCAACCATATTAACAACACCCAAAATTGGGGGGGGTTCCGCACCACGCCCTAGAACGCTGCATCCCACCGTGAATGATTACATGCATCCAGCTGAACGTACCTTCAACTCTGTGCGTGCAATGCTTGCCGAGGAACGTCGACGCCAGATGCATGTGGTCGTGCAAATGGACCAACACGCTCGAGTGCCTGAAGTGGGGGAGCGATGGTGGGTGTTAGTGCCCGAACATCGACACAAGGGGAAACTCGATGTTGTTTTGTCCGGCCCTTACAAAGTTCTCGAAGTACTCAACAAGGGCGAGAATGTTAAACTGGACATCTTTGCCCCCTTGGATGGGTTGCGAGTGTTCAATCGAGACGGCATAAAGCCCTACATCCATCGAGAGGGACAGCCAGTGTGGAAGTTTCCGATGCCGCCTGTCAAGACTGGAGACTCCCCTCGACTTGTTAAGATTCTGGCTAGACGTCGAGTGGGATCTAACAGGCGCCGCACATTCCTGTACCGCTGTGAATGGGATGACCACACATGGTCTTGGGAGTTGAGTAAGGCTCCAGAGGAGGATCCAGTGTAACTTCAGTTCCTTCGACTCCACCCTGAGTAACCTCATCTCTCTGCAGCGTGAATTTTCGAAAACTCACGCGGGCCTCCAGGTCGACCACTGGAGCCTCAGCCTACGGTTCTACTCCCCGGACATCCCGAACTTCCTCTCGACCTCCGCCCTCTCGAGCATCACCGTCGAATGTCATCGATGTTGACCAGATCAAGGACGCTGCTGACGATGATGGCGATGGTGCCGAAGCCCGAGTGAGATCGACCTCAGCCCGCCGCTGTCAATCAATCGCGTCAGCGCCAGCCCGACCAAGTCGATCACTGGACCCGTTCTCAGCGCCGAACTACAGCCAGTCGGCGTACACCGGAAATTCGAAGGGCAAAGGAGGCCTCTCATCGAAAGGAGGCAAAGGAACTGTGTCCTCCCGCGGGATATTTGCCCGAGTAGCACCGAGTGCTTGAATCGTTATGTTAGGAGCCAGGACAGCCTTGGAGATGCTTGAGCAAGCCCTGGCCAATTGGCCTATCCTGGAATCGACCTGGGAGGGGGGAACCCCGACCAACATTGACCCAAAATTTTCCAAGCTGTACGGGCAACCTCCCCAGAACGACGCTGAATACTATCAAGGGCAGTGCTCAAGCCTCGAAGGGCCTCATACACACTCAGATTCTTCGCAGGAATGGGTTCATTCACACCCAGAGTGGTGCCATCCTGATGAGGATCTTGCTTGTTACACCGGGTACGACGACCGATTCCCTTGCTCTGTTCAGCGTCCGGATGGAAGCCATCATCATGGGTCGATTCGTGGACAAGAAGGCCGAACACCTCCAACAGCGAACCGTCGTGGAGGGGAGAGCCGAACGCCCCCAACGACGAATCATGGGTCGACCAATCATGGCTGGGGTACGCCCCCAGAACGCAAGCCACCACTCGAATGAACCAGTCCGATTCCTACTTCGAAGAAGACGATGACGATGACGCCTACGAAGATCTACCCGATTCCTACATCGATGACAACCCTAGCACCCCAGGGGTAACGCGGGGATGCACAGAGCATCAATGACAACCAGGACGATTCCTACGCCACACAGAGTTGGTCGACTCCACCGCCCAGCTACAATGCTGTTCGTCGACCAGAACGGCTGTGGCAGCCATATTATATGGAACCATTGGAACATGAAGTCCATACTGTCGACGAACTCCGACACCTGGGCACGTTCGGAATGAAGCCACCCTGTCGATTTGGGACGCACAAAGACGATCCACTTGCGACAGAGTATACCGAACTCGACCCAAAGTTTCTTGCCATCGCGTCGAGTGCCATGGCCGGTCAACGACGAGGTCATCAATTCTTGAGCCCACGCCATGCGACTGTTGTGCCCAAGACGAACGCCACCATTCACGAATTGCGCGGCGTTGTCGACATAGACAGCTGGCGTAAAACAGCGCCGTTCACCAACGACATGATGCGAAGGGCGCCTGACACGTCCTTCGACGAAAACGGAACCCCTGGCAGCGCACCGACCTACCAGTGGTACACGAAGATCGAAGTGGCCTGTCAGAATTTTCGAAATGCCCTTGTCGAATGGCAAAAATGCAACGAACAACTCAACTGGGGATTCAGCAACAATCTCGTCGAGACCGACCTGCCCAATCAAATTGCACGCCTGAACCGCATGCATCGAGAGATTTGTGGGATCGACGACCTGATGCACGTCGCCGATGGAATCGACCTGCTCTTCAGGTACCGACGTGTCTGGACATTGGAGAAGATGCACCGGTCAGAACCCTCCGCTGTTTCGGTCCTTGGGCTAGTTCGAGACCTCCAGAAGGTTTGCCAAACGAATGACTGGTTATTCGAAGATCGAGCCCCCTTTCTGGCGTATAAGGTCGACTTGCTCCTTCGACGACACCAATTGCGAGGGCTACGGGGTACCACTCGACTCGGGTGCAAGAGGTACGGGTGCCCCCAATTCGAACCCAGGACCTCATGGTCCAGCTCCAGGAATACTATCGACTAGCACAGTCTACTGGACCGTACGCCTACAATGCCGTCGCACCAGGTGCCCCCATCGATCTAGTCCAGCTGGCGACGATTTAAAAGACTGGCCTCGGATAAATCAGATACTACGACTTTGATAAGGAAACTCGACGAGTTGCCCCTCTTCATTTGACCAATGAGAAGTACATCAACCTTTTTACTTTCGAGGACGCCGCTGATTTGGCTCGACGTCTGGGTACTTCTAAATATCTCATTTCCCCTTTCGAAGGCGGATACGAGAATAGACGATATTGGCGCCGAGTGGTCCAGTTCCGAAGGGATGTTTTCGTCGATGAACGGGAGGAGCTGGAGCCCAGTGTTTCGCCCGCGAACGACCCGTTCCATCCGGACCCTGTCGACCACCGTTTCTTGTCGGCGGATTCGAACGTCTACCAGCATTACTTCGATGTACCGATGTTCAATTACCTCACGCCAATCCATGATGACTTCAAAGCTGCCCATCGACGCAAGGTCAGCTGCCGTGACCAAGTCCTCGAGGCGGTCATTGTCGACACGGCTTCGATCCCTGTGACTGCATAAGCGCTCCAATTCGCTCTGCAGGGCGCTCTCGCTGGTGGCTAGTATGTGCATCAACACCTCGGTCGACTCCAAGCAAACTCTCGGACCAGGAGTCCCGAGATCATTGACTGATACGTCCTCGGTCCTGGGGTCGACGACGTCAGCGTCGTCATCGTTGCTCGGAGAGTTTTGATTGCCGACACGCCGTGGTTGCGAGTAGACTGGCGAACTGGTCAGTTCTACCACAGCATGGCCGCTAGTACCAGTTCAAAGCAAATATATTGATGGCCCACCGGTCGTAATCCCGCCTTGTCCTTCGAGACCACCAATCGAATGGACTTGTGGAACCATGCCATTTGGCAGCCGTCGAACCTTTGGAATTTCTTCACCACCAAGTCGCAGACGTTGGGATCAGGACAGTTTCGAGCTCTTGCCCGTGAGCATGTCTTCGTATTCCAGTACAAGTGCCCCGTCGACGGCGGGCCTGGCGATCCCAACCTTCGTTTGCTCAAACATCGATCTGGTATCCTGATTCGGAAATGTGCCCTCGAGAGCCATGTTCGTTGACACTATACGGGCCATGACACCTTCAAGTTCATGGCTAGCGTCGAGACGCTGAAGGAGGTGCATGAAGTATGTTGACTTCAGGTGAATGGCTCGTCCACATTCGAGTGGGGCACGCATGGCTGATTCGACAGTCTGAATGCCAAGTAATGGCTGATTGGACAGTCTGAATGCCAAGTAATGACTGATTCGACAGTCGGGACGCCATTAATGGTGTCGACTGCCTTAATATGCCCTGTCGATCTGACAGGTGTATAGTCCTGTTGGTTGTTTGTTTGCTGGGCACTCAGCTTCGATAGCTGTGCCCAATGTTATGGTACCTCGACGAGCCCACGGCCTTGCTTTGGGTAGCGTCCGTGCATGTGCCCGGCGAAGTTGTCTACTGCAGCTTCCGCCAAGACGCGGCCGTGGCAAAGTCGAACACGGCTTGTGAGTAAGGCGCTGAGGGCAGGTATACCATACACTGCATCCCAGTCTGTGGGTTTCGACCACTCTTATGCTTCAGGAAGCCAGCACATGTCAAGGTGCAGAAAATTTATTTCCCTTGGGCCCTCTCTATTCAGTTTCGACAGTGTGACGCCCACCCAAACGAGTAAGACCTCTTCCAAGTCTGAGGGGGGGGTAGTGTTATGGTTTCGAGCAGCAGCAGCGCAGCGAGCTCGCGAGGCGCAATTGCAGTCGCAATCGCACTGCAGTCTGTGAATACATCTGAAGCATCGAGATGCCAGTTGCTGTGAACGAAGTGCTGTATGATACTTGGATATCTTTGAAATGGGTTTTGGTCTTCGAATTTTTGAAGTGTGTATGAATTGGTGCTCCGCCTGAAATCCTGCGCAGAAGAGGTTTGTCGTGTTTTGGGTTTTTCGAGAAACAGGACAGTTCCCAAGTCAAACCACAACAGTGGATTTGATCCTGTGGTTCCTTACTTGCACTGTGGGTACTTGGAGTTCTGGTTGGTTTCATCAAAACGTTCCTAATTGGAAAACCTGAGCTACACCAAAAAAGCGGCAGGAGCAAGCACAGGCACAAACAAAACAATATCATCAAAGCAATCAACAGTGAAAGCGTGTTTTAACTTTCTATTATTCTGTGTTGATCCGTTTTGCAATTCACTTTTGGCCCTTGAATAACACATGACCCATTTTATTTATATTTGGTCAACAGAAGACTGGTCTATGACGTGGTCAACGGCCCCGCCAAAAAAGGAATACCTGTATCTGCAATGTCCCTATAGTCGAAAGTGGCATCCAGACCAACGTGCGGCCACTGAAGGTGGCGACGTCCAAAAGGTACGCAGCCGCTTTACGAAACGCCGGAAGAATGTCAATGTGCCACAAGAGCGACAAGAACTGCCACTTCGGGAGGTAGAAGTTCCGGATGCAGAAGACAACAAGGACAAGAAGAAAGACACCCAAAAAATTAAAACTAAGTGTTCCTGTGGTTGTATTTGCAGCCGGCTTGATGAGGATAGCCCTTGGAAGGTTACAAAAGCCAACCTAGAACACACGGGGCACACGGTTACCTCCAAAGAAGCACAAGCTCGTGAGACCCGTGTCTTGAAGAAGGAGTGGGTCGCAATGATCAAAGATCATGGACACCTAGGTCTACCACCGTCCACCAGTTATGAGCTTCTAGAAAAACACTTCGGTAAAGAGTTTTCCAATGCTCAAATTGAGCCCTGTGACATTTCAAATGTCTATTACAAATCTGGAAACAATTGTAATCAATTTTTTCACCTCGGCTGCTTCACGACCCTTAATGGGCATGGAAAATCTTTGCTCACCGCAAAGGCACTGGTCCTCAGGGATCGGGATTGTGATTATGATTGGCAGCTCCGCCAATGGTTGAACAACGTCCCCGCAGCCCCCAAAGTGTTAATGGCTGGCACAGATGTAGCATGTGCGAATGCAGTTCGCACACAGCTCACAAAAACACCGCACTTGTGGTGCATCTGGCACATCATTGAAAACACCTGTAAAAATTTGCTCCGAAAAATGGGCAAGCATAGGTACCAGGCTATGATGGCCCTTTTCCATGATGTGCGCGAGGAGTGCAATGAGAAGATTTTTCATCGCCAATGGAATGCCCTATTGGACGCTTATCCCGGCGCGCGAGATTATTTGAAATCAACGTGGGGCAACAAAAATTTAAATACTGGGCAACCCCTGGGAGTGCTTCACCGCGTGAATTCAGAGTTTTAAAAGGGGGGACAACACAAACCGGTGGGTGAAAGACCTATGCACCAAGGTTCGCAAGCGTTGCAACGTGAATAAAATTTTTGATGCCGTGGAGAGGGTAGTGAAATGCCAAATGCGCACTCAAAACCGTTGCCTCCCGATTGATGACCTCAAAAAAGCGGTAACCGGGGTTAATATAGCACTCCCCACCGTGATCCCTTTGCTGCAAGCAAGGTTGACCAGCTGCAATTTGCAACGTTTTCTTCTACAAGTAGACATGGGCACTACCATGTACGACATGTCGTCGTACAAACCCCAGACGGGGGAACCCATCCCACCGAATGGGGCGGACCACACTGTATATGATGGCTAGGTAGGTAGGTAGGCGCACTTGGTCGTGGAGAGGCGCCCCATTGTTCCCGCTGGCGTTGCCGCTGTGACGAACAGGAAGAGGCTCCGCGCTTGAAGAGGGGAGGCGTCTTATATCCCGCTAGACCTGACTGGTGGCTCCCAACAAAGCGGTCCGGGCAACACCGGGAGGGCTGATCGCCGCTAGCGTGACGTACTTGTCTCGCCGGGAGGGTGTGCCCCCGTGCTTGCGCACGTCCCCTCCTTTGGAGGGAACCCTAGGGGTTCACCGGACTTCCGGGCGTATCCCGTTCCCAAGGCATGTATGCATGTTCTTGGTACTAGGCTTCCGAGGTGCTTGGGTGTCGCACGCTCCGCCTCGAGTTCCAAAGCAGCGCACGCCTTAGGATGCAGCCTTACCCCCGGTCTCCGGATGTCGTTTGGCCGGGTCACGTGCATGGCACGGGCTGCCTCAGTGCCCGGGCTATGGACACTGGGGTTCCTACTATTGTGTGGCGCTTGTGTTTCGTTCAGGGTTTCGTGGTAACCCCGCCATTCCTGGCTGGGGTCTTGGGTGGGTGTGCTTGGGCTCGGGTTTCGGCTGCGCCCCTCCACTCCCGGCTGGCGTGTTGGGGTGTGTGTGTGCTCTTGTGCGCGCTCCGCTCGCACCCCGCCACTCCTGGCTGGGGTGTGCGGTATGGGTGTGTGTTTTTGGGCTCGGGTTTCGGCTCCGCCCCGCCACTCCTGGCTGGGGTGTTAGGGTGTGTGTGTGTTTGTGTTCGCGCCCCGCTCGTACTCCGCCACTCCTGGCTGGGGTGTGCGGTGCGGGTGTGTGTGCTTGGGCTCAGATTCCGGCTGCGCCCCGCCACGCCTGGCTGGGGTGTTGGGGTGTGTGTGTGTTTGTGTGCGCGCTCCGCTTGTACCCCGCCACTCCTGGCTGGGGTGTGCGGTGTGGGTGTGGGTGCTTGGACTCGGGTTTCGGCTGCGCCCCGCCACTCCTGGCTGGGGTGTTGGGTGTGTGTGTGATTGTCTGCGCGCTCTGTTTGTACCCCGCCACTCCTGGCTGGGGTGTGCGGTGTGGTTGTGTGTGCTTGGGCTCGGGTTTCGGATGCGCCCCGCCACTCCTGGCTGGGCTGTTGGGGTGTATGTGTGTTTGTGTGCGCGCTCCGCTTCTGCCCTGCGACTCCTGGCTGGGGTGCGCGGCGTGGGTGTGTGAGTTTGGGCTCGGGTTTCGGCTTCGCTCCGCCACTCCTGGCTGGGGTGTTGGCGTGTGTGTGTGTTTGTGTGCGCGGTCCGCTTGTACCCCGGCACTCCTGGCTGCGGCGTGCAGTGCGGGTGTGTGTGCTTGGGCTCGGGTTTCGGCAGCGCCCCGCCACTCCTGGCAGGGGTGTTGGGGTGTGTGTGTGTTTGTGTGCGCGCTCCACTTGAACCCCGCCACTCCTGGGTGGGGTGTGCGGTGTGGGTGTGTGTACTTGGGCTCGGGTTTCGGATGCGCCCCCCCACTCCTGGCTGGGTTGTTGGGGTGTGTGTGCGTCACATGTACCACCGGTGCCCAGCATAGAACATTGAAAGAGAGACCAATATTGTCCGGTTACCGGTGGCAATTTTAGGAAATCTGTACCGACGTGCATGCGATATGCTTCGGTCCGTCGCTTGGAAGTTTTCGAAAACCCTTGGAAAGATGCTCGGAAGTTTTGGCAGCCAGATCGGGTCCCAAAACGCAACCGATATCGGTAGGAATGTTCCATGGGCTTCCCAGCCGACCGTCCCGGGGGAGCTCGGAAGAAATTTTTCAGCCCGAACCCAGTGGAATTTTGATTGGATGCTTGGTGCCTACCTTGCCTGCAAGATGCTATGGAGAACAGCACGTTGAAGCTAATGTTTGTCTACCCTTTGTCTGCTTTGCCTACAAAACTGCATGGAGAACACTGTGCTCAAGCTTATGATTGCTTCCCCTTTGTGCTCATTTGTGAATTTGGACTTTTGCTTCCGACATGTGCAACGCCAGTTTGATCCTTGGTGGCTGCTTTGCCTACAAACTTGCATCGAGAACACTGTACTCGAGCATATGAATGTTTGCCCTTTGTGCCTTGTGATGCTTTGTGCCTGCTTTTGTGATTTTCTTTTTGCATGTGTGTCGCTTTCTCACCTAGGCCCCTTTGAGTAGACTCACTAATGTATTCCCTTTTTGTGCTCAGAACACTTTTTGTCACCCGCAACATACATGTCTGGTAGTCAAGGCAGTGCCGCTAGTGCCTCGTCTTCGTCCGCTCAGCCCCCCCGGCCCGTTCAGCAGCTCCCGGAACCACATTTGGAGCTTGAAGGCGAGCTCATTGACGCGGACACAGCCAATACCGAAGTTCCCGAACCGGGTGATACACAATTGCGCCTCCAACACGCCCTAGCAGCACTGTGCCTGCGGCATAAGCCCTCAGAGACCATGGAACCCAGAATGCTAAGAGTTTTTTTGGACAGGGTCGTCCCTGATGCATACCGCATCCAGCCCAAGGATACCTTGCTGGCTATGCTTATGCATAAGCATTTTTCAATCCCTGTCTTGACGACACGGGAGGCTGTGGGCAACACAAGCCCCAGCAAACATGAGACCTCGTACGGTGTACAATACAGAAACCTCTGCATTGTTGGTCCGGATCCGAAATACAACACGGACCGGACCTTTGCAGAGGAATCTGAAGAGAGGCTGCGTGTACATTACTTGAAATCAATACTGTCCACACAGCCGGAAAGTAACATTCGCGAGTTAAAATGGACCCAGAGCGATGTAGTTACTTGGTTCAAAGAGGCCAAGATCAAGAAGCGGTCCAAAAAAGTAGTTACCTGCAACGTGCAATTCCCCCCCCTCTCATTTATTCATGTTCCGTTCGAGGTTTTGAGGGTTATCATAAACGATGCCTTCTGCGAGTCCCCACATGCAACGATTCACAGCGCCCTCAGAGCCACCATCACAGGTGCACATGTGGTAGAGGTTTTCGGGGAAAAGGACGGCTGGCGGGTGTGGGACCAAGCCCCCTGAGGCACGTGGGAAAAGGTGGTTACCCCCCCCGACGGTGAGGTTTTCAGAACAGACCAGCAACCCACGTACCATGTGCACGGTGTCGCGTGGGGCATTGAGTTTCTTTTGGCCCTGGCCCCCAAACCTTCTTCCGAGGGCGCACCAAAGCGGCAGCGACTTACCATCTTAGGTGCATGGTTGCAGGCCAAGGGTGAGGTCCACGGCCAGGTTGAGACCGCAGAAGCCCCCCCCCCCCCCTGCCTAAGCTGGGGATGCACTGTGTTGGGTCTTCATCAGCCCTCTTTTTCGCTCTGATGTCTTCCATTTCTGCTGCCCTGGCTGCCCGCGCCCAGCCACCAGCTCCTGCCGCCGTCCCCATCTCCTCGGGTCGACTGGCCGAACTTGGGAGTGGGAACCCCAGCGCCGGTAGCAGTGCCGGTGCCAGCAACCCTTCGCCAGCCACCCCCGCTTTGTGGGAGGCGCCAACAGTCAGAGGAGCAGCAGGAGCAGCAGCAGCAGGGCCCGCCGCCGAAGCAGAAGATGCGGAGGACCCCAAGGGCATGCAGGCTGCCCACTGCGCAGCTTTGTTGGCGGCTGTTGCAGCTGTGCAAGTCCAAATGGTGCTTGCACAGCTGAGTAAGAAGACAGTGTCCTGGTTCGCGGCCGGGGCACGCTACGGGCCACAGGGGGAGGGGGTGGTGTTGTGGGTCACTCGGGGGGCCGTGACCTCCCGCAGGCAAGTGGAGCATCGTGCTCCAATTGGGTAGATGCCCCCAAACCTGGCCAAGGTGGTTCTGGACGTGGCCATTTTTGACCGGAGTGTGGCAGTGTGTGGGGAGCTGGGGGTTCCGGACCAGTTGAGGAAACTGGTCCTCAAGGAGTACCGATCACCAGCCGATCGGTACTCCAAGTTGAAAGGGCAGTTTGAGCAGGCCTGCCAGTCCTTCAAGAAGGCTGAGCAGGCTGTCCGGGAGGGGGTGGGGGGGAAGAGGCAGGGGGGGCAGGGGGTGAAGAGCAGGGAGGGAAAGCTGCGGGCAGCAGCTACTGCCCAGCAGGGAAGGGCAGAGGATCTGCTGGGGCAGATGCAGGGGGCTTGGGAGGAGGCAAAGAAACGCCGCCTCCTTAAGGCCCCCCTCCCCGAGATGCCCCCCAGCACCCTCCCCCCCTTTGGGAAATGGGAGGTGACAGGGGACACCAGGAGGAGCTCCTGCATGGGGTGGTTTTTGCAGGGCATCCTGGGGGTTGGGAGGTGTACGACCTTGCGGATACGGCTGTTTCAAGGTCGTGCACTCAGAAGCTGAGGGACAGGGGGGTTTCGGTGAGGATGCACACCGCCCCCGACTCTTGCAACCGCCGCAACTGCATGTATGTGGCGGTTGAGATAATTTTGCCGCACATGAGCCACCCTGTGAGTGTTTGGGACACCCCCCCCGCCCTGAGCCATTTTGCCATGTGGGGGCGCCAGTGCCGGGAGTTGCTGGACAAAACTCTGGCATGGCCCCAGGTGAAAGGGAACTGGAAGTGCCGCCGCACTGGCTGGGGCCCTGCGGCCCTGAAGGAGTTGAAAGAAGTCTCCGGGCAGTTGGCCCCAGTTGGGGGGGGCAAAGGGCCTGTCCCCTTTGCCCCGCTCTCCGGCAACATGGTGCCCATTGTGGTACTTTTTTGCATCGCGAACCCTGATTGTGGCCCTGCTATCCCTGGTGTGGGTAAGGGGAAAGGGAAGGGGAAGGGGAAGGGGAAGGGGGGGGGTGATTCAGACTCCTCAGACTCTGCCGCAGCGATTGCAGTGGGTAAGGGGAAGGGGAAGGAGAAGGGTAAGGGGAAGGGGAAGGGGAAGGGGGGGGTCAAGGGGGGGGGTGATTCAGACTCTTCAGACTCTGCCCAGAGATTGCAGTGGGTAAGGGGAAGGGGAAGGAGAAGGTTAAGGGTAAGGGGAGGGGGAAGGGGAAGGGGAAGGAGGTGGTGGTGGTTTCAGACTCTGAGTCATCTGACTTAGACGTGCCTATTTCCTCGACAGGGGTGAGGAGAGGGCAGGTGGCCCCTCAGTCATCTGACTCAGATACCAAGGTGCCTGTTTCCTCCACAGGCGTGAAGAGAGGGCGGGCGGCCCCTGACTCTGGGGCCCCTTCAGGTAAAAGGAGGAAGAAGATCAGCCGCAACCCATATGTAGGCTGGAGTGGAGGGGGACCAGGGGACCAGGGGTCACTGCCCCTTGGCATAGTCACACAGGTCAGGACTGTCCTTGACTATGCGAAGGGGTCTGCCCACCGACCTCGCAATTCGATGAGGTCCTTCCCCCTCATCCATGGGGGTGATTCTGGGCCAGGGGAGTTGATTCTCCTCATTGTGCCCCCTGAGACCAAGGCCGAGGCCTCTCACAAGGCACAGCCTTAGCCTGAGCTTGAGTCTGAGGGGGAGGACTGAGAGGGAGGTATATATTCCCATTCGAGGCACTGAAATGAACTGCAGCTGCACCTGAACTGCCTGTTGGCATCCATTCATGCTTCCAGCCCAGCTTGTGCTTGTTGTGCCTGTGGCAGGGGGCGGATAGTCGAGCACACTTTGCACCCTTGGATCTCGAAGCTGGTTGGAGCAATTCTGGCAAAAGAAGGTTCTGGTGAAAGGTACTGGTTGGGGCTTTCCATACATGGTTTCCTTGAAACCAACCAAAACAGTGGCGCAGAGGGAGGGGGCGGATAGTCGAGCACACTTTGGACCCTTGGATCTCGAAACTGGTTGGAGCAATCCTGGCAAAAAAAGGTTCTGGTGGAAGGTCCTAGTTGGGGTCTTCCATACATGGTTTCCTTAACCAACCAAAACAGTGGCGCAGAGTGAGGGGGCGGATAGTCGAGCACACTTCGGACCCTTGGATCTCGAAACTGGTTGGAGCAATCCTGGCAAAAGAAGGTTCTGGTGAAAGGTACTGGTTGGGGCTTTCCATACATGGTTTCCTTGAAACCTACCAAAACAGTGGCGCAGAGTGAGGGGGCGGATAGTCGAGCACACTTTGGACCCTTGGATCTCGAAACTGGTTGGAGCAATCCTGGCAAAAAAAGGTTCTGGTGAAAGGTCCTAGTTGGGGTCTTCCATACATGGTTTCCTTAACCAACCAAAACAGTGGCGCAGAGTGAGGGGGCGGATAGTCGAGCACACTTCGGACCCTTGGATCTCGAAACTGGTTGGAGCAATCCTGGCAAAAGAAGGTTCTGGTGAAAGGTCCTAGTTGGGGTCTTCCATACATGGTTTCCTTAACCAACCAAAACAGTGGCGCAGAGTGAGGGGGCGGATAGTCGAGCACACTTCGGACCCTTGGATCTCGAAACTGGTTGGAGCAATCCTGGCAAAAGAAGGTTCTGGTGAAAGGTACTGGTTGGGGTCTTCCATACATGGTTTCCTTAACCAACCAAAACAGTGGCGCAGAGTGAGGGGGCGGATAGTCGAGCACACTTTGGACCCTTGGATCTCGAAACTGGTTGGAGCAATCCTGGCAAAAGAAGGTTCTGGTGAAAGGTACTGGTTGGGGTTTTCCATACATGGTTTCCTTGAAACCAACCAAAACAGTGGCGCACAGGGAGGGGGCGGATAGTCGAGCACACTTTGGACCCTTGGATCTCGAAGCTGGTTGGAGCAATCCTGGCAAAAAAAGGTTCTGGTAAAAGGTACTGGTTGCGGCTTTCCATACATGGTTTCCTTGAAACCAACCAAAACAGTGGTGCAGAGTGAGGGGGCGGATAGTCGAGCACACTTTGGACCCTTGGATCTCGAAACTGGTTGGAGCAATCCTGGCAAAAGAAGGTTCTGGTGAAAGGTACTGGTTGGGGCTTTCCATACATGGTTCCTTTGAAACCAACCAAAACATTGGCGCAGAGTGAGGGGGCGGATAGTCGAGCACACTTTGGACCCTTGGATCTCGAAACTGGTTGGAGCAATCCTGGCAAAAGAAGGTTCTGGTGAAAGGTACTGGTTGGGGCTTTCCATACATGGTTCCTTTGAAACCAACCAAAACATTGGCGCAGAGTGAGGGGGCGGATAGTCGAGCACACTTTGGACCCTTAGATCTCGAAACTGGTTGGAGCAATCCTGGCAAAAGAAGGTTCTGGTGAAAGGTACTGGTTGGGGCTTTCCATACATGGTTTCCTTGAAACCTACCAAAACAGTGGCGCAGAGGGAGGGGGCGGATAGTCGAGCACACTTTGGACCCTTGGATCTCGAAACTGGTTGGAGCAATCCTGGCAAAAAAAGGTTCTGGTGAAAGGTACTAGTTGGGGTCTTCCATACATGGTTTCCTTAACCAACCAAAACAGTGGCGCAGAGTGAGGGGGCGGATAGTCGAGCACACTTTGGACCCTTGGATCTCGAAACTGGTTGGAGCAATCTTGGCAAAAGAAGGTTCTGGTGAAAGGTACCGGTTTGGGCTTTCCATACATGGTTTCCTTGAAACCTACCAAAACAGTGGCGCAGAGGGAGGGGGCGGATAGTCGAGCACACTTTGGACCCTTAGATCTCGAAACTGATTGGAGCAATCTTGGCAAAAAAAGGTTCTGGTGAAAGGTACTGGTTGGGGCTTTTCATACATGGTTCCTTTGACACCAACCAAAACAGTGGCGCAGAGTGAGGGGGCGGATAGTCGAGCACACTTTGGACCCTTGGATCTCGAAACTGGTTGGAGCAATCCTGGCAAAAGAAGGTTCTGGTGAAAGGTACTGGTTGGGGTTTTCCATACATGGTTTCCTTGAAACCTACCAAAACAGTGGCGCAGAGGGAGGGGGCGAATAGTCGAGCACACTTTGGACCCTTAGATCTCGAAACTGGTTGGAGCAATCCTGGCAAAAAAAGGTTCTGGTGAAAGGTACTGGTTTGGGCTTTCCATACATGGTTTCCTTGAAACCTACCAAAACAGTGGCGCGGAGGGAGGGGGCGGATAGTCGAGCACACTTTGGACCCTTAGATCTCGAAACTGGTTGGAGCAATCCTGGCAAAAGAAGGTTCTGGTGAAAGGTACTGGTTGGGGCTTTCCATACATGGTTTCCTTGAAACCTACCAAAACAGTGGCGCAGAGTGAGGGGGCGGATAGTCGAGCACACTTTGGACCCTTGGATCTCGAAACTGGTTGGAGCAATCCTGGCAAAAGAAGGTTCTGGTGAAAGGTACTGGTTGGGGCTTTCCATACATGGTTCCTTTGAAACCAACCAAAACAGTGGCGCAGAGTGAGGGGGCGGATAGTCGAGCACACTTTGGACCCTTGGATCTCGAAACTGGTTGGAGCAATCCTGGCAAAAGAAGGTTCTGGTGAAAGGTACTGGTTGGGGCTTTCCATACATGGTTTCCTTGAAACCTACCAAAACAGTGGCGCAGAGTGAGGGGGCGGATAGTCGAGCACACTTTGGACCCTTGGATCTCGAAACTGGTTGGAGCAATCCTGGCAAAAAAAGGTTCTGGTGAAAGGTACCAGTTGGGGCTTTCCATACATGGTTTCCTTGCAACCTACCAAAACAGTGGCGCAGAGTGAGGGGGCGGATAGTCGAGCACACTTTGGACCCTTGGATCTCGAAACTGGTTGGAGCAATCCTGGCAAAAGAAGGTTCTGGTGAAAGGTACTGGTTTGGGCTTTCCATACATGGTTTCCTTGAAACCTACCAAAATAGTGGCGCAAAGGGAGGGGGCGGATAGTCGAGCACACTTCCGACCCTTAGATCTCGAAACTGGTTGGAGCAATCCTGGCAAAAAAAGGTTCTGGTGAAAGGTATTGGTTGGGGCTTTCCATACATGGTTCCTTTGACACCAACCAAAACAGTGGCGCAGAGGGAGGGGGCGGATAGTCGAGCACACTTTGGACCCTTAGATCTCGAAACTGGTTGGAGCAATCCTGGCAAAGAAGGTTCTGGTGAAAGGTACTGGTTGGGGCTTTCCATACATGGTTTCCTTGAAACCAACCAAAACAGTGGCGCAGAGTGAGGGGGCGGATAGTCGAGCACACTTTGGACCCTTGGATCTCGAAACTGGTTGGAGCAATCCTGGCAAAAGAAGGTTCTGGTGAAAGGTACTGGTTGGGGTTTTCCATACATGTTTTCCTTGAAACCTACCAAAACAGTGGCGCAGAGTGAGGGGGCGGATAGTCGAGCACACTTTGGACCCTCAGATCTCGAAACTGGTTGGAGCAATCGTGGCAAAAGAAGGTTCTGGTGAAAGGTACTGGTTGGGGCTTTCCATACATGGTTTCCTTGAAACCTACCAAAACAGTGGCGCAGAGTGAGGGGGCGGATAGTCGAGCACACTTTGGACCCTTGGATCTCGAAACTGGTTGGAGCAATCCTGGCAAAAAAAGGTTTTGGTGAAAGGTACTAGTTGGGGCTTTCCATACACGGTTTCCTTGCAACCTACCGAAACAGTGGCGCAGAGTGAGGGGGCGGATAGTCGAGCACACTTTGGACCCTTGGATCTCGAAACTGGTTGGAGCAATGCTGGCAAAAGAAGGTTCTGGTGAAAGGTACTGGTTGGGGTTTTCCATACATGGTTTCCTTGAAACCAACCACAACAGTGGCGCAGAGGGAGGGGGCGAATAGCCGAGCACACTTTGGACCCTTGGATCTAGAAGCTGGTTGGAGCAATCCTGGCAAAAGAAGGTTCTGGTGAAAGGTACTGGTTTGGGCTTTCCATACATGGTTTCCTTGAAACCTACCAAAATAGTGGCGCAGAGGGAGGGGGCGGATAGTCGAGCACACTTTGGACCCTTAGATCTCGAAACTGGTTGGAGCAATCCTGGCAAAAAAAGGTTCTGGTGAAAGGTACTGGTTGGGGCTTTCCATACATGGTTCCTTTGACACCAACCAAAACAGTGGCGCAGAGGGAGGGGGCGGATAGTCGAGCACACTTTGGACCCTTAGATCTCGAAACTGGTTGGAGCAATCCTGGCAAAAGAAGGTTCTGGTGAAAGGTACTGGTTGGGGCTTTCCATACATGGTTTCCTTGAAACCAACCAAAACAGTGGCGCAGAGTGAGGGGGCGGATAGTCGAGCACACTTTGGACCCTTGGATCTCGAAACTGGTTGGAGCAATCCCGGCAAAAGAAGGTTCTGGTGAAAGGT
Source organism: Eutreptiella sp. 'Long Island Sound 2002' (assembly GCA_964036045.1). Classification (NCBI taxonomy): domain Eukaryota; phylum Euglenozoa; class Euglenophyceae; order Eutreptiales; family Eutreptiaceae; genus Eutreptiella; species Eutreptiella sp. 'Long Island Sound 2002'. Next base: position 116,371,210 of record OZ038379.1, read on the forward strand.
ACTGGTTGGGGCTTTCCATACATGGTTTCCTTGAAACCAACCAAAACAGTGGCGCAGAGTGAGGGGGCGGATAGTCGAGCACACTTTGGACCCTTGGATCTCGAAACTGGTTGGAGCAATCCTGGCAAAAGAAGGTTCTGGTGAAAGGTACTGGTTGGGGCTTTCCATACACGGTTTCCTTGCAACCTACCGAAACAGTGGCGCAGAGTGAGGGGGCGGATAGTCGAGCACACTTTGGACCCTTGGATCTCAAAACTGGTTGGAGCAATCGTGGCAAAAAAAGGTTCTGGTGAAAGGTACTAGTTGGGGCTTTCCATACATGGTTTCTTTGCAACCAACCAAAACAGTGGTGCAGAGTGAGGGGGCGGATAGTCGAGCACACTTTGGACCCTTGGATCTCGAAACTGGTTGGAGCAATCCTGGCAAAAGAAGGTTCTGGTGAAAGGTACTGGTTGGGGTTTTCCATACGTGGTTTCCTTGAAACCAACCAAAACACTGGCGCAGAGGGAGGGGGCGGATAGTCGAGCACACTTTGGACCCTTAGATCTCGAAACTGGTTGGAGCAATCCTGGCAAAAGAAGGTTCTGGTGAAAGGTACTGGTTGGGGCTTTCCATACATGGTTTCCTTGAAACCTACCAAAACAGTGGCGCAGAGTGAGGGGGCGGATAGTCGAGCACACTTTGGACCCTTGGATCTCGAAACTGGTTGGAGCAATCCTGGCAGAAAAGGTTCTGGTGAAAGGTACTGGTTGGGGCTTTCCATACATGGTTTCCTTGAAACCTACCAAAACAGTGGCGCAGAGTGAGGGGGCGGATAGTCGAGCACACTTTGGACCCTTGGATCTCGAAACTGGTTGGAGCAATCCTGGCAGAAAAGGTTCTGGTGAAAGGTACTGGTTGGGGCTTTCCATACATGGTTTCCTTGCAACCAACCAAAACATTGGCGCAGAGTGAGGGGGCGGATAATCGAGCACACTTTGGACCCTTGGATCTCGAAACTGGTTGGAGCAATCCTGGCAAAAGAAGGTTCTGGTGAAAGGTACTGGTTGGGGTTTTCCATACATGGTTTCCTTGAAACCAACCAAAACAGTGGCGCAGAGTGAGGGGGCGGATAGTCGAGCACAATTTGGACCCTTGGATCTCGAAACTGGTTGGAGCAATCCTGGCAAAAGAAGGTTCTGGTGAAAGGTACTGGTTGGGGCTTTCCATACATGGTTTCCTTGAAACCTACCAAAACAGTGGCGCAGAGGGAGGGGGCGGATAGTCGAGCACACTTTGGACCCTTAGATCTCGAAACTGGTTGGAGCAATCCTGGCAAAAAAGGTTCTGGTGAAAGGTACTGGTTGGGGCTTTCCATACATGGTTTCGTTGCAACCAACCAAAACAGTGGCACAGAGTGAGGGGGCGGATAGTCGAGCACACTTTGGACCCTTGGATCTCGAAACTGGTTGGAGCAATCCTGGCAAAAGAAGGTTCTGGTGAAAGGTACTGGTTGGGGTTTTCCATACATGGTTTCCTTGAAACCAACCAAAACACTGGCGCAGAGGGAGGGGGCGGATAGTCGAGCACAGTTTGGACCCTTGGATCTCGAAACTGGTTGGAGCAATCCTGGCAAAAGAAGGTTCTGGTGAAAGGTACTGGTTGGGGCTTTCCATACATGGTTTCCTTGAAACCAACCAAAACAGTGGCGCAGAGTGAGAGGGCGGATAGTCGAGCACACTTTGGACCCTTAGATCTCGAAACTGGTTGGAGCAATCCTGGCAAAAGATGGTTCTGGTGAAAGGTACTGGTTGGGGCTTTCCATACATGGTTTCCTTGAAACCTACCAAAACAGTGGCGCAGAGTGAGGGGGCGGATAGTCGAGCACACTTTGGACCCTTGGATCTCGAAGCTGGTTGAAGCGATCCTGGCAAATGAAGGTTCTGGTGAAAGGTACTGGTTGGGGCTTGGCATTGATCGAAGAGTATTGCATTGTTGAAGGGTCGGACCACAGAAGACAGTTGGGATGTGGGCATTGCTCAAAGACTATTGAATTTTCGAAGGGTCGGACCACACAAGGTAGTTGGCATTTCAACTCCGAATTGTCTGATTGTCAGGTTTCTGTTAATGTCAGACAAGCGCGAATCTGGAGAAGAAGGGGGCAAGAAGCGGGAAAGAGAAGCAGTAGCGGAAGGACCGGGCAAGAGGGTCAGGCTCAAGAGAGAGCCCAAGGAGGAGCCGAAGGAGCCCAAGGACCCCAAGGTCAAGGTCGAGGACGAAGAGATAGCCTCCTCCTCTGCCCTATCCGCCCCTGCCCCTGCCCCTGCTCCGGCCCCTGTTGCACCCCCCCCCGGTTCCACCTGCACCACCCGCACCTATCCCAGCCTTCCCTATGGACGTCTTCGCCCAGGACATGTACGACGTTCGGGCGGAACGTGCGGAGGGAAACATGTCTGTGCTAGACCTCGATGATCGCCCACAAGGTGTCATCAGCCTCCACTTGGGTGTCTCTCGAGCCCTTTGGAGGGACATCCCAGCCCCTCAGCGGCAGGCAGTCGTCAGGGCCGCTTCCCGTGCGGCCCTGGCCAACCTCCTACAGCAGTGCGCGCCATATCCCCGGGCCCCGTCACCTCCTCCACCCCCTCCGCTTGTGTTGTAGTGTGGCCCCACCACTCCACGGGCCCAACGGTGTTTTTCAACACCACCATGAATTGCCATGAATGGTACCATGAACTGCCTAGCTTGTGCTTGTTGTGCCTATGGCAGGGGGCGGATAGTCGAGCACACTTTGGACCCTTAGATCTCGAAACTGGTTGGAGCAATCCTGGCAAAAAAAGGTACTGGTGAAAGGTACTGGCCCAAACCCTTGAGTGCTCCCCCGCCCCCCCACCCCCCCGGCCTCCCGCCAAGTAGGCGTCTGGCACCCGTGACCCTCTCTTTTTAGCTCGCCATGTCGTCTAGCCCCCTTAGCGTGGCCTCTTCTGTCCCCTCCAGCCCTTCGTTCCGGGACGCCTGGGGAGATTTGCCGGAGCTCCTGCGGTTGACCAACCCGCGTCGCCACCGTGGGACTCTAACGCGGAGAAGTGTCTCAGCGAACTGGCCTCGCCCCAACCTCCATTGCCCACACCGCCCCCCTCTCCCCCTCCACCCAGCCGCGCACCAACCTCTCCAAGTCCTGTGCCCAGACCCCACTCAACCCCATACCAGGTCGCCCTGGAAGCACTGGAGGAGGCCCTGATGTGCACTGCCGTGCCACCGCCATCCCCCCCACGACCCCCCAAGTACGTACCCAAAGACCCCCCCACCCACTCCAAACCCACTGATCACGGGCCCTACAGTGGCAAAACACTGCAGCTCATCCGGGACAACCACCGGGGTGGGGTGCAGTATTTTGTTGATGGGGTGCTGAACCGCCGAGCGATGTATCGGTTTGCGGTTCAGCAGCCCAAGAAAAACCCCCTGCGGGTGTGGCAGGAGGGAATGCGAATTAGTCGTTCGCATTTCCTCAACAGGAACGAGGAGCATTCAGCATTGGTGCTTGAAGTGCTGTGTGCTACCCCAAAATACCCTCGTATCCCCAAGCCGCCCCCTCAACCCGTTCCTCGCCGGCCACCGCCCCCTCGAGCCAATGATCAAGTGACATTGACCCAATATAGCAGGCACCGCCGTTCCTCACTACTCCCACTGGCTCCCGCCCCAAAGCGGCCGTGCCCCACCCCGCAGTTTGGCTCGTTCCTCGGGCGGCGAGCCTCTCAGTCCGCCCCCCCACCGCAGAGGCATCAGTTTGGGTCATTGCTCCCTGCGTAAGCCCCCCCGCAGCGACCCCAGACTTCGGCGAGACGTTCCAATTTCCAGCCCTACGGCAACGCCTGAGGAAGTGGACCTTTACGGTGTTTTTCAACACCACCAGCCAGTCGGGCAGAATCGACATCCGAGCCCCTCAGCGGCAGGCAGTCGACAACCCTGAACCCCAACCTCAACCCAAGAAGTATCGCCATGTGGTGGTGGATGTGGATGCCATGTCAAGCGATGGCTGTCCTGTGCAGATGCTCAGCGAAGGAGAGTACAGCATTCACAGTTCAAGCTGAAATGAACAGGCAAGCCACTGAGCATTCACATTTCAAGCGTAAGTGAACGGTCATGCTTGTCTTTTTGTGTGTTTCTTTGCTGAGGTGTGGGATTTGGGAACCAAGAACGGTGTAGGTCATTGTACAAAAAACCGATGGAAAAACGCCTGGAAGTTTTTGAAATCCCTCGGAAAGATGCTCGGAAGTTTTGGCAGCCAGATAGGGTCCCAAAACGCAACCGATATCGGTAGGAATGTTCCATGGGCTTCCCAGCCGACCGTGCCGGGGGACCTCGGAAGAAATTTTGGCTGGGACTTCCGAGATCAACCCTGCAATATGAGTCCCATTTGCCGAGCATGAATGCTGAGCATCCCCAAATATCCTGAGCAATATGCTCCACATTTTCCTACCATTTTTTACCTTCTATGCTGTGCCTCCCAGCACCATGTGTTTGTGTGCATGTTCCGCCTGTACCCCGCCACTCCTGGCTGCGGTGTGCGGTGTGGGTGTGTGCGCTGGGGCTCGGGTTTTGGCTGCGCCCGGCCACTCCTGGCTTGGGTGTTGGGGTGTGTGTATGCTTGTGTGCGTGCTCCGCTTGTGCCCCGCCACTCCTGGCTGGGGTGTGCGGTGTGGGTTTGGGTGCTTGGGCTCGGGTTTCGGCTGTGCCCCGCCACACCTGGCAGGGGTGTTGGGGTGTGTGTGTGTTTGTGCGCGCGCTCCGCTTGCACCCTGCCACTCCTGGCTGGGGTGTACGGTGTGGGTGTGTGTGCTTGGGCTCGGGTTTCGGCTGCGCCCCGCCACTCGTGGCCGGGGTGTTGGGGTGTGTGTGTGTTTGTGTGCGCCTCCGCTTGTACCCCGCCACTCCTGGCTGGGGTGTGCGGTGTGGGTGTGTGTGTTTGAGCTCGGGTTTCGGCTGCGCCCCGCCACTCCTGGCTGGGGTGTTGGGGTGTGTGTGTGTTTGTGTGCGCGCTCCGCTTGTACCCCGCCACCCCCGGCTGGGGTGTGCGGTGTGGGTGTGTGTGCTTGGGCTCGGGTTTTGGGTGCGCCCCGCCTCTCCTGGCTGGGGTGTTGGGGTGTGTGTCTGTTTGTGGGCACGCTCCGCTTCTGCCCTGCCACTCCTGGCTGGGGTGTGCGGTGTGGGTGTGGGTGCTTGGGCTCGGGTTTCGGCTGCGCCCCGCCACTCCTGGCTGGGGTGTTGGGGTGTGTGTGTGCTCCTGTGCGCGCTCCGCTTGTACCCTGCCACTCCTGGCTGGGGCGTGCGGTGCGGGTGTGTGTGCTTGGGCTCGGGTTTCGGCTGCGCCCCGCCACTCCTGGCCGGGTTGTTGGGGTGTGTGTGCGTTTAGTGTGCGTGTTCCGCCTTTACCCCGCCACTCCTGGCTGGGGTGTGCAGTGTGGGTGTGTGCGCTGGGGCTAGGGTTTCGACTGCGCCCCGCCACTCCTGGCTTGGGTGTTGGGGTGTGTTTGTGTTTGTGTGCGTGCTCCGCTTGTACCCCGCCACTCCTGGCCGGGGTGTGCGGTGCGGGTGTGGGTTCTTGGGCTCGGGTTTCGGCTGCGCCCCGCCAGTCCTGGCTGGGGTTTTGGGGTGTGTGTGTGTGTTTGTGTGCGAGCTCCTCTTGTAGCCCGCCACTCCTGGCTGGGGTGTGCGGTGTCGGTGTGTGTGCTTGGGCTCGGTTTTCGGCTGCGCCCCGCCACTTTTGGCGGGGTTTTTGGGGTGTGTGTATGTGATGGTCACCCCTCCCATACGTTGGATGGGTTTGTCCCTCCTGCAGAAGTGCAAGACAGACAGATGCAAAAAACTACAGTTCGTGTCCTACCCGCCATGGGCTATGCAGGTATTCCTCAGCATCTAGCATTTTTTGACCGCATGGTTGAAGCCGCCAACAACGTCATTGGCTATAGACAGTTGTCTGCTCTTGCGGTCATGGTCGGTTTGACCAGCCTTGTTGTCACTACGTCGCTGTGCTTCATACTGGGAGCACTCCTGTGTTCTTCCGCACGGGGTTGTTCCACAAACTATGGTTTGCGGACCAACAACCCTATGTTCATCAGGTGGAAATGGTGCAACCCTCGCAACCACACTTGGCTGTAGTGGGAAGCACCATCCACCGCCCAATGCCCACACCCACGGGTGAGGTTCCCAAAGTCGACGTGCTAGCTATCATCGATGTAGACAGAATGGCCGCTGCAATGGAGGCCAGCCGAGGTCGGTTGTTCAACAACCTTATGGCCATCGCAAAGCGCATCATCACGGGTGCCGTTGAGGCGGGTCCGGAGAAGTGTAAGCAAGTACAGCATGGTTTGCATGCACTTGCTGCGTCCGTTACCGCAGCTCCGCCTTTGCAGTCTGCCAATCCCCCCCCCGTGCAAAGCGGTCCGCTAGTGCCATACCTGCCCCACAAGCCAAAAGGCAAAGGACGGAAACTGCCGCGAAGCCCGCGCCTCCAACCGAGGCACGTACTCCTCCGACGCCTTATCCTAGACCTGTTGCGAGCACAACTTCCACTCCCCTGGCCACAGCAGTGGGCAATGTGGCACTTCCCTTCCCGGACATGTCGCAGTTGCCATTGGCACCGTTGATTCTTCAAATGCGGCAACCGACTGCTATGCCCTTGGCACCCAATAGTAGATGCAATTGCAGCCAGATTTTTGGGGGTGATACCTTCCATCTCAGGTGCAATCCAGTTTGCTTGTGTACATCTACACACAGACTGTTTCTTGGTCTACGCATTCCCTTCGCACAACCTTGCTCTCTAAAGACTTACTATGGCGCAACCCACCCCAACCTCCAACCCATGAGGCTCTGACCTCTCCAAGCCGGTGTAAGATAACCTAGCACAGCCATGCATATTTGAAAAGTAGACACTTCAGGCTTTCCAACGGTCCAAACGTATTGAAAAAACTCCACGGTGGCGCCAATCCCCCCCCCCCCCCTGGGGACTTTTAGCAACCCGGTTCTGAAATAAAATTTGTTTTTTTTTACCCACCTCCGAGCCATGAAGGTACGAATGCTTCAAGCGGGTGTGCAATGGCCTACCATAATCATGCATAGTCGGAAAGTAGACATTTGAGGCTTTCTAACAGTCCAAACCGATTGGAAAAACTCCACGGTGGCGGCAAGTTACCCTCCGCCGTACTTCTGGCAACTCGGTTTTGAAAAAAAAAATTCCCCTTTTTTTCACCAACCTCGGACCTATGACCGTCCGACCGCACCAAGTGGGTGTAGAGCGCCTCACACATCCATGCATATTCGAAAACTAGACACTTTGGGGTTTCCAATGGTCCAAACCTATTGGAAAAAACTACGGTGGCCCCAAGTTACCCCTCCGGGATTTTAGCAACCCGGTTCTAAAAAAAAAATATTTTGCCATTCTTTTGACCAACCTCCAACCCATGAAGGTCCAACCGCTCCAAGCCTCTGCATAACGGCCTTGCAAAGTCATGCATATTCGGAAAGTAGACACTTTGGGCTTTTCAACGGTCCGAACAATTTGGAAAAACTCCACGGTGGCGCCAAGTTACGCCCTCAACACCTTTGCACCACGGTTTGTCAAAAGCCCTCTTGGGTCAAATAAAAGGGCACTTCCAGCTTGTCCGACATCCCCAAACCTGATTGTAAGGCATTGCAGGTGCGGACATGTGTCGTGCAATGTTGTGTGCAAGCCCCATTGTTAGTTTGTGGTTAGTGTGGCCCCCGGCTTGGCCCGGGCCCTTTGGTTTTTTCAAATTTCACTTTTCTCGGGACATATCTTTATAAAGTAATTTTCGGAAGCGGAGCAGCGCCGCAGAAGTTGAGTGGTAATGCGCCAGCCGCCAGCGCCAGCACACTCAGGAAAATCCAACTTTTTCGACTCTCGCGGCTGTTCTGCGGCTGTTCTGGCGCCTCTGCACCAAGATTCCCCGCATAAGCCCGTGACGATTGCCGCTCGCGTAAATACCGGTATATACCAGCGGTACATACCGATATAACAGTATATACCGCGGTATATACCGGCCGCCGCAGCAGTATATACCACGGTAGGGGGGAAACCCACGACTTAGATTATCCCGCCTGCTGGACTGGCGCGCGCCGATGCGGCACGGAAATCTGGCGCGCTGCGCTGAGCGCCAATCCCGCCAAATGCAAAAACAGCCGTACAGCGCGACTCGAACCGCCGCAGACCTCCCATTTGCGCTAAGTGCGCGTACGTTTATCCATTAGACCACCGATTCCTCTACCGACATTGCGTCAGCACTTTATAAGGATTTAGTCCCTCCGAAAATTTGTTTTTAACAAAAGGCGTTCGCCGGCGAGCGACGGCGAGTTACGACTGTTACGAACTCATCGTCGAGGTCTCTTGAGGCTTTCGAGTGACCCTAGGGGTTAAGCTTTGATGAAAACTCCACCCACAAGGGTTAGATTGTGGCCAATGGATGCCATGATGACCAATGATGGTCACGATGGTGACAATGTTGAACACGGTACAGCCGAACCTACCTTGAAGGAGGTATGTATAACACCACACCCGAATCGAAATGTATCACATACAACCTCTTTGGGCCCAAACGGTGGTTTATGGGTCTTGTTGGGGTCCTCGGGGCCCCATGGGGTCTTGTTGAGCCTCTAGTAAAGAGGTAGAAAGGCACATAGACAACCAAACTTGCAGTCCAAAACACTAATATGAAAGTGGTAGAGAAGGACCCGTACTATTAAAGTCAAGGACCATTGCTGTGGTCCCAAAAGTACCAAAAGAACCATCCAATGGGGTGTACAAGGGCACTGAAGGGTCCGTGGGCAAGGGTGGCATGGGCATACTTGGTTGCATAGGACTTGGGAGCACAGTGGGCAACAAAGGCATACCACCCATTGACATATTAAACAAAAAGGTCCCCAAAGGATCCATGTATGAATTATTCAATTGCATGGGAGGAAGTGAAGATGGGGGTAGGATGGAAGGCATGGTGAGAGGTGGAAGGAGGGGATCATTGGGAAGCAATGGCATAGAAGTGGATGGTGTGGAACTGGCTCGTGGAATGAAATAGTTGGTGTTGAAGAGGATGCAGTGCGAGTCTGACGTGTGTAGGTTCGCCTAGGTGCCCGTGGCATATGGGCCTTCTTCCAAGCGCTCTACTCCACTTGAGCTTCTTTGAATTTGATATTGAATTCTTCGAAGAAAAGTCTCATCTTCTTCCCAATGCCAAAGAGGATTCCCTTGCCGAAGCCCTTTGCTCCTTTTCATCTCTTTCCTTTTGTTCAGCTTGAAATTGCTCAAAAACATCATCTCCCGACAAGCAACCCCCAAAGACCTTGACCCGTGCAACCGGTCCAAGGTTCCTTTTTTTTTCTTTGGGTTCCAACGGAAGCTCAAACAAGGCAAGGTCGAGTTTGCGCTTTGAAGCCCTTGGAGCCCGAGGTTCCTTCTTTTTGAGGGGGTCGGGTTGCACCATAGCCATTAGTGGCTCCATAGCATTACTGGGCCAAAGGCCCGTGGCGCGAAACCCGGGGATGAGGTTGGAGGGGGTGAATGACTCCACGTGCGTACGTGATGCAAGGCCAACATAGTTGGCCCACGTGGTAGAGGAGTAGGTGAACTCATGCACCCGTTTGAGGGCGGCGTACCGCTTTTGGTAGGGTGAGTGACACGTTTTGTCAGTCACACACATGAATGGGTGGAGTGAGGAGAAATGACATACATAATAATGCCCTTGCCACAAGCCTTGGCAATGGTTGCCAAGGTGTACCGAGAGCTATGCCCATCAGTGAAGAGAAGGAGGGGATCGGACGGTGAACAACCGCTTTCTTTTACAACGACGGTTGTCAACCATTCCAAGAAGATGTCTTGATCAACCCAACCATTCTCACTACCAATGAAGTAGCAATCACCCACTTTTTCACTGGCAATGTTGCAAGGCCAAGAGCAATTGTTGAGAAGAATATAAGTGGGGGGGGCGGCACGTCCATTTGCAAACCCCCATCGCACAACCGTAACCCATGTGCGATCAAGGTGAAAGGAGCGCCGAGCTTCGCGGGCAGCACGAGGTGCAATGCCTTTGAGCTTTTTGACATTGTACGAAATAAAGTCTCCAAGCTCATCTAGCATTGCAACACGACTCGCTTGAAGCCCTTGAGGAAAATTTGTGTGAACAAATTGTTCTGGCTGCTTACAAAAGCTCTTGACCAAATCGGGATCCTGTGCCTTAAGGCGCGAGGATTCCGTTGCTTGGGTGTCCTGGGAGGAAAGAATGGGGTGGCGCCTCAAGAATCTGCCCCACCACCCATTGGAAGGCAAACCATCCTCGGTTTCAAAAACCAACCCTTGGTTTTGAGCAACAAGGGCTGCAAACTGGCGGTGGTTTTGAGCAACAAGGGCTGCAAACTGGCGAACTTGAAAAGATGACTAGGTGTCATTTTTCCGCCAGTGCAAAAGTGCCCAATCACGGATTTTTTTCCTCCACTTTGGGATAAAGTTTCGCTTGTGCTTCGGAACGGTTTGAGGTATCCGTTGGAAGCACGTATTTGCCCACCCGCCAATCCTTTAGCCTGAGAAATAAGGTTGACCGTGCCACTTGATACTTCAATGCGGCATCTTCGGCCAACATCCCTCCAGGTAGGCCAAGGTCATGCTAGAGGACCGCAGCAATGGCCTTCAACATGGGAGCCTCCTTCCGGGTTGGATACAACACGGAATGCGGATGCTCATGTTTCGGCGTCGCCAAATTGGGATTCTTGGAAGACTTGGTTGGGTTGAGCTCCAAATGGCTAGGCATGGCGGCTACAAATCTACACAATTGCAAAATCGGGCATCTCCCTCCCAAGCGTCATGACGGGCGATGCCACAATTTTGTAGATGCGAAAATGACAAAAGTGCACGTGACACCAAAGCACCCCAACTATTAGTTGAACCCGTAACACTTGCCTCACTCGGTGCCCAAACACCCAAACTGCATTGTGCAAAATTCACCTTTGGGCAACGGCCGAATTTGGCCTATCATGTCCGAATAAATTCCATGCCTAGGGCACATGATGCATGACCAAAGTATCACTTCAAGGTAACAAACCCCAAACAAGTATAGCACAACACCAACACAAAGACTACGCTAAGCGTGAATTAGAAAGCACTAGAGGGCTGTAGGCTGCCCAACGCAAAGAACGCAATGTCCAACGCAGACAATGGCACAAAGATATTTTCAAATGCGTTTAAGTACAACTCAGTCCAAATTAGTGGGGTTGGGGTAAAATGGCGCCCTCTAAGGGTAGGAAAGTTGGACAATTTTTCGACGTGAAATCGTCGCTTCGACGAAACTCTAGTAAGTGCACTTGGTACAGAGACACTCAAAAAAGACGTTCCCAGCTTGTCGGCGGCTGATCTGCCAGGAATGTCGAGAAAATCTCAAAACTGTGCGGGGCGCGTCAGTCCAAGTTAGCGGGGTTTTCCCTTATATACCATCTCCGCCGCAGTATATACCGTTGCCAATTTGCACCACATAAGTATCTTTCCCTTCCACATTGTGTACATATATAGCGCATGAGGAACCATTTAACACTTGTTTTAGGCTTGAAGATGCGTCCCGGTGGGACTTTTTGCCCCCAAAATCAGCATGATTTGGCCTCTGGACATGTATACATGGGCGCGATGGTCGGGGGGACGTCATTTGTTCAATTTAGACCATCATAAAGCAAAATGACCGTTGGTTGAGCAAAAGTTGGGTGGTTTCCAATTTCATGACATCTCCCGTCCCCACCCTAGTAATACCACAATATATACCATCGCTGAGAAATTCGAATTTGGAATTTCTAGACCCATTTGAATTTCAATTTTGATTGTTGTCTTTTTTCTGTCACATCTCAAAATGAATATTCGCCTGCTGATTTTGCTACTTGTGTGTTCCTTATGTTTGGGCACACACTCCAATCCCAAAAACTGTAATTGGAAATGCTCCAATGTTGTCCGTGAAATGCATGGACGCACCATTGGCGAGATTGGTGTGCCAATTACCAATCGACCACGCGAAGCACCTGCCTATTACGTATGGCACCCGGAGCAAATCTATAATTGGAAGCCCGTACGTCCTGAATGCCGTGGCCCCGCAAACAAACACGGCTGGTCAAAGCATGTGGTTTGCATGGCAAGCGAAAAATGCGCTTTGCTTCACCCTCGCTATAGCTGTCCTACATGCAGCACATCGGCATCTACCAAGACATTTACTATATGTTCAATCAAGGATCAATGGCCTCAAGAGGTGGTGGATGGGTTTGCATTCATCCTAACACCCAATAGTGGCGTAGACGTCACTTTATTTAGTATGGTTTTGGAAGGCCTATATACTGTATACTCATCGTAGCTTGTAAAACCTGCGAATCGATATTAATGCGACCATTCAAAATATTTTTTGAATTAATCTTATGCGAATCTGCGAGCCTGCTGCAGCAGAATTAATTATTATGGCCCAAGTGTGCGACGATTTGTCACCGGCGGTGACACCGCGCGCTGCGGCTTTCCACTGAGATTTGGGTTCTTGGGGCAAGACATTTCGGATTTTATCTAGCAGGTATGAATGCGTTTTTTGCATCAATGTAAATGATTGTGCACGTTCTTTAGTATCCAACCGTCAAACGTCCGGCGTTGTAACATTTTGATATACGAATCCTCATTCACCTTGGTGTGTAGGCACACTGATACAATCGAGGTCCTTGAGCTGTGCGCACACATAGGCTGCTCCTATACCAGCAACTTCAACCCGAGTTCCTGTGGTAGGCAAGGTGGTGCGGCCCAGTGATGTGCAGTATATTGTAAGATGGCGTGGTTGGGGCCCGGACGATGATACTGAAGAGCCGGCGTCCAACCTATCAGATGAGATGATCGCGGCGTTTGAAGCTAGTAATGACACGAATGAGCAGTATGTAGCGGAAAAAATCATAGCCAAGGAGAAGACGAAGTGTCTGGTTAGGTGGCAAGGATATGGGCCTGAGGACGACACTTGGGAGCCCCGTGCATCGCTGCCTCAGTATTTGATCGATCAGTTTGAACATGGCTAAGATTTCGAGACACAAATCACAACTGTAACTGCTAAGATCTGTTCACATGGACACGTACGTGTTAAAACCCCGACACGTACGTGTTGAAATCCCAACTCATACGCACTAATTTACCAAACCGTACGCACTGTGTACGCGTTTGGCGCAAAATTGCAAGCAGCGCGTGCGCGTTTGGTACCCAGTGCGTACGGTGTGGAAAATCAGTGCGTACGAGTTGAGATCTCAACGCGTACGTGTCCATGTGAAGGAAAAAGGCCACACCTTAGAATTACAACGGCAACATTGCCCGCGGTTATGGTTATGCAGGGTTATGGCGCCTTTGGGGCCGGAAAATTTTTTTTCCTATTAGGGCATAGTGGAGGCGATCAAGGCAAAAACAATTTTGCAGATAAATTGCCTCAAAATATCCGCCAATCCGCGGTGCAGTGGAATAATTTTTAATTTTTTTTCCCGCTAATCCGCGGGCAGGCCCTGGAAATAAATAATTAGCAGGTCTTATAAGCTACGATGAGTAGTGCGAGGTGTGGTCACTAGGATTGCAACTTAAGTTACAAACGTAAGTTACGACGTAAGTTACGGCCGTAAATTACGTAAGTTACGGCGATCATGAATTACGGGCCGTAAGTTACGCCCCGCCCGAATTTTTCGCCACCCCTTCTCCATAGCCCTCTTTTCACACACATGAAGACTAAAGGGGTTATTTGGGATGAATACACCATTGTTGAGTTCAAAGATGATGGGAAAACACCCAAAACGGTTCAATGCAAGCGCCCTGGTTGTGACTACCGCAAGGCTGCGAACCAAAACCGGATGCTTCAACATCGGAGGGACAAACACACTCAACCTGAGGAGGTCGAAGATGTCCTACCTGTGGATACTCCAGATGTCCTACCCGTGGATACTTCTGAGGACGTTGAAGTAGGTGCCGAAGTATGTAATGCACAGCAAGCGTTGTGGACACCACCACCAAAGAAGCAATGTAGAATTGCTTCGTAACTTGAGCAGCGGATTGATCAAATTGAGGCCGGGATTAAGGAGAGTGTGGTGGTTGCAATTACTCAACATGGATACGTCGCCGTTGCCGTGGATGGGTGGGAGGATCACCAAAAGCGCCAAACAATTTGTTTCACCGTGTGTCTGCCCACCGGTCGCCCCTATTTGTTTAAGTTTGATCGTGTTGATGAGGAAACTGGTGAGTTGTTGAACAACAAGATTATGGAGGTTGTTGACGAATTGTCAGACATGGGTGTTGTCGTGACCGGGGCAGTTGCGGACAATGCCGCAAATATTCCTTTATCTACCGGCTGGTCCGGCCGCGGACAGCCAAGATTTTGGCCGCATTTTCAGCTGTCGATAGGACCAACGCAGCCAAGTGCAGCCATTGGGGGAAAAAAGCAGCCGAAAAAGTGGCTGCATGGTGCAGCCATTTGGCTGCATACATGCGGCCAGTATGTATTACTATGCAGCCAATAAGTGCAGCCATTTGGCTGCAAACACGCAGCCAGTGTGCAGCCACGCCCACAAAATGAAGCCCATGCGCAGCCACAGTAACCTCTGTGTAGCCAATGTGCAGCCCATGTGCAGCCAAACACCCTAGACCCTGTGAGAAGCACGTTAACACGAAGAGACATTCATCGGAGACTATTGACAGTGGTGTGCGTTCCAACATTGTCCTTGTACATGCAATGGCACATTACACGTCGGGCAATGCCAGTAGGTGCGCCCCCAACAAACAGCACATCGTTTCTTTTTTGGGCTTTTTGACGGTCTGTGGTCTGGTGCTGACTCTCTTGGGAACATGTGTTCCGATGCAAGCAGTTGAAAATCGTACATTGAGCAGTCGTGGTGGATGGACTTTGTGTACCGCGCTGCAAGATATGCATTTGTTGCTCCGTAGCACAGCATGAACCTGAACAGAATCGGACCATTTCCTAAATCTCCCCCTTTCTCGCCATCGTAAGGCGAGTTGGTTGGCTGTGTCCACCCCCCCGGCCAAATCCCTGTACGCCTGAATTACTCCAGGCACTCGTTTGCCTGATTTTGAGACAGTGTTCTGCTCCTCAGGCGCGCAATTGGTCATCACCGGGACCACACGAGCAGCCTTCCCCCCGACTTTGGGGTTTTTGTACACATGCAGTGCAGATCCTGCATCTGCATTGGTGGTGATACAGTGTTCCCCCTCACTCAAGAGTGCCCCCCCTTCATGCACCCCTAGCTGGTCACGTTTGACTAAAAATAAAAAAGGATGTTCCCCTGTTGTCCCAAATCGTCGTTCTATTCCACGTTCTATGTTCCACGTTCTATGTATCTTTATTTTTATTTCCAATACATTTTCTATCTTTCTGCAATTGTCAAACAGACTCAAAGCGGAGACACAACACAAAGCAAAACAACAGTCATTCAACGTCACTCAGTCGGACTGTGGCACCGCTCTCTTTCAGGCGGAATCGACGGGGTAAGTTGTTCAATTGTACAACAACAGGCAAAATAAATGGGAGTCAGGCTTGCGCACCCTCCCCGACCCCTTCACTCTTAACCTCCTCCGCTTTGTCCTCGTTCGCCTTCACCTCCTCCACCTCGTCGTTGGATTCCGCCACCTTGGCGTTGCCACTCTGCAAGGAACAGCGAGATAGGGAGCAGGTGAGAGTGCGAAGCAGGATGCAAACAGGGAACCGAAATGCACTTGGCTGCATCACGCAGCCGACTGGCTGCATCATAAATTATGCTGGCTGCATGGTGCAGCCGTTTGGGTGCATTCATGGCTGCATGGTGCAGCCATTTGGCTGCACTGGTGGCTGCATTGAAAAACGTATGGCTGCATAATGCAGCCGGAAATTGGCTGCATTGTGCAGCCAGTTGTGCAGCCAGTTGGCTGCACATTGCAGCCGCATGGCTGCATCTTGCAGCCGATCTGGCTGCACACTGCAGCCATATGGCTGCACCACGCAGCCGCCCTGGCAGCATACCGTTTCTGCGAAGGACAAGGTCCTCGGAGGAACGTCGTGCTTCGGGGAGTCCTTCAGTAGACTGGCCGTCTCCCCACTTGTCAAGTGCAGACCGCTGGGGCTGGGAACTGAGCTGGGGTGGGGGATGACCACCTGGGTGTCCCGGGGGCTGGCGGATTCCGCAGGGGCCTCCTTGCTGCCTTCATCTTGTTTCTCCTCTTGTTCTTCCTTCTTCTTGTCTTCTTCCTTCTTCTTGTCCTCTGCCTTCTTCTTGGGGCTGGGCTTGGGGCTTAGGGCTTCTTGGGCCTTCGGACTGCCCTTCTTCACGATCTCCTTCCCTTGGCTGGTGCGGGGGGCCTTCTTGGGGGGAGGGCTGATGGGGACCTTCCGTGGGTCTTCCCCTTCCTCCTCCTCCTCCTCCTCCTCCTCCTGCTGCTGCTCTTCTTCCTCCTGTCCTTCCTCTTCCGAGTCATCCTTCCTTTGGGACCACAACGCTGTGATCTGAAAAACAAGTGCACGGAGACGGAAATTGCTAGGTAAACCACACGACAACAATGAAGAACAAAAGCAAGCGATAGGATAGGCGACTACAGCTGGACAAATACAGGATCACAACGCAACACGAAAGCAAAAGACAGCGTGATTTGCACACCTCAGAGTATTTCCATGCACCATCCGCCACGTTGGTTGTGGCACCGGCCACCCGGTTGTTGCCCCGACCGGTGACCTTGTAGCCGACGATGCTCGTCAACCAGAGCTTCTTGCTCTTTGGAGCATTCTTCTGCACCCAAGCTGCATAGTACAGCTTGGGTGCCGCCGTGCTCTGCATGCGAAGTGGATGAGTGCAGGGAGTGGATGGGAATTAAGGGGTGCGAAGGGAGCGTGAATGCTGGGGAACACACGTAGAAGGGTGTAACGGGAGTCAAGGTGCAACAAACCTGGAAGCAGATGCACGTCTCAAACTCCAAATCCTCGGGCTTGGCCACCGCGAGGTAACCACCTTCCCGCTGATAGTCGTCAGGCAGGGGGGGCAGAGCCATGATGTGTGACTCTGGGACAAACACGAGAAACAAGAGAGATGCATATCTTTATTTCAACGGCTGCAGTATGCATCCACATGGCTGCACTGTGCAGCCGATTGGCTGCACAGCGCAGCCAATCGGCTGCAAAGATGCAGCCAAACGATGTGATTCCCGGAAAATTAGGGACACTGGGTGCATTTTTGGCTGCACGTCTGCAGCCCGGGTGCATAGTGCACCCAAAATTCTGTTCAAAAACTGCCCCAATTGAGGCTTTCAGGTGCATACCGGCTGCACATATGCAGCCAAAAATAAAAAATTAAAACCATCAAAAACGGACGTTTCCATCGCGTTCGCCACGTTCAAAAACCTAGGTGTACCACTTTTAATAAAATTTTGTGACGAAAAATTTTTCGGCTGCTTTTTTTGGCTGCACATGGGCGGGTACATAAAGGAATATCCAAAAAGGATTGCGATTAGCGGCACGAAATGGATTGCTTCAAGCAAATTGTTTTGCTCACACCCCCACTTACTCCTCAAGGACTTGGCCGGGTTGTTCGACAGACAATTTCAACAAATGAGGGAGGTGGAGCAATTCTTCCCAAACCGGCACGACCCCCGGGTAATGTATGACAACATCCTCAAGGAGATAAATGGTACACGATTAATCGAGCCCGTGGACACTCGTTGGGGAAGTCAAGTAGAAATGTTGCAATCCCTACTTCAAAACCGACGTGTTATAGAGAATGCCCTGTTGAAGCTGCGGGCGAACGGTTTTGCATTTCAAGGGAATGAACTCATGTTTATTTGGGCAAGGGATTGGTGGAAGACCCTTCAGCACCTGCTTGCGTGGCTTCTGCCTTTGCGTTGTGCTTTAGTCAAGTGTGAACGAGATGCAATCACTCTCAGTGAAGGGGTGGAGCATGTCATCTATATGTTGCCGGAACTGCTTCCCACGCTTCGATCCTTTGCACCGGGGGATGTCGCCAAGGCGTCCAAAATGGTGGAGGAGCGTCATAAAATGTTGTTGCAACCGCGTGCTTTGGTGGCCAACCTGCTGGATCACAGGTTCCGGGGCCAGAATATGACCCCTGAGTTGCGTGGCAAGGCGGTGCGCGCCGTCCAAGGTCTTGCCCGCGACCTTGAAGTGAATGCGCCCTCCTTGGACGAGGTTTTGGCATTTGTCGGTGAAACCGGTGCCCATAAGAACAGCAGCTCCGTCTCGGGTCATCCATTTTTGTTTTGGGCAACCTTACATGTGGATAGCTGCATTGCTCCGCTCGGCAAGCTTCTAGCCTCCATCCCCGCTTCTCAAGCCTCGGTGTGGGATGCAGCGTTCTAGGGCGTGGTGCGGAACCCCCCCAATTTTGGGTGTTGTTAATATGGTTGGAACCCGGAATTTCACATGTTACATTGGTGCACTATGATGCAACAATGTGCCTTCCATGTTTCGTTTGCTCGATATTGCCCGTTTTGCAGTTTTGCGATTTGATCTTTGTGTGCTCTAACTAGTTAGAACGGGGTTAGAACGGGGTTAGAGCACTAGTTATCGCGGGGGTTATCGCGTGATAACCTAGTTATCGCGGGGGTTATCGCGGGGGTTATCGCGTGATAACTAGTTATCGCGTGGTATATCGCGTGGGTTATCGCGCTTCATTTTATGTTTCCCCTTTTCGCTGGAGCTCTCAAAGCCTTCGTATTCTTTGATAATGGCCCTTGCTGCTGCCCACGCTTGGTGCGAGCACCATCAAAAGCTCCTTGGGGTCCGTCGCCTTGGCGGTCCTGAGGGGTTTACGATGGGTGATGCCAATGTGAGGCGCCCTGTGGCGACCCGCTTTGAACATGGTGTGGACTTTGGACTCCTTGTCCATAAGTCCCCCTTCATGGCGGACAAGAGAGACCCCGTGGTTCTCAGCAACTATAGCTTCGAGTTGCTATAGGTAAATCCAAGGGTTGCTCGATTTTTGATCCAGCTTCATCCCGAGGACGCGGACGCCGTGGTGGAGTCCGTCACCGCCCATGCCGAGAAGGGTGCGGGGACGAAGACGACCCTCTATGTGGGTCAGGAGGAGGAGGAGGAGGAGGAAGTGGAGGAGGAGGAGGAGGATGTGGGGGGGGTGGGGGCTGGGGGGAGGAAGGAGAAGCCCCACAACCCCCTTATGATTAGTGTCCAGAAGGTAAGGATGAGAGCTGGTAAGGGGAAGGGGAAGTCGGATGGTTGGTTCCCCCAACCCCTCACCCACAACACCCGCCGGGTATGCACTGACGACCCCGAAACCAAGCTCCCCATGCACTCCCTTTGCCCCACAAGGGAGTGGGAGCGTGAGTGGTATGGGGTCACCACTCCCAACATTATTTCGGGGCAGGGGGTGATTCTTTTTCCATTTGGAGCAACATCCCCCCTTATTGGGGAGGCGGAGGAGGTGGTTGCCGCCGAGCCTTTGGGGGCCTTTAATAAGGACCCCAATGACCTTGTGCTCACGCTGGGGGGAAAGCTGGTGGTCAACCACCTCCTCGAGCACGATTTTTTGAGTGACGTTCAGCTGCAAAGGCGTTTGGAAGATTTGGATAGGGTGCCTCTCTCAGAGAAGGCACCCATTTTCAATGAGAACCCCCCCATTGTCGGCAGGCCCCAATATTCTGGGACCCGCCGCACATTGTATGGCAACTATGGGGGTGCCGACCACCACAAGCACAACCCCCACAAGCTCCATGATCTGCCAATCCTCAAAAGGGTGGCAGATCGTGTGCTTGAGACCGCGAAGAGGACTGTGGTGGGGGGGGTTGGATGGAGCTGCACCATCCTTGACATGGCCGAAATTTCGAGCTATGACCACACCCCCCAGCACCTCCATCGCGACGCCCCTCCCTACACCATTCCTGAAGGCACATTGATTGTCAATTGCCATATTATGCTAACCCATAATCATGAGGAGGAGGATGGGTCACATTTTATTTTTGTGCCCTCCGGCAGTTCGGGGTTCCCTGACCCTTGGGTGGAGGGGGCTGTGCCATTCAAGAGGGGCACTGCCTTTGGAGGGGGTGCCCCAGGTGGTGCAGTGGCGGCAAGTGGGGGAGTATGCGGCCGTCACGGACTTCGTGTGGCTGCGGAGGCTGGGCCTGGTGCTGGACGACGCCAAGAAGGAGGGCCAAGGCATGTGTCCATGTCACCAGGTGTGAAAACTTCCCACAACACCCTGCTCTAACCCCTGCTCTAACTAGTTATCGCGGGGGGTTATCGCGATCTAACTAGGTGCTCTAACTAGTTATCGCGCTAGGTTATCGCGTTCTAACTAGTTATCGCGGGGTTATCGTGGGGGGTTATCGCGGGGGTTATCGCGCGATAACCTAGTTATCGCGGGGGTTATCGCGCGGGTTATCGCGTGTTTTTTTTTGTTTCTTTTGTTTTTTTCAGGCTACCATCTTGCAGCTGCCCCGTCTCTTTGTCAAGGACGACGCATAGGCAGCCGAGGCAGCAGGAGGAGCAGCAGAAGCGGCAGGGGCACGGCCCGCCAAGCTGGTGGCGGCCCGGGTGGAGGTGAAGGGGGAGAAGAGGCTGCCGGAGGGGGCGTCGTGGCGGTGGGGGGAGCCTGGGGATGAGGCCTGCAGGATGGGGGGGACGGGATGGTACCGGCAGGTCACCATCACCGAGAAGTGTGTGGGTTGGGGGGGAAACGGCCAAGTGGCCGAATGCCGCAGAGGGGGAAACGGTTGCGGCTTTTTTGTGTTTGTTTGGGATGAGCGACCCCCCCCAAAGGAAATCTTATTTCCTTTTGAGGGTGTGTTTTTTGTGGGGGGGGGGAGTATACGGGGAGGGAAGTGTGGTAGAAGCTGCACAGGGGGGGGGGCATCCACCAGGTTGGTGGGTATGACCCCCCCCCCTCCTGTGGTGGACGCCACTGCCGATTGGGTTCGGCGGTATGCACCCAAGGGGGGAAGGCCGGGAAAGCAGACAAAGTGGGGACCTGACATGGTTCTGGTTGAGCCATATGCCCCCCCCCCCCTTAGGGGTAAGGGGCAAACCCCCGCCCCCAAGCCCTCCCCCAAGCCATCGAAGGTGGCAATAGTGGCAGCGGCCCAGCCCCCCCATGAGGCCCTGGATGTGGAGGCCTTGGGGGCCAGTGTGGCCACCCACGTGACGGACGCTTGCCAGGTTTTGGTGGAGCAGGCGGCCGCCACGGGGGTTGAGGCCGCACTGGCCAAGGGTCGGTCGGCGGACCACAAGTCGGCCTTGGCGAAGGCCGAAAAGGCCCAAGGCAACACCCAGCGTGCCCTGGACCAGGCCCTCAACCTGGCCGCCAAGAGGGGGGAGGAGGTGGAGGCGATGAGGGAGGCCCTGAGGGAGGCCCAGGAGGGGAGGCGGAAGGCGGAGGTGGAGGCGGCCCAGCTGAGGTTGGAGGTGGAGGGGCAGCGGAGGAGGGGGGGTGACCTCCAGCAGCGCTTGGGGGTGGCTGAGGCGCAGGTGCGCAGCCTCACCTCCACCCTCAGTGCCTCCTTTACCGCCCAGCAGGGGCTGGCGCCGCAAGGGGTGCAGAGTCAGGGTAGCGGGAGTAGGAGTGGGAGTCAATGACTCGTGGGTTTGCTAAGGGGGTTGCCCAAGGGCATTTTTCGTGGGGAGGAGCGATATGGGGCCCAAGTGGACATGTGCCACTTCGGCCTCACGGGAAGTGGAAACCCCAACCCCTCTAATTTTAGGGCGACCCACATGGCCGCTGCCACCCTCAGGCCTGCCCTCACCCCCTTGGTTGCAGACCTCAATGGGTATTGCACCTCCAATGCTCCACCATGGTTCACATGGTGTAGCATCCAAGTTGTTCGCCACCAAGGGACGGCCACCATGGGCCTGCACTCCCATTGGCGGGATGGGGCGCCCATGGCGCTTATTGTGTGTGTGGGGTCTTTCACGGGGGGTGAGTTTTGGGTGGAGAGTGGTGGCCTGCTGAATCCCTCCATGAGGGAAAAAAAGCGGCACACCGGTGTGTGCAAGGGTAGGGCGGTGGAGGGTTGGGCATGCACCGCCACCCCCCAAGCCCCGGTGTTGTTCAACACGAGGGCACTACACGCTCCATTGCCATGGGAGGGCGAGCGATGGAGCGTGATTTTTTATAGTGCGGGGGGGGGTTCTGCACTGCACGCCTCTGTGGCGGCAGCAGCTGGTGTCCATGGGTTTTAGGGTGCCCAATGCTTGCTCTTACCCCTCTAGCTAGTGTAATTTGTGATTCGATTGTTGTTCATTGTTTCCATTTTTTCTGCTTTGGTGGGATGCCCACCATGGTTTGTCATTGTGTACTCTTTCAGCTGAGGAGGGGCAACTAGCCCGAAACATGTCCATTTGACTGATTTGAATTTGTGATTGTACCCCGTGCCCCAAGGCCCGGCGGCGGCGTTTGAAGGCGGTTCAGCGGCTGGTGCGAGTTCTATTGGGTGACCCAAACGTTGTGTGTTGCACCAACACCAAAGGAGAAGTTTGTTTAAGTGGTGGGGCGTGCACTGCCCTGTCTGGCCCACTTGGCGGCCATCTTGCATTAACAGCTCAGGAGCATGAGGCCCTGAGCATGCTACGCATGGCATGCAGCATGCATCTCTCCCAACGGGCCCTTTTGCGAATGCCCCGCCGTTGCACACAACGGGACCTAAGGACCGTTCGGCAACGGATCATGCCCTACTTTCCCCAAACAACCATTGTAAAGTCTACCACAGGCCGCAATAGGGCAGCTGCCCATGTGCTTTTGCAATCAATTGTGCAAAATGCAATATCTATGGCCCGAGTTTTTGGGACCCCCCCCCCCCCCCTAGTGGCGTTGCCATTGATGTTATTTCAGTTGATGCGACTTCCTTGTGGAGGGCATCCTCAATCCGTGCGGATGTATGGGTTAATGTATGGGGGGGGGCAAAATATGCTTCGAAGGCGAAGCTATGGGCCCCATGGTTTTGCATGGATGGCGGGGATGAACAGGCTTTTTTGAGAAGCCTGGACATCTCCGCCAACCTCAACCAAGAGGTGAGGGATGTGGAAGAGGACGTTGTCCTCTTTCAAAAACAATTTTTGACTTGCACTGTCATTTTGACAGGGGATGGGAAGGGGATGCAAGCAATGGGGGGGGCTGGGTCTAAGTGTTGGTTGTGCAAAGACCCCAATGGGATTGTTGAGCAAATGGGGTTGGAGTTCACCTCAAGATGGGGGGCATTCTTGAGAAGTGTGACCCCTGATAGGCGGCCGGGGGACTACCAACATGCAGCATGCCGCATCCTAAACGGCATTGCAAAGCGCATTGAGACCACCCTTCAGGCCCTCCCCCCTGATACCCCTGGTAAGGCTCAAGCTCTTGCAGCTTTGCAGGCCTTCAAACAAGCCCTCAAGGATGAGACCTCAGGCATCCCTCTGAGGGAACGCCTCCCTTCGGCCTCAAGGGCCACACAAAGTTTTCCTAACCTCCCCCCCCTTCCAAAGGCAATTTGTGGATTGCCTCAAAGAGCATGTCCCCACAGTGAGGACCCCTGGGGGACCTATGTTATGGGTTGTTGTGCATGTCATGGTGAAATGCATTGAGGGTTTGTATGAGCTTTGTAGGGTGAGGGAGTTGTACACTGTAACCCAAGTGGAACGCCACCGTGCGTTGACCACAAAATTGTCAAAAGCGTCGGGAGACTCAGGTTGGTCCCCCACCAGGTGGATCCATTGGTGCTTGGCACATTCCACCTTTTTTGCCGAGAAATGGAGGAACATTTTTTAGTTTTCCTCCATCCCAACGGAGTATCGCCATGGGCCTTACAAGAGGAGGCTCAAAAATTGTTTTAAGGGTTGGTCCTTGGTGAGGCCAAGTGTGTCCCTCCGCCACATGCACCATTGCATGTCCATGAACGCCCTGGAGCAAGGGCTTTTGGGACTGGAGGCAGCCAAGGCCTCAGACATTGATGACTTTGTATGAAAAACGACCACACATGCTTTGTGCCAAGTGTTTTGTGTTGTTTGTCCTAGGGAGGGAGGGAGGAGGGGTGCGCGATAACTACACGCGATAACTACGCGATAACTGAGTTATCGCGCGATAACTAGCGCGATAACTAGTTAGAGCAAGGTGCTCTAACTGCGTTCTAACTCTGTTCTAACTGTGCTCTAACTCTTTGACCCCCCCCCCCCAAAAAAAACCACCCCTACAATGAGGGTTATGTGGGGAAAGAAAGGGGATCGGGGGTTTTTGAGGGTGCTGAATCCATTTTTTTAGGTGGTTTGCCCCAAAATTGAGGCTAGGTGGGTGTTCCAGAAATTGCTTTCTAACTAGGGGTTCCGCACCACGCCCTAGAACGCTGCATCCCATGGAGCGTGTGTTTAGCACCGCCGATTGGTTGGCAACGAATCGGGATCGGTTGGGTTTCCGGAAGCTTGCCCGTGACACGTTCATCCGCTACAACCACTGCGCTCTTTCGAAGCGGTAGGTGAAACCCACAACCAATGAATTCAGATTGCGATTTGTCTCCCCTCTTGCACACTTGGGAAGGTGGAAGGTTGTGGCTCGCTCATGGGGGCCCCACAAAAGTTGCCAACAACTCCCCCACCCCGCACCCCCCCCTACAAAAGCGGGAAAAGTACAATTTTGGCAAAATTACATGCTTTTGGCGTAAAACCTTGGTCCCGACCATAAATTACGTAATTTTTGTAAGTTACGGCGTAAGGTATGGCGTAAGTTACGGCCCGTAGTTTAAAAACCTTAAATTACCGTAATTTATCAATCCTAGTGCCCACAAGGACAACCGCAAACATGATCTCGGCGATGTACAACACAAATTTCAAATTTGTGTTGAACACTTTGCAAGAATCCATGACGTATGCCGATTGGGGTGCACCGCCGGGAACAAATTTGCTCATTGACATGTTGTATCGATACTCCGAATCGAACAACGTATTTTGGGACAATTGCCTCGCGCAACTCGGTGCGGCAAAACTGTCGGCGGACCACACGTACAAAGTGGCGAAAAAGATCAAGGTAAAAATTTACGGTCAATATCGTGGACAATATGAAAGGTGTTACTTTGTTATGAATGAACTGGGCATGGTGATGGCATGGTGTCAATGTTTTTGCTCTGATGCCGTCCTTCCGCAACACATTTTGGAGGAACTTGCCCTACGGACTAATGTCCAAGTTGAAAAAGTCCACGTTGACCGGTGCTGCCACGAACAATTCTGGCATGATTTGTTCCCCGGTTGCCATGTGTGCTTGGACCTTTTTCATGCCGTGCAACGTGTCACCCGCGAGGTGAGCAAACGACAAATAGGGTCCAAGGCTGCTTGCACAGCTTTTTCATTGTGCTTCCGTGGCGAAGGTCGCAAAGATCACGTCCGCAGCAATGCGTCACGCACTTCGGAGCCCGATGTGCTATGGCAAAGGGTGCGTGATTGGGTGCGGAACTACCGCGCCCATGCAAATGTTGCGGTGCGACAAGCCATATGTAACTGCTAAGATCTGCCCCATTTTGTTCACATGTATGCGTACGCGTTATCGTACGCACTGATTTTGTAACGTGCACAACCCAGCGAACCAGCGCGTACGCGTTGCGATCTGAGTGCGTACGCGCTGTTACTTTGGCGCGTACGCGTTGGTATTTTAGCGTGTACGCACTCAGATTGCAACGCGTGCGCGCTGCCTATGGTGCCCGTACGCTGTCTGCAGTACTAGTGGTTGAATAGTGTTCCTTTTGACGTGACAAAGAAAAACATTTTCTTTGCTTCATGTCTGTTTTCCTTTCCTTAGTGCTTTTCTGCACCATATGCCTATGGTGAGCATGACCTGGCATACCAGGAATACCTGGGAGTATACGGGTAAAAAAGGGGGTTTTGGGAAAAAGGGGTATGTGGCATGTACAGGTGGGTACGAATGTATAATGCACAATGCATGCATAGGTGGGTTGGGGAACACCTCTAGTTTGCCAATTGTGATGATTAATGTTGTGTTTGAAAATACCCCATTTTGGGCTCTTGTGGTATATGGCCGTATACTTAAGGCCCCAATACCTCAGTATACGGCCGTATACTTAGAGTATACGGCCGTATATGCAACTACGAAGCCAACCCCAGATACTTTACATTCGCCAACTCCTGGTCAACTCCATGTCCCGAGCGTTCAACTTGCTTGTACTTGTGCACTGTGTTGTTGCTACGCCTTGTGCATGAAACGTGAGGAGCTATCTATATTTTACAGCTTATGGTTGCGTTGCTTTGTTGATATGTTGCAATATGTGGGTTTTTTGGGTCGAAGCCATTTTTTTGGAAGTCAAGTCAAAGTTGGCGCGCCAACTTGGCACTTGGCGCGCGCCAACTGCAACGTTGGCGCGCCAACTCAAGAGTTGGCGCGCCAATTTCGCGCGCCAAGTCTTGAGTTGGCGCGCGCCAAGTCCGGTTTTGGCGCGCGCCAACTGCCCCATTCTTCCTGTTCGTTTGCACCCCGTGTTCCATTTACACCTCTCATGCATTCCCTTTGCCTTCTAGGCATCTCATCACTTTATTATGCCTGCAAAGCAACCCAAGAAGGGCAAGGGGAAGAAGGTGACAGTCACTGACCCCACGTCTGCCCCCGCCAACCCCGAGGTGCAGGCGGTGCTCGACGCCCACATCGCCAACGTCGGCTCCGAGCACTTCCCCGCGGGCTATTTTCCCATCCCCTACACCCTCACCCCCCCAGACGTCGAATCCTTCCCCCAGCTCCCCCCCCTCCGCGAACCCCTGGAGGCCGCCCTCTTTGGCAAGTGGGACCAGCCGGGCAATCCCTACTTGGTCTGGCGAGTTGACGCCACCCGCGTCAACTTCGCCCTGACGAGGGGGGTTCTTAGCAGACTCTGCTGTGCCGTGATGGGGCGGTACCCCACGACACTCGCGGTCAAGTTGAAGCTTTCTCAAGTCACCCTTGAGGGCCTCAACAAGACCCTGAAGCTGTGCACTGCTGCAGCGTCAAAAGAGTTCGTCAACGTTCTCGAGCTGCAGGAGAAGCCGCCTAAGGGTCTCGACCCCGAGGAGCAGTGGCTGTGGGTGGATCCAGTCAAAAAAACTGGCTGGACGCACCGCACGGCCACTAACGCCGTCGTGCGGTACCGGACGGTAAAGGTGCAGGCGTGGGATGCAGTAGCTCCCACGGAGTTCTCCACCAACCGTCGCCTGCGCACCCACATCCCCGACATCACCCACCCCACCCTCTACAGCACCAACGCCCCCTTAACCATGCTTGGCATGGGTTGCCCCCACCCCTCCTTCCACAAATCCTACCCCGTCGCCACCCACGACATCCCCAAACCCCCCATCGTCACGGAGGAGGGTTTTGCCGCGGCGGGCTACCGCCAGTATGACCGCATCATCCCCGAGGATCTGTGGGCCAGACTGGCGGAGCTCTGGGGTGTAACACAGTAAGGGGGTGCATAGTAACCCCCCCAAAATGGACAGCCCTGCCATTACCACATCTGCCCATATTGCTAGGACCTAGGCGCATATTTATGTTCTCCATGTCCAAAATAGGGGAGGACATGTGTCTTTCCGCCCGTATGCCCTCGGTAGACAAAGTTGAAAAAAGTCACTAACCCCCCCCGTTTGGGTTAGTAAGGGTTACTGACCTTGGGTCAGTAACCCCCTTACTGAGCAGTAACCCCCCTTACTGAACCCCCCTTACTGACTCCGTAACCCTCTTACTGACTCAGTAACCCCCCCCTTACTAAATCAGTAACCCCCCCCTTACTGACTCAGTAACCTCCTTACTGACCCCCCTTACTGAGTTTTGCGCTGTGTCCTTCTTGCACACTTTTGTTCTCCTTTTAGACTTTTTGTGGCCCCGGAGTGCCATGGCTTGTGCTGGGCTGCTGGCTGCCTTCCCGCCCGTCCTAACGTGGGTCAACCATGTCAATAACCTAGTTGGGACACGCGGGTACAGGTGGGGGGATGGGTTTGTCGAGCATGGTGCGGTGGTTAAGCATGCGAGTGAGTTCGTTGAGTTTCCCGCGGATACGGATTTTGGTTCCGTCAAGGTGACTTTCCCCCTCTTCGACAAGAGGGCACCGTGTGTGCTTTCTGATTTTATCCTCGACATCGCAGCTCGCCACCCCTACGTGCCGTGTTTCCAGATCCGCCTCCCTTTCGCAGAGCATGACCACCTTACCAAACGCTCGATAAGGAAATCACCACAACAGTGAACAAAACCCAAACACTTTGGGTTGTACCGTTGCATGGTGCAGTTCAATTTAGTGTCCAGAAGCCGAAACCTCGCGATTTTCAAGAGGGACAATGGTGCCCCCAACAATGCGTGCAGCAACTTCGTTATGTTCGCTCAACAGATTGTGAGGAGCGGGTGCCGGTTTACTTTGTTCACAGCCGCTAGCCACAAGCTTGGCTCGAAGACCTTCGTGGTGCAACAACTCCAACGAAATACACCACCGGGACTATTTTAGCTCTACCACTCCAGAGCGGCCCATGTTTGCTAGGTAGCGCTGAGCCTCGCACCGCCATTGTTCTGCCCCCTGCCCCAATGGTTAACCAGGTCAAGGAAAAGTTGCTCGAGTTCGAGCATTGGTTTGCTCAAGGTGGGGTTGCCTCGTTTACGGCAGACCTTCGCAGTGAGTTTGGTGGTTTGGACCACAAACTGCGCAAGAACATTTTTAATAGCTCCATGCCCACGTATGCGCGCCCTGAGGATGGTCCCGCACGGCAAGTGGTGTACGGTGTGCCGCCTCCCCCCCCCCGCCGGGTTTGGTGAGGACCCAGTTCCTGGGTGTCCAGCACCCCTTACCCGCGCTCTTGCGCTGGGCTGCACATGTGCGGCACCAGGTCGATGAAGCCACCCAGCTCCGCCACATGGTGACGGCGATGGCCTATATCATCGCCAATACACATGACCCGCAGCTTCCGCACCGCGATTTTCCGCCTGATTTTTTGCCAAGCGGTCAATTCGCATGGTCGGCATTCTCTCCCGTCACCATGGACTTGGACGTGCTTGATGGCACCGAGAGCACATTTGTGTACGGGTCCACAAGATGCACCCCCGACCCGTGGCATGAAGTGCCGATGGGAATGCGCCGCAACGACCTGTGGATCATTCATAGTTTGTTAGTCCATTGGGGGGGGGGGTATTCCTAAGGCCTTGGACCTCCCTGCGCCCGGTGACATGGATGCCCTCCCGCGCGTGGTTGCATTTTGCGGACTGTCAACCGTCCCGGTTGACTACGATGTCACAGACCCTGTGGTCCCCCCCCATGGGCACGGCGTGAGGCGGAGGTGGTGGGCAAGGAAGCGTGTGGTGTGGTGTCGTGCAGGCGGAAGGTGGGTGGGTCGAGTGCGCGGTGTTTCGGGTGCAAGCAAGCGTTGTTGTGTGGGACACACAAGGGTGTGTTGTGCACCGCTTGCGATGAGCCTGCGAATGAGGTGCCAGCAGCCCAGCCCAGCAACGCACTGCCAAGCCACTTCCCCACAATGCTGACATGCCTGATGCTGGGCGGAGGCGAGTTGCTGACGGCACATTATGCTGCTGTGCCGTTCGATGCTAGCCCTGTCCCTCAGGACACCACCCCGGCGCCGAGTGACTGCCCATTCCGGGTGCAACACGAGGATGACGCCCCGCTACCGCAGCTGGGTGTCGGCGGTTGCCGCATGGTCCTGAAGACCAGGCCGGGCACCATCCTCGTTGTTAATGGGGGTCGATTTGCAGGGTTCCAAGTGCCCACCACTAACAACGACGAGGTGACGGCCTGGCGGTGGAACCTGCTGCCCCCCCGCATGCCCATTATGGACATCTTCGTGCTGGCGGCCTCGGCCCACATGCGGGACAACCCCCAAGGCAAGAAGGGGGACTACATGTGTGCATGCCATCAGGTGAATGTGTTTCTTTCCTTTTTTGCCTTTGCTATTTTTTGTATGCATTGCTGCCTGTTTTGCCCCTTTGTCACAGTTGTGTCATGGGTCGAAAGAAAGTGTAATGTCAGTGTGATCCGCCGTGTGTTTCTCCCGCGGCATGTCGGCAAGCGCCCTCACTGTCAATGACGAGGAGAGTGGTACTGACACTGACAGTGACAGTGAATGAGAACCCTGCTGCACAGTCACAGTGAATAAGAACCCTGGTGGACTACCCAGAAACAAAAAAAAAGTTTGTTGTTGCCTGTACTCTGCTGCACACACATGCCTCTCTCGTCGCCTGCCTCGTCACCATAGGGGGGGGGGGGGGGGCACCCACCCCCCCAATTACATCCGTCACTGATTTCCGTCACACACAGTCACAGACCAATCACAGATAGTCATAGACAGTCACCGATAGCCACAGACAGTCACAAACAGTCACAGATAGTCACAGACCACAAGCACAGACAAATGCCAGATGACACTAAGGGGGGGGTTACTGAGTGAGTAAGGGGGGTTACTGACTCAGTAAGGGGGGGGGGGTTACGGACTCAGTAAGGGGGTTACTGAGTCAGTAAGGTGGGGTCAGTAACCCCCTTACTGACTCAGTAGCCCCCCCCCCTTACTGACTCAGTAAGGGGGTTACCGACCCCCCCTTACCGACTCAGTAACCCCCTTACTGACTCAGTAACCCCCCCTTACTGACCCCCCTTACTGAGTTAGTAACCCCCATACTAACCCCCCTTCCTGAGTTTTACGAGTTGTAACTGGGTTAGGGTAGGAGTGGGCTCTGAGGGGGTGTGGAAGGGGGTTGCCTGCATCCCTATGTGTTGTAGGCTACCGTTGACTTGCTGCCCCGGTTGATCCCGGCAGATCTCCCCTTGGAGGACGTGGCACCCAAGGCGGGTAGTGCAAAGCCGGCCACACTCCAGGCTGCAACAGCGGTGGGTCCGACCTCGGTGAATACCGTGCAGTGGCCCACGGGATCGACCCCCGTTGTCCTCAATGCGGGGTGTGCCGTGTGGTCTGTTGGGCAGACCACGTGGCACAAAGAATTTGAGCTGAAATTCAAGGTATGTGTAGGTGCGACATGTCACGGGATTGAAGTTTGCAGGTTGATATGCCTCAAAGCAAATAAAGGGGCTAGTTCCCTGTACGTGGCGGAGGTCTTCAGTAGAAATCGTTTAGTTACCCTTCCCGCCCATCGTTGCAGGAGGGGAAGACCATGCAAACGGTGAAGGTGCAGCTGCCTGTGGGCGTGGATGGAGTGGAGGCCGCGGGCCAGCCGGAGCCGCGATTTTGGCTTTGGACGAGCTTCTCACGTGCCAACACCGCGCACTATTACACTTGCATCGACGAAAATGGGAAGCGGATGAAGCTGCGCGGACTCGGGCAAATCTGTGGCGTGGGCGGGCCTTCAACGGGGCTTGCAGAAACTGTGTAGCAAGCGTGGCTTGAGGAGTAGCACTGCATGGGGCCCGCGGGGAGGGGGATCAAGCGAGAGGCGCCCGAGGATGAGCAGCCCCCCTCCCCTGCTGGACAGTCGAAGACCTCGTCCCAGTCCACCTCCCCCCCATCCCAAGGGAAGGACAAGAGGAAGAGGCAGGGGCAGCAGAGGAACGTCGAGGGCGGGGGGGGGGCTCCTCAAGTTGGGGACGGGTTGACGGTGGCGGAGCTCCGTGCGGTTGTCGGGCGTGCTGTCTCCGAGTCGGTCAGTGAGGTAGTCCCAGAGGACACACAAGACGCAATGAGCGCGCTTGTGGGACTACCGGACCGCCTCGAGAGGATCGTCAAAGAGGCCGCCAAGGGTAAGGCGTCCAAAGCAGAGGCGGACCTGGCCGCAATGCGGCAAGTGACCGCTCAGCAGAAAGGTAGGATCGTGGAGTTGGAAGCGCAAGTGCGCACCCTCCAAGAGGCGGTCCAAGCCGAAAAGCAGAAGACCGCCGAAGAACGCTCGGCACGAGAAAAGGCAGAGACAGAGGCACAGGTGGTAGCAAGGCACAAGAATGATTTGCTGAAGGTGATCGGACAAGGGAAGAAGTAGTGAAGCATTGGATGCGTGATTGGGCGCGTGAATGGGCTCATGAATGGGTGCGTGATCGGGTGCCTAAAGGCACGTCCAATTCCTTTTCTGAGCAATGACAATGTGGTTGGCGCAGTGATGATGTGTTTCATGAGAGGTCCACCGATATCAACTATCTTTCCAACTCTTGTGACTTGAGGGTGGAGACAATGTCCTTTTGTGTTTTGCAACGCTTTGCTAGTGTCCATGGCAAGGGCATACCATCTAAAAGAGTGAAACCACATTCAACCCCTAGGAAAACAGTTGCCTCGGTACACCACTTTCTAGGGCAGTAAGGGGGGTCAGTAAGGGGGTTGATGACTCAGTAAGGAGGTCAGTAAGGGGGAGGTTATTGAGTCAGTAAGGGGGTTACTGAGTCAGTAAGGGGGGGTCAGTAACCCCCTTACTGAGTCAGTAAGGGGGGGGGGGGTTACTGAGTCTGTAAGGGGGTTACTGACCCCCCCTTACTGACTCAGTAACCCCCTTACTGACTCAGCAACCCCCCCCTTTCTGACCCCCTTACTGAGTCAGTAACCCCCTTACTGACCCCCCTTACTGCCCCCAATTGATGAGTAGAGACCAACGCAACAAGGATGCCGTTGTCTTTGTGCACAGCTTTTTATAATGGAAGCGGCGGTAGATACGTTTGAGGCGCACCTACAACGTCTCACCCTTACACCACTGGAAGCCCTCAAAGACCCCAAGACCAAGGCACAACGCAAGAAGTGCCTTGCACGCGTGGTAAGCCCCCTGCTAGGCACCAACGTCACCAACGTTGCCATAGCGGGCACGGGGATAACCTTGGGCATCCCAAGTGACGGTGGTGACGACTGTGATACCCCCGCGGAGGAGGCTGCTTCCCTTGTTGAGCGGATGATCGACATGCAAGCTAGTGTGCGGCAGTTGTACAAGCTGCCACGCACTTGCACGCGGGCCGACTTGGATAAAGCCCGCCGCCACATGCGCCCCTACACGGCCCACCCAATGGCTGTCTTTGGCAGTGGCATGTCCCAAAGAGCCGCTGCCGCGGTCCCACTATGGGATGTGGTGAGCACACAAGTTGCATTGGCACAACAGTGCCAAATGCCTCCCCCTACGGACACTAAGATCAAGGTCATTGTAGCCCCAGATGCCACACCCCTGTGGCGCACATCGGCCACGCGCTGCGACATCTACGTCCACCTGTGGGGTACCCCGAGTCGAGCCAGCGATGTAAGGAGGTGGGCCACATGGTGGGCCCTTGATGGTCGTGACGATGGACGATGCCTCCGTGCCGTCGACCGGCTTGCCGGCCTAGACAGGGAGGTTGAAGACCTTGAGCAGGATCAGGATGTAATGTGGGGGGGTACAAGGTACACTTTTGAGGTGTTTGTCACCGGGGATGGAAAGCTGATGTTAGTCAGTAACCCGGGCGACAAGTGTTGGTGTTGTGGCAATGTGGGGAGAATGGTTCCCACCGATTTTGTTGAGGCCCTGTGCCGTTGGGGCTCTTTTCTTACCTCCGTCCCACCAAGGCGGCGCATTGGTGATTATAATCGTTGTGCCTGCCGTGTTTGAAATGCCATTGTGACACGGGTGGGTTGGATGGTTGAGGATTGGGTAGCAGCCGACCACAGCAAGCGTGGTGCTGTGAAGGAGTTACAGGAACTCCATCAGCATGTACAAGCTGAGGCAGAGGCAATCCCACCTGCTTGAACGCTTGCAGCAGAAACAAACAAAGGACGGAAAGTTTAGTCTGACCTCCAGTGCCTTGTTCTGGAGGAATCACCAAACACCACACAAGTTGGTTGTGATCTTGTGTAGCCACTTTGAGTGTGAGGTGGTCGGGGAGAGAGGAATGCGTGCCCATGTCCTCATTAAGCTATTGTTGCGGTCTTTCGCAGGTATGTATAGTCTGTGGAGGGAAAAGGAGTACCTCACCCCCACTCAAGTTGCCCAAGCTGAGGCACATGCCCGTCCGTTTGGCGAGTTATGGAGTGCCTTGGGGTGGAAGCCCACACCGTGGGCCCATTGGGCCGCGTGTCACAGTGGCAAAATTTTGGGGATGTATAGGTCTTTGTACCTGTTCTCTAGCATCCCCATTGAGTACCGCAACCGGACCTTCAAAGTCCTGTTGAAAAACAGTATGAGAGGTTGGTGCCTGAAGAAGCCGCGAGTGACGAGGCGTTGTATGGCCCATGTGGTCAACACGGATGCACTCGCGGTGGGTGTACAATTGCGCAAGGCCAAGGGAGGACAAGGGGAGGCTTTGTTGGCACGCAAACGACGAAGGGCTGAGTGATACATTTGATACTTGCCTGATTTCTTCATGCCCTAGTGTTGCTACGGTTAAAACACAGTAAGAGGGGTCAGTAAGGGGGTTACTGACTCAGTAAGGGGGGTCAGTAAGAGGGGGTTACTGAGTCACAAAGGGGGTCAGTAACCCCCCGGACTGAGTTGGGTTACTGCGGTAGTAAGGGTGTCAGTAAGGGGGGTTACTGAGTTTTGGGGGGGTTTCGCGAAATCGACACACCATGGAGTTCCGGGTAAACGAAGTTATACACCTCTAGAGTGGACATAGGGAAGTGTGTTGAACCACCGAGGGTGGAGAAAAACAACCGGGACACATGTTTGGGAGGGGGGGCAAAGTCAAACTCAGTAAGGGGGGGTTACTATGCACCCCCTTACTGTGTTACACCCCATCGCCGCGGTGGAACTCAACCCGTCGATGCTCGAGGAGGTGGACCTCCAGGCCCCTGGGGAAGGTGGGGGGCGCTATCAGACGACGGTCTCCAGCGTCCCCCACTGGCTCCCGGACGCCTGTGGCAGGCAGTTTCGGCACTGCTAGGGTTCTCCCTCCCATCGCTGGAGGGACCTGAGGCCTTGTGCCCCAATTAAATTAAAGATCATCGAGCGGTGGGAGGCAGAACCCTGGAAGGGCTTGAAGATCCCCCACCGTGATTTTGCACTGTCAGTGAAACAGTCACTGCAGTGCATGGTCGTGTTCATCCCCCTCACCACCTCCCCCCCGTCCAAGTCCCTCCAGGTGTGCCCGGGCACGCAAGGGGGCTATCACGCTGCGAATCGGTGGGATATTGTTATCCAACTGCTTCGGAGCGTGACGCTCCTCCGCGGGACGGTGCTCGTTCGCGGTGCGGGCGGGCCTGGCCGGGCACTGTTCATCCAATTTGCCCCCGTCGGCTACTGGTCGCGCATGCTGACCGTGGAGCCGGAGAGTGTAACGGAGCTGATGAACAGTGTTCCGGTGATGCCCTCCGAGCTTCTGGCCGAGGGGGCTGCAGTCGGGTCTCCTCTGGGCACAGAGGCCAGTTTGAACTTCAGCACCCTCGACTAGGCGTCTAAGGAGGCCGAGGCAGCCCCCGCGACGGACCCTGTGCCTGCCCCCCAAGAGGAGGACATGCCGGAGGCGCGGGCGGATGCGGAGGACAAGCCGACCGCGCCGGCTGATGCGGATCCCGCCCCCTCCCCCCCCCACAGAGTGCGGCACAGCAGGCCGACCCCGTGCCTGATCCCTAAGAGGAGGACATGCCGGAGGCGCCGGCGGATGCGGAGGAGAGGCCGGGCGCGCCGGCTAATGCGGATGCCGCCCCCCCACCCACAGAGTGCGGCAGAGGAGGATGTCCTCACTCCCGACGCGATCCCCCAGCCAGTATGCTTCGTGTCGCAGGCTGAGCAGCCGTTGGACCCCCCGGTGCCCTACATGGGGGACATCCTCCTCTTGCAAGAGGGGATGTCTGCGGGGCTGTTTCTGTCCCCCACCGACCACGCACACACGGGGCCCACCGCCAAGGCGGCCAGAGCGGATGCCTGCCTCACTCCGCACATCCACCGGTGGTGGCTTCCCCCCCCCCCGAGGCGACCGACCGGTGCCGCGTGCGCTGCACGGCCGGCACGGTGGTGTACTTGTTCGCTGCGCTGGGCGTTCGTGCGTTCGTGCGGGAGCCAGGGGCCGCCCGCATGGCCTGGATGGCAATTGCCCACTTCACGCCGCCCCTGAGCTCCCAGGACGCCGAGATGTTGGGCCTCGTGTACCCTTCGTGAACCGGCCGTTTGAATCCGAGATTCACGGTACTGTAAATTTCACCCAATTTTGCTGTGTTTTGCTCGTCACCTGGTGCTATCGTGTGCTTTTGTCGTGCTACCTTCGCCCAAAGTAAGATGCAACAAATAGGTGCAATTTAGGTGCAGATTTAGAGGTTTAAAGTCCCCGCATGGTTTAACACATTTGGTGAGATTCGCGTGAATGTGAAATTCACGCACCTAAATTCACGCAGAAATTCACGGTAGATTCACAGATTCACGAGAATGTGAAATTCGCACGAATTTCGTACGAATTCGTACGAAATTCGTACGAATTTGGTACGAATTTCGCACGAATTTACCCTCCTTTCCACTCTTTCGCTTTGTTACAGCTCTCAAACCCTTCGCGTCTTCCCTTTGAACAATGTCCCAGCAGACTATGTCTCAACTCGCAAGCCTGGCCTCGCGCCCCGACCCCGCAGCCGACACCCTCGCCCACTACCAAGCCCTCCCCGTCGCCCACCATCAATTGGAGGAGGCGACGTACAAGTCGGGGGCACTGGGGGTGGATGACATCGTGGGCTGGGCAGCCTCCCTCGACCCCTCCCCCGATGTCATCCACATTGACATGCGCAGCCCCACCCGCAACAGCTACCTCGGGGGGAGGGGATGGGCCACAACCCTGTGGAGGGAACTGCGCCGCCAACTTCCCTCCCTCAAATCTCTGCATCTCACCCCTCTCCCCTCCAGTGTTGACCAACTCCTCAACTCGATGAGGACTAACCCTGTGGGGAAGCCTAAGGACGCCCACGTCCAGGTGTACCCCACCACTAACCTCGTCCATACCCCCCCCCCCCACTGCGACATGGTGTGCCTGCAGGATCTTGCTGCAGGTGCACCAGCAGACCACTCTTTTTTCCCCTTTTCTTGGCACCTTGCCAACCCCCGGTGGTGGGATGATTTGGGCATCGCCCCTTTCCATCCCACCATCCCCTCCCACGTGCACGTCCCCGACGTCACTTACCCCACCTTCTATAGCACAACTTCTTTGCAATGGTACCGTGGTGCCTCATGCGCCCCCCCTTCATTTCCAGTGAGCCCCCCGTTCGCACCGAACCCCTTCCCGACCCCCCTCATGGGGTGATGGGCAGCCCTGACCCCGCCCCCCACAAGGTTGGCCCCTCTCAGCCGCCCCTCAACTTTGTTGATGGGAACGGCTACATTGTGCTTCGGGGGATTTTGGAGGCACGGGATTGTGAGGTGGGGTGGAACAAGCTGATGAAGGCGTGGGGCAGCGGCGACGAAAAAGTCGTCGCATCGAATTTTGAGCTCCTTTTCAATGCCGCGCAGAGTGAGGAGCAGGACAAGATCCTGCGGTCCCCCGCCGTTGGCAAAGCAAGAGCACCTTGGGGTCGGGGGTGGGGGGGCCCCTCTTCAAGAAGTTCCACCCCCACCTCACCGAAAGTGTCCTTGGGGTTGGGGACCTCCGCCCAATGACGCCGGGCAGCGTCATTGTGGCCAGTGTGGGGAGTGGGCCGCAGCTCCCCCACACCGACGTCGCCACCCACACCGAGGTCCTCCCCCCCCACGACAGGGAGGTGGGGGACTGCCACCTGAGTAGCTTCCTCTGCTTGTCAGAGGACTACCAAGTGGCGGTGCAGGCGGGGACGGCCCTGGGGGAGGCGGGGGAGGCGCGCTAGGACACCGTTGAGCTGCATCGGGGTGACATGGTGTTGATGGCGGCCACCAGCTGCCATCATGGGTTGCCTGCCCTCCCGGACTCCAAGGATGGGCTGCAGGGGGCTCCTTTTAACTTGTGGACCCCCGACCCCCGACACAAACACCACCAGGCCAACACAACACACTTGCACGCCACCCCCCCCCAAGGAGGCCCTGGACGTTTGCTAGGGATTTGTCCAGCTGGGACTGCCCCAGCGTGGACCAGGTGTTGTGGGTGGGGAAGGGGGCGGTTGGAAGGGTGGGGTTGTGGGAGGGGGAGGCTGCCCAGGCCCTCTTCGCCGACCCCCCCCAGACGGTCCCGGCAGGCCCCCCCACCTGCCCCTTCCACCCCACCTTCATCTCCCGATCGGCCCCGGCTCCGACCTCGCCGTCATCGAGGTCGGCGAGCAGTGCATGTTGTTCTTCGTGGGCAGCGTGCACCAGCTGGAGGCCTGCAAGGGGGACAATGTCGATGCGGAGTCGAAGATCCACTTCGCCATGTCCGGCATTGCCCCCCCCGGGTCGGCAGACCACGCTGTGGCACCTGGTGAACACAGTCCCAGTGTGGCGGTCGCCAAAGTGCGCGAAGACCGGGGCATGGAGCATCACCTGCCCATGCGAGTGCAAGGTGTGCCTGCTTGTGTGTTTGCTTTGTGTATTGGCAAATTGGACGAAATTCACGTGAAATTCGTACGAAATTCGTACGAAATTGGTCCCAATTTCGTACGAATTTCGCACGAATTTCACGTGAATAAATTTGTGTGAATATTCTGGAAATGTGAAATTCGTATGAAATTCGTAAGAATTTCGTACGAATTTCTTTGAATTTCGTCCAATTTGCTCCTTTTGCTCTTGCATTGCCTGGTGTCCACTCCCCCTTTCTCAATTTGTGCCTGGCACACCTCCCCACATGTGCACGTCCCGTTCACCGCTTGGTCGCCGGATATTTGGCACCACACCAAGCGCAAGTACATGCCCCGGCCCCGATTGCCCGAGGCGCACGCCGAGCCCCCCGAAGGCCCCGGTGGCGACCAGCCCGCAGGCACCGGCGGTGGACGGGCGCCAAGCGAGGCCGGCAGTGTGCGTAGTGAGGGGTCGCAGCGCTCTCGACGTTCGGGAGGCATCGAGGCCAGCACCGCCAGGGGGCATGTGGCGCGCGAGGTGGTGCCCCAGCCGTCCCGCGACGAGTTGGGCGACGCCCACAAAGACCCCCCCCTGGACCAGGTCACCCTGGCCGCCAGGCAGCCGGATCCGGCCTGGACCCAGCAGGTGCCGCCCGGGCCGGATGGGCGGCAGCGGCATCTCAGTGCCGTGTGGCACGTGGTGTTGGAGTCGCGGGGGGTGCAGGGCACCCTCCGCATCTCCTTCCTTTGCCCCATTGTGGTCCGGGGGGGGGGCCAACCTGCCTGCGGGGCAGGAGCTGGTGGGCATGTTTGCCTGCCGGCTTGTGAGTGGGCACTGGCGGGTGCAGACGGGGGTGGCGCGGACTGGGGAGGCGGGGATGGTGACGACGGCTGGGGTTTTTGGGCCGAATGTGCTCACGGGTTGGGAGCATCGGAGGGCGGAGTGGGTGGACGTGGCATGGCTTGCCATGCGCGTCCATGTGGGGAGGCAGCGGAAGATGGGGGTGGCTGACGTTATTGACGTCGAGGAGGACGAATCCCCCCCCCCCACGCGCAAGCGCAAAGGGCGTCCCGAAGGGGACACGCCCCCCCCCCCCCCCAAAGCCCCGCGTACGGCCACCCCGGCGGAGCGGGCAGTGCGGGCGGAGCAGGCGGAGCCGGTTGGGGGGGCGGGGGCAGAGGGGGGTGGTGCAGGAGTGGGTGGACCAGCAGGGGGCGGGGGCGTGGGAGGCACGCGCGATCAGCGCGGAGGCCGCCAACCGCGACCTCGAGGCCCGTCTGTCCAGGGCCAACGAGGACAGGCGGGACTGCGAGTCGCGGTTGGCGGACGTCACCAAGGAGCGTGACCGGCTGGCCACCAAGGTGAAGACTCTTGAGCGCGACGTGGCGACGTTGCGCAAGGCAAAGCCAGCGGCACAGCCAGCAGAGGCAGTGGAGAGGGCTGAGGGTGCCGAGGCCCCCGCCCCCCCGGTCGACAAGGGAGGGGCCAGTGCTGCCGGTGTCCGGTACCTCCTAGCCGGCGCACAGGCCTGGCACGCCCAAGCCGAGGCATGCGCCGGCCAGATGTCGGCAGTGTCCACCGGCCTGTGGATGGCCATGATGGCCAGTGGCCAGCAAGTGGATGTGGACAGCGTGGCCCCCGACGCCCCCAAGGTGACTGCCGCAATGCAGGACGTGCGCCGGCAGTACCCCCCCCACCGCCTCAGGTCGGCGGCCATGGACCCCTCCTTTGTGGAGGCGGTGGGGGAACAGAGCTCCCAGTGCTCCACTAGCCGGAGCTTTGCTCCAGGGGGGGGGGGGGGTGCGTAGCTGACCCTTTACCCTCCGGACCACCTGTCCTTTCTAACCACCACGAATGTTATCCTGCCCCCCCCCCCCCCCAAGCATGGGCAGTTTGACCGACATGTGGGGCACTCCCCCCCCACTGTGCGAAATTTTCTCCAGCACTGTTTGTACATTATTTGGGGTACGCTATGCCCCCTGTCCTGTT
The DNA here is from genome assembly GCA_964036045.1 of Eutreptiella sp. 'Long Island Sound 2002'. Classification (NCBI taxonomy): domain Eukaryota; phylum Euglenozoa; class Euglenophyceae; order Eutreptiales; family Eutreptiaceae; genus Eutreptiella; species Eutreptiella sp. 'Long Island Sound 2002'. Next base: position 116,411,506 of record OZ038379.1, read on the forward strand.
TGCGATATTTTTTGCGGAACTGTTTGTATTTTATTTGGGGTATGCCATGCCCCCTGACGTGTTACACTGTTGGCTGAGTGTCAGCCGGAATGACAACCACTGGACTGGGTGTGTGATAACCCATGTGCACCATCCTGCGCTTGCTTTGTGAGGGTCAACGAGGGCAGAAGGATGAGGCTTCGGCAGAAATTTTGTGACACTCATGTGAAATTGGTACCAAATTCGTACGAATTTCGTGCGAATTTCACATTTTCAGAATATTCACACATTTCTATTCACGTGAAATTCGCACGAAATTCGTACGAATTTCGTGCGAATTTATGTGAATTTCTTCAAATTGCATGCGAATCACAGTAGAGAGAGTTGTCTGCGGGAGGGGGATGGTAGAAACTTTGCGATGACTGCTTCACCATTCAACAGGTTTTGTATCTCACACCATGCCGCGGCCCAAGGAGCCATTCTATCTGCTAGGGGATCGTACACGATCGCGGCGCTTGCAAGAGCTCCAGGAGGTTGTTACCAAGGAGCTTGCAGCACCCTACACCGTCAAGTACCTGCCCGACACGGGGCAAATAGTGCTTACCCCCGAAACAAGAGTTGTAGCCACCGTCCAGCCTGAGCCCACCATGGAGGAGAGGTTGATTATGGCCGTCTGGAGGATCCGGTCATTGCACCTCTCTAGGACGGAGTCCCGGTACCTAGTGGGGAGCATGACGTACGGTGTGGTATGGGAACAGGTGTACACATGCTTCGGCAGCTAGCATTGCCGGAATCCCGGGCGTTCACCGCCTATACGGGAGACGACACTGCCATCAATGGTGCGGCCTGCTACCTACGTGACCGCATTGGCCACCTATTCAAGTGTCGACCACCCCCACCGTCGGCCATCATGCAGCCCGGGGACCGACGGCTGCATTGGTTGCCTATTGCGGTGGACGGTACATCGAGGCATGAGGCCTCGTACGTCCATTGCACGCTTGGTGGCCCCGCCAGCCCCAACCAACTATCTAGTTGGTGGCTACTAGGGGGCAGTGAAAAGTGGGAGACCCTCTACGCGGCCTCCCAAGAAATCGATTTTGATGATGAGTTGCGCAAGGCCGCAACCGTAAGTTTTAAGGATACGGCAGGGAATGATAGGCAGTCCCTTTTTTTTCTGTGTGCAGATGGTAAAGCTCAGGTGCTCATGGCGGGCTGCCAAAACTGGAAGGCAGAATCCCTTGGTGCCACTGTGTGTTGGGTCTGCATCCGCAACCGTGCTCTGTGCCTTGCTACCTTCGGCACAGCAAGTGCGATAGACGGCATCTGGGAACCAGCCGTTGCCATAAATGCTATATATAGGACCATTACGAGTGATAGGCGAGTGCCTGATTATGGCCTCCATGGGGTCCTTCGTGTCCGGTTGTGTGCAATCAACGGGACACGGGACCTAGTTGTACAATTGACAGGGAAGGCACCGGCCACTGTGGCACACACCATGCTGCAACGGGTTCTAGATGAGGCACGGCTTGCTGCACGAACTTGCACCCGTGCCTCATTAAATAATGATAAAGCAAACAGCAAGGGGAAGGTGAGGATGGAGTGTGCTGCTGCCATCCATTTTATGCGGAATAGGGGTTGGGAGAAGATAATAGATGCTTGCCTATAGCAGCCTAGTGTGAGGCAGCATCAAGTAGGGGGAACAAGTTGGGAGTCGGTGTGCAAAACGTGGTAGGAGAATTTTGCAAGCATGTGTGTATACGCGTGGCGTTCCGCATGGTTCTCCGGGGCCGACTTGGGGCGGCTCCGGAACCATAGCATAGCCATGGGCGCTGCCCACAATGAGCTCCAGTGGGGCAAACTGCTGTGGACGCATCTTTGGAGCGACCACATGTATTATTTTGCAAAGAAGTGGAGAATCTTGTCAAAGTTCTCTTGCTTTGCCATGGAGGGAAGTCACCGGAGGCTGAAGCGCATGTTGCGCAACAGCGGGGGCCTAAGCCTCCTCCGGGGGAGACTAGGGGTGCACGTGGTTGTGGACAACCACACCATTGACGATAGCCTTTGGTTGCATGGGTGGGATGCGACCAAAAGGGCTCAACACTGCAACATGGGCAAGGGCCCATAAGTGTACAAACGTATGCAAGCCGCAAAAGAAGACGGCTTCTAACCGACATGCAACACCTTCAAACTCTACAGCGGTGGTTCCGGTGCCGCAAAAGACGGACATGAGATCACGTTACAAACCCAGACCATTGTTGCCTGTGACCAGGGTGCATGCTGGGGGGCTTACTAGGGGTGTGAGGACAAATCAGGGGGTGCACACCGGTAACATTTGTGTAAATTCACGTGAATTCACGTGAATTTCATACGAAATTCGTGCGAATTTCGTACGAATTCACGTGAATTCACGCCTGTGAATCGGCTACAGGCTTGCCGGGTTCTGGCACCTCTCGTTTTGGGCACGGTTCGGACATGATGGATGCTTCGGGGGCGGGACTTTCATTGGATGATGCGTAACAAAGCTAGGGGAGGAATTTTGGCCCCTCAAAGCCCTTGGAATGAACCAAGAATATGGCATTTTCCCCCAAAGACCTCAAAATTTGGGTAAATTCACGTGAAATTCACGCAATTATTCAAACGGCCACTTAACGGCCGTTCACGAAGGGTACACGTCCGCGTGGACAAGGCACGCCGCATCATCTGCTCGTGCAGCGAGAAGGTGTGCCCGCGCGGTGCTTTGCATGCACGCGATTTTGTCACACGTCACACGCATTTGGCGCGCGCCGAATACCAGATTGGCGCGCCAACTTCGCAGCTGGCGCGCGCCAATTTCCATCTTGGCGCGCCAACTCATCGGTTGGCGCGCGCCGAGTGACAAGTTGGCGAGCCAAGTGTCCAGTTGGCGCGCGCCAGGTCCAGTTTTGGCGCGCCAAGTCCAGTTTTGGCGCTTCAATTTAATTGGTTGGGTTTTATCGGAAACGTTGTTGTGTGGCTGGTTTTTGTGTTGTCTTGGTTGTCGCATTGGTGTCGTTGTGTGCATTGTTCAATGCTTGTTCAATGTGATCTTGCGTATTTGCAGGTCCCAACCCACTACGCCAATTTTCAATTGGAAGTGGACCCGCGTCCGGTGCCCGTGTGGGCCGCAGCGGAGCAGCCGGAGGGGCAGCTGCAGGAGCAGCGGCAGGCGCAGCACGAGGGGTTGGACGTGGATGTGGACGTGGAGGTGGATTGGGAAGTTCCGGAGGTCCCGGAACCGGCAGACTTCGGGGACGACTTGCACAGCCCCAATAAGTTTCTGAAGGTGACGTCCGCCGAGGCGACGGCGGTGGACGTCATCGAAGGGGGGGGGACAAGGATCAGCCGCCTGTTCCAGGCGCAGGTGATTCGGCGGGGGTCCGGACCGAATAGGGTGGTGGAGTGCCCGTTCTGGGCAGTGGTGCAGGGGAAGGCGGGGGTGCAACCATGGGTTGTCTCAGTTGTGCCATTTGTGCAGGTGCGCCCCCCCTCCACGCACAACCAGCTCCTCCTCTGCAGCATTGACGCTCTGGGACAGCTGCAGAGGTGGAAGCAATGCAAGTGGAGCGACGTGCGGGCCATTGCCCGTGCCCCCCACTTGAAGGAGGCAGCGCAGGCGTTTCTCCTCCGCTTCGAGAAGCAGCTCGTGGGGAGAGGGCTGAAGGGGGAGAAGGGGGGCAGGGCCGGATCCGACGTGTCCGGGGACCCCTCCCTGCAGAGCAAGGGCCGCACGGAGCAGCAGGCCAGGGGCTCCAGGCGCCCTCGCCCCACGACCACCCCCCACCGAGGCAGCACAGGCAGCGCAGGCAGCGGGAGACGGGGGGGGGGGGGGGCATGGGAGAAGGCGGAGATTCTCCGCCTGGAGGCGGAGAACAAGCTGCTGCGCGAGCAGCTGAAGGCGGCGGAGGCCGCCTGCAAGACGGCGCACGAGGCGCTCACCGGCGAGCGCGCCTTGTGGGAGCGGCGGGAGAAGGGGTGGGAAAAGCAGAGGGTGGAGTTGCAGCAGCAGCTGACCGCCACGGCGCAGGTGCGTGCAGTTGGGGGGGGGGGGGGGGGGGGGCAGAGGGTGGCGCCGACCCCGACCATGTGCAGCATGTGCTGTGCCTGCAGGCCGCGGCGGTTGAGTTGCACTCTGCACTCAGCGCCCAACGCCATGTGGCCATCAACATGGGGGTCAAAGAGGCCACCCTCACGGAGCTGAAGGGCCTGCTGGACAAGCACCCGGTTGCGCACCTGCTTGACCCCAAGCGCTGGGGGGCGGAAGAGGGCGAGGGGCGTCAGGGCAGCAAGCGGTCGCGGAAATGAGCAGCATTTGGCGCGGGCCAAGTGGTAAGTTGGCACGCCAACTTCTGATTTGGCGCGCGCCAACTCAGGACTTGGCGCGCGCCAATTGACCAGTTGGCGCGCGCCAAGTCCTGAGTTGGCGCGCGCCAACTGCGTGCCAACTTTGTGCCAACTGTGTGCCAACGTGCGCCAACCTTCCGTTGTATGATCCAACCCGCCTGCCACGTCCTCACGTGCCGCAGGTCTTTGTTTGTGCACCATGCAGCGGGCCTTTGAGCAGCTGGCGCCCTCAAACTACCGCGACAGGCGCGCGCGGCTGGCGCGCCTTCGCGAAGTCGTGGGGGAGATTTTGGGGCCACATTGGCAAGTACACGTCAAACCCGGCCGCCGCCGCATCCACCTCGTTTGCGGGGAGGGCAAATCCCCCACCCCCGATTTGGAGCTGTTGGCCGCGGCCATTCTGTGGGAGAGCCGCAAAAATGGCGACAGCTTCCGCAAACTGCAGTACAGCCGCGCCCACAGCCAATGGAAGTGCCCATGGGGAACCCTGATGCAGGTGCGAAAGGCATTGTCCGCCCCCCGTGTCACGGAGGTCCATTTTCAGACGGACGAGGACAATGACATTTTTGGGGCCGCATGCAACGTGTGGCAGAAACTGCAGGTATTTTCACCCTCCACCAAAGCAGGTGGGGGCACATTGCCATTTTTGCCGCCTCCAAAGGAGAGGGGCGGCACAAAGCCCTCAAATGTGAAATTTCCAAGCGCACCTTTCGAGGTGGAAGTAAAGGCAGCCGGGTGTCCAGAATGCGGGGGGCCAGAGTGCGGGTGAAGGGGGACAAGGGGGATCGCACGCGGAAGGGCTGGGGGGAAGTGATCCGCTCAGATAATATGGACTGGGGGTTGTATAATAAAAAAATTTCCGTTTGGGAGTCGTCGTGGACGAAGCAAAGGGGGTACAAAGAGAATAAGGTGGTCTTCGTCCAGCCTGAAGAGGGGTCCCAAGGCATTTGACCTCTATATATGATTGATATGCCTCCATGGCCCCCAGTTTTGAGCTACGGCTCCACAATGTATACTACATCGGGAAGCACATCTCTTGCACATTGTTTTACACATTCTTTTGCACATTCCTCAAAAAAAGATAGAACAATGCTTTCTTTGTGCCAAGTGTGCAAGGGCAGGTGAGGGACGGAATTTCCAGTGACAACAATAGTGTGCAAGTCGATGGTTGGATCGGTGGGGGGACATTTGGCGCGCGCCAAGTCCGGACTTGGCGCGCCAACTCGGGAGTTGGCGCGCGCCAACTTGCGACTTGGCGCGCCAACTTGTGAATTTGCGCGAGCCCAGGCCCGGGAAACCAACTTTGGGACTTTTTTACTGTGTAGGTGTGTTTTTAGCACGAGAGGGCCATGAAGCCCGGGGATTTTGAGGGTAAAAAGTTTCCATTTACACCAAAAAGGAGGAAAAAATCCCTAGGTAGCCAGTGTAACAGCATAATAGACACCCGCCATGATTTTGCTGCATTCCGAAGCAAGTTGGCGAATGTCTCTTGGCTTCGTAGTTACATACTGGGGGTATTTGTTTGCACCATGTGGTTGTTTCAAGTTGAAAAACTCCATTGTTGTGCCTTTTGTGCCCATCTTGTTGCATTCTTTGCCTTTGCCAAACAATTGCACACCACTTGAAACCAATCTAGGCTCATACTTCACTCATGATTGCAATGTATGTCTTCATATGTGTCCATTCCAATCCATATTATTTTGCTTCTTGCTCTCCCAGGCCCTCTGTTTCTGGCACCATGACTGATGTGGGCACTCATGCCTTGTTGAAGAATGGGATGCAGCGTTCTAGGGCGTGGTGCGGAACCCCCCCAATTTTGGGTGTTGTTAATATGGTTGGAACCCGGAATTTCACATGTTACATGGGTGCACTATGATGCAACAATGTGCCTTCCATGTTTTCTTTGCTCGATATTGCCCGTTTTGCACTTTTTGCGATTTGATCTTTTTGCACACAACGGGACCTAAGGACCGTTCAGCAACGGATCATGCCCTACTTTCCCCAAACAACCATTGCAAAGTCTACCACAGGCCGCAATAGGGCAGCTGCCCATGTGCCTTTGCAATCAATTGTGCAAAATGCATTATCTATGGCCCGAGTTATTGGGAAACCCCCCCCTAGTGGCGTTGCCATTGTTGTTATTCCAGTTGATGCGACTTCCTTGTTGAAGGCATCCTCCACCCGTGCGGATGTATGGGTTAATGTATGGGGGGGGGGCAAAGTATGCTTCGAAGGTGAAGCTATGGGCCTCATGGTTTTGCATGGATGGCGGGGATGAACAGGCTTTTTTGAGAAGCCTGGACAACTCCGCCAACCTCAACCAAGAGGTGAGGGATGTGGAGGAGGACGTTGTCCTCTTTCAAAATCAATTTTTGACTTGCACTGCCATTTTGACAGGGGATGGGAAGGGGATGCAAGCAATGGGGGGGGCTGGGTCTAAGTGTTGGTTGTGCAAAGACCCCAATGGGATTGTTGAGCAAAGGGGGGTGGAGTCCACCTCAAGATGGGGGGCATTCTTGAGAATTGTGACCCCTGATAGGCGGCCGGGGGACTACCAACATGCAGCATGCCGCATCCTAAACGGCATTGCAAAGCGCATTGAGACCACCCTTCAGCCCCCCCCCCCCCCCGGCACCCCTGGTAAGGCCCAAGGTCTTGCAGCTTTGCAGGGCTTCAACCAAGCCCTCAAGGATGAGACCTCAGGCATCCCTCTGAGGGAACGTCTCCCCTCGGCCTCAAGGGCCACAAAAAAAGATTTCAATCTTACAAGCACCAAATTTTTTCTAACCCCCCCCCCCCCTTCCAAAGGCAATTTGTGGATTGCCTCAAAGACCATGTTCCCACAATGAGGACCCCTGGTGGACCTCCGTTATGGGTTGTTGTGCATGTCATGGTGAAATGCAGTGAGGGTTTGTATGAGCTTTGGAGGGTGAAGGAGATGTACACTCTAACCCAAGTGGAACGCCACCGTGCGTTGACCACAAAATTTTCAAAAGCTTGGGGAGACTCAGGTTGGTCCCCCACCAGGTGGATCCATTGGTGCTTGGCACATTCCACCTTTTTTGCCGAGAAATGGAGGAACATTTTTCAGTTTTCCTCCATCCCAACGGAGTATCGGCATGGGCCTTACAAGAGGAGGCTCAAAAATTGTTTTAAGGGTTGGTCCTTGGTGAGGCCAAGTATGTCCCTCCGCCACATGCACCATTGCATGTCCATGAACGCCCTGGAGCAAGGGCTTTTGGGACTGGAGGCAGCCAAGGCCTCAGACGTTGATGACTTTGTATGAAAAAAGACCATACATGCTTTGTGCCGAGTGTTTTGTGTTGTTTGTCCTAGGGAGGGATGGAGGAGGGGTGCGCGATAACTACCCGCGATAACTACGAGATAACTGAGTTATCGCGCGATTACTAGCGCGATAACTAGTTAGAGCAAGGTGCTCTAATTGTGTTCTAACTCTGTTCTAACTGTGCTCTAACTCTTTGACCCCTCCCCCAAAAACCACCCCTACAATGAGGGTTATGTGGGGAAAGAAAGGGGATGGGGGGTTTTTGAGGGTGCTGAATCCATTTTTTCAGTTGGTTTGCCCCAAAATTGAGGCTAGGTGGGTGTTCCAGAAATTGCGTTCTAACTAGGGGTTCCGCACCACGCCCTAGAACGCTCCATCCCACAGTGGGCCGATGCCGTAGCTCTCTGCACAGTGCACAGAGGTGTTTACAGCCCCGACAACACACGCACCGTGTCTTGGACTTCTCTTGAGAATTGTGCTTGGTCCACCTTGGACACCCCTGTGGCCCTGGTGAAGGTAACGCACCCCGGCGTTGCCCAACCCCACAGCCTCACTGACCCTTTGTTGTCGTTGTTTGACAACAACCCTATTCTGCTAGCTATTGTGCTGCAGCTCCATGATTCGGATGCCCGCGCTGTCGTGGAGCACGTTAAAAAAAGCTGTGGGGGGCCAAATAGGGGGACGAGTTTGTATTTGAGGGAATGGGAGATGCAGGATGGCTCTCCTGGGATTCATGTCTCGGGGGACGTGGCCGCTAGCTGGCGCAAATGGGAGTGCAAGGCCCAGCAAGTGCGGCGGGGGCATTGGGAGGACACCGCCCCCCTCTACTCCCTCCACTCCCAATGGCCATGGTCCTGGCATGCCGATTTGGAGGGCCACACCCTCCCCACCTGGTACAAGGGTACTGGGATGCACCCCTCCCTTTTCTTCCCCCTCACCACCACCCCCCTTTGTGGTGTTGAACACCATCGTGTCTCCATCCCCGTTGACGTCGTCGATCATCGTCATGTCGACGGCCTCAAGGATTTCAAGCAATGGGGCCATGCTTTCCAATCTAGCTTCATTTCTGTCGATTGGATGGACAAGCTTCAGGATGACTATGGGGAACTTAGGGAGGATGCGGGGGTCAGTATTTTGAATGAGGATTGGCCCGCCGAGACTCGTGCAGGGGACAGTGACACCCGCCGCACATTGACTCCACCGGAGAGGGATGCAATGTACAGTTTCGCAAGGGAGGTCCTCATACCCCACTTGGAGACTCATTTGGGTTGGAACTCTCCGGTCGTGAATGTTCGCACCTCTATTGTGGTGAAGGCCGGTACAGTGGATGTGGAAAAAAAACAGTGTTGGCACCGTGACATTAACGTCAGTTGTGTTGCCCCCCCGGACCAACACCATGTTATTTGCTTGTTCCCAATGTTTTGCCCCACACCCGATGATGGTTGTGCTGGGGATTTGGTGGTTGCATCCCACACGGGCCTCCTGGACCCTTGGGTGGAGTGCCCCATTAGCCCCATCGCATGGACATCGGGGATGTGTGGTTGGGCAATGCACTGACTGTGCATCGCGGAGGTATTTGCCCTACCACTAACCCCCATTGGCCCCGTGTTTATGGTTTCATTTCGGTTGGTACCTCCAGGTTCGACTACAACAACACTTGCCCTGTTGTTGTTCCCCCTTGGGCCAGCAAAGCAGCCGCATCCCCAGAAGGGTCTCAAGGCCTTCATGCCACTTGTGGTGCAGTTAGTTGTCAGGTGAGGTGTTGTTGGATGTGACTGATGCTACCACAGTTTTTTGTGTTACATGTGGTAACGTGCCATTGTGTACCACCCACGCCGTGGAGGGGCAGTGTGGTGCCTGTGAGAAGGGCGCTTGGAATCAGGGTGAGACAATGACGCAACACAGTGGTGTTGCATGGGGTCGTTGTCCGGCCCCACTGCACTTCTACATGCCCGTTGATGGGGCTACTTTTTTTGCAATTCATGAAAATTTGTCCCCAAGCCCCCTTCCAGTTGGGGTTGAGGGTGAACCTTCATACGAGGAGTGCCCATTGCGGCAATTGCATGCTAACCCCTTGCCTTCTGTGGGCTCGGATGGCACTTTCCTTGCTTGCCCCCCCGGTTCATTGGTGGTTTCGCGGGGTTTGATTGGTGGTGTTGCTTTGGCTTCCACCGATGCCACAATTGGCGGGGTTTTGCATTGGTTTGCACTTGGGCACAAGCACCACCTCATGGATGTTGCACTGGCGGAGAGCTACGGTTGGGTGAAGTGGTGGCCATTCAAGACGGTTTCAAAAAAGAAGAAGTCAAAGCCGAAGCCAAAGGCAAAGTGAAGGAAGGGCAAGGAGAAGGCCGGAGAAGAAGTTGAGGACGTGGAGGAGGAGGAAGAGAAGAAGCAAGAGCTGTGGTGCATCTGCAATCAGGTATTTGTGGGCTCAGGGCATGGGGTGAACTGTGTTGTTGTTATTCATTGAGTGTCATTTATTTCAAAACGTAGGGTTACTGGTGGGTTTTTTTTTTGGCCTGTCTTCACACCTCCTATATGGTTGCGGTTCTTCGGGTCGAATTTTCCTTTCATCATCAACCTCTTCAACTTCTTCCCGTATGCCGCGAGTATACCGCCATGTACCTGCCCACCCATCCCGGGTATACGGCCGTATACTCGGAGATATACGGCCGTATACTCGGAGGTATACGGCCGTATACTCATAGTATTTGTTGCCAATTTCAATCCATTTTGCCTAGTTCTTTGTTAAAATTCCACCCTTTCTTCCCATTCACGTCCAGTATGATCCCTGGCCACTGCGGAGCATCACCGATTACGAAGTGGCCGAGCCCGAGGGGGAGTTGGTGGCGCCAAAGGCTGCCGCAGGCCAAGTGGTCTCCGGTAGGGAGTACGTGGACCCCATTCGTGTGGGTCGGGGGGATGTTGCTAGTGCGCCCTCCGACCTCGCATGCACTAGTGGCAAAGACACCGGGTACTATTCCTGATTGAATGTCCGTGCCAGTGGTACACTATGATATTCGCCTGCCCATTAGGGTGATTGCAATTTTGAAAGAGGGGGCCGTGGAGGTGATTTGGGGGGCTGCAGTGTGGAGCAAGAGCTCCGGGAAGGTGCGGGTTTTTTTTAGCACCACGGGGGGGAAATGGAGCATTTCGGACTCCATTATGGTGCTCCAAAGACTTGGGGGGGAGCCTGTCCCCGTGGAGCACTCCCTGGCCCTCCAGGCCGAGTTGGCCGCGAGGGCGGGGAAACATCTTGGGGGGAGGGGGCTGAAGCGGGCTCATGATGAGCCCGCTGAGCCAAGGGCCACCCCTGCACCCAGCTCCACCTGGAAGGCCCCCAAGCCTTCCGGCTTTGCTGCTGCTGCTGTTGCTGTGGGCTCGGGGGGGCTTGAGGGGTTTGGGGGGGTGGGGGGGATTGAAGCAGCTGCCTGCCGTGGCACATGCGAGGCCCTGGGGGACCTCGATGTGCCCAGCACCGCTGACATTGTCAGCGGTGTTGTGGCGGGCTTGGGGAAGTCCCGGCTGAACATCTCCCGAGACATCGGGGAGTTCAGCCGGACTTCCCTGTCCTCCTTGAGGGAGGCCAATGCCTCCCTCAAGGAGGAGCTGAAGGCTGCCCATGCTGAGGGTGACGCCAAGGACAGGATGATTGCGGACCCGGAGACCAAGTTGGCCGATGCCACCGCAAGGCCCCATGACTGGCACCTCAAGGCCAAGGAGTTGGAGACGCAACTCCAAGCGGCCAAGGCCAACGAGGACTGGGCGAGGTCCATTGTGGCCCATAGTGTCACACGGAGTGCACGCCCACTCCAAGGGTTTGGGAGTCAGGGCAGTGGGAGTCAGGGCAGTCAGTCCGCCTCCCCAGCACGTGGCCTGCCCCCGAAGCCGCAATGACTGCCCCCATCCAACCCCGCCCTTGCAGCTTTATGCCGAGAGTTGGTGTATTGCAAGGTGCACATCTTGGGTGTACAAGTGCACAATGTGCAGTTTGGGGCTACAGGTCCGCAGGCAAGAGAAGGATTGGCGCCGTGCGCGCTTGTGCAGCGGGAATGAAAGGCAAAGGGAGCTAATTTGCCTTTCAAATGCACATGCGCATGCAAATTTTCCAAAGTGGTTCCATTGGACCACCATTCAAGTGGTACAATGCGATACTTCACAAAGAATGCCGGGCCATCGCCATATGAAAGATCCTTCTCCGCTTTCCGCCATCTGCGTTGTCGGGGCGCATAGTGGTGGGGAGGTCGGTGTTGAAACACGTGGAGTGCTCCATAGTCCCATGCAAGGGACCCCGATGCGGTTGGATGTACATGGAGGTGGTGTTGTGGATGCGAAGGCCTACAAGGGCTGGCCGGGTGTGGTTTTCAACTCCAAAGGCCACCACGCGCCTGCCCAATGGAGGGGGGAGCGCTATGCCATTGTTTTCTACAATGGGTGCAACATAGATTACCTCCCGGATGAGTCTGTTGATGACTTATTGGCCTATGGCCTTCGTCCTTGGGGCCACTAGTGAGCACCGTATACTACTAGTATACGGCCGTATACCTCCGAGTATAGGGCCGTATACCTGGCAGTATACGGCCATATACTCGAAGTATACGGCGAAAGATTTGTGCTGAATCTTACATGTTGTGCGCCTGTTGCATGCGCCTGTGCGCACGGTTCCATTGGGCAACTAGCCCACATATGCGTGGCACATGTCTCCGCAGCAATTATTGTAAGCAGTATGTTTGCGAATGCCCATCCGAAGGAGAAGGGGCTATGTTTGGAGAGCATTCAAGATTTTTGTGAGGGAATCAAACGCCGGCAATTGACCCCCTATGCAGTATGTGCTCTGCATCCACAAACGTCAACGCCAGCACCCTATTTTGTATCACATGTTATGGCCCGGCGTGTTTTTTTTACGTTAGGATTGCGGGGAAAGAGGGCAACGGCAAAGACTTTTGTGGATGCAATCGGTAGCATCAGCATTGCTTGGTGACGATGTACTTTTGCGACCCCATGCCCAAGGCCTCATGATTATTTTAAAAGATGGTGAGGTGGATGCGGCCGACAAGGAGGCAATTAACCTACTCCGATGGATGCGGCGGCACCACCTTTCCATCCGGGCATTGAAGGGTTGCATGAGGACCACATGCACTTGGGACCATGTGATGGCAATGCGTAAGACCATCACACCTTACCTGTCCAAGGGGAGGGTTTTGGAGGTCGCCAGTAAAGGGGCTACCCGGACATGTGGGGTGGTAGAATTTCATGATATTGTCACCACCATGGTTGCATGTGCCCATGCCGAGGACAGCATTCGGAAGTATGAGGAGAATACATATTTGGCTGTTGTAATATGTTCTGATGCCACTGTTTTTCATAATGCCAGTGCCACACGTTGTGACGTGTTTGTGGACCTATGGGAGGATAGGGGGGCACACCATGATGGTCAGGCATGGGCCTCATGGTGGGTTTTTGATGGGGGGGACGATATGGCCCATTTGCAAAGGATGGATGCCGTGGGGAAATTGAGTGACCAAGTCAAAAAACTTGAAGCCGAGGGCGGCATAGAAATCGGGGGTACTCCCAAAAAATTATTGTGTTTTAAAAGTGGGGATGGGAAAGTCATGATGTCGGGTTCGTGTGGGAAATGTTGGAATTGCAATCTCAAGTATGACCAACTCCAAGCCCATTTGTTTGCAATTGCAGATTTTCCGGTGCTTCCTCGCATTGGGTCCCTTACGTCTTGCATCCCTCCCGTCCGCAATGTTGGAGATGTGGCACATTGTTGTGCAAGGGTGGGGACAGGCATTGGGAAACGTCTCAAGGACAGCGCCCGCACATGGGGCTCACCAGGAGCTGTAAGGGCGGTGTCCCATTGCATTTCCAACCTCCGGCAAGAAGCGAAGCACACCCCTGTGGCTGAGAGAAAGATGCGTGCTCCCTCGAAAGAGAAGGAACACACTCTCGAAGTTAGCGCCTCCCGTCTTTTTTACGAAACAACTGAGTTGCACGCCGAGTTGATGCGCATTTCTGCAATGTATTGTACCCATGTTGTGAGGTGGGAGGGCAACAGGTGGCTCAAAACCAGTGCCGTCCTGCATCTCATGTTGCAGGCCTGTTACTATATGCAAAAGATTTGGCGCCACGTGGGTCCTGTTCCCATGGATCAACGCCAACGTTATGCATGCATGGTTAGACAATTCACCAAGGCATGGGGGGCATTGGGGTGGAGTGTTCCGGTTTGGGTGCATTGGGTGGTGTGCCACAGTGGGGCACACCTCCAAAGGTGGGGGAATTTTATTAAGTTTTCCTCCATTCCCACGGAATGGAGGAACAAAAGTTTTAAAATGGACATCCGCCATTGTTTTCAAGGGTGGAAGCTGAGCAAGCCTTATGTCACCCGATGGGGACTAAGGCATGCTGTGCACCTGGATGCCCTTGATTGGGGCATCCGGTCGTGGTTTGGGGAAAAGGGTTTGGGTAGAGAGGGGATCAGGTTTGGCATGCAACGCATGCGGAAGAAGCATCGTGCACCAAAGCACATGTAGGTATGTATCATGTGATATGATATGATGTGCAATATGCGTAAGTGTGTATATTAGGTATATATAACATGGGGAAGTGGATCACATTTGACATTTCGGATGGGACATTAAACAAGGATGCTTCTTGTGGTCTTCTGCTTTGCTCATATGGTGCTCTTTTGTGTGTACAATGTGTTTGGGGGTTGCAGGGTCACTAGTACTTGCAGGGGGGGGGGGGGGGTAGTTGATGAGAATGGTGGCATGGGTGGGAGGCAGAAAGTCCCCGTATACTCCAAGTATACGGCCGTATACTTCTGAGTATACGGCCGTATACTCCGAAGTATACGGCAAGAATACTTTGCCAATACTTCGAGTATACTGCCCAATACCTCAAAAAGTGTAGATTGCCACACACAGGTGGGGGTGTATGGAATTGGCTTTCTGGTTTTTTGACCCCCCCCCCCTTATTTTCGGGGTGCTAAACTCATTTTTTTATATCCCATGGGCACACGGAACGACTAGGTACATGTGCCAAAATGGCTGTTTTGGGGGGGTATTCTTGGTATGCCAGGTTATGCTCACCATACCCGGAAAGAAAAAACCGGCGAAGAAGAAGGTGGCGAGGAAAGGCGCCGTGCCTGCCGCAGGAGCCGGGGCCATCGCAGAGAGGGCGCCAAGGACAAGTGTGGGTCGAGAGGTGGTGGTGGACGAGGAGGATTTTGAGGAGGATGAGGAGGAGGAGGATAAGGTGGTGGCCGAAGGTAATAGGCCCGCAGAGATTGTGAAGCGGGCCTTGGAGGTCGGGGAGTTGGACGCGGTTGAAACGGTGGACCGTTGGTTCACGGACACTCGTGAGGCAAGAGATCTTGTACACGGTGTTCATGGTGTTGTTGTTGTTCGTTTAAGGTTGCGTGACGAAGACGTTAAGGGTCTTCCGGAATTGCCAAGTTCATGGCACGATGTTTTGCTTTTGGATGTGAATGCGCAAGCACTAGGTGTTATTGTTGTTGTTGATAGTCGTTCTGTTCTTGCATGGCCCAATGCCGATGTGTACCCTTCGTGAACCGGCCGTTTCAATCCCAGATTTACGGTACCGTGAATTTCACCGCATTTTGCTGTGTTTTGCTCGTAACTTGGTGCTATCGTGTGCTTTTGTCGTGCTACCTTCGCCCAAAGTAAGATCCAACAAATATATGCAATTTAGAGGTTTAAAGTCCCCGCATGGTTCAACACATTTGGTGAGATTCGCGTGAATTTGAAATTCACGCACCCAGATTCAAGCAGAAATTCACGGTAGATTCACGGATTCACGACAATGTGAAATTCGCACGAATTTCGTACGAAATTCGCACGAATTTCGTACGAATTTCGCACGAATTTACCCTCCTTTCCACTCTTTCGCTTTGTCACCGCTCTCAAAGCCTTCGCATTCTCTTTAGATCATGTCCCGGCAGACTATGTCCCAGCTCGCCAGCCTAGCCTCGCGCCCCGACCCCGCAGCCGACAGCCGACACCCTCGCCCACTACCAAGCCCTCCCCGTCGCCCACCATCAATTGGAGGAGGCGACGTACGAGTCGGGGGCACTGGGGGTGGATGATGTTGTGGGCTGGGCAACATCCCTCGACCCCTCCCCCGAGGTCATCTACATCGACATGCGCAGCCCCACCCGCAAGTCCTACCTTGGGGGTAGGGGATGGGCCACAACCTTGTGGAGGGAACTGCGCCGCCAAGTACCCTCCCTTAAATTTCTGCATCTCACCCCTCCCCCTTCTACTGTTGACCAGCTCCTCAACACCATGCGCACTAACCCCGTGGGGAAGCCTAAGGACGCCCACGTCCAGGTGTACCCCACCACTAACCTTGTGTACCCCCCCCCCCACTGCAATATGGTGTGCCTGCAGGATCTTGGTGCAGGTGCACCGGCAGACCATTCTTTTTTCCCCTTTTCTTGGCACCTTGCCAACCCCCGGTGGTGGGATGATTTGGGCATCGCCCCTTTCCATGCCACCATTCCCCCCCAGGTGAACGTCCCCGACGTCACCCACCCCACCTTCTATAGCACAACTTCTTTGCAATGGTACCGTGGTGCCTCATGCGCCCCCCCCTTCCTTTCAAGTGAACCCCCCCTCCGCACCGAACCCCTTCCTGACCCCCCTCTTGGGGTGACGGGAAGCCCGGACCCCGCCCCCGACAGGGTTGGCCCCTCCCAGCCGCCCCTCAAATTTGTTGATGGGAACGGCTACATTGTGCTTCGGGGGCTTGTGGAGGCACGGGATTGTGAGGTGGGGTGGAACAAGGTGATGAAGGCGTGGGGTAGCGGCGACGAAAAAGTCGTCGCAAAGAATTTTGAGCTCCTTTTCAACGCCGCGCGGAGTGAGGATGGGCCAAGGATCCTGAGCTCCCCCGGCGTTGGCAAAGCAAGAGCAACTTGGGGTCGGGGTCGGGGGGCCTCTCTTCAAGAAGTTCCACCCCCACCTCACCGAAAGTGTCCTTGGAGTTGGTGACCTCCACCCAATGACGCCGGGCAGCGTCATTGTGGCCAGTGTGGGGAGTGGGCCGCAGCTCCCCCACACCGACGTCGCCACCCACCCCGAGGCCCCCCCCCCCCCACAACAGGGAGGTCTCGGGGTGCCACCTGAGTAGCTTCCTCTGCTTGTCAGAGGACTACCAAGTGGCGGTGCAAGCGGGGACAGCCTTGGGGGAGGCGGGGGAGGCGCGCTGGGACACCGTTGAGTTGCATCGGGGGAACATGCTGCTGATGGTGGCCAACAGCCGCCATCATGGATTGCCTGCCCTCCCCGACTCCAAGGATGGGCTGCAGGGGGCTCTTTTTCACTTGTGGACCCCCGACCCCCGACACAAACACCACCAGGCCAACACCACACACGTGGACCCCCCCCCCCAAGGAGGCCCTGGACGTTTGGTAGGGATTTGTCCAGCTGGGACTTTCCCAGCGTGGACCAGGTGTTGTGGGTGGGGAAGGGGGCGGTTGGGAGGGTGGGGTTGTGGGAGGGGGATGCTGCCCAGGCCCTCTTCGCCGACCCCCCGGAGTCGGTCCCGGCAGGCCACCCCACCTGCCCCTTCCACCCCACCTTCCTCTCCCGGTCGGCCCCGGCCTCCGACCTCGCCGTCATCGAGGTCGGCGAGCAGTGCATGCTGTTCTTCGTGGGCAGCATGCACCAGCTGAAGGCCTGCAAGGGGGACAATGTCGCTGCGGAGTCGGAGATCCACTTCGCCATGACCGGCATTGCCCCCCTAGAGCGGCCGACCACGCCGTGGCACCTGGTGAACGCGGGCCCAGCGTGGCGGTCGCCCAAGTGCGCGAAGACCGGGGCATGGAGCATCACATGCCCATGTGAGTGCAAGGTGTGCTTGCTTGTGTGTTTGCTTTGTTTATTGGCAAATTGGACGAAATTTACGTGAAATTCGTACAAAATTCGTACGAACTTCTGTGACTTTCGTCCAATTTGCTCCTTTTGTTCTCGCATTGCCTCGTGTCCACTCGCCCTTTCTCAATTTGTGCCTTGCACACTTCCCCACATCTGCAGGTCCCGTTCACCGCGTGGTCGCCGGATATTCGGCACCACGCCAAGCGCAAGTACAAGCCTCGGCCCCGATTGCCCGAGGAGCACGCCGAGCCCCCCGAAGGCCGCGTGGCGACCAGCCCGCAGGCATCGGTGGTGGACGGCCGCCAAGCGAGGCCGGCAGTGTGTGGAGGGAGGGGTCGCGGCGCTCTGGACGTTCGGGAGGCAGCGAGGCCAGCACCGCCACAAGGCATGTGGCGCGCGAGGTGGTGGTGCCCATGCCGTCCCGCGACGAGTTGGGCGACGCCGACACCAACCCCCCCCTGGACCGATCACCCTAGCCGCCAGGTAGCCGGTTGCGGCCTGGACCCAGTAGGTGCCGCCTGGCCCGATGGGCGGCAGCGGCATCTCAGTGCCGTGTGGGACATGGTCTTGGAGTCCCGGGCGGTGCAGGGCACCTTCCGCATCTCCTTCCCCTGCCCCATTGTGGTCAGGGGGGGGGGCAACCTGCCTGCGGGGCAGGAGCTGGTGGGCATGTTTGCCCACCGGCTTGTGCGTGGGCACTGGCGGGTGCAGACCGGGGTGTCGCAGATTGGGGAGGAGGGGACGGTGACCACGGCTGGGGTTTTTGGGCTGAATGTGCTCACGGGTTGGGAGCAGCGGGGGCCGGAGTGGGCGGACGTGGCATGGCTTGCCATGCGCGTCCATGTGGGGAGGTAGCGGAAGATGGGGGTGGCTGACGTCACTGACGTCGACGAGCAGGACGAACCCCCCACCCGCAAGCGGAAAGGCCCCCCCCCCCAAGGGGACACAGAGCCCCCCCCCCCCCCCCAAGCCCTAGAAGCCCTAGAAGCCGCGCGTACGGCGAGCCCGGCGGAGCGGGCGGTGCAGGCGGAGCCGGTGGCGGGGCAGGGGCAGAGGGGGGTGGTGCAGGAGTGGGCGGAGCAGCAGCGGGCGGGGCCGTGGGAGGCACGCGCGATCAGCGCGGAGGCCGCCAACCGCGACCTCGAGGCCCGTCTGTCCAGGGCCAACCAGGACAGGCGGGACTCCGAGTCGCGGTTGGCGGACGTCACCAAGGAGCGTGACCGGCTGGCCACCAAGGTGAAAACTGTGGAGCGCGACCTGGCGACGTTGCGCAAGGCAAGGCCAGCGGCACAGCAAGCAGAGGCAGGGGAGGGGCTTGAGGGTGGCGAGGCCCCCCCGGGTGACAGGGGGGGGGGGGGGGGGCAAGTGCCACAGGTGTCCGGTACCTCATGGCCGGCGCACAGGCGTGGCATGCCCAGGCCGAGGCGTGTGCCGGCCAGATGTCGGCGGTGTCCACCGGCCTGCGGATGGCCATGATGGCCAATGGCAAGCAGGTCGATGTGGACAGCGTGGCCCCGGACGCTCCCAAGGTGACTGCCGCACTGGAGGAACTGTGCCGGCAGTACCCCCCCCACCGCCTCACGTCGGCGGCCATGGACCCCTCCCTTGTGGAGGCGGTGGGGGAGCAGAGCTCCCAGGGCTCCGCTAGCCGGAGCTTTGCTCCAGGGGGGGGGGTGCGTAGCTCACCCTTTAACCTCGGGACCACCTGTCCTTTCTAACCACCACGAATGTTATCCTGCCCCCCCCCCCCCCCTAGGCATGGGCAGTTTGACCGACATGTGGGGCACTCCCCCCCCACTTTGCGAAATTTTCTGCAGCACTGTTTGTACTTTATTCGGGGTATGCTATGCCCCCTGAGTTGTTCGCGATATTTTCTGCAGCACTGTTTGTATTTTATTTGGGGTATGCTATGCCCCCTAGCCTGTTACACTGCTGGCTGAGTGTTAGCCGGAATGACAACCACTGGACTGGGTGTGTGATAACCCATGAGCACCATCCTGTGCTTGCTTTGTGAGGGTCAACGAGGGCAGAAGGATGAGGCTTCGGAAGAAAATCAGTGACAGTCACATTTCCAGAATATTCACAAAAAACTATTCACGTGAAATTCGCACGCAATTCGCACGAAATTCGTACAAATTTCGTACGAATTTTGTGCGATCTTCGTGCGAATTTATGTGAATTTCTTCAAATTGCATGCGAATCACAGTAGAGACCCACAAAATTTAGTTGTCTACGGGAGGGGAATGGTAGAAACCTTGCGATGAATGCCTCCCCCTTTCAACAGGTCTTGTATCTCACACCATGCCGCGGCCCAAGGAGCCATTCCATCTGCTAGCGATCGTACACAACGGTGGCGCCTACAAGAGCCCCAGGAAGGTGTTACCCAGGAGCTTGCAGCACCCTACACCGTCAAGTACCTGCCCGACACGGGGCAAATAGTGCTTACCCCCGAAAGAAGAGTTGTAGCCACCGTCGAGCCTGAGCCCACCATGGAGGAGAGGTTGATTATGGCCGTCTGGAGGATCCGGTCATTGCACCTCTCTAGGACGGAGTCCCGGTACCTAGTGGGGAGCATGACGTACGGTGTGGTATGGGGCCAAGTGTACGGCATGCTTCGGCAGCTAGCGTTGCCGGAGTCCCGGGCGTTAACCGCCTATACGGGAGACGACACGGCCATAAATGGTGCGGCGTGCTACCTACCTGACCGCATCGGCCACCTATTCCAGTGCCGACCACCCCCACCGTCGGCCATCATGCAGCCCGGGGAACGACGGCTGCTTTGGTTGCCTATTGCGGTGGACGGTACATCGAGGCATGAGGCCTCGTACGTCCATTGCACGCTTGGTGGCACCGCCAGCCCCAACCAACTATCTAGTTGGTGGCTACTAGGGGGCAGTGAAAAGTGGGAGACCCTCTACGCGGCCTCCCAAGAAATTGTTTTTGATGATGAGTTGCGCAAGGCCGCAACCGTAAGTTTTAAGGATACGGGAGGCAGCGATAGGCAGTCCCTTTTTCTTTGTGTGCAGATGGTAAAGCACAGGTGCTCATGGCGGGCTGCCAAAACTGGAAGGCAAACTCCCCCGGTGCCACTGTGTGTTGGGTCTGCATGTGTAACCGTGCTCTGTGCCTTGCTAACTTCGGCACAGCAAGTGCGATAGACGGCATCTGGGAACGGGCTGGTGCCATAAATTCTATATATAGGACCATTACGAGTGATAGGCGAGTGCCTGATAATGGCCTCCATGGGGTCCTTCGTGTCCGGTTGTGTGCAATCAACGGGACACGGGACCTAGTTGTACAATTGACAGGGAAGGCACCGGCCAATGTGGCACGCACCATGCTGCAACCGGTACTAGATGAGGCACGGCTTGCTGCACGAACTTGCACCCGTGCCTCATTAAATAATGACAAGGCAAACAGCAAGGGGAAGGTAAGGATGGAGTGTGCTGCTGCCATCCATTTCATGCGGAATAGGGGTTGGGAGAAGATAATAGATGCTTGCCTATAACAGCCTAGTGTGAGGCAACATCAAGTAGGGGGAAAAAGTTGGGAGTCGGTGTGCAAAACGTGGTGGGAGAATTTTGCAGGCATGTGTGTATACGCGTGGCGTTCCGCATGGTTCTCCGGGGCCGACTTGGGGCGGCTCCGGAACCATAGCATAGCCATGGGCGCTGCCCACAATGAGCTCCAGTGGGGCAAACTTCTGTGGACGCATCTTTGGATCGACCACATGTATTATTTTGCAAAGAAGTGGAGAATCTTGTCAACCTTCTCTTGCTTTGCCATGGAGGGAAGTCACCGGAGGCTGAAGCGCATGTTGCGCAACAGCGGGGGCCTAAGCCTCCTCCGGGGGAGACTAGGGGTGCAAGTGGTTGTGGACAACCACACCATTGACGATAGCCTTTGGTTGCATGGGTGGGATGCGACCAAAAGGGCTCAACATGGGCAAGGGCCCATCAGTGTACAAGCGTATGCAAGCCGCACAAGAAGACGGCTTCTAACCGACACGCAGCACCTTCAAACTCTACAGCGGTGGTTCCGGTGCCGCAAGAGACGGACATGAGATCACCTTACGAACCGAGACCATTGTTGCCTGTGACCGGGGTGCATGCTGGGGGGCCTACTAGGCACTTCTCGTTTTGGGTACGGTTCGGACATGATGGATGCTTTTGGGGCGGGACTTTCATTGGATGATGCGTACCAAAGCTGGGGGAGGAATTTTGGCCTCTCAAAGCCCTTGGAATGAACCAAGAATATGGCATTTTCCCCCAAAAACCTCAAAATTTGGGTGAATTCACGTGAAATTCGCGCAATTATTCAAACGGCCACTTAACGGCCGTTCACGAAGGGTACATGCAAGGCCCCTTCTCCCTGCTGCTTTGTTTGAGTTTGTGGGTGAGCGTTTGCTCATGGTTTCCATCGGTTTGAGTGTTGGTGAGCGTGATGCACTTTTCACAACTATGAATGGGTGCTTGCGTAAGAGAGTTGCCAAGACCCTTATGGGATGCAGCGTTCTAGGGCGTGGTGCGGAACCCCTAGTTAGAGCACATTTTCCGGAACACCCACCTAGCCTCAATTTTGGGGCAAACCACCTAAAAAAATGGATTCAGCACCCTCAAAAACCCCCCATCCCCTTTCTTCCCCCACATAACCCGTATCATAGGGGTGGTTTTGGGGGGGGGGGTCAAAGAGTTAGAGCACAGTTAGAACAGAGTTAGAACACAATTAGAGCTCCTTGCTCTAACTAGTTAGAGCACTAGTTAATCGCGCGATAACTCAGTTATCTCGTAGTCATCGCGGGTAGTTATCGCGCACCCCTCCTCCATCCCTTCCTAGGACAAACAACGCGAAACACTTGGCACGAAGCTTGTATGGTCTTTTTTCATACAAAGTCATCAATGTCTGAGCTCTTGGCTGCCTCCAGTCCCAAAAGCCCTTGCTCCAGGGCGTTCATGGACATGCAATGGTGCACGTGGCGGAGGGACATAGTTGGCCTCACCAAGGACCAACCCTTAAAACAATTTTTGAGCCTCCTTTTGTAAGGCCCATGCCGATACTCCGTTGGGATGGAGGAAAACTGAAAAATGTTCCTCCATTTCTCGGCAAAAAAGGTCGAATGTGCCGAGCACCAATGGATCCACCTGATGGGGGACCAACCTGAGTCTCCCCAAGCTTTTGAAAATTTTGTGGTCAACGCACGGTGGCGTTCCACTTGGGTTAGAGTGTACATCTCCCTCACCCTCCAAAGCTCATACAAACCCTCACTGCATTTCACCATGACATGCACAACAACCCATAACGGAGGTCCACCAGGGGTCCTCATTGTGGGAACATGGTCTTTGAGGCAATCCACAAATTGCCTTTGGAAGGGGGAGGAGGTTAGGTTAATACCCACAAATATGCGGTGCCCAACGATGGTACCCCTTTCCCCAATCCCGTTGACAGTACCGTGGACTACATTTGTCGCATGGACTCCTTTGTTCGGTACATGGGTTGTGCATCGGATGATTGGAATGAGCATGGCCCCATTCAATGCGTGCCCCCACCCCTTTCGGTAAAATACCACCCCGATTGCTCGACGCCATATGTGTATGCAACCGCAGGTGAAGTTTTTGCTATGGGTTACGGTGCACCCACACCATTTCTTTGTGATATGCCGTTGCCCTCAAATCAGTTGCTTCCGGACCCACCCGTTGAAAATGTGCATGGGTTTGCACATGCCGGTTACTTCATTGAATGGAATTCGTTTGATGCCAATATTGGCGAAGCAATTTTAAAAATTGATATTGCTCCCCGGGATTGGGAGGTTATTACGTTGGAAGATGACACTTATGCAAGTGCCAACGTGATTCGGAAGCAAACAAAACGGTCGTCGAAATGGTTGCCCGAGAATTTGCCCGCAAGTGTTGGGTGTGGTGACGCGCATTGCTGGTGTTGAGTGGAGTGCGTTGAAACCCGTGGATCTGAAATTGCCGCATTGTACCCCATGCGACCCATGGGATGGGTATCAGTTGGTCCATTCGGATCACAACCTTATGGGTCCGCCTTGGATGAAGGATTGCATCCAAGTGTTTTTTCCCTTGGACAATGTTCCTCCCCAGTGTGCTTTGCAAGTCGGTGTGGGTTCACATCAGGTTGGGCAACATGAGTCCAATCGTTGGGATGTGTGTTCCATGGAATTGGGTGACATCCTTCTTTTAAAAGGTTGCACCTTTCATCGCGGGGCGGGTGGTGGGGAAACGGGGCGCTACACTTTGTTCATCCCATTTGTCCCTTTGGAGCGTGCTGCCACCATGTCAAAGGTGCATCTGGCTCGCCAATTGTATGCTCTTCCTCCTATGGTTCAATTTCTGAAAGATGCCGAAGGCGCTCCTATTCCTTGGGAATGTTTTACCCATTTTTCTGCTCCGTTGCTTGTTCCGCGACCGCAAGCTATCCCTTATTGTGGTGGTGTTGTGATTTTGGGCCATGGTGTGCAAGGTGCAACTTTCTTTTTCAATTGCCCCCCAGGCCCCAAGGAGCCACCATGTTCCTTGGCTCGGTTTCACCGTTGGTACCTCCCCAAGGCGAGTTTTGCCGGCGGGACACGGTTTACGGTTGAGAAAGGTTCGTTGGTGTTCACGTTTGCCACGTGTGGTTGGACATTGAGGCGGGATGAGGATGGGGCGGAATGGATGGAGTGGGCAGCCATGGGGCATGCCCTGCATGTCGCGCCCGCTAGTGTTGCGGAGGCGTCGGAGCGAAATTGGGTGGTGCATCGGCCCACGGCGGGCGGCGGAGTGGAGTACTCATGTGGGTGCATGGACTATTGTGATAATTACGGGGAGGTGTGTACCTCTTGCGCATGTGACACGTACGCACCGCGTACGTATGGTGTACTACTTCGTACGCGTTACGTTTTTCGAGCGTACGTGTTGACTTGCCAACACGTACGCGTCGGCCAGGCAGATCGTACGTGTTGGGGTAGCAACACGTATGGGTTGCCCGAGCGGATCGTACGTGTTGGCGTACCAGCACGTACGTGTTGCCCGGGTAGACCGTACGCGCTAATGTAACAACGCGTACGTGTTGCGTGCGCTGCCCACGCGTGCTATTTCATTGATGTACGCACCCGGTGTCACCATTACCCTTCCTCTTTGCTTTCGTCTTGCAGTTGCACGTGACCCCCTTCAGGTACAAGGAGCGGCGCCCTTGGCCCTCTGAAGCACAAGTGCGCCCGACGCCTCTGGATGCGGGCCGGAAGGTGCTGAAGCCGAAGGGCCTTCTTCAGACCCCCCCAGGCGCTCCACTGGTGGCCCCGGACCCTGAGTCGATAGGGACAATTCCAGGGCAACTGGTGCAGGTGAGTAAGGAGGAGGTTGTCGACAATGTCCATTGGGGATGTTGCCAAGTATAGTTTTTATGATCAGGTTACATTGCAGGCAAAGGTAAAGGAAGACAGTGGTGCGGTCACATGGGCTGAGCCCATGATGGTCCACTTTCCCATGTGGATGAAGGGGCATGCCGTTGGGATGGACCCTGCAGCAATTTTTATCGGGGGGACTTCGTACCAGATTAAAGGTGACATCCACAGTTACGTGAAGACATGGCGTGTGCACGGAGGGCAGCTCAAGCAGGCCAAGCGTGTTCAATGGTCAGGGGTGGCGGGTTACCTCCCAATCACTGACGCTGCTGTTGTTGCAGAGGTTGATTCGGGCAATGGAGAGATGGAAGCTTCTCCTTGCGGGGAAGGTTGGGGGGAAGAGGGAGACGGAGACGGGGGCAGAGGAGGGGTATGACACTGACCAATCGCGGCACGGTTCTGGTATGTCCCGTGCCAAGAAACCAAATTCTGGTGCCCAGGGGGGGCCCTCGGTTCCAAAGCCCACTGGGCCCACCGCCTGCCCCTCGGCACCACTCCGTGAGCACCTCAAAGACACACAGCAGCAGCTAAGGGCGTGAATTGAGGAAGTTGAGAAGGTGCGCAAGCAGAGTGCCCAGGCATAGAAAGCTGCAGAGGACATGCTGAGGGAAGAGCGTGTAAAGTGGGAGGATGAGCGAAGAGAAAAGGACAATGAGATTAGGGACTTAAGAGAGAAGCCGCAGGATGCCTCTGTCAGGGCAAGCAGGAAAGGCGCAGCCAGCCGTGGCCCTGGGGAGGGGGGGAAAGATGTGGAAGACCAGAGGAATTTTTTGCAGCTGTCAGCAATGGAAATCAGGGATGGCCTTGTCCAAGCCACCACATCCATTGAGGACCTGAGGGATTCACTCATCGATGCAAGAGGCAAGGAGTCGACACGAGGACAAAAGACTCTCTCTGCCCTTACATCATTGAGGGACAAGTACACTGTGCAGAGTCTACAGTTAGGCAAGGCGGCGGAGCAGCCCAGTGGCAGTGGTAGTGGCAGTGGCAGTTGACTCCCATGGGCTGCTGCTCTCTTCTCCTCTCACATATGTTTTTTGTTGGAGGGGTTGGATGGGGCGTGGCAGTCCAAGGACAGGTGGGGAGTACGATTGCGTTCCGCGTTGTTTGGGGTGGTGCACCGTGGCAATGTCCGTGTGGCTGTTGCAACACGCACCTTCCCAAAGGTGTGCGAAGCCATCAATGCCTATGGGCGCGCAAGGTCGCCATGGTGGTTCACTTGGACTGCCATCCAAGTGAACCATGCTATTTCCCCTTCAATCACTATGCCAGGGCATAAGCACCAGGACCACCTGCCCTTGAGTGCCATTGTGACTGTCGGTGATTTTTCAGGTGGGGAGTTTTGTGTGGAAGAGGCGGGGCTCGTGTTCCCCACAAGGGGAACCCGCCCCTACAAAATGGCATGTGTTGCTGGGCCAGAGGGGCATGACACGGTGGATGAGGATGGGGTGGCATTGGATGCCCGGAATGGGGTTGTTTTTTGCGGTGGTGCTTTGCACATGCCAGCCCTGTGGCTTGGTGAACGCACTGCACTGGTGTTCTTTACCCAGGTCGGCCTCGGCAAGGTGTCGTGGGAGACCCTGGTGCTGCTCCGGAGTCTTGGGATCCGGCTGTGTGCTAGGTAGCATGTGCAATGGGTGCAGTGTGCGTCAACATGCACGCGTTGTGGAAGGGGCGCGTACGCGTTGGAGTGCGGGGTGTGTACGCGTTACGTTGTTGCTTCGTACGCTTTGCTGTGCTGGCGCGTACGCGCTGGGTTCATGACACGTACGATTCGCTATTTTGGCGCGTACGCGTTGGGTTCCTGAAGCGTATGATTCGCTGTTGTGGAACGTACGCATTAAAAATGAAACGCGCACGCGTTGCTGTGCCGACTCGTACGCGCACACGTACGTGTTGAGTGTTGCACTGGTGCCTATACGTGCGAACCTTGTTGTGTCCATGCACCCCCCCCCCCCCTTGTTGTCTTTCCCTAGGGTGCCCCCCCCCCCCCCCCCACTCAAGGAACATGCCCCCGTTCAAGGAGTACCAACAGCTGGGAAGGAGTAACAGATGGGAATGAATGGGCGAACTGCAAACGGCAGTCACGGAAATTCTTGGTCCGACCTGGCAAGTGCAAGCTGGCGAAAAGGTGAGCACCCTCATTTTGAAAACGACGGATGGGCCCAGGCCCCAAAACCAGATGTGGCATGCAGAGGCCCTCCTGTGGGATTGCCGCAAAGAGGGCAAAAGCTGGCGGGCCCTACAGTACTCCATCCCCACGTCTCGGATTAAATGCCCCCTCGATGAAATCAGACGAGTGAAGGACGAACTTAGTGCACCTCCAGCAGTTGACTACAATGCAATGGACGGGGACCACAAATTGCTGGGGGCCGGTACAAATTTGAGGGAGAAACTGGGACTCATGATGGCCGCCCGTAAGCGAAATTTGTACCCGGACCTCCGGGTACGCCTTTGTGTGGATGGTACACAACTACACAAGCGTCACTTCGAGCATTTTTTGCTCGGAGTGCTTGGACCGGGTAACCCGCTTGGTAGCTGGTGCATTTTACACGCCTCTGAAAAACGTGCTGTGCTACGATCACTCACAAGGGTTAGCAAAATGGATGAGCAGGTGCAACAGGCCCCAAACACGAAGTATGAAGTACAAGGGGGTTATATGGAAAAACCCAACATCTTCTTGGTTGCAGATGTCGTGGCACAACAGGCAATGGCAGGCATCAAAAGATGGAACTACACCAGTGTAGACCCAGTGTGTTGGGTATGTGGAAAATGCAGGGCACGTTGCGATCGCGACTTTGGGAAGGGACTTTCACCCATTCTGTCACACTGGACCTGGTACGGGCAGGTGCTACGTAGCATTTTGCCCAAGTACAGGCCTCCCGACTATGCATTGCATGGGGTGACACGTGTTAGTCACAGTGGCCTCAATGGATGTTGGAGGGCTCTTGTACAACACCATGGCTTCACAAAGAGGCGCGCTGTTGCATGGGTGCAGACCCATGTAAACCCTTGCATGGTTGCCTCACACATTGTTGCACCGCAAGACATCGCAGGGCAGGGGGGTGAAAAACCATCACTCCGTTGTGAACAGAGCGCAGCAATTCTATTTGTTTCGAAAAAGGCCTTGGGTCCCCTCGTTGTAGACCTGAACAATGAAGGTCTCTTGCAACATGTCGTGGAAGGGCGACACACATGGGCGCAAAATTTTGATTGGTGGTGGGATTGTTTGCACAAAAGTGCAACCATTGCCAAAGACGAGGGTCTCTTAGGAGCCCAAGAAATTGACACCCTAAAAAACGTGCTACCGCAAATGGCAGTGCATCACAAAAGGTGCCAATTGGCGCAAACCCTGTGGGTGCACCTTTGGGTTGACCACATGCTTGGGTTTGCTAAGCAGTGGCATGCCCTTGGTGCCTTTGCTGCCTTCAAGGCAGAAGAAAGGCACAAGACTCTGAAAACCGAGATTCGGTTTAGGAGCTTCAAGGGGGGGGCAAGGAAAGTAAAAGGGGGGGTACGGTGACGGATAGGTAGACTGGTGAGGCAAGCTTTCGTGAAAGGGTGGAGGGAAGTTGCAAAAAATGATAATCTGGATTGGGGTTTGTTAAAGAGGGGGTGGGATTTATGGGTGCGTGCATGGACACCACAACCACACGTGAAGGAACACAAAACGTATTGGAAGGCCAATGCTCCTTAGCAGTCTGTGTGGTGTTTCAGCTGTTGTGTATGATATTTGATTTGGGATTCCATTGAATTGCTTTGGGCAAGTATACTTCGTCTTCAATGCACTTTGCATTCAACATGCTGTTGTGGTGCAGTGATGCTCTTGGCAAGGGAGGGGTGGTTCAGGTTACGGCAACCAAACTGAGCAAGCTTCGTCTGTGGATGAGTGGTTATGGGCGTAGACTCCGGCGGCAGGGCTCCTTGGTTCGAACCATGGCCTGGCCAACTCCAACAATAGCTCCAGCCCAGCACCAGCCACCTCGTCGTCGAACAGCCTCCGGCACAGGGATGGTGGCTCCAACAAGACCAGCCCAGGCCACGCTGGGACAGCCACAACAGACCAGCCCTCGGTAGGCCTTATTGCTAAAAAAATGAAGGGCAGCCGGTGATCACATTTGATTGCCTATCTTCAGCGCCTGTATTTTTTGGTTGCGCCCCATGGGGTAAGTCCTCCACGTCCTTTGTGCGCCCCTGGTCTTGCGGTTCCTTCCTACCATGCAGACACAGTGTGTATGCAAGGGTTTGAACCCAGGGTTTCGAAACGTAGGGAACATGCACATACCTCTAGACCAACCAGCTGCCATACCACGTAACACATAGTCATAGTCATAGTCATAACCATTTATCATGCCGTCTACTGGAGTCACCGGGCATCTCGCGCCGACACGTGGTTCCTGCCTCGCTCGATCCCGTGGGTCCCAGGGCTGCCTGAGGTGGCCCACAACATGACGGAGGACCCAGAGGACCGGGGATACCGGCCAACCAGGCTTTGGGGGCAGTGGCAACTGCAAAGCTTTAGCATTAGCAACAGCGACGGACGCTGGCCCGCTTGTTCGCCGGGGGTAAAGGGGCAAGGCACAGCAACGCAGCAGCACAGCAACAAGCAGAAAGCAAGGGCGTCTCCTACGGGCGCAAAGCAGCCACCAAGGTACAAAGCAGCACGCATGCGGCGAAGCAAGAGCGGACCCCTCGTTGTTCGCGTACCCCTGCCACCGTGGAGACGACCACCACCCGTGACCCCACCTAATCCATTGCTAGCTGCGTACTCGTAATTGCCCACCACCCCTGACTCCACGTAACCCACTTTCAGCATGCAATAACCCGTAGATGCATAGCCAGGATTTCTAGGAGGCTCCAGCCTAGCCTGGCCCTCAGCCTTCATCGCCTCCACGTACCCATAATGTACGCCGCCGACCCACCTCACCAGTCCCCTGGTATAGTACAAAAACATGGTAGCAACTCTACCTTCTCCGTTACCCTGAGCTGCACCCACACCACAGATACATACCGTGCCGGCACTCCAGGTCAGGAGCCAGTACCCAGTCAGCTTCGAGGCATCCGCTTGCCCACGTATAATATAACAAGAGGGTTTACAGGGGGGGATGCCGGCCGCCCCGCGACGGGAGTGGCCCAACCCGTGAATATCGCCGGCTGGGATTCGGGCTGGTGGGTGCCGTAGCTTGATTATCGAATCCCTGTAGGGGTACCCACCAGAGGCTCGCCCCAGGCCGTGGTTACGAGGTCCACGTCATCTGGCCCACATACGTTGCCCTGGCGCCTACCCTTGACCCTTATCTGCACTGATTGGCCAGCTCCCGTGGTTGCGCCTCTTCCGCCACAGCAGTGGCCAGGCCGCAGGTCTGGCCCCCACCGACGACGTGGCGAGCCTACTTATAGCATTGGCCCGCGCGTCACCCCCTGGATCACTCTGCATGTCGCCTTTAGCCGACCAGACAGGCGCCCCCCAGGAGTAAGTCGCTGCAGTGAAGACTAAGTAGATTACACGCATATAGAGCCGACCGCATACTCAGTGCTACGCCGCCGTGCAGTACCGCCGTCGCTACGCCGATGCCATCTGCGAGCCGCCACCGCACCACCGCAACCGCAAGGCCATGGTCAGGCGGTTAGACTATGTACATGCCCTGAGGCACGGTCCCTCTAGTTTGTTAGCGGGGCCAGGGGGGGTCTGTAGTGAAACCTAGTAAAAATTTTTTTTTTAAAAAGTTTTTTTTTACTAGGTAACAGTTTACTAGGTAACACGTTTTTTTAC
Organism: Eutreptiella sp. 'Long Island Sound 2002'; assembly: GCA_964036045.1. NCBI lineage: Eukaryota > Euglenozoa > Euglenophyceae > Eutreptiales > Eutreptiaceae > Eutreptiella > Eutreptiella sp. 'Long Island Sound 2002'. The sequence goes on from OZ038379.1 coordinate 116,442,210, forward strand.
TAGGTATTGGGAACCTAGTAAAAAAAAAAGGTTTTTTTTTTACTAGGTTTCAAAACCTCGTAAACACACACAAGTGGCCTGGAATAGACTAGGGGGCACCATGCCCTTAAACATAAATACCACCTACCGTTGACCCCCCCCCCCCCCATAAACTTGGTTTTTTTTGTTCAAATTCAAGTCCAAATTTGTCACTACCTAGTAACCTAGTAAGGGAAAATTTTTTAAATTTTTTGCTTTTTTTACCTAGTAAAAAATTTTTTTTTGAAAATTTTTTAAAAATTTCGCTTTTTTTACCTAGTAAAAAAGATCTTTTTTACTAGGTTTTGCTACATTTTACTAGGTTTTGCTACATTTTACTAGGTTTTGCTACGTGCATACTAGGTTTCACCAAATGCCCGGCCAGGGGATGCCCCTGCAATCCCCTTGAGTTGTTAGAGGGGTCAAGGGGACACCCCAATACCGCCATGCGACTCCGCGTTGTCCCCATAGTACGGCTCCCCAGTAGCGCCGCGTATCCCCTGTACTCCCACCATACGGACCCCAGTACCGCCGCGCATACCCCCGTGACGCCAGTACACCGTCACCTACAACTCCGCGTACCCGTCATGACAGCACCTCCCAGACCGCCACGCCATCCCAAGTATGCCCACCATACGGCCCACCTGACCATCACGCCGTCGCAATCCTCTTTGCACACTTCGCCGCTTCCGGGGCCTGCAGGCTGCTCCCGCAACCCCGTGTAACGCGCCAAGGGGGCGTCGCAACGCATGCACAGCAGCGCCGGTAGCGATGTCGCTTGCCCCCACACAAACCTGTGAACCCCCGGAGTATCCCGAGCAACTACCCCCGTAACTGCCGTAGCCAGGCCGCTGGTAGAGACCCCGGTGTCATGGGAATACCCTACAGGGGTTCGGGCCTTATTACCCTGGTCGGGACGACCCATGACACCTCACTGTTGTATGCGGCGACCCGGGGCAGGCGGGTGAAGCACCCTTGTCCGACCCTCATGCACGGGGGCAGTACGCCTCACCATTAGGCCGGCACGACCTGTCACATCGCTTTGGCCGTCATACGCCGCCTGCCATTACTGCACAATCAGGCCATGAGGGCACTGCTTCGCAGGTGCCACCCCCTCCGCTGCGTCCAACATAGGGACAGTGGCTAGCGCACCCACATTTCCCATACCCTGTCAAACTGCATTACCCCCGGCCCCTACCGCGCCGTCACCATTTCCTCCGTGATGCCACAACCAAAGAACCCGCGAGTCGCCCACTAGAGCCGTCCACCATAGCAGCAGGGGCAGGGCTGCCGTCGGCGCATCGGGGCATCTCACCCCTTCCACCCGGACGCTCTTCAGATCACCCTGGATTGCCTTGCAGGCACTTGAGGACATCTGTCCAGAGTGCCGCAACGCCCACCTCGCCTTAGGCCACCCCCTACCGGCACGCTCCCGACACGTCCCGCATAGTGGGACGGAGGCACATTGATGAACCCAAACCGACGTCGTCTCTCTGCACACGTGGCATTGCTGTGGGAGCACAAACCGCGACGGAACGCAGCTACCATCACAACACTGCGACCACAGGTCCTGCCACACATCACAACACGCTTCCTGGAGACAGAGCAAAGCACCTGCCAGCGCGCGTGCTGTGGCACAACTGAGCAGGCTGCGCCTCGCTTCATCCCACGTGGACACCGGGCGGAGTATCGGCTGTCCGCTGGGCATCACCGGTAGGCTCTCAAGCAGCCGGGACCACCGCGCAACTTTGGGGCTGCGTGTGCCATGCGTCATGCAGGATTGTGTATAGCGACCTAGTCGGCTATCAGACATCAGACATCAGACTTTTATGGACCATCACCCCCCCCCCCCAACACCCTTTCTACCCCCCCCCCCCCCCGTGTCAGACTTCGCCCCCCCTTCCGTGTCCCCCCCAATATCAGACTTGTCCCATTGTCACCACACCCTTGAGGTGTAGAAGTGGGTTGTGGTCTGGACCCTAGCGTCTGAAACCCAACCAGTGCTTGCAACCCCTTCAATGATGGTACGTGCCCCCCCCCCCCACCCCACCCCACCCCACCCCACCCCATCTCTCTAACTCAAACCGATCGGGGGGCTCATATTTGACTGAAGACAAGTGGGAACAGAATCCTGATGTCTAGCCCAAGCAACCTCACCTGAGCTAATCGGGTCAGTTTTGCTGGTGGGGTGGGTGGGTGGGGGTTCATCGGGTTGGGCCGGAACTGTGGAGAGGGGGGGTAGTCGGTTTCGAGCACGGCACAGCACAGCACGGCACAGCACAGCACATCACAGGACATCACAGCACACCACAGCACAACACAACATACATCATAGCACAACATATTACAGCACAACACAGCACAACACAGCCCCTACGGCCGCCCAAGAGAGCCTTCCTCCCTCCCTCCCTCCCTCCCTCCCCTCCATCCCTCCCTCCCACCCTGTCATTTCCCTGCTTGTGTGGTTGAGGTTAGGGAGGGTATGCCTGTTTTTCTTTTTCAGGTTTTTTTTTTCTAGTAGAGTGCTTTCCCGCCAGCTTACCAAGGTCCGAACCCCAAAAAAATTCAAATAGGAGGTATGTTTTGTCAAAGCAATATCAATGTTGAGGAGAGCTCCGGGCTACCAATTGGGACATTCATGGCAGCAGCACCTGCAGACTTTACATCCAGCGAGACTCCCGATGCTCGTGCGAGCCCCTATGCGGCGACTGCGGCTGCCTCGTCCATCACAGCGAACCGGTTGGCGTATGTGTTTGGGTTGGGGGGACCCTCTATGACGAATGACACTGCATGTTCATCCTATTTGGTGGCAACGGATGCTGCATGCAAGGCCATGTATGCGCATGACTGTGAGGTGGCCGTGGCGGTGGGAGCCTGCTCTTCAATTTCGAGGTGTTCATCATGACAATTGATCATATGCCGTTTCTTTATGAGGTGCCGCTGACAGCGTGTCACGGCACTGATGGAACGGTGGACCGTAGTTGCCCCCACATTTGCAAATTTCTTTGCCCATTTTTGAACCATGACGATTGATCATATGCCGTTTCTTTATGGGTTGCTGCTGACAGCGTGTCACGGCACTGCCCGAATGGTGGATGGTAGTTCACCCCACATTTGCAAATTTCTTTGTCCGTTTTTGAAACATGACAATTGATCATATGCCGTTTCTTTATGAGGTGCCGGTGACAGCGTGTCACGGCACTGATCGAACGGTGGACCGTAGTTGCCCCCACATTTGCAAGTTTCTTCGTCCGTGTTTGAACCATGACGATTGATCATATGCCGTTTCTTTGTGAGGTGCCACTGACAGCGTGTCAAGGCACTGATCAAATGGTGGACCGTAGTTGCCCCCACATTTGCAAGTTTTTTTGTCCATTTTCGAACCATGATGATTGATCATATGCCGTTTCTTTATTACTTTGGGGGGTGTAGACCCCCGAAATATTTGACGGATGTATGTCCGTCAAATATTTGGGGGGTCTACACCCCCAAAATATTTGACGGATGTGTGTCCGTCAAATATTTGGGGGGTCTACACCCCCAAATTATTTAACGGATGTATGTCCGTCAAATATTTGACGCATGTCCATGCGTCAGTTATCTGGGGGCTGTCACCGGCAACTCACTGACGCATGGACATGCGTCAAATATTTGACGGACATACATCCGTCAAATATTTCGGCGGTGTAGACCCCCCAAATATTTGACGGACACACATCCGTCAAATATTTTGGGGGTTTAGACCCCCCAAATATTTGACGGACATACATCCGTCAAATATTTTGGGGGTCTACACCCCCCAGATAACTGACGCATGGACATGGGTCAAATATTTGACGGACATACATCCGTCAAATATTTTGGGGGTGTAGACCCCCCAAACATTTGACGGACACACATCCGTCAATTATTTTCGGGGTGTAGACCCCCGAGATAACTGACGCATGGGCATGCGTCAAATATTTGACGGAACAACATCCGTGAAATATTTTGGGGGCGTAGACCCTCCAAATATTTGACGGAACCACATCCGTGAAATATTTTGGGGGTGTAGACCCCCCAAATATTTAATTGAACCCCATCCGTCAAATATTTTGGGGGTGTAGACCCCCCGAATATTTGACCGAACCCCATCCGTGAAATATTTTGCGGGTGTAGACCCCCCAAATATTTGACGGAACCCCATCCGTGAAATATTTGGGGGCTGTAGACCCCCCAAATATTTGACGGACACAGATCCGTTGAATATTTTGGGGGTGTAGACCCCCCAAATATTTGACGGACATACATCCGTCAAATATTTTTGGGGGTCTACACCCCCCAGATAACTGACGCATGGACATGGGTCAAATATTCGACGGACATACATCCGTCAAATATTTTGGGGGTGTAGACCCCCCAAATATTTGACGGACACACATCCGTCAAATACTTTCGGGGTGTAGACCCCCGAGATAACTGAGGCATGGGCATGCGTCAAATATTTGACGGAACCAGATCCGTGAAATATTTTGGGGGTGTAGACCCTCCAAATATTTGACGGAACCACATCCGTGAAATATTTTGGGGGTGTAGACCCCCCAAATATTTGACGGAACCCCATCCGTCAAATATTTTGGGGGTGTAGCCCCCCCGAATATTTGACCGAACCCCATCCGAGAAATATTTTGGGGGTGTAGACCCCCCAATTATTTGACGGAACCCCATCCGTGAAATATTTGGGGGCTGTAGACCCCCCAAATATTTGACGGACACACATCCGTTGAATATTTTGGGGGTGTAGACCCCCCAAATATTTGACGCACATACATCCGTCAAATATTTTGGGGGTCTGAACCCCCCAGGTAACTGACGCATGGACATGCGTCAAATATTTGACGGACATACATCCGTCAAATATTTTGGTGGTGTAGACCCCCCAAATATTTGACGGACACACATCCATCGAATATTTTGGGGGTGTAGACCCCCCAAATATTTGACGGACATACATCCGTCAAATGTTTCGGGGGTCTACACCCCCCAGATAACTGACGCATGGACATGCGTCAAATATTTGACGGACATACATCCGTCAAATATTTTGGGGGTGCAGACCCCCCAAATATTTGACGGAACCACATCCGTGAAATATTTTGGGGGTGTAGACCCCCCAAATATTTGACGGAACCCCATCCGTCAAATATTTTGCGGGTGTACAGCCCCCAAATATTTGACGGAACCCCATTCGTGAAATATTTTGGGGGTCTACAGCCCCCAAATATGTGACGGAACCCCATCTGTGAAATATTTGGGGGCTGTAGACCCCCCAAATATTTGACGGAACCACATCCGTCAAATATTTTGGGGGTGTAGACCCCCCAAATATTTGACGCACATACATCCGTGAAATATTTTGGGGGTCTGAACCCCCCAGGTAACTGACGCATGGACATGCGTCAAATATTTGACGGACATACATCCGTCAAATATTTTGGTGGTGTAGACCCCCCAAATATTTGACGGACACACATCCATCGAATATTTTGGGGGTGTAGACCCCCCAAATATTTGACGGACATACATCCGTCAAATGTTTCGGGGGTCTACACCCCCCAGATAACTGACGCATGGACATGCGTCAAATATTTGACGGACATACATCCGTCAAATATTTTGGGGGTGTAGACCCCCAAATATACGACGGAACCCCATCCGTGAAATATTTTGGGGGTGTAGACCCCCCAAATATTTGACGGAACCCCATCCGTCAAATTTTTTGGGGTTGTACAGCCCCCAAATATTTGACTGAACCCCATTCGTGAAATATTTTGGGGGTCTACAGCCCCCAAATATTTTACGGAACCCCATCCGTCAAATATTTTGGGGCTCTACACCCCCGAAATATTTCACGGATGGGGTTCCGTGAAATATTTAGGGGCTGTAGACCCCCCAAATATTTGACGGAACCCCATCTATGAAATATATGGGAGCTGTAGACCCCCCAAATATTTGACAGAACCCCAGCCGTGAAATATTTGGGGGCTGTAGACCCCCAAAAATATTTGACGGATGTATGTCCGTCAAATATTTGGGGGGTCTACACCCCCTAGGTAACCGACCCCTGGACATGCGTCAAATATTTGACGGACATACATCCGTCAAATATTTTGGGGGTGTAGACCCCCCAAATATTTGACGGACACACGTCCGTCAAATGTTTTGGGGGTGTACACCCCCCAAATATTTGACGGACATACATCCGTCAAATATTTTGGGGGTCTACACCCCCCAGATAACTGACGTATGGGCATGCGTCAAATATTTGACGGAACCACATCCGTGAAATATTTTGGGGGTGTAGACCCCCCAAATATTTGACGGACCACATCCGTGAAATTTTTTGGGGGTGTAGACCCCCCAAATATTTGACGGAACCCCATCCGTGAAATATTTGGGGGGTGTAGACCCCCCAAATTTTTGACGGAACCCCATCCGTCAAATATTTTGGTGTTGTAAAACCCCTAAAATATTTGACGGAACCCCATTCGTGAAATATTTTGGGGGTCTACAGCCCCCAAATATTTGACGGAACCCCAGCCGTCAAATATTTTGGGGCTCTACACCCCCAAAATATTTAACGCATGGGGTTCCGTGAAATATTTGGGGGCTGTAGACCCCCCAAATATTTGACGGAACCCTATCCGTGAAATATTTCGGGGCTGTAGACCCCCCAAATATTTGACGGAACCCCATCCGTGAAATATTTTGGGCGTCTACAGCCCCCAAATATTTGACGGAACCCCATCCGTCAAATATTTTGGGGGTGTACAGCCCCCAAATATTTGACGGAACCCCATTCGTGAAATGTTTTAGGGGTCTACAGCCCCCAAATATTTGACGGAACCCCATCCGCAAAATATTTTGGGGGTCTATACCCCCAAAATATTTCACGGATGGGGTTCCGTGAAATATTTGGGGGCTGTAGACCCCCCAAATATTTGACGGAACCCCATCCGTGAAATATTTGGGGGCTGTAGACCCCCCAAATATTTGACGGAACCCCATCCGTGAAATATTTTGGGGTTCAACAGCCCCCAAATATTTGACGGAACCACATCCGTCAAATATTTTGGGGGTGTAGACCCCCCAAATATTTGACGGAACCCCATCCGTCAAATATTTTGGGGGTCTACAGCCCCCAAATATTTGACGGAACCCCATTCGTGAAACGTTTTGGGGCTGAACAGCCCCCAAATATTTGACGGAACCACATCCGTCAAATATTTTGGGGCTGTAGACCCCCCAAATATTTGACGGAACCCCATCCGTGAAATATTTTGCGCGTCTACAGCCCCCAAATATTTGACGGAACCCCATCCGTGAAATATTTTGGGGGTGTACAGCCCCCAAATATTTGACGGAACCCCATTCGTGAAATATTTTGGGGGTCTACAGCCCCCAAATATTTTACGGAACCCCATCCGTCAAATATTTTGGGGCTCTACACCCCCGAAATATTTCACGGATGGGGTTCCGTGAAATATTTAGGGGCTGTAGACCCCCCAAATATTTGACGGAACCCCATCTGTGAAATAGATGGGAGCTGTAGACCCCCCAAATATTTGACAGAACCCCATCCGTGAAATATTTGGGGGCTGTAGACCCCCAAAAATATTTGACGGATGTATGTCCGTCAAATATTTGGGGGGTCTACACCCCCTAGGTAACTGACGTATGGGCATGCGTCAAATATTTGACGGAACCACATCCGTCAAATATTTTGGGGGTGTAGACCCCCCAAATATTTGACGGACCACATCCGTGAAATTTTTTTGGGGCTGTAGACCCCCCAAATATTTGACGGAACCCCATCCGTGAAATATTTGGGGGGTGTAGACCCCCCAAATATTTGACGGAACCCCATCCGTCAAATATTTTGGTGTTGTAAAACCCCTAAAATATTTGACGGAACCCCATCCGTGAAATATTTTGGGGGTCTACAGCCCCCAAATATTTGACGGAACCCCATCCGTCAAATATTTTGGGGGTGTACGGCCCACAAATATTTGACGGAACCCCATTCGTGAAATATTTTAGGGGTCTACAGCCCCCAAATATTTGACGGAACCCCATCCGCAAAATATTTTCGGGGTCTATACCCCCAAAATATTTCACGGATGGGGTTCCGTGAAATATTTGGGGGCTATAGACCCCCCAAATATTTGACGGAACCCCATCCGTGAAATATTTGGGGGCTGTAGACCCCCCAAATATTTGACGGAACCCCATCCGTGAAATATTTTGGGGGTCAAGAGCCCCCAAATATTTGACGGAACCACATCCGTCAAATATTTTGGGGGTGTAAACCCCCCAAATATTTGACGGAACCCCATCCGTGAAATATTTTGGGGGTCTACAGCCCCCAAATATTTGACGGAACCCCAGCTGTCAAATATTTTGGGGCTCTACACCCCGAAAATATTTCACGGATGGGGTTCCGTGAAATATTTGGGGGGTATAGACCCCCCAAATATTTGACGGAACCCCATCCGTGAAATATTTTGCGCGTCTACAGCCCCCAAATATTTGACGGAACCCCATCCGTCAAATATTTTGGGGGTGTACAGCCCCCAAATATTTGACGGAACCCCATCCGTCAAATTTTTTGGGGGTCGACAGCCCCCAAATATTTGACGGAACCCCATCCGCAAAATATTTTGGGGGTCTACACCCCCAAAATATTTCACGGATGGGGTTCCGTGAAATATTTGGGGGCTGTAGACCCCCCAAATATTTGACGGAACCCCATCCGTGACATATTTGGGGGCTGTAGACCCCCCAAATATTTGACGGAACCCCATCTGTGAAATATTTTTGGGGTCAACAGCCCCCAAATATGTGACGGAACCCCATCCGTCAAATATTTTGGGGGTGTAGACCCCCCAAATATTTGACGGAACCCCATCCGTGAAATATTTTGGGGGTCTACAGCCCCCAAATATTTGACGGAACCCCAGCTGTCAAATATTTTGGGGCTCTACACCCCGAAAATATTTCACGGATGGGGTTCCGTGAAATATTTGAGGGGTATAGACCCCCCAAATATTTGACGGAACCCCATCCGTGAATTATTTTGCGCGTATACAGCCCCCAAATATTTGACGGAACCCCATCCGTCAAATATTTTGGGGGTCTACAGCCCCCAAATATTTGACGGAACCCCATCCGTCAAATATTTTGGGGGTGTACAGCCCCCAAATATTTATCGGAACCCCATCCATGAAAATTTTTGGGGGTCTACACCCCCAAAATATTTCACGGATGTGGTTCCGTGAAATATTTGGGGGCTGTAGACCCCCCAAATATTTGACGGAACCCCATCCGTGAGATATTTGGGGGCTGTAGACCCCCCAAATATTTGACGGAACCCCATCCGTGAAATATTTTGGGGGTCTACAGCCCCCAAATATTTGACGGAACCCCATCCGTCAAATATTTTGGGGGTGTACACCCCTCAAATATTTGACGGAACCCCATCCGTCAAACTTTTTGGGGGTGTAGACCCCCCAAATATTTGACGGAACCCCATCCGTGAAATATTTTGGGGGTCTACAGCCCCCAAATATTTGACGGAACCACATCCGTCAAATATTTTGGGGGTGTAGACCCCCAAATATTTGACGGAACCCCATCCGTCAAATATTTTGGGGGTGTACAGCCCCCAAATATTCGACGGAACCCCATCCGTCAAATATTTTGCGGGTGTACACCCCCAAAATGTTTGACGGAACCCCATCCGTCAAACTTTTTGGGGGCTGCAGACCCCCCAAATATTTGACGGAACCCCATCCGTGAAATATTTGGGGGCTGTTGACCCCTTGAATATTTGATGGAACCCCATCCGTGAAATATTTTAGGGGTCAACAGCCCCCAAATATTTGACGGAACCACATCCGTCAAAAATTTTGGGGGTGTATAGCCCCCAAATATTTGACGGAACCCCATCCGTGAAAAATTTTGGGGGTCTACAGCCCCCAAATATTTGATGGAACCCCATCCGTCAAACATTTTGGGGGTGTACAGCCCCCAAATATTTGACAGAACCCCATCCGTGAAACATTTTGGGGGTGTACAGCCCCCAAATATTTGACGGAACCCCATCCGTGAAATATTTTGGGGGTCTACACCCCCAAAATAATTCACGGATGTGGTTCCGTGAAATATTTGGGGGTTGTAGCCCCCCCAAATATTTGGCGGAACCCCATCCGTGAGATATTTGGGGGCTGTAGACCCCCCAAATATTTGACGGAACCCCATCCGTGAAATATTTTGGAGGTGTACAGCCCCCAAATATTTGACGGAACCCCATCCGTCAAATATTTTGGGGGTGTACAGCCCCCAAATATTTGACGGAACCCCATCCGTGAGATATTTGGGGGGTCTACAGCCCCCAAATATTTGACGGAACCCCATCCGTCAAATATTTTGGGGGTGTAGACCCCCCAAATTTTTGATGGAACCCCATCCGTCAAATATTTTGGGGGTGAACAGCCCCCAAATATTTGACGGAACCCCATCCGTCAAATATTTTGGGGGTGTACAGCCCCCAAATATTTGACGGAACCCCATCCGTGAAATATTTTGGGCGTCTATAGCCCCCAAATATTTGACGGAACCACATCCGTCAAATATTTTTGGGGTGTACAGCCCCCAAATATTTGACGGAACCCCATCCGTGAAATATTTTGGGGGTCTACAGCCCCCAAACATTTGACGGAACCCCATCCGTCAAATATTTTGGGGGTGTACAGCCCCCAAATATCTGACGGAACCCCATCCGTGAAATATTTTGGGGGTCTACACCCCCAAAATGTTTGACGGATGTGGTTCCGTGAAATATTTCGGGGCTGTAAACCCCCCAAATATTTGACGGAACCCCATCCGTGAAATATTTGGGGGCTGTAGACCCCCAAATATTTGACGATACCCCATCCGTGAAACATTTTGGGGGTCTACAGCCCCCAAATATTTGACGGAACCACATCCGTGAAATATTTGGGGGTTGTAGACCCCCCAAATATTTGACGGAACCCCATCCGTCAAACATTTTGGGGGTGTACACCCCTCAAATATTTGACGGAACCCCATCCGTCAAACTTTTTGGGGGTGTAGACCCCCCAAATATTTGACGGAACCCCATCCGTGAAATATTTTGGGGGTCTACACCCCCAAAATATTTCACGGATGGGGTTCCGTGAAATATTTGGGGGCTGTAGACCCCCCAAATATTTGACGGAACCCCATCCGTGAAATATTTGGGGGCTGTAGACCCCCCAAATATTTGATGGAACCCCATCCGTAAAATATTTTAGGGGTCAACAGCCCCCAAATATTTGACGGAACCACATCCGTCAAATATTTTGAGGAGTACAGCCCCCAAATATTTGACAAAACCCCATCCGTCAAACATTTTTGGGGGTGTACAGCCCCCAAATATTTGACGGAACCCCATCCGTGAAATATTTTGCGGGTGTACACCCCTCAAATATTTGCCGGAACCCCATCCGTCAAATATTTTGCGGGTGTACACCCCTCAAATATTTGACGGAACCCCATCCGTCAAACATTTTGGGGGTGTACAGCCCCCAAATATTTGACGGAACCCCATCCGTGAAATATTTGGGGGGTGTACAGCCCCCAAATACTTGACCGAACCCCATCCGTGAAATATTTTGGGGTCTACACCCCCAAAATATTTCACGGATGTGGTTTCGTGAAATATTTGGGGGCTGTAGACCCCCCAAATATTTAACGGAACCCCATCCGTGAAATATTTGGGGGCTGTAGACCCCCCAAATATTTGATGGAACCCCATCCGTGAAATATTTTAGGGGTCAACAGCCCCCAAATATTTGACGGAACCACATCCGTCAAATATTTTGGGGGTGTACAGCCCCCAAATATTTGACAAAACCCCATCCGTCAAACATTTTTGGGGGTGTACAGCCCCCAAATATTTGACGGAACCCCATCCGTGAAATGTTTTGCGGGTGTACACCCCTCAAATATTTGACGGAACCCCATCCGTCAAACATTTTGGGGGTGTACAGCCCCCAAATATTTGACGGATCCCCATCCCCCAAATATTTTGGGGGTGTACAGCTCCCAAATATTTGACGGAACCCCATCCGTGAAATATTTCGGGGTTGTAGCCCCCCCAAATATTTGACGGAACCCCATCCGTGAGATATTCGGGGGCTGTAGACCCCCCAAATATTTGACGGAACCCCATCTGTGAAATATTTTGGGGGTGTACAGCCCCCAAATATTTGACGGAACCCCATCCGTCAAATATTTTGGGGCCGTACAGCTTCCAAATATTTGACGGAACCCCATCCGTCAAATATTTTGGGGGTGTACACCCCCCAAATATTTGACAGAACCCCATCCGTCAAATATTTTAGGGGTGTAGACCCCCCAAATATTTGACGGAACCCCATCCGTCAAATATTTTGGGGGTGTACAGCCCCCAAATATTTGACGGAACCCCATCCGTGAAATATTTTGGGGGTCTACACCCCCAAAATGTTTGACGGATGTGGTTCCGTGAAATATTTGGGGGCTGTAAACCCCCCAAATATTTGACGGAACCCCATCCGTGAAATATTTGGGGGCTGTAGACCCCCAAATATTTGACGGAACCCCATCCGTGAAACATTTTGGGGGTCAACAGCCCCCACATATTTCACGGAACCACATCCGTCAAATATTTTGGGGGTGTACAGCCCCCAAATATTTGACGGAACCCCATCCGTGAAATATTTTGGGGGTGTACAGCCCCCAAATATTTGACGGAACCCCATCCGTGAAATATTTTGGGGGTCTACACCCCCAAAATATATCACGGATGGGGTTCCGTCAAAATATTTGGGGGCTGTAGACCCCCGAAATATTTGACGGAACCCCATCCGTGAAATATTTTGGGGCCCTACAGCCCCCAAATATTTGACGGAATGCCATCCGTGAAATATTTTGGGGGTCTACAGCCCCCAAATATTTTGACGGAACCCCATCCGTGATATATTTTCGGGGCTGTAGACCCCCCAAATATTTGACGGAACCCCATCCGTGAAATATTTTGGGGGTCTACACCGCCAAAATATATCACGGATGGGGTTCCGTCAAAATATTTGGGGGCTGTAGACCCCCCAAATATTTGACGGAACCCCATCCGTGAAATATTTTGGGGGTCTACAGCCCCCAAATATTTGACGGAAAGCCATCCGTGAAATATTTTGGGGGTCTACAGCCCCCAAATATTTTGACGGAACCCCATCCGTGATATATTTTCGGGGCTGTAGACCCCCCAAATATTTGACGGAACCCCATCCGTCAAATATTTTGGGGGCGTACAGCCCCCAAATATTTGACGGAACCCCATCCGTTAAATTTTTTGAGGGTGTAGACCCCCCAAATATTTGACGGAACCCCATCCGTGAAATATTTTGGGGGTCTACAGCCCCCAAATATTTGACGGAACCCCATCCGTGAAATATTTTGGGGGTGTACAGCCCCCAACTATTTGACGGAACCCCATCCGTGAAATATTTTGGGGGTCTACACCCCCAAAATATTTCACGGATGTGGTTCCGTGAAATATTTGGGGGTTGTAACCCCCCCAAATATTTGACGGAACCCCATCCGTGAGATATTTGGGGGCTGTAGACCCCCCAAATATTTGACGGAACCCCATCCGTCAAATATTTTGGGGGTGTACAGCCCCCAAATATTTGACGGAACCCCATCCGTTAAATTTTTTGGGGGTGTAGACCCCCCAAATATTTGACGGAACCCCATCCGTGAAATATTTTGGGGGTCTACAGCCCCCAAATATTTGACGGAACCCCATCCGTGAAATATTTTGGGGGTCTACACCCCCAAAATATTTCACGGATGTGGTTCCGTGAAATATTTGGGGGCTATAAACCCCCCAAATATTTGACGGAACCCCATCTGTAAAATATTTGGGGGCTGTAGACCCCCCAAATATTTGACGGATCCCCATCCGTGAAATATTTTGGGGGTCTACAGCCCCCAAATATTTGACGGAATGCCATCCGTGAAATATTTTGGGGGTCTACAGCCCCCAAATATTTTGACGGAACCCCATCCGTCAAATATTTTTGGGGTTGTAGACCCCCCAAATATTTGACGGAACCCCATCCATGAGATATTTGGGGGCTGTAGACCCCCCAAATATTTGACGGAACCCCATCCGTCAAATGTTTTGGGGGTGTACAGCCCCCAAATATTTGACGGAACCCCATCCGTGAAATATTTTGGGGGTCTACACCCCCAAAATGTTTGACGGATGTGGTTCCGTGAAATATTTGGGGGCTGTAGACCCCCCAAATATTTGACGGAACCCCATCCGTGAAATATTTTGGGGCTGTAGACCCCCAAATATTTGACGAAACCCCATCCGTGAAACATTTTGGGGGTCTACAGCCCCCAAATATTTGACGGAACCCCATCCGTGAAATATTTTGGGGGTCTACAGCCCCCAAACATTTGACGGAACCCCATCGGTCAAATATTTTAGGGGTGTAGACCCCCCAAATATTTGACGGAACCCCATCCGTCAAATATTTTGGGGGTGTACAGCCCCCAAATATTTGACGGAACCCCATCCGTGAAATATTTTGGGGGTCTACACCCCCAAAATGTTTGACGGATGTGGTTCCGTGAAATATTTGGGGGCTGTAAACCCCCCAAATATTTGACGGAACCCCATCCGTGAAATATTTGGGGGCTGTAGACCCCCAAATATTTGACGATACCCCATCCGTGAAATATTTTGGGGGTCTACAGCCCCCAAATATTTGACGGAACCCCATCCGTCAAATATTTTGGGGGTGTACAGCCCCCAAATATTTGACGGAACCACATCCGTGAAATATTTGGGGGTTGTAGACCCCCCAAATATTTGACAGAACCCCATCCGTGAAACATTTTGGGGGTCAACAGCCCCCACATATTTCACGGAACCACATCCGTCAAATATTTTGGGGGTGTACAGCCCCCAAATATTTGACGGAACCCCATCCGTCAAACATTTTGGGGGTGTACAGCCCCCAAATATTTGACGGAACCCCATTCGTGAAATATTTTGGGGGTCTACAGCCCCCAAATATTTGACGGAACCCCATCCGTCAAACATTTTGGGGGTGTACAGTTCCCAAATATTTGACAGAACCCCATCCGTGAAATATTTTGGGGGTCTACACCCCCAAAATATTTCACGGATGTGGTTCTGTGAAATATTTGGGGGCTATAAACCCCCCAAATATTTGACGGAACCCCATCTGTGAAATATTTGGGGGCTGTAGACCCCCCAAATATTTGACGGATCCCCATCCGTGAAATATTTTGGGGGTCTACAGCCCCCAAATATTTTGACCGAACCCCATCCGTCAAATATTTTGGGGGTTGTAGACCCCCCAAATATTTGACGGAACCCCATCCTTGAGATATTTGGGGGCTGTAGACCCCCCAAATATTTGACGGAACCCCATCCGTCAAATGTTTTGGCGGTGTACAGCCCCCAAATATTTGACGGAACCCCATCCGTTTAATTTTCTTTGGGGGTGTAGACCCCCCAAATATTTGACGGAACCCCATCCGTGAAATATTTTGGGGGTCTACAACCCCCAATTATTTGACGGAACCACATCCGTCAAATATTTTGGGGGCGTACAGCCCCCAAATATTTGACGGAACCCCATCCGTGAAATATTTTGGGGGTCTACACCCCCAAAATGTTTGACGGATGTGGTTCCGTGAAATATTCCGGGGGCTGTAGACCCCCCAAATATTTGACGGAACCCCATCCGTGAAATATTTGGGGGCTGTAGACCCCCAAATATTTGAGAAAACCCCATCCGTGAAACATTTTGGGGGTCTACAGCCCCCAAATATTTGACGGAACCCCATCCGTGAGATATTTGGGGGCTGTAGACCCCCCAAATATTTGACGGAACCCCATCCGTCAAACATTTTGGGGGTGTACAGCCCCCAGATATTTGATGGAACCCCATCCGTTAAATTTTTTGGGGGTGTAGACCCCCCAAGTATTTGACGGAACCCCATCCGTGAAATATTTTGGGGGTCTACAGCCCCCAAATATTTGACGGAACCCCATCCGTGAAATATTTTGGGGGTGTACAGCCCCCAAATATTTGACGGAACCCCATCCGTGAAATATTTTGGGGGTCTACACCCCCAAAATATTTCACGGATGTGGTTCCGTGAAATATTTGGGGGTTGTAGCCCCCCCAAATATTTGACGGAACCCCATCCGTGAAATATTTTGGGGGTGTACAGCCCCCAAATATTTGACGGAACCCCATCTGCCAAATATTTTGGGGGTGTACAGCCCCCAAATATTTGACGAGACCCCATCCGTGAGATATTTGGGGGGTCTACAGCCCCCAAATATTTGACGGAACCCCATCCGTCAAATATTTTGGGGGTGTAGACCCCCCAAATTTTTCATGGAACCCCATCCGTCAAATATTTTGGGGGTGTACAGCCCCCAAATATTTGACGGAACCCCATCCGTCAAATATTTGGGGGGTGTACAGCCCCCAAATATTTGACGGAACCCCATCCGTCAAATTTGTTGGGGGTGTAGACCCCCGAAATATTTGACGGAACCCCACCCGTGAAATATTTTGGGGGTCTACAGCCCCCAAATATTTGACGGAACCACATCCGTCAAATATTTTCTGGGTGTACAGCCCCCAAATATTTGACGGAACCCCATCCGTGAAATATTTTGGGGGTCTACAGCCCCCAAACATTTGACGGAACCCCATCCGTCAATTATTTTAGGGGTGTAGACCCCCCAAATATTTGACCGAACCCCATCCGTCAAATATTTTGGGGGTGTACAGCCCCCAAATATTTGACGGAACCCCATCCGTGAGATATTTGGGGGGTCTACAGCCCCCAAATATTTGACGGAACCCCATCCGTCAAATATTTCGGGGGTGTAGACCCCCCAATTTTTTGATGGAACCCCATCCGTCAAATATTTTGGGGGTGTACAGCCCCCAAATATTTGACGGAACCCCATCCGTCAAATATTTGGGGGGTGTACAGCCCCCAAATATTTGACGGAACCCCATCCGTCAAATTTGTTGGGGGTGTAGACCCCCGAAATATTTGACGGAACCCCATCCGTGAAATATTTTGGGGGTCTACAGCCCCCAAATATTTGACGGAACCACATCCGTCAAATATTTTGGGGGTGTACAGCCCCCAAATATTTGACGGAACCCCATCCGTGAAATGTTTTGGGGGTCTACAGCCCCCAAACATTTGACGGAACCCCATCCGTCAATTTTTTTAGGGGTGTAGACCCCCCAAATATTTGACGGAATCCCATCCGTCAAATATTTTGGGGGTGTACAGCCCCCAAATATTTGACGGAACCCCATCCGTGAAATATTTTGGGGGTGTACAGCCCCCAAATATTTGACGAAACCCCATCCGTGAGATATTTGGGGGGTCTACAGCCCCCAAATATTTGACGGAACCCCATCCGTCAAATATTTTGGGGGTGTAGACCCCCCAAATTTTTGATGGAACCCCATCCGTCAAATATTTTGGGGGTGTACAGCCCCCAAATATTTGACGGAACCCCATCCGTCAAATATTTGGGGGGTGTACAGCCCCCAAATATTTGACGGAACCCCATCCGTCAAATTTGTTGGGGGTGTAGACCCCCGAAATATTTGACGGAACCCCATCCGTGAAATATTTTGGGGGTCTACAGCCCCCAAATATTTGAC
Organism: Eutreptiella sp. 'Long Island Sound 2002'; assembly: GCA_964036045.1. Lineage (NCBI taxonomy): Eukaryota > Euglenozoa > Euglenophyceae > Eutreptiales > Eutreptiaceae > Eutreptiella > Eutreptiella sp. 'Long Island Sound 2002'. The sequence goes on from OZ038379.1 coordinate 116,460,065, forward strand.
GGAACCACATCCGTCAAATATTTTGGGGGTGTACAGCCCCCAAATATTTGACGGAACCCCATCCGTGAAATATTTTGGGGGTCTACAGCCCCCAAACATTTGACGGAACCCCATCCGTCAATTATTTTAGGGGTGTAGACCCCCCAAATATTTGACGGAACCCCATCCGTCAAATATTTTGGGGGTGTACAGCCCCCAAATATTTGACGGAACCCCATCCGTGAAACATTTTGGGGGTCTACAGCCCCCAAATATTTGACGGAACCCCATCCGTCAAATATTTTGGGGGTGTAGACCCCCCAAATATTTGACGGAACCACATACGTGAAATATTTGGGGGCTGTAGACCCCCAGAATATTTGACGGAACCCCATCCGTGAAACATTTTGGGGGTCAACAGCCCCCACATATTTCACGGAACCACATCCGTCAAATATTTTGGGGGTGTACAGCCCCCAAAAATTTGACGGAACCCCATCCGTCAAACATTTTTGGGGTGTACAGCCCCCAAATATTTGACGGAACCCCATTCGTGAAATATTTTGGGGGTCTACAGCCCCCAAATATTTGACGGAACCCCATCCGTCAAACATTTTGGGGGTGTACAGTTCCCAAATATTTGACAGAACCCCATCCGTGAAATATTTTGGGGGTCTACACCCCAAAAATATTTCACGGATGTGGTTCCGTGAAATATTTGGGGGCTATAAACCCCCCAAATATTTGACGGAACCCCATCTGTGAAATATTTGGGGGCTGTAGACCCCCCAAATATTTGACGGATCCCCATCCGTGAAATATTTTCGGGGTCTACAGCACCCAAATATTTGACGGAATGCCATCCGTGAAATCTTTTGGGGGTCTACAGCCCCCAAATATTTTGACGGAACCCCATCCTTCAAATAGTTTGGGGGTTGTAGACCCCCCAAATATTTGACGGAACCCCATCCGTGAGATATTTGGGGGCTGTAGACCCCCCAAATATTTGACGGAACCTCATCCGTCAAATGTTTTGGGGGTGTACAGCCCCCAAATATTTGACGGAACCCCATCCGTTAAATTTTTTGGGGGTGTAGACCCCCCAAATATTTGACGGAACCCCATCCGTGAAATATTTTGGGGGTGTACAGCCCCCAATTATTTGACGGAACCCCATCCGTTAAATTTTTGGGGGGTGTAGACCCCCCAAATATTTGACGGAACCCCATCCGTGAAATATTTTGGGTGTCTACACCCCCAAAATGTTTGACGGATGTGGTTCCGTGAAATATTTGGGGGCTGTAGGCCCCCCAAATATTTGACGGAACCCCATCCGTGAAATATTTGGGGGCTGTAGACCCCCAAATATTTGACGAAACCCCATCCGTGAAACATTTTGGGGGTCTACAGCCCCCAAAAATTTGACGGAAAACCATCCGTCAAATATTTCGGGGGTGTACAGCCCCCAAATATTTGACGGAACTACATCCGTGAAATATTTGGGGGCTGTACACCCCCCAAATATTTGACGGAACCCCATCCGTGAAACATTTTGGGGGTCAACAGCCCCCACATATTTCACGGAACCACATCCGTCAAATATTTTGGGGGTGTACAGCCCCCAAATATTTGACGGAACCCCATCCGTCAAACATTTTGGGGGTGTACAGCCCCCTAATATTTGACGGAACCCCATCCGTGAAATATTTTGGGGGTCTACAGCCCCCAAATATTTGACGGAACCCCATCCGTCAAACATTTTGGGGGCGTACAGTTCCCAAATATTTGACGGAACCCCATCCGTGGAATATTTTGGGGGTCTACACCCCCAAAATATTTCACGGATGTGGTTCCGTGAAATATTTGGGGGCTGTAGACCCCCCAAATATTCGTGGGAACCCCATCCGTGAAATATTTGGGGGCTGTAGACCCCCCAAATATTTGACGGAACCCCATCCGTGAAATATTTTGGGGGTCTACAGCCCCCAAATATTTAACGGAACCCCATCCGTCAAATATTTTGGGCCCGCAGACCCCCCAAATATTTGACGGAACCCCATCCGTCAAACATTTTTGGGGGTGTACAGCCCCCAAATATTCGACGGAACCCCATCCGTCAAATATTTTGGGGGTGTACACCCCTCAAATTTTTTAACGGAACCCAATCCGTCAAACTTTTTGGGGGTGTAGACCCCCCAAATATTTGACGGAACCCCATCCGTGACATATTTTGGGGGTCTACACCCCCAAAATATTTCACGGATGTGGTTCCCTGAAATATTTGGGGGCTGTAGACCCCCAAAATATTCGACGGAACCCCATCCGTGAAATATTTTGGGGGTCTACGGCCCCCAAATATTTGACGGAACCCCATCCGTCAAATATTTTAGGGGTGTAGACCCCCCAAATATTTGACGGAACCCCATCCGTCAAATATTTTGGGGGTGTACAGCCCCCAAATATTCGACGGAACCCCATCCGTCAAATATTTTGGGGGTGTACACCCCTCAAATATTTGACGGAACCCCATCCGTCAAAGTTTTTGGGGGTCTAGACCCCCCAAATATTTGACGGAACCCCATCCGTGAAATATTTTGGGGGTCTACAGCCCCCAAATATTTGGCGGAACCCCATCCGTCAAATATTTTGGGGGTGTAGGCCCCCAAATATTTGACGGAACCCCATCCGTCAAATATTTTGGGGGTGTACAGCCCCCAAATATTCGACGGAACCCCACCCGACAAATATTTTGGGGGTGTACACCCCTCAAATATTTGACCGAACCCCATCGGTGAAATATTTGGGGGCTGTAGACCCCCCGAATATTTGATGCAACCCCATCCATGAAATATTTTAGGGGTCAACAGCCCCCAAATATTTGACGGAACCACATCGTCAAATATTTTGGGGGTGTACAGCCCCCAAACATTTGACGGAACCCCATCCGTCAAACATTTTGGGGGTGTACAGCCCCCAAATATTTGACGGAACCCCATCCGTGAAAAATTTTGGGGGTCTACATCCCCCAAATATTTGATGGAACCACATCCGTCAAATATTTTGGGGGTGTACAGCCCCCAAATATTTCACGGAACCCCATCCGTGAGATATTTGGGGGATATAGACCCCCCAAATATTTGACGAAACCCCATCCGTGAAATATTTTGGGGGTGTACAGCCCCCAAATATTTGACGGAACCCCATCCGTGAGATATTTGGGGGGTCTACAGCCCCCAAATATTTGACGGAACCCCATCCGTCAAATATTTTGAGGGTGTAGACCCCCCCAATTTTTGATGGAACCCCATCCGTCAAATATTTTGGGGGTGTACAGCCCCCAAATATTTGACGGAACCCCATCCGTCAAATATTTTGGGGTTGTACAGCCCCCAAATATTTGACGGAACCCCATCCGTCAAATTTGTTGGGGGTGTAGACCCCCGAAATATTTGACGGAACCCCATCCGTGAAATATTTTGGGGGTCTACAGCCCCCAAATATTTGACGGAACCACATCCGTCAAATATTTTGGGGGTGTACAGCCCCCAAATATTTGACGGAACCCCATCCGTGAAATATTTTGGGGATCTACAGCCCCCAAACATTTGGCGGAACCCCATCCGTCAAATATTTTAGGGGTGTAGACCCCCCAAATGTTTGACGGAACCCCATCCGTCAAATATTTGGGGGCTGTAAACCCCCCAAATATTTGACGGAACCCCATCCTTGACATATTTGGGGGCTGTAGACCCCCAAATATTTGACGATACCCCATCCGTGAAACATTTTGGGGGTCTACAGCCCCCAAATATTTGACGGAACCCCATCCGTCAAATATTTTGGGGGTGTACAGCCCCCAAATATTTGACGGAACCACATCCGTGAAATATTTGGGGGCCGTAGACCCCCCAAATATTTGACGGAACCCCATCCGTGAAATATTTTTGGGGTCAACAGCCCCCACATATTTCACGGAACCACATCCGTCAAATATTTTGGGAGTGTACGGCCCCCAAATATTTGACGGAACCCCATCCGTCGAATATTTTGGGGGTGTACAGCCCCCAAATATTCGACGGAACCCCATCCGTCAAATATTTTGGGGGTGTACACCCCTCAAATATTTGACGGAACCCCATCCGTCAAATATTTTGGGGGTGTAGACCCCCCAAATATTTGACGGAACCCCATCCGTCAAATATTTTGGGGGTCTACAGCCCCCAACTATTTGACGGAACCCCATCCGTCAAATATTTTGGGGGTGTAGACCCCCAAATATTTGACGGAGCCCCATCCGCCAAACATTTTGGGGGTGTACAGCCCCCAAATATTCCACGGAACCCCATCCGTCAAATATTTTGGGGGTGTACACCCCTCAAATATTTGACGGAACCCCATCCGTCAAACTTTTTGGGGGCTGTAGACCCCCCGAATATTTGATGGAACCCTATCCGTGAAATATTTTAGGGGTCAACAGCCCCCAAATATTTGACGGAACCACATCCGTCAAATATTTTGGGGGTGTACAGCGCCCAAATATTTGACGGAACCCCATCCGTCAAACATTTTGGGGGTGTACAGCCCCCAAATATTTGACGGAACCCCATCCGTGAAAATTTTTGGGGGTCTGCATCCCCCAAATATTTGACGGAACCCCATCCGTCAAACATTTTGGGGGTGTACACCCCTCAAATATTTGACGGAACCCAATCCGTGAAATATTTTGGGGGTCTACACCCCCAAAATATTTCACGGGTGTGGTTCCGTGGAATATTTGGGGGCTAGAGACCCCACAAATATTTGACGGAACCCCATCCGTGAAATGTTTGGGAGCTGTAGACCTCCCAAATATTTGACGGAACCCCATCCGTGAAATATTTTGGGGGTCTACAGCCCCCAAATATTTGACGGAACCCCATCCGTCAAATATTTTGGGGGTGTAGACCCCCCAAATATTTGACGGAACCCCATCCGTCAAACATTTTGGGGGTGTACAGCCCCCAAATATTCGACGGAACCCCATCCGTCAAATATTTTGGGGGTGTACACCCCTCAAATATTTGACGGAACCCCATCCGTCCAACTTTTTGGGGGTGTAGACCCCCCAAATATTTGACGGAACCCCATCCGTGAAATATTTTGGGGGTCTACACCCCCAAAATATTTCACGGATGGGGTTCCGTGAAATATTTGGGGGCTGTAGACCCCCCAAATATTTGACGGAACCCCATCCGTGAAATATTTGGGGGCTGTAGACCCCCCAAATATTTGATGGAACCCCATCCGTGAAATATTTTAGGGGTCAACAGCCCCCAAATATTTGACGGAACCACATCCGTCAAATATTTTGGGGGTGTACAACCCCCAAATATTTGACGGAACCACATCCGTGAAATATTTGGGGGCTGTACACCCCCCAAATATTTGACGGAACCCCATCCGTGAAACATTTTGGGGGTCAACAGCCCCCACATATTTCACGGAACCACATCCGTCAAATATTTTGGGGGTGTACAGCCCCCCAATATTTGACGGAACCCCATCCGTCAAACATTTTGGGGGTGTACAGCCCCCTAATATTTGACGGAACCCCATCCGTGAAATATTTTGGGGGTCTACAGCCCCCAAATATTTGACGGAACCCCATCCGTCAAACATTTTGGGGGTGTACGGTTCCCAAATATTTGACGGAACCCCATCCGTGGAATATTTTGGGGGTCTACACCCCCAAAATATTTCACGGATGTGGGTCCGTGAAATATTTGGGGGCTGTAGACCCCCCAAATATTCGACGGAACCCCATCCGTGAAATATTTGGGGGCTGTAGACCCCCCAAATATTTGACGGAACCCCATCCGTGAAATATTTTGGGGGTCTACAGCCCCCAAATATTTAACGGAACCCCATCCGTCATATATTTTGGGCCCGCAGACCCCCCAAATATTTGACGGAACCCCATCCGTCAAACATTTTTGGGGGTGTACAGCCCCCAAATATTCGACGGAACCCCATCCGTCAAATATTTTGGGGGTGTACACCCCTCAAATTTTTTAACGGAACCCAATCCGTCAAACTTTTTGGGGGTGTAGACCCCCCAAATATTTGACGGAACCCCATCCGTGACATATTTTGGGGGTCTACACCCCCAAAATATTTCACGGATGTGGTTCCCTGAAATATTTGGGGGCTGTAGACCCCCAAAATATTCGACGGAACCCCATCCGTGAAATATTTTGGGGGTCTACAGCCCCCAAATATTTGACGGAACCCCATCCGTCAAATATTTTAGGGGTGTAGACCCCCCAAATATTTGACGGAACCCCATCCGTCAAATATTTTGGGGGTGTACAGCCCCCAAATATTCGACAAAACCCCATCCGTCAAATATTTTGGGGGTGTACACCCCTCAAATATTTGACGGAACCCCATCCGTCAAAGTTTTTGGGGGTCTAGACCCCCCAAATATTTGACGGAACCCCATCCGTGAAATATTTTGGCGGTCTACAGCCCCCAAATATTTGGCGGAACCCCATCCGTCAAATATTTTGGGGGTGTAGGCCCCCAAATATTTGACGGAACCCCATCCGTCAAATATTTTGGGGGTGTACAGCCCCCAAATATTCGACGGAACCCCATCCGTCAAATATTTTGGGGGTGTACACCCCTCAAATATTTGACCGAACCCCATCGGTGAAATATTTGGGGGCTGTAGACCCGCCGAATATTTGATGCAACCCCATCCATGAAATATTTTAGGGGTCAACAGCCCCCAAATATTTGACGGAACCACATCCGTCAAATATTTTGGGGGTGTACAGCCCCCAAACATTTGACGGAACCCCATCCGTCAAACATTTTGGGGGTGTACACCCCCCAATTATTTGACGGAACCCCATCCGTGAAAAATTTTGGGGGTCTACATCCCCCAAATATTTGATGGAACCACATCCGTCAAATATTTTGGGGGTGTACAGCCCCCAAATATTTCACGGAACCCCATCCGTGAGATATTTGGGGGATATAGACCCCCCAAATATTTGACGAAACCCCATCCGTGAAATATTTTGGGGGTGTACAGCCCCCAAATATTTGACGGAACCCCATCCGTGAGATATTTGGGGGGTCTACAGCCCCCAAAAATTTGACGGAACCCCATCCGTCAAATATTTTGGGGGTGTAGACCCCCCCAATTTTTGATGGAACCCCATCCGTCAAATATTTTGGGGGTGTACAGCCCCCAAATATTTGACGGAACCCCATCCGTCAAATATTTTGGGGTTGTACAGCCCCCAAATATTTGACGGAACCCCATCCGTCAAATTTGTTGGGGGTGTAGACCCCCGAAATATTTGATGGAACCCCATCCGTGAAATATTTTGGGGGTCTACAGCCCCCAAATATTTGACGGAACCACATCCGTCAAACATTTTGGGGGTGTACACCCCTCAAATATTTGACGGAACCCAATCCGTGAAATATTTTGGGGGTCTACACCCCCAAAATATTTCACGGGTGTGGTTCCGTGGAATATTTGGGGGCTAGAGACCCCACAAATATTTGACGGAACCCCATCCGTGAAATGTTTGGGAGCTGTAGACCTCCCAAATATTTGACGGAACCCCATCCGTGAAATATTTTGGGGGTCTACAGCCCCCAAATATTTGACGGAACCCCATCCGTCAAATATTTTGGGGGTGTAGACCCCCCAAATATTTGACGGAACCCCATCCGTCAAACATTTTGGGGGTGTACAGCCCCCAAATATTCGACGGAACCCCATCCGTCAAATATTTTGGGGGTGTACACCCCTCAAATATTTGACGGAACCCCATCCGTCCAACTTTTTGGGGGTGTAGACCCCCCAAATATTTGACGGAACCCCATCCGTGAAATATTTTGGGGGTCTACACCCCCAAAATATTTCACGGATGGGGTTCCGTGAAATATTTGGGGGCTGTAGACCCCCCAAATATTTGACGGAACCCCATCCGTGAAATATTTGGGGGCTGTAGACCCCCCAAATATTTGATGGAACCCCATCCGTGAAATATTTTAGGGGTCAACAGCCCCCAAATATTTGACGGAACCACATCCGTCAAATATTTTGGGGGTGTACAACCCCCAAATATTTGACGGAACCACATCCGTGAAATATTTGGGGGCTGTACACCCCCCAAATATTTGACGGAACCCCATCCGTGAAACATTTTGGGGGTCAACAGCCCCCACATATTTCACGGAACCACATCCGTCAAATATTTTGGGGGTGTACAGCCCCCCAATATTTGACGGAACCCCATCCGTCAAACATTTTGGGGGTGTACAGCCCCCTAATATTTGACGGAACCCCATCCGTGAAATATTTTGGGGGTCTACAGCCCCCAAATATTTGACGGAACCCCATCCGTCAAACATTTTGGGGGTGTACGGTTCCCAAATATTTGACGGAACCCCATCCGTGGAATATTTTGGGGGTCTACACCCCCAAAATATTTCACGGATGTGGGTCCGTGAAATATTTGGGGGCTGTAGACCCCCCAAATATTCGACGGAACCCCATCCGTGAAATATTTGGGGGCTGTAGACCCCCCAAATATTTGACGGAACCCCATCCGTGAAATATTTTGGGGGTCTACAGCCCCCAAATATTTAACGGAACCCCATCCGTCATATATTTTGGGCCCGCAGACCCCCCAAATATTTGACGGAACCCCATCCGTCAAACATTTTTGGGGGTGTACAGCCCCCAAATATTCGACGGAACCCCATCCGTCAAATATTTTGGGGGTGTACACCCCTCAAATTTTTTAACGGAACCCAATCCGTCAAACTTTTTGGGGGTGTAGACCCCCCAAATATTTGACGGAACCCCATCCGTGACATATTTTGGGGGTCTACACCCCCAAAATATTTCACGGATGTGGTTCCCTGAAATATTTGGGGGCTGTAGACCCCCAAAATATTCGACGGAACCCCATCCGTGAAATATTTTGGGGGTCTACAGCCCCCAAATATTTGACGGAACCCCATCCGTCAAATATTTTAGGGGTGTAGACCCCCCAAATATTTGACGGAACCCCATCCGTCAAATATTTTGGGGGTGTACAGCCCCCAAATATTCGACAAAACCCCATCCGTCAAATATTTTGGGGGTGTACACCCCTCAAATATTTGACGGAACCCCATCCGTCAAAGTTTTTGGGGGTCTAGACCCCCCAAATATTTGACGGAACCCCATCCGTGAAATATTTTGGCGGTCTACAGCCCCCAAATATTTGGCGGAACCCCATCCGTCAAATATTTTGGGGGTGTAGGCCCCCAAATATTTGACGGAACCCCATCCGTCAAATATTTTGGGGGTGTACAGCCCCCAAATATTCGACGGAACCCCATCCGTCAAATATTTTGGGGGTGTACACCCCTCAAATATTTGACCGAACCCCATCGGTGAAATATTTGGGGGCTGTAGACCCGCCGAATATTTGATGCAACCCCATCCATGAAATATTTTAGGGGTCAACAGCCCCCAAATATTTGACGGAACCACATCCGTCAAATATTTTGGGGGTGTACAGCCCCCAAACATTTGACGGAACCCCATCCGTCAAACATTTTGGGGGTGTACACCCCCCAATTATTTGACGGAACCCCATCCGTGAAAAATTTTGGGGGTCTACATCCCCCAAATATTTGATGGAACCACATCCGTCAAATATTTTGGGGGTGTACAGCCCCCAAATATTTCACGGAACCCCATCCGTGAGATATTTGGGGGATATAGACCCCCCAAATATTTGACGAAACCCCATCCGTGAAATATTTTGGGGGTGTACAGCCCCCAAATATTTGACGGAACCCCATCCGTGAGATATTTGGGGGGTCTACAGCCCCCAAAAATTTGACGGAACCCCATCCGTCAAATATTTTGGGGGTGTAGACCCCCCCAATTTTTGATGGAACCCCATCCGTCAAATATTTTGGGGGTGTACAGCCCCCAAATATTTGACGGAACCCCATCCGTCAAATATTTTGGGGTTGTACAGCCCCCAAATATTTGACGGAACCCCATCCGTCAAATTTGTTGGGGGTGTAGACCCCCGAAATATTTGATGGAACCCCATCCGTGAAATATTTTGGGGGTCTACAGCCCCCAAATATTTGACGGAACCACATCCGTCAAATATTTTGGGGGTGTACAGCCCCCAAATATTTGACGGAACCCCATCCGTGAAATATTTTGGGGATCTACAGCCCCCAAACATTTGGCGGAACCCCATCCGTCAAATATTTTAGGGGTGTAGACCCCCCAAATGTTTGACGGAACCCCATCCGTCAAATATTTTGGGGGTGTACGGCCCCCAAATATTTGACGGAACCCCATCCGTGAAATATTTTGGGGGTCTACACCCCCAAAATGTTTGACGGATGTGGTTCCGTGAAATATTTGGGGGCTGTAAACCCCCCAAATATTTGACGGAACCCCATCCTTGAAATATTTGGGGGCTGTAGACCCCCAAATATTTGACGATACCCCATCCGTGAAGCATTTTGGGGGTCTACAGCCCCCAAATATTTGACGGAACCCCATCCGTCAAATATTTTGGGGGTGTACAGCCCCCAAATATGTGACGGAACCACATCCGTGAAATATTTGGGGGCCGTAGACCCCCCAAATATTTGACGGAACCCCATCCGTGAAACATTTTTGGGGTCAACAGCCCCCACATATTTCACGGAACCACATCCGTCAAATATTTTGGGAGTGTACGGCCCCCAAATATTTGACGGAACCCCATCCGTCAAATATTTTGGGGGTGTACAGCCCCCAAATATTCGACGGAACCCCATCCGTCAAATATTTTGGGGGTGTACACCCCTCAAATATTTGACGGAACCCCATCCGTCAAATATTTTGGGGGTGTAGACCCCCCAAATATTTGACGGAACCCCATCCGTCAAATATTTTGGGGGTCTACAGCCCCCAACTATTTGACGGAACCCCATCCGTCAAATATTTTGGGGGTGTAGACCCCCAAATATTTGACGGAACCCCATCCGTCAAATATTTTGGGGGTGTACAGCCCCCAAATATTTGACGGAACCCCATCCGTCAAATATTTTGGGGGTGTACACCCCCAAATATTTGACGGAACCCCATCCGTCAAACTTTTTGGGGGCTGCAGACCCCCCAAATATTTGACGGAACCCCATCCATGAAATATTTGGGGGGTCTACACCCCCAAAATATTTCACGGGTGTGGTTCCGTGAAATATTTGGGGGCTAGAGACCCCCCAAATATTTGACGGAACCCCATCCGTGAAATGTTTGGGAGCTGTAGACCCCCCAAATATTTGACGGAACCCCATCCGTGAAATATTTTGGGGGTCTACAGCCCCCAAATATTTGACGGAACCCCATCCGTCAAATATTTTGGGGGTGTAGACCCCCCAAATATTTGACGGAACCCCATCCGTCAAACATTTTGGGGGTGTACAGCCCCCAAATATTCGACGGAACCCCATCCGTCAAATATTTTGGGGGTGTACACCCCTCAAATATTTGACGGAACCCCATCCGTCCAACTTTTTGGGGGTGTAGACCCCCCAAATATTTGACGGAACCCCATCCGTGAAATATTTTGGGGGTCTACACCCCCAAAATATTTCACGGATGGGGTTCCGTGAAATATTTGGGGGCTGTAGACCCCCCAAATATTTGACGGAACCCCATCCGTGAAATATTTGGGGGCTGTAGACCCCCCAAATATTTGATGGAACCCCATCCGTGAAATATTTTAGGGGTCAACAGCCCCCAAATATTTGACGGAACCACATCCGTCAAATATTTTGGGGGTGTACAGCCCCCAAATATTTGACGGAACCACATCCGTGAAATATTTGGGGGCTGTACACCCCCCAAATATTTGACGGAACCCCATCCGTGAAACATTTTGGGGGTCAACAGCCCCCACATATTTCACGGAACCACATCCGTCAAATATTTTGGGGGTGTACAGCCCCTCAATATTTGACGGAACCCCATCCGTCAAACATTTTGGGGGTGTACAGCCCCCTAATATTTGACGGAACCCCATCCGTGAAATATTTTGGGGGTCTACAGCCCCCAAATATTTGACGGAACCCCATCCGTCAAACATTTTGGAGGTGTACAGTTCCCAAATATTTGACGGAACCCCATCCGTGGAATATTTTGGGGGTCTACACCCCCAAAATATTTCACGGATGTGGTTCCGTGAAATATTTGGGGGCTGTAGACCCCCCAAATATTCGACGGAACCCCATCCGTGAGATATTTGGGGGCTGTAGACCCCCCAAATATTTGACGGAACCCCATCCGTGAAATATTTTGGGGGTCTACAGCCCCCAAATATTTAACGGAACCCCATCCGTCAAATATTTTGGGCCCGCAGACCCCCCAAATATTTGACGGAACCCCATCCGTCAAACATTTTTGGGGGTGTACAGCCCCCAAATATTCGACAGAACCCCATCCGTCAAATATTTTGGGGGTGTACACCCCTCAAATATTTGACGGAACCCAATCCGTCAAACTTTTTGGGGGTGTAGACCCCCCAAATATTTGACGCAACCCCATCCGTGAAATATTTTGGGGGTCTACACCCCCAAAATATTTCACGGATGTGGTTCCGTGAAATATTTGGGGGCTGTAGACCCCCAAAATATTCGACGGAACCCCATCCGTGAAATATTTTGGGGGTCTACAGCCCCCAAATATTTGACGGAACCCCATCCGTCAAATATTTTGGGGGTGTAGACCCCCCAAATATTTGACGGAACCCCATCTGTCAAATTTTTTGGGGGTGTACAGCCCCCAAACATTCGACGGAACCCCATCCGTCAAATATTTTGGGGGTGTACACCCCTCAAATATTTGACGGAACCCCATCCGTCAAAGTTTTTGGGGGTCTAGACCCCCCAAATATTTGACGGAACCCCATCCGTGAAATATTTTCGGGGGTCTACAGCCCCCAAATATTTGGCGGAACCCCATCCGTCAAATATTTTGGGGGTGTAGACCCCCAAATATTTGACGGAACCCCATCCGTCAAATATTTTGGGGATGTACAGCCCCCAAATATTCGACGGAACCCCATCCGTCAAACATTTTGGGGGTGTACACCCCTCAAATATTTGACCGAACCCCATCTGTCAAACTATTTGGGGGCTGCAGACCCCCCAAATATTTGACGGAACCCCATCCGTGAAATATTTGGGGGCTGTAGACCCCCCGAATATTTGATGGAACCCCATACGTGAAATATTTTAGGGGTCAACAGCCCCCAAATATTTGACGGAACCACATCCGTCAAATATTTTGGGGGTGTACAGCCCCCAAACATTTGACGGAACCCCATCCGTCAAACATTTTGGGGGTGTACAGCCCCCAAATATTTGACGGAACCCCATCCGTGAAATATTTTGGGGATCTACAGCCCCCAAACATTTGGCGGAACCCCATCCGTCAAATATTTTAGGGGTGTAGACCCCCCAAATGTTTGACGGAACCCCATCCGTCAAATATTTTGGGGGTGTACGGCCCCCAAATATTTGACGGAACCCCATCCGTGAAATATTTTGGGGGTCTACACCCCCAAAATGTTTGACGGATGTGGTTCCGTGAAATATTTGGGGGCTGTAAACCCCCCAAATATTTGACGGAACCCCATCCTTGAAAAATTTTGGGGCTGTAGACCTCCAAATATTTGACGATACCCCATCCGTGAAACATTTTGGGGGTCTACAGCCCCCAAATATTTGACGGAACCCCATCCGTCAAATATTTTGGGGGTGTACAGCCCCCAAATATTTGACGGAACCACATCCGTCAAATATTTGGGGGCCGTAGACCCCCCAAATATTTGACGGAACCCCATCCGTGAAACATTTTTGGGGTCAACAGCCCCCACATATTTCACGGAACCACATCCGTCAAATATTTTGGGAGTGTACGGCCCCCAAATATTTGACGGAACCCCATCCGTCAAATATTTTGGGGGTGTACAGCCCCCAAATATTCGACGGAACCCCATCTGTCAAATATTTTGGGGGTGTACACCCCTCAAATATTTGACGGAACCCCATCCGTCAAATATTTTGGGGGTGTAGACCCCCCAAATATTTGACGGAACCCCATCCGTCAAATATTTGGGGGTCTACAGCCCCCAACTATTTGACGGAACCCCATCCGTCAAATATTTTGGGGGTGTAGACCCCCAAATATTTGACGGAACCCCATCCGTCAAATATTTTGGGGGTGTACAGCCCCCAAATATTCCACGGAACCCCATCCGTCAAATATTTTGGGGGTGTACACCCCTCAAATATTTGACGGAACCCCATCCGTCAAACTTTTTGGGGGCTGCAGACCCCCCAAATATTTGACGGAACCCCATCCGTCAAATATTTTAGGGGTCAACAGCCCCAAAATATTTGACGGAACCACATCCGTCAAATATTTTGGGGGTGTACAGCGCCCAAATATTTGACGGAACCCCATCCGTCAAACATTTTGGGGGTGTACAGCCCCCAAATATTTGACGGAACCCCATCCGTGAAAAATTTTGGGGGTCTGCATCCCCCAAATATTTGACGGAACCCCATCCGTCAAACATTTTGGGGGTGTACACCCCTCAAATATTTGACGGAACCCAATCCGTGAAATATTTTGGGGGTCTACACCCCCAAAATATTTCACGGGTGTGGTTCCGTGAAATATTTGGGGGCTAGAGACCCCCCAAATATTTGACGGAACCCCATCCGTGAAATGTTTGGGAGCCGTAGACCCCCCAAATATTTGACGGAACCCCATCCGTGAAATATTTTGGGGGTGTAGACCCCCCAAATATTTGACGGAACCCCATCTGTCAAATATTTTGGGGGTGTACAGCCCCCAAATATTCGACGGAACCCCATCCGTCAAATATTTTGGGGGTGTACACCCCTCAAATATTTGACGGAACCCCATCCGTCAAAGTTTTTGGGGGTCTAGACCCCCCACATATTTGACGGAACCCCATCCGTGAAATATTTTCGGGGGTCTACAGCCCCCAAATATTTGGCGGAACCCCATCCGTCAAATATTTTGGGGGTGTAGACCCCCAAATATTTGACGGAACCCCATCCGTCAAATATTTTGGGGATGTACAGCCCCCAAATATTCGACGGAACCCCATCCGTCAAACATTTTGGGGGTCTACACCCCTCAAATATTTGACCGAACCCCATCTGTCAAACTATTTGGGGGCTGCAGACCCCCCAAATATTTGACGGCACCCCATCCGTGAAATATTTGGGGGCTGTAGACCCCCCGAATATTTGATGGAACCCCATACGTGAAATATTTTAGGGGTCAACAGCCCCCAAATATTTGACGGAACCACATCCGTCAAACATTTTGGGGGTGTACAGCCCCCAAATATTTGACGGAACCCCATTCGTGAAAAATTTTGGGGGTCTACATCCCCCAAATATTTGATGGAACCCCATCCGTCAAACATTTTGGGGGTGTACAGCCCCCAAATATTTCACGGAACCCCATCCGTCAGATATTTGGGGGATGTAGACCCCCCAAATATTTGACGGAACCCCATCCGTGAAATATTTTGGGGGTGTACAGCCCCCAAATATTTGACGGAACCCCATCCGTGAGATATTTGGGGGGTCTACAGCCCCCAAATATTTGACGGAACCCCATCCGTCAAATATTTTGGGGGTGTAGACCCCCCCAATTTTTGATGGAACCCCATCCGTCAAATATTTTGGGTGTCTACAGCCCCCAAATATTTGACGGAACCCCATCCGTCAGATATTTTGGGGTTGTACAGCCCCCAAATATTTGACGGAACCCCATCCGTCAAATTTGTTGGGGGTGTAGACCCCCGAAATATTTGACGGAACCCCATCCGTGAAATATTTTGGGGGTGTACAGCGCCCAAATATTTGACGGAACCCCATCCGTGAAATATTTTGGGGATCTACAGCCCCCAAACATTTGGCGGAACCCCATCCGTCAAATATTTTAGGGGTGTAGACCCCCCAAATGTTTGACGGAACCCCATCCGTCAAATATTTTGGGGGTGTACGGCCCCCAAATATTTGACGGAACCCCATCCGTGAAATATTTTGGGGGTCTACACCCCCAAAATGTTTGACGGATGTGGTTCCGTGAAATATTTGGGGGCTGTAAACCCCCCAAATATATGACGGAACCCCATCCTTGAAATATTTGGGGGCTGTAGACCCCCAAATATTTGACGATTCCCCATCCGTGAAACATTTTGGGGGTCTACAGCCCCCAAATATTTGACGGAACCCCATCCGTCAAATATTTTGGGGGTGTACAGCCCCCAAATATTTGACGGAACCACATCCGTGAAATATTTGGGGGCTGTAGACCCCCCAAATATTTGACGGAACCCCATCCGTGAAACATTTTTGGGGTCAACAGCCCCCACATATTTCACGGAACCACATCCGTCAAATATTTTGGGAGTGTACAGCCCCCAAATATTTGACGGAACCCCATCCGTCAAATATTTTGGGGGTGTACAGCCCCCAAATATTCGACGGAACCCCATCCGTCAAATATTTTGGGGGTGTACAGCCCCCAAATATTCGACGGAACCCCATCCGTCAAATATTTTGGGGGTGTACACCCCTCAAATATTTGACGGAACCCCATCCGTCAAAGTTTTTGGGGGTGTAGACCCCCCAAATATTTGACGGAACCCCATCCGTCAAATATTTTGGGGGTCTACAGCCCCCAACTATTTGACGGAACCCCATCCGTCAAATATTTTGGGGGTGTAGACCCCCAAATATTTGACGGAACCCCATCCGTCAAATATTTTGGGGGTGTAGACCCCCCAAATATTTGACGGAACCCCATCCGTCAAATATTTTGGGGGTGTACAGCCCCCAAATATCCGACGGAACCCCATCCGTCAAATATTTTGGGGGTGTACAGCCCCCAAATATTTGACGGAACCCCATCCGTGAAATATTTTGGGGGTGTACAGCCCCCAAATATTTGACGGAACCCCATCCGTGAAATATTTTGGGGATCTACAGCCCCCAAACATTTGGCGGAACCCCATCCGTCAAATATTTTAGGGGTGTAGACCCCCCAAATGTTTGACGGAACCCCATCCGTCAAATATTTTGGGGGTGTACGGCCCCCAAATATTTGACGGAACCCCATCCGTGAAATATTTTGGGGGTCTACACCCCCAAAATGTTTGACGGATGTGGTTCCGTCAAATATTTGGGGGCTGTAAACCCCCCAAATATATGACGGAACCCCATCCTTGAAATATTTGGGGGCTGTAGACCCCCAAATATTTGACGATACCCCATCCGTGAAACATTTTGGGGGTCTACAGCCCCCAAATATTTGACGGAACCCCATCCGTCAAATAGTTTGGGGGTGTACAGCCCCCAAATATTTGACGGAACCACATCCGTGAAATATTTGGGGGCTGTAGACCCCCCAAATATTTGACGGAACCCCATCCGTGAAACATTTTTGGGGTCAACAGCCCCCACATATTTCACGGAACCACATCCGTCAAATATTTTGGGAGTGTACAGCCCCCAAATATTTGACGGAACCCCATCCGTCAAATATTTTGGGGGTGTACAGCCCCCAAATATTCGACGGAACCCCATCCGTCAAATATTTTGGGGGTGTACACCCCTCAAATATTTGACGGAACCCCATCCGTCAAAGTTTTTGGGGGTGTAGACCCCCCAAATATTTGACGGAACCCCATCCGTCAAATATTTTGGGGGTCTACAGCCCCCAACTATTTGACGGAACCCCATCCGTCAAATATTTTGGGGGTGTAGACCCCCAAATATTTGACGGAACCCCATCCGTCAAATATTTTGGGGGTGTACAGCCCCCAAATATTCCACGGAACCCCATCCGTCAAATATTTTGGGGGTGTACGCCCCTCAAATATTTGACGGAACCCCATCCGTCAAACTTTTTGGGGGCTGCAGACCCCCC
This sequence comes from Eutreptiella sp. 'Long Island Sound 2002', assembly GCA_964036045.1. Taxonomy (NCBI): domain Eukaryota; phylum Euglenozoa; class Euglenophyceae; order Eutreptiales; family Eutreptiaceae; genus Eutreptiella; species Eutreptiella sp. 'Long Island Sound 2002'. Next base: position 116,478,096 of record OZ038379.1, read on the forward strand.
AAATATTTGACGGAACCCCATCCATGAGATATTTGGGGGCTGTAGACCCCCCAAATATTTGATGGAACCCTATCCGTGAAATATTTTAGGGGTCAACAGCCGCCAAATATTTGACGGAACCACATCCGTCAAATATTTTGGGGGTGTACGGCCCCCAAATATTTGACGGAACCCCATCCGTCAAACATTTTGGGGGTGTACAGCCCCCAAATATTTGACGGAACCCCATCCGTGAAAAATTTTGGGGGTCTACATACCCCAAATATTTGTGGGAACCCCATCCGTCAAACATTTTGGGGGTGTACAGCCCCCAAATATTTGACGGAACCCCATCCGTGAGATATTTGGGGGCTGTAGACCCCCCAAATATTTGACGGAACCCCATCCGTGAAATATTTTGGGGGTGTACAGCCCCCAAATATTTGACGGAACCCCATCCGTCAAATATTTTGGGGGTGTACAGCCCCCAAATATTTGACGGAACCCCATCTGTGAGATATTTGGGGGGTCTACAGCCCCCAAATATTTGACGGAACCCCATCCGTCAAATATTTTGGGGGTGTAGACCCCCCAAATTTTTCATGGAACCCCATCCGTCAAATATTTTGGGGGTGTACAGCCCCCAAATATTTGACGGAACCCCATCCGTCAAATATTTTGGGGGTGTACAGCCCCTAGATATTTGACGGAACCCCATCCGTCAAATTTGTTGGGGGTGTAGACCCCCGAAATATTTAACCGAACCCCATCCGTGAAATATTTTGGGGGTCTACAGCCCCCAAATATTTGACGGAACCACATCCGTCAAATATTTTCGGGGTGTACAGCCCCCAAATATTTGACGGAACCCCATCCGTGAAATATTTTGGGGGTCTACAGCCCCCAAATATTTGACGGAACCCCATCCGTCAAATATTTTAGGGGTGTACAGCCCCCAAATATTTGACGGAACCCCATCCGTGAAATATTTTGGGGGTCTACACCCCCAAAATGTTTGACGGATGTTGTTCCGTGAAATATTTGGGGGCTGTAAATCCCCCAAATATTTGACGGAACCCCATCCTTGAAATATTTGGGGGTCTACAGCCCCCAAATATTTGACGGAACCACATCTGTCAAATATTTTCGGGGTGTACAGCCCCCAAATATTTGACGATACCCCATCCGTGAAACATTTTGGGGGTCTACAGCCCCCAAATATTTGACGGAACCCCATCCGTCAAATATTTGGGGGCTGTAGACCCCCCCAAATATTTGACGGAACCCCATCCGTCAAATATTTTGGGGGTGTACAGCCCCCAAATATTCGACGGAACCCCATCCGTCAAATATTTTGGGGGTGTACACCCCTCAAATATTTGACGGAACCCCATCCGTCAAACTTTTTGGGGGTGTAGACCCCCCAAATATTTGACGGAACCCCATCCGTGAAATATTTTGGGGGTCTACACCCCCAAAATATTTCACGGATGGGGTTCTGTGAAATATTTGGGGGCTGTAGACCCCCCAAATATTTGACGGAACCCCATCCGTGAAATATTTTGGGGCTGTAGACCCCCCAAATATTTGATGGAACCCCATCCGTGAAATATTTTAGGGGTCAACAGCCCCCAAATATTTGACGGAACCACATCCGTCAAATATTTTGGGGGTGTACAGCCCCCAAATATTTGACGGAACCCCATCCGTCAAACTTTTTGGGGGTGTAGACCCCCCAAATATTTGACGGAACCCCATCCGTGAAATATTTTGGGGCTGTAGACCCCCCAAATATTTGATGGAACCCCATCCGTGAAATATTTTAGGGGTCAACAGCCCCCAAATATTTGACGGAACCACATCCGTCAAATATTTTGGGGGTGTACAGCCCCCAAATATTTGACGGAACCCCATCCGTGAAATATTTTGGGGGTCTACAGCCCCCAAATATTTGACGGAACCCCATCCGTCAAACATTTTGGGGGTGTAAAGTTCCCAAATATTTGATAGAACCCCATCCGTGAAATATTTTGGGGGTCTACACCCCCAAAATATTTCACGGATGTGGTTCCGTGAAATATTTGGGGGTTAGAGACCCCCCAAATATTTGACGGAACCCCATCCGTGAAATGTTTGGGAGCTGTAGACCCCCCAAATATTTGACGGAACCCCATCCGTGAAATATTTTGGGGGCCTACAGCCCCCAAATATTTGACGGAACCCCATCCGTCAAACATTTTGGGGGTGTACAGCCCCCAAATATTCGACGGAACCCCATCCGTCAAATATTTTGGGGGTGTACACCCCTCAAATATTTGACGGAACCCCATCCGTCAAACTTTTTGGGGGTGTAGACCCCCCAAATATTTGACGGAACCCCATCCGTGAAATATTTTGGGGGTCTACACCCCCAAAATATTTCACGGATGGGGTTCCGTGAAATATTTGGGGGCTGTAGACCCTCCAAAATATTTGACGGAACCCCATCCGTGAAATATTTGGGGGCTGTAGACCCCCCAAATATTTGATGGAACCCCATCCGTGAAATATTTTAGGGGTCAACAGCCCCCAAATATTTGACGGAACCACATCCGTCAAATATTTTGGGGGTGTACAGCCCCCAAATATTTGACAAAACCCCATCCGTCAAACATTTTTGGGGGTGTACAGCCCCCAAATATTTGACGGAACCCCATCCGTGAAATATTTTGGGGGTCTACAGCCCCCAAATATTTGACGGAACCCCATCCGTCAAACATTTTGGGGGTGTACAGCCCCCAAATACTTGACGGAACCCCATCCGTGAAAAATTTTGGGGGTCTACACCCCCAAAATATTTCACGGATGTGGTTCCGTGAAATATTTCGGGGTTGTAGCCCCCCTAAATATTTGACGGAACCCCATCCGTCAAATATTTTGGGGGTGTACACCCCCCAAATATTTGACGGAACCCCATCCGTCAAATATTTTGGGGGTGTACAGCCCCCAAATATTTGACGGAACCCCATCCGTCAAACATTTTGGGGGTGTAGACCCCCCAAATATTTGACGGAACCCCATCCGTCAAATATTTTGGGGGTCTACAGCCCCCAAATATTTGGCGGAACCCCATCCGTCAAATATTTTGGGGGTGTACACCCCCCAAATATTTGACGGAACCCCATCCGTCAAATATTTTGGGGGTGTACAGCCCCCAAATATTTGACGGAACCCCATCCGTCAAATGTTTTGGGGCCGTACAGCCCCCAAATATTTGACGGAACCCCATCCGTGAAATATTTTGGGGCTGTAGACCCCCCAAATATTTGATGGAACCCCATCCGTGAAATATTTTAGGGGTCAACAGCCCCCAAATATTTGACGGAACCACATCCGTCAAATATTTTGGGGATGTACAGCCCCCAAATATTTGACGGAACCCCATCCGTGAAATATTTTGGGGGTCTACAGCCCCCAAATATTTGACGGAACCCCATCCGTCAAACATTTTGGGGGTGTAAAGTTCCCAAATATTTGACAGAACCCCATCCGTGAAATATTTGGGGGGTCTACACCCCCAAAATATTTCACGGATGTGGTTCCGTGAAATATTTGGGGGTTAGAGACCCCCCAAATATTTGACGGAACCCCATCCGTGAAATGTTTGGGAGCTGTAGACCCCCCAAATATTTGACGGAACCCCATCCGTGAAGTATTTTGGGGGTCTACAGCCCCCAAATATTTGACGGAACCACATCCGTCAAACATTTTGGGGGTGTACAGCCCCCAAATATTCGACGGAACCCCATCCGTCAAATATTTTGGGGGTGTACACCCCTCAAATATTTGACGGAACCCCATCCGTCAAACTTTTTGGGGGTGTAGACCCCCCAAATATTTGACGGAACCCCATCCGTGAAATATTTTGGGGGTCTACACCCCCAAAATATTTCACGGATGGGGTTCCGTGAAATATTTGGGGGCTGTAGACCCTCCAAATATTTGACGGAACCCCATCCGTGAAATATTTGGGGGCTGTAGACCCCCCAAATATTTGATGGAACCCCATCCGTGAAATATTTTAGGGGTCAACAGCCCCCAAATATTTGACGGAACCACATCCGTCAAATATTTTGGGGGTGTACAGCCCCCAAATATTTGACAAAACCCCATCCGTCAAACATTTTTGGGGGTGTACAGCCCCCAAATATTTGACGGAACCCCATCCGTGAAATATTTTGGGGGTCTACAGCCCCCAAATATTTGACGGAACCCCATCCGTCAAACATTTTGGGGGTGTACAGCCCCCAAATACTTGACGGAACCCCATCCGTGAAAAATTTTGGGGGTCTACACCCCCAAAATATTTCACGGATGTGGTTCCGTGAAATATTTCGGGGTTGTAGCCCCCCCAAATATTTGACGGAACCCCATCCGTGAGATATTTGGGGGCTGTAGACCCCCCAAATATTTGACGGAACCCCATCTGTGAAATATTTTGGGGGTGTACAGCCCCCAAATATTTGACGGAACCCCATCCGTCAAATATTTTGGGGCCGTACAGCCCCCAAATATTTGACGGAACCCCATCCGTCAAATATTTTGGGGGTGTACACCCCCCAAATATTTGACGGAACCCCATCCGTCAAATATTTTGGGGGTGTACAGCCCCCAAATATTTGACGGAACCCCATCCGTCAAATATTTTGGGGGTGTAGACCCCCCAAATATTTGACGGAACCCCATCCGTCAAATATTTTGGGGGTCTACAGCCCCCAAATATTTGACGGAACCCCATCCGTCAAATATTTTGGGGGTGTACACCCCCCAAATATTTGACGGAACCCCATCCGTCAAATATTTTGGGGGTGTACAGCCCCCAAATATTTGACGGAACCCCATCCGTCAAATGTTTTGGGGCCGTACGGCCCCCAAATATTTCACGGAACCCCATCCGCCAAATATTTTGGGGGTGTACACCCCCCAAATATTTGACGGAACCCCATCCGTCAAATATTTTGGGGGTGTACAGCCCCCAAATATTTGACGGAACCCCATCCGTCAAATATTTTGGGGGTGTACAGCCCCCAAATATTTGACGGAACCCCATCCGTCAAATATTTTGGGGGTGTAGACCCCCCAAATATTTGACGGAACCCCATCCGTGAAATACTTTCGGGGTCTACAGCCCCCAAATATTTGACGGAACCACATCCGTCAAATATTTTGGGGGTGTACAGCCCCCGAATATTTGACGGAACCCCATCCGTGAAATATTTTAGGGGTCAACAGCCCCCAAATATTTGACGGAACCACATCCGTCAAATATTTTGGGGGTGTACAGCCCCCAAATATTTGACAAAACCCCATCTGTCAAACATTTTTGGGGGTGTACAGCCCCCAAATATTTGACGGAACCCCATCCGTGAAATATTTTGGGGGTCTACAGCCCCCAAATATTTGGGGGAACCCCATCCGTCAAACATTTTGGGGGTGTACAGCCCCCAAATACTTGACGGAACCCCATCCGTGAAAAATTTTGGGGGTCTACGGCCCCAAAATATTTCACGGATGTGGTTCCGTGAAATATTTCGGGGTTGTAGCCCCCCCAAATATTTGACGGAACCCCATCCGTGAGATATTTGGGGGCTGTAGACCCCCCAAATATTTGACGGAGCCCATCTGTGAAATATTTTGGGGGTGTACAACCCCCAAATATTTGACGGAACCCCATCCGTCAAATATTTTGGGGGTGTAGACCCCCCAAATATTTGACGGAACCCCATCCGTGAAATACTTTCGGGGTCTACAGCCCCCAAATATTTGACGGAACCACATCCGTCAAATATTTTGGGGGTGTACAGCCCCCGAATATTTGACGGAACCCCATCCGTGAAATATTTTAGGGGTCAACAGCCCCCAAATATTTGACGGAACCACATCCGTCAAATATTTTGGGGGTGTACAGCCCCCAAATATTTGACAAAACCCCATCTGTCAAACATTTTTGGGGGTGTACAGCCCCCAAATATTTGACGGAACCCCATCCGTGAAATATTTTGGGGGTCTACAGCCCCCAAATATTTGGGGGAACCCCATCCGTCAAACATTTTGGGGGTGTACAGCCCCCAAATACTTGACGGAACCCCATCCGTGAAAAATTTTGGGGGTCTACACCCCCAAAATATTTCACGGATGTGGTTCCGTGAAATATTTCGGGGTTGTAGCCCCCCTAAATATTTGACGGAACCCCATCCGTCAAATATTTTGGGGGTGTACACCCCCCAAATATTTGACGGAACCCCATCCGTCAAATATTTTGGGGGTGTACAGCCCCCAAATATTTGACGGAACCCCATCCGTCAAACATTTTGGGGGTGTAGACCCCCCAAATATTTGACGGAACCCCATCCGTCAAATATTTTGGGGGTCTACAGCCCCCAAATATTTGACGGAACCCCATCCGTCAAATATTTTGGGGGTGTACACCCCCCAAATATTTGACGGAACCCCATCCGTCAAATATTTTGGGGGTGTACAGCCCCCAAATATTTGACGGAACCCCATCCGTCAAATGTTTTGGGGCCGTACAGCCCCCAAATATTTGACGGAACCCCATCCGTGAAATATTTTGGGGCTGTAGACCCCCCAAATATTTGATGGAACCCCATCCGTGAAATATTTTAGGGGTCAACAGCCCCCAAATATTTGACGGAACCACATCCGTCAAATATTTTGGGGATGTACAGCCCCCAAATATTTGACGGAACCCCATCCGTGAAATATTTTGGGGGTCTACAGCCCCCAAATATTTGACGGAACCCCATCCGTCAAACATTTTGGGGGTGTAAAGTTCCCAAATATTTGACAGAACCCCATCCGTGAAATATTTGGGGGGTCTACACCCCCAAAATATTTCACGGATGTGGTTCCGTGAAATATTTGGGGGTTAGAGACCCCCCAAATATTTGACGGAACCCCATCCGTGAAATGTTTGGGAGCTGTAGACCCCCCAAATATTTGACGGAACCCCATCCGTGAAATATTTTGGGGGTCTACAGCCCCGGAATATTTGACGGAACCACATCCGTCAAACATTTTGGGGGTGTACAGCCCCCAAATATTCGACGGAACCCCATCCGTCAAATATTTTGGGGGTGTACACCCCTCAAATATTTGACGGAACCCCATCCGTCAAACTTTTTGGGGGTGTAGACCCCCCAAATATTTGACGGAACCCCATCCGTGAAATATTTTGGGGGTCTACACCCCCAAAATATTTCACGGATGGGGTTCCGTGAAATATTTGGGGGCTGTAGACCCTCCAAATATTTGACGGAACCCCATCCGTGAAATATTTGGGGGCTGTAGACCCCCCAAATATTTGATGGAACCCCATCCGTGAAATATTTTAGGGGTCAACAGCCCCCAAATATTTGACGGAACCACATCCGTCAAATATTTTGGGGGTGTACAGCCCCCAAATATTTGACAAAACCCCATCCGTCAAACATTTTTGGGGGTGTACAGCCCCCAAATATTTGACGGAACCCCATCCGTGAAATATTTTGGGGGTCTACAGCCCCCAAATATTTGACGGAACCCCATCCGTCAAACATTTTGGGGGTGTACAGCCCCCAAATACTTGACGGAACCCCATCCGTGAAAAATTTTGGGGGTCTACACCCCCAAAATATTTCACGGATGTGGTTCCGTGAAATATTTCGGGGTTGTAGCCCCCCCAAATATTTGACGGAACCCCATCCGTGAGATATTTGGGGGCTGTAGACCCCCCAAATATTTGACGGAACCCCATCTGTGAAATATTTTGGGGGTGTACAGCCCCCAAATATTTGACGGAACCCCATCCGTCAAATATTTTGGGGCCGTACAGCCCCCAAATATTTGACGGAACCCCATCCGTCAAATATTTTGGGGGTGTACACCCCCCAAATATTTGACGGAACCCCATCCGTCAAATATTTTGGGGGTGTACAGCCCCCAAATATTTGACGGAACCCCATCCGTCAAATATTTTGGGGGTGTAGACCCCCCAAATATTTGACGGAACCCCATCCGTCAAATATTTTGGGGGTCTACAGCCCCCAAATATTTGACGGAACCCCATCCGTCAAATATTTTGGGGGTGTACACCCCCCAAATATTTGACGGAACCCCATCCGTCAAATATTTTGGGGGTGTACAGCCCCCAAATATTTGACGGAACCCCATCCGTCAAATGTTTTGGGGCCGTACGGCCCCCAAATATTTCACGGAACCCCATCCGCCAAATATTTTGGGGGTGTACACCCCCCAAATATTTGACGGAACCCCATCCGTCAAATATTTTGGGGGTGTACAGCCCCCAAATATTTGACGGAACCCCATCCGTCAAATATTTTGGGGGTGTACAGCCCCCAAATATTTGACGGAACCCCATCCGTCAAATATTTTGGGGGTGTAGACCCCCCAAATATTTGACGGAACCCCATCCGTGAAATACTTTCGGGGTCTACAGCCCCCAAATATTTGACGGAACCACATCCGTCAAATATTTTGGGGGTGTACAGCCCCCGAATATTTGACGGAACCCCATCCGTGAAATATTTTAGGGGTCAACAGCCCCCAAATATTTGACGGAACCACATCCGTCAAATATTTTGGGGGTGTACAGCCCCCAAATATTTGACAAAACCCCATCTGTCAAACATTTTTGGGGGTGTACAGCCCCCAAATATTTGACGGAACCCCATCCGTGAAATATTTTGGGGGTCTACAGCCCCCAAATATTTGGGGGAACCCCATCCGTCAAACATTTTGGGGGTGTACAGCCCCCAAATACTTGACGGAACCCCATCCGTGAAAAATTTTGGGGGTCTACGGCCCCAAAATATTTCACGGATGTGGTTCCGTGAAATATTTCGGGGTTGTAGCCCCCCCAAATATTTGACGGAACCCCATCCGTGAGATATTTGGGGGCTGTAGACCCCCCAAATATTTGACGGAGCCCATCTGTGAAATATTTTGGGGGTGTACAGCCCCCAAATATTTGACGGAACCCCATCCGTCAAATATTTTGGGGCCGTACAGCCCCCAAATATTTGACGGAACCCCATCCGTCAAATATTTTGGGGGTGTACACCCCCCAAATATTTGACGGAACCCCATCCGTCAAATATTTTGGGGGTGTACAGCCCCCAAATATTTGACGGAACCCCATCCGTCAAATATTTTGGGGGTGTAGACCCCCCAAATATTTGACGGAACCCCATGCGTCAAATATTTTGGGGGTCTACAGCCCCCAAATATTTGACGGAACCCCATCCGTCAAATATTTTGGGGGTGTACAGCCCCCAAATATTTGACGGAACCCCATCCGTCAAATGTTTTGGGGCCGTACAGCCCCCAAATATTTGACGGAACCCCATCCGTGAAATATTTTGGGGCTGTAGACCCCCCAAATATTTGATGGAACCCCATCCGTGAAATATTTTAGGGGTCAACAGCCCCCAAATATTTGACGGAACCACATCCGTCAAATATTTTGGGGGTGTACAGCCCCCAAATATTTGACGGAACCCCATCCGTGAAATATTTTGGGGGTCTACAGCCCCCAAATATTTGACGGAACCCCATCCGTCAAACATTTTGGGGGTGTAAAGTTCCCAAATATTTGACAGAACCCCATCCGTGAAATATTTTGGGGGTCTACACCCCCAAAATATTTCACGGATGTGGTTCCGTGAAATATTTGGGGGTTAGAGACCCCCCAAATATTTGACGGAACCCCATCCGTGAAATGTTTGGGAGCTGTAGACCCCCCAAATATTTGACGGAACCCCATCCGTGAAATATTTTGGGGGTCTACAGCCCCCAAATATTTGACGGAACCCCATCCGTCAAACATTTTGGGGGTGTACAGCCCCCAAATATTCGACGGAACCCCATCCGTCAAATATTTTGGGGGTGTACACCCCTCAAATATTTGACGGAACCCCATCCGTCAAACTTTTTGGGGGTGTAGACCCCCCAAATATTTGACGGAACCCCATCCGTGAAATATTTTGGGGGTCTACACCCCCAAAATATTTCACGGATGGGGTTCCGTGAAATATTTGGGGGCTGTAGACCCTCCAAATATTTGACGGAACCCCATCCGTGAAATATTTGGGGGCTGTAGACCCCCCAAATATTTGATGGAACCCCATCCGTGAAATATTTTAGGGGTCAACAGCCCCCAAATATTTGACGGAACCACATCCGTCAAATATTTTGGGGGTGTACAGCCCCCAAATATTTGACAAAACCCCATCCGTCAAACATTTTTGGGGGTGTACAGCCCCCAAATATTTGACGGAACCCCATGCGTGAAATATTTTGGGGGTCTACAGCCCCCAAATATTTGACGGAACCCCATCCGTCAAACATTTTGGGGGTGTACAGCCCCCAAATACTTGACGGAACCCCATCCGTGAAAAATTTTGGGGGTCTACACCCCCAAAATATTTCACGGATGTGGTTCCGTGAAATATTTCGGGGTTGTAGCCCCCCCAAATATTTGACGGAACCCCATCCGTGAGATATTTGGGGGCTGTAGACCCCCCAAATATTTGACGGAACCCCATCTGTGAAATATTTTGGGGGTGTACAGCCCCCAAATATTTGACGGAACCCCATCCGTCAAATATTTTGGGGCCGTACAGCCCCCAAATATTTGACGGAACCCCATCCGTCAAATATTTTGGGGGTGTACACCCCCCAAATATTTGACGGAACCCCATCCGTCAAATATTTTGGGGGTGTACAGCCCCCAAATATTTGACGGAACCCCATCCGTCAAATATTTTGGGGGTGTAGACCCCCCAAATATTTGACGGAACCCCATCCGTCAAATATTTTGGGGGTCTACAGCCCCCAAATATTTGACGGAACCCCATCCGTCAAATATTTTGGGGGTGTACACCCCCCAAATATTTGACGGAACCCCATCCGTCAAATATTTTGGGGGTGTACAGCCCCCAAATATTTGACGGAACCCCATCCGTCAAATGTTTTGGGGCCGTACGGCCCCCAAATATTTGACGGAACCCCATCCGCCAAATATTTTGGGGGTGTACACCCCCCAAATATTTGACGGAACCCCATCCGTCAAATATTTTGGGGGTGTACAGCCCCCAAATATTTGATGGAACCCCATCCGTCAAATATTTTGGGGGTGTAGACCCCCCAAATATTTGACGGAACCCCATCCGTGAAATATTTTCGGGGTCTACAGCCCCCAAATATTTGACGGAATCACATCCGTCAAATATTTTGGGGGTGTACAGCCCCCGAATATTTGACGGAACCCCATCCGTGAAATATTTTGGGGGTCTACAGCCCCCAAACATTTGACGGAACCCCATCCGTCAAATATTTTAGGGGTGTAGACCCCCCAAATATTTGACGGAACCCCATCCGTCAAACATTTTGGGGGTGTACAGCCCCCAAATATTTGACGGAACCCCATCCGTGAAATATTTTGGGGGTCTACAGCCCCCAAACATGTGACGGAACCCCATTCGTCAAATATTTTAGGGGTGTAGACCCCCCAAATATTTGACGGAACCCCATCCGTCAAACATTTTGGGGGTGTAAAGTTCCCAAATATTTGACAGAACCCCATCCGTGAAATAATTTGGGGGTCTACACCCCCAAAATATTTCACGGATGTGGTTCCGTGAAATATTTGGGGGTTAGAGACCCCCCAAATATTTGACGGAACCCCATCCGTCAAATGTTTGGGAGCTATAGACCCCCCAAATATTTGACGGAACCCCATCCGTGAAATATTTTGGGGGTCTACAGCCCCCAAATATTTGACGGAACCCCATCCGTCAAATATTTTGGGGGTCTAGACCCCCCAAATATATGACGGAACCCCATCCGTCAAATATTTTGGGGGTGTACAGCCCCCAAATATTCGACGGAACCCCATCCGTCAAATATTTTTGGGGGTGTACACCCCTCAAATATTTGACGGAACCCCATCCGTCAAAATTTTTGGGGGTGTAGACCCCCCAAATATTTGACGGAACCCCATCCGTGAAATATTTTGGGGGTCTACACCCCCAAAGTATTTCACGGATGGGGTTCCGTGAAATATTTGGGGGCTGTAGACCCTCCAAATATTTGACGGAACCCCATCCGTGAAATATTTGGGGGCTGTAGACCCCCCAAATATTTGATGGAACCCCATCCGTGAAATATTTTAGGGGTCAACAGCCCCCAAATATTTGACGGAACCACATCCGTCAAATATTTTGGGGGTGTACAGCCCCCAATATTTGACAAAACCCCATCCGTCAAACATTTTTGGGGGTGTACAGCCCCCAAATATTTGACGGAACCCCATCCGTGAAATATTTTGGGGGTCTACAGCCCCCAAATATTTGACGGAACCCCATCCGTCAAACATTTTGGTGGTGTACAGCCCCCAAATACTTGACGGAACCCCATCCGTGAAAAATTTTGGGGGTCTACACCCCCAAAATATTTCACGGATGTGGTTCCGTGAAATATTTCGGGGTTGTAGCCCCCCCAAATATTTGACGGAACCCCATCCGTGAGATATTTCGGGGCTGTAGACCCCCCAAATATTTGACGGAACCCCATCTGTGAAATATTTTGGGGGTGTACAGCCCCCAAATATTTGACGGAACCCCATCCGTCAAATATTTTGGGGCCGTACAGCCCCCAAATATTTGACGGAACCCCATCCGTCAAATATTTTGGGGGTGTACACCCCCCAAATATTTGACGGAACCCCATCCGTCAAATATTTTGGGGGTGTACAGCCCCCAAATATTTGACGGAACCCCATCCGTCAAATATTTTCGGGGTGTAGACCCCCCAAATATTTGACGGAACCCCATCCGTCAAATATTTTGGGGCCGTACAGCCCCCAAATATTTGACGGAACCCCATCCGTCAAATATTTTGGGGGTGTACACCCCCCAAATATTTGACGGAACCCCATCCGTCAAATATTTTGGGGCCGTACAGCCCCCAGGTATTTTACGGAACCCCATCCGTCAAATATTTTGGGGCCGTACGGCCCCCAAATATTTGACGGAACCCCATCCGTCAAATATTTTGGGGGTGTACAGCCCCCAAATATTTGATGGAACCCCATCCGTCAAATATTTTGGGGGTGTAGACCCCCCAAATATTTGACGGAACCCCATCCGTGAAATATTTTCGGGGTCTACAGCCCCCAAATATTTGACGGAACCACATCCGTCAAATATTTTGGGGGTTTACAGCCCCCGAATATTTGACGGAACCCCATCCGTGAAATATTTTGGGGGTCTACAGCCCCCAAACATTTGACGGAACCCCATCCGTCAAATATTTTAGGGGTGTAGACCCCCCAAATATTTGACGGAACCCCATCCGTCAAACATTTTGGGGGTGTACAGCCCCCAAATATTTGACGGAACCCCATCCGTGAAATCTTTTGGGGGTCTACAGCCCCAAAATATTTGACGGAACCCCATCCGTCAAACATTTTGTGGGTGTACAGTTCCCAAATATTTGACACAACCCCATCGGTGGAATATTTTGGGGGTCTACACCCCCAAAATATTTCACGGATGTGGTTCCGTGAAATATTGTGGGGGTCTACAGCCCCCAAATATTTGACGGAACCTCATCCGTCAAATATTTTGGGGGTCTAGACCCCCCAAATATTTGACGGAACCCCATCCGTCAAAATTTTGGGGGTGTACAGCTGCCAAATTTTCGACGGAACCCCATCCGTCAAATATTTTGGGGGTGTACACCCCTCAAATATTTGACGGAACCCCATCCGTCAAACTTTTTGGGGGTGTAGACCCCCCAAATATTTGATGGAACCCCATCCGTGAAATATTTTAGGGGTCAACAGCCCCCAAATATTTGACGGAACCACATCCGTCAAATATTTTGGGGGTGTAGACCCCCCAAATATTTGACGGAACCCCATCGGTCAAACATTTTGGGGGTGTACAGCCCCCAAATATTTGACGGAACCCCATCCGTGAAATATTTTGGGGGTGTACGGCCCCCAAATATTTGACGGAACCCCATCCGTCAAATATTTTGGGGGTGTACAGCCCCCAAATATTTGTCGGAACCACATCCGTGAAATATTTGGGGGCTGTAGACCCCCAAATATTTGACGGAACCCCATCCGTGAAACATTTTTGGGGTCAACAGCCCCCACATATTTCACGGAACCACATCCGTCAAATATTTTGGGAGTGTACAGCCCCCAAATATTTGACGGAACCCCATCCGTCAAATATTTTGGGGGTGTACAGCCCCCAAATATTTGACGGAACCCCATCCGTCAAATATTTTGGGGGTGTACAGTTCCCAAATATTTGACAGAACCTCATCCGTGAAATATTTTGGGGGTCTACACCCCCAAAATATTTCACGGATGTGGTTCCGTGAAATATTTGGGGGCTATAGACCCCCAAATATTTGACGGAACCCCATCTGTGAAATGTTTGGGAGCTGTAAACCCCCCAAATATTTGACGGAACCCCATCCGTGAAATATTTTGGGGGTCTACAGCCCCCAAATATTTGACGGAACCCCATCCGTCATATATTTTGGGGGTGTAGACCCCCCAAATATTTGACGGAACCCCATCCGTCAAATTTTTTGGGGGTGTACAGCCCCCAAATATTCGACGGAACCCCATCCGTCAAATATTTTGGGGGTGTACACCCCTCAAATATTTGACGGAACCCCATCCGTCAAACTTTTTGGGGGTGTAGACCCCCCAAATATTTGACGGAACCCCATCGGTGAAACATTTTGGGGGTCTACACCCCCAAAATATTTCACGGACGGGGTTCCGTGAAATATTTGGGGGCTGTAACCCCCCAAATATTTGACGGAACCCCATCCGTGAAATATTTTTGGGGCCGTACATCCCCCAAATATTTGACGGAACCCCATCCGTCAAATATTTTGGGGGTGTACAGCTTCCAAATATTTGACGGAACCCCATCCGTCAAATATTTTGGGGGTGTAGACCCCCCAAATTTTTGATGGAACCACATCCGTCAAATATTTTGGGGGTGTACAACCCCCAAATATTTGACGGAACCCCATCCGTGAAATATTTTGGGGGTGTAGACCCCCCTAATATTTGACGGCACCCCATCCGTGAAATATTTTGGGGGTCTACAACCCCCAAATATATGACGGAACCACATCCGTCAAATATTTTGGGGGTGTACAGCCCCCGAATATTTGACGGAACCCCATCCGTGAAATACTTTGGGGGTCTACAGCCCCCAAACATCTGACGGAACCCCATCCGTCAAATATTTTAGGGGTGTAGACCCCCCAAATATTTGACGGAACCCCATCCGTCAAACATTTTGGGGGTGTACAGCCCCCAAATATTTGACAGAACCCCATCCGTGAAATATTTTGGGGGTCTACAGCTCCGAAATATTTGACGCAACCCCATCCGTCAAACATTTTGGGGATGTACAGTTCCCAAATATTTGACAGAACCCCATCGGTGAAATATTTTGGGGGTCTACACCCCCAAAATATTTCACGGATGTGGTTCCGTGAAATATTTGGGGGCTATAGACCCCCCAAATATTTGACGGAACCCCATCCGTCAAACATTTTGGGGGTGTACAGCCCCCAAATATTCGACGGAACCCCATCCGTCAAATATTTTGGGGGTGTACACCCCTCAAATATTTGACGGAACCCCATCCGTCAAACTTTTTGGGGGTGTAGACCCCCCAAATATTTGACGGAACCCCATCCGTGAAACATTTTGGGGGTGTACAGCCCCCAAATATTCGACGGAACCCCATCCGTCAAATATTTTGGGGGTGTACACCCCTCAAATATTTGACGGAACCCCATCCGTCAAACTTTTTGGGGGTGTAGACCCCCCAAATATTTGACGGAACCCCATCCGTGAAATATTTTGGGGGTCTACACCCCCAAAATATTTCACGGATGGGGTTCCGTGAAACATTTGGGGGCTCTAGACCCCCCAAATATTTGATGGAACCCCATCCGTGAAATATTTTAGGGGTCAACAGCCCCCAAATATTTGACGGAACCACATCCGTCAAATATTTTGGGGGTGTAGACCCCCCAAATATTTGACGGAACCCCATCGGTCAAACATTTTGGGGGTGTACAGCCCCCAAATATTTGACGGAACCCCATCCGTGAAATATTTTGGGGGTGTACAGCCCCCAAATATTTGGCGGAACCCCATCCGTGAAATATTCTGGGGGTCTACACCCCCAAAATATTTCACGGATGTGGTTCCGTGAAATGTTTGGGGGTTGTAGCCCCCCCAAATATTTGACGGAACCCCATCCGTGAGATATTTGGGGGCTGTAGACCCCCCAAATATTTGACGGAACCCCATCCGTGAAATATTTTGGGGGTGTACAGCCCCCAAATATTTGACGGAACCCCATCCGTCAAATATTTTGGGGGTGTACAGCCCCCAAATATTTGACGGAACCCCATCCGTGAGATATTTGGGGGGTCTACAGCCCCGAAATATTTGACGGAACCCCATCCGTCAAATATTTTGGGGGTGTAGACCCCCCAAAATTTTGATGGAACCCCATCCGTCAAATATTTTGGAGGTGTACACCCCTCAAATATTTGACGGAACCCCATCCGTCAAATATTTTGGGGGTGTACAGCCCCCAAATATTTGACGGAACCCCATCCGTCAAATTTGTTGGGGTAGTAGACCCCCGAAATATTTGACGGAACCCCATCCGTGAAATATTTTGGGGGTCTACACCCCCAAAATATTTCACGGATGTGGTTCCATGAAATGTTTGGGGGTTGTAGCCCCCCCAAATATTTGACGGAACCCCATCCGTGAGATATTTGGGGGCCGTAGACCCCCCAAATATTTGACGGAACCCCATCTGTGAAATATTTTGGGGGTGTACAGCCCCCAAATATTTGACGGAACCCCATCCGTCAGATATTTTGGGGGTGTACAGCCCTCAAATATTTGACGGAACCCCATCCGTCAAATATTTTGGGGGTGTAGACCCCCCAAATTTTTGATAGAACCCCACCCGTCAAATATTTTGGGGGTGTACAGCCCCCAAATATTTGACGGAACCCCATCCGTCAAATATTTTGGGGGTGTACAGCCCCCAAATATTTGACGGAACCCCATCGGTCAAATTTGTTGGGGGTGTAGACCCCCGAAATATTTGACGGATACCCATCCGTGAAATATTTTGGGGGTCTACAGCCCCCAAATATTTGACGGAACCACATCCGTCAAATATTTTGGGGGTCTACAGCCCCCAAATATTTGACGGAACCCCATCTGTGAAATATTTTGGGGGTCTACAGCCCCCAAACATTTAACGGAACCCCATCCGTCAACTATTTTAGGGGTGTAGACCCCCCAAATATTTGACGGAACCCCATCCGTCAAACATTTTGGGGGTGTACAGCCCCCAAATATTTGACGGAACCCCATCCGTGAAATATTTTGGGGGTCTACAGCCCCGAAATATTTGACGGAACCCCATCCGTCAAACATTTTGGGGGTGTACAGTTCCCAAATATTTGACAGAACCCCATCCGTGAAATATTTTGGGGGTCTACACCCCCAAAATATTTCACGGATGTGGTTCCGTGAAATATTTGGGGGTTGTAGCCCCCCCAAATATTTGATGGAACCCCATCCGTGAGATATTTGGGGGCTGTAGACCCCCCAAATATTTGACGGAACCCCATGCGTGAAACATTTTGGGGGTGTACAGCCCCCAAATATTTGACGGAACCCCATCCGTCAAATATTTTGGGGGTGTACAGCCCCCAAATATTTGACGGAACCCCATCCGTGAGATATTTGGGGGGTCTACAGCCCCCAAATATTTGACGGAACCCCATCCGTCAAATATTTTGGGGGTGTAGACCCCCCAAATTTTTGATGGAACCCCATCCGTGAAATATTTTGGGGGTGTACACCCCCCAAATATTTGACGGAACCACATCCGTCAGTTATTTTTGGGGTGTACAGCCCCCAAATATTTGACGGAACCCCATCCGTGAAATATTTTGGGGGTCTACAGCCCCCAAACATTTGACGGAACCCCATCCGTGAAATATTTTGGGGGTCTACAGCCCCCAAATATTTGACGGAACCCCATCGGTCAAACATTTTGGGGGTGTACAGTTCCCAAATATTTGACGGAACCCCATCCATGAAATATTTTGGGGGTCTACAGCCGCCAAATGTTTGACGGAACCCCATCCGTCAAACATTTTAGGGGTGTAGACCCGCCAAATATTTGACGGAACCCCATCCGTCGAACATTTTGGGGGTGTACAGCCCCCAAATATTTGACGGAACCCCATCCGTGAAATATTTTGGGGGTCTACAGCCCCCAAATATTTGATGGAACCCCATCCGTCAAATTTTTTGGGGGTGTAGACTTCCAAAATTTCGACGGAACCCCATCCGTCAAATATTTTGGGGGTGTACAGCCCCCAAATATTCGACGGAACCCCATCCGTCAAATATTTTGGGGCTGTACACCCCTCAAATATTTGACGGAACCCCATCCGTCAAACTTTTTGGGGGTGTAGACCCCCCAAATATTTGACGGAACCCCATCCGTGAAATATTTTGGGGGTCTACACCCCCAAAATATTTCACGGATGGGGTTCCGTGAAACATTTGGGGGCTGTAGACCCCCCAAATATTTGATGGAACCCCATCCGTGAAATATTTTAGGGGTCAACAGCCCCCAAATATTTGACGGAACCACATCCGTCAAGTATTTTGGGGGTGTAGACCCCACAAATATTTGACGGAACCCCATCGGTCAAACATTTTGGGGGTGTACAGCCCCCAAATATTTGACGGAACCCCATCCGTGAAATATTTTGGGGGTCTACACCCCCAAAATATTTCACGGATGTGGTTCCGTGAAATGTTTGGGGGTTGTAGCCCCCCCAAATATTTGACGGAACCCCATCCGTGAGATATTTGGGGGCTGTAGACCCCCCAAATATTTGACGGAACCCCATCCGTGAAATATTTTGGGGGTGTACAGCCCCCAAATATTTGACGGAACCCCATCCGTCAAATATTTTGGGGGTGTACAGCCCCCAAATATTTGACGGAACCCCATCCGTGAGATGTTTGGGGGGTCTACAGCCCCCAAATATTTGACGGAACCCCATCCGTCAAATATTTTGGGGGTGTAGACCCCCCAAATTTTTGATGGAACCCCATCTGTGAAATATTTTGGGGGTGTACACCCCTCAAATATTTGACGGAACCCCATCCGTCAAATATTTTCGGGGTGTACAGCCCCCAAATATTTGACGGAACCCCATCCGTCAAATATTTTGGGGGTGTAGACCCCCCAACTTTTTGATGGAGCCCCATCCGTCAAATATTTTGGGGGTGTACAGCCCCCAAATATTTGACGGAACCCCATCCGTCAAATATTTTGGGGGTGTACAGCCCCCAAATATTTGACGGAACCCCATCCGTCAAATTTGTTGGGGGTGTAGACCCCCGAAATATTTGACGGATACACATCCGTGAAATATTTTGGGGGTCTACAGCCCCCAAATATTTGACGGAACCACATCTGTCAAATATTTTGGGGGTGTACAGCCCCCGAATATTTGACGGAACCCCATCCGTGAAATATTTTGGGGGTCTACGGCCCCCAAACATTTGACGGAACCCCATCCGTCAAATATTTTAGGAGTGTAGACCCCCCAAATATTTGACGGAACCCCATCCGTCAAACATTTTGGGGGTGTACAACCCCCAAATATTTGACGGAACCCCATCCGTGAAATATTTTGGGGGTCTACAGCCCCGAAATATTTGACGCAACCCCATCCGTCAAACAATTTGGGGGTGTATAGTGCTGAAATATTTGACAGAACCCCATCCGTGAAATATTTTGGGGGTCTACAGCCCCCAAATATTTCACGGAACCCCATCCGTCAAATATTTTGGGGGTGTAGACCCCCCAAATATTTGACGGAACCCCATCCGTCAAATATTTTGGGGGTGTACAGCCCCCAAATATTCGACGGAACCCCATCCGTCAAATATTTTGGGGGTGTACACCCCTCAAATATTTGACGGAACCCCATACGTCAAACTTTTTGGGGGTGTAGACCCCCCAAATATTTGACGGAACCCCATACGTGAAATATTTTGGGGGTCTACACCCCCAAAATATTTCACGGATGGGGTTCCGTGAAACATTTGGGGGCTGTAGACCCCCCAAATATTTGATGGAACCCCATCCGTGAAATATTTTAGGGGTCAACAGCCCCCAAATATTTGACGGAACCACATCCGTCAAATATTTTGGGGGTGTAGACCCCCCAAATATTTAACGGAAACCAATCGGTCAAACATTTTGGGGGTGTACAGCCCCCAAATATTTGACGGAACCCCATCCGTGAAATATTTCTGGGGTGTACAGCCCCCAAATATTTGACGGAACCCCATCCGTCAAATATTTTGGGGGTGTACAGCCCCCAAATATTTGACGGAACCCCATCCGTGAGATATTTGGGGGGTCTACAGCCCCCAAATATTTGACGGAACCCCATCCGTCAAATATTTTGGGGGTGTAGACCCCCCAAATTTTTGATGGAACCCCATCCGTCAAATATTTTGAGGGTGTACACCCCTCAAATATTTGACGGAACCCCATCCGTCAAATATTTTGGGGGTGTACAGCCCCCAAATATTTGACGGAACCCCATCCGTCAAATTTGTTGGGGTAGTAGACCCCCGAAATATTTGACGGAACCCCATCCGTGAAATATTTTTGGGGTGTACAGCCCCCAAATACTTGACGGAACCCCATCCATGAAATATTTTGGGGGTCTACACCCCCAAATATTTGATGGATGTGGTTCCGTGAGATATTTGGGGGCTGTAGACCCCCCAAATATTTGACGGAACCCCATCTGTGAAATATTTTGGGGCCGTACAGCCCCCAAATATTTGACGGAACCCCATCCGTCAAATATTTTGGGGGTGTACAGCCCCCAAATATTTGACGGAACCCCATCCGTCAAATATTTTGGGGGTGTAGACCCCCCAAAATTTGGATGGAACCCCATCCGTCAAATATTTTGGGGGTGTACAGCCCCCAAATATTTGACGGAACCCCATCCGTCAAACATTTTGGGGGTGTACAGCCCCCAAATATTTGACGGAACCCCATCCGTCAAATTTGTTGGGGGTGTAGACCCCCGAAATATTTGACGGATACCCATCCGTGAAATATTTTGGGGGTCTACAGCCCCCAAATATTTGACGGAACCACATCCAGCAAATATTTTGGGGGTCTACAGCCCCCGAATATTTAACGGAACCCCATCCGTCAAATATTTTAGGGGTGTAGACCCCCCAAATATTTGACGGAGCCCCATCCGTCAAACATTTTGGGGGTGTACAGCCACCAAATATTCGACGGAACCCCATCCGTCAAACATTTTGGGGGTGTACAGTTCTCAAATATTTGACGGAACCCCATCTGTGAAATATTTTGGGGGTGTACAGCCCCCAAATATTTGACGGAACCCCATCCGTCAAATATTTTGGGGGTGTACAGCCCCCAAATATTTGACGGAACCCCATCCGTCAAATATTTTGGGGGTGTAGACCCCCGAAACATTTGACGGATACCCATCCGTGAAATATTTTGAGGGTCTACAGCCCCCAAATATTTGACGGAACCCCATCCGTGAAATATTTTGGGGGTCTACAGCCCCCAAACATTTAACGGAACCCCATCCGTCAAATATTTTAGGGGTGTAGACCCCCCAAATATTTGACGGAGCCCCATCCGTCAAACATTTTGGGGGTGTACAGCCCCCAAATATTTGACGGAACCCCATCCGTGAAATATTTTAGGGGTCTACAGCCCCGAAATATTTGACGGAACCCCATCCGTCAAACATTTTGGGGGTGTACAGTTCCCAAATATTTGACAGAACCCCATCCGTGAAATATTTTGGGGGTCTACACCCCCAAAATATTTCACGGATGTGGTTCCGTGAAATATTTGGGGGCTGTAGACCCCCCAAATATTTGACGGAACCCCATCGGTCAAACATTTTGGGGGTGTACAGCCCCCAAATATTTGACGGAACCCCATCCGTGAAATATTTTGGGGGTGTACAGCCCCCAAATATTTGACGGAACCCCATCCGTGAAATATTTTGGGGGTCTACACCCCCAAAATATTTCACGGATGTGGTTCCGTGAAATATTTGGGGGTTGTAGACCCCCCAAATATTTGATGGAACCCCATCCGTCAAATTTGTTGGGGGTGTAGACCCCCGAAATATTTGACGGATACCCATCCGTGTAATATTTTGGGGGTCTACAGCCCCGAAATATTTGACGGAACCACATCCGTCAAATATTTTGGGGGTCTACAGCCCCCGAATATTTGACGGAACCCCATCCGTGAAATATTTTGGGGCTCTACAGCCCCCAAACATTTAACGGAACCCCATCCGTCAAATATTTTAGGGGTGTAGACCCCCCAAATATTTGACAGAACCCCATCCGTCAAACATTTTGGGGGTGTACAGCCCCCAAATATTTGACGGAACCCCATCCGTCAAATATTTTTGGGGGTGTACAGCCCCCAAATATTTGACGGAACGCCATCCGTCAAACATTTTGGGGGTGTACAGTTCCCAAATATTTGACAGAACCCCATCCGTGAAATATTTTGGGGGTCTACACCCCCAAAATATTTCACGGATGGGGTTCCGTGAAACATTTGGGGGCTGTAGACCCCCCAAATATTTGACGGAACCCCATCGGTCAAACATTTTGGGGGTGTACAGCCCCCAAATATTTGACGGAACCCCATCCGTGAAATATTTTGGGGGTGTACAGCCCCCAAATATTTGACGGAACCCCATCCGTGAAATATTTTTGGGGTCTACACCCCCAAAATATTTCACGGATGTGGTTCCGTGAAATATTTGGGGGTTGTAGACCCCCCAAATATTTGATGGAACCCCATCCGTGAGATATTTGGGGGATGTAGACCCCCCAAATATTTGACGGAACCCCATGCGTGAAATATTTTGGGGGTGTACAACCCCCAAATATTTGACGGAACCCCATGCGTGAAATATTTTGGGGGTGTACAGCCCCCAGATATTTGACGGAACCCCATCCGTGAGATATTTGGGGGGTCTACAGCCCCCAAATATTTGACGGAACCCCATCCGTGAAATATTTTGGGGGTGTAGACCCCCAAATTTTTGATGGAACCCCATCCGTCAAATATTTTGGGGGTGTACACCCCCCAAATATTTGACGGAACCACATCCGTCAAATATTTTGGGGGTGTACAGCCCCCAAATATTTGGCGGAACCCCATCCGTGAAATATTTTGGGGGTCTACAGCCCCCAAATATTTGACGGAACCCCATCTGTGAAATATTTTGGGGGTCTACAGCCCCCAAATATTTGACGGAACTCCATCGGTCAAACATTTTGGGGGTGTACAGTTCCCAAATATTTGACGGAACCCCATCCATGAAAAATTTGGGGGGTCTACAGCCGCCAAATGTTTGACGGAACCCCATCCGTCAAACATTTTAGGGGTGTAGACCCGCCAAATATTTGACGGAACCCCATCCGTCGAACATTTTGGGGGTGTACAGCCCCCAAATATTTGACGGAACCCCATCCGTGAAATATTTTGGGGGTCTACAGCCCCGAAATATTTGACGGAACCCCATCTGTCAAACATTTTGGGGGTGTACAGTTCCCAAATATTTGACAGAACCCCATCCGTGACATATTTTGGGGGTCTACACCCCCAAAATATTTCACGGATGTGGTTCCGTGAAATATTTGGGGGCTATAGACCCCCCAAATTTTTGATAGAACCCCATCCGTGAAATATTTGGGGGCTGTAGACCCCCCAAATATTTGACGGAACCTCATCCGTGAAATATTTTGGGGGTCTACAGCCCCCAAATATTTGACGGAACCCCATCCGTCAAATATTTTGGGGGTGTAGACCCCCAAAATTTTGACGGAACCCCATCCGTCAAATATTTTGGGGGTGTACAGCCCCCAAATATTCGACGGAACCCCATCCGTGAAATATTTTGGGGGTCTACAGCCCCCAAATATTTGACGGAACCCCATCGGTCAAACATTTTGGGGGTGTATAGTTCCCAAATATTTGACGGAACCCCATCCGTGAAATATTTTTGGGGTCTACAGCCCCCAAATGTTTGACGGAACCCCATCCGTCAAATATTTTAGGGGTGTAGACCCGCCAAATATTTGACGGAACCCCATCCGTCAAACATTTTGGGGGTGTACAGCCCCCAAATATTTGACGGAACCCCATCCGTGAAATATTTTGGGGGTCTACAGCCCCAAAATATTTGACGGAACCCCATCCGTCAAACATTTTGGGGGTGTACAGTTCCCAAATATTTGACAGAACCCCATCTGTGAAATATTTTGGGGGTCTACACCCCCAAAAATATTTCACGGATGTGGTTCCGTGAAATATTTGGGGGCTATAGACCCCCCAAATATTTGACGGAACCCCATCCGTGAAATATTTGGGGGCTGTAGACCCCCCAAATATTTGACGGAACCCCATCCGTGAAATATTTTGGGGGTCTACAGCCCCCAAATATTTGACGGAACCCCATCCGTGAGATATTTGGGGGCTGTAGACCCCCCAAATATTCGACGGAACCCCATCCGTCAAATATTTTGGGGGTGTACACCCCTCAAATATTTGAAAGAACCCCATCCGTGAAATATTTTGGGGGTCTACACCCCCAAAATATTTCACGGATGGGGTTCCCTGAAACATTTGGGGGCTGTAGACCCCCCAAATATTTGATGGAACCCCATCCGTGAAATATTTTCGGGGTCAACAGCCCCCAAATATTTGACGGAACCAAATCCGTCAAATATTTTGGGGGTGTAGACCCCCCAAATATTTGACGGAACCCCATCGGTCAATCATTTTGGGGGTGTACAGCCCCCAAATATTTGACGGAACCCCATCCGTGAAATATTTTGGGGGTGTACAGCCCCCACATATTTGACGGAACCCCATCCGTGAAATATTTTGGGGGTCTACACCCCCAAATATTGGACGGAACCCCATCCGTGATATATTTGGGGGGTCTACAGCCCCCAAATATTTGACGGAACCCCATCCGTCAAATATTTTGGGGGTGTAGACCCCCCAAATTTTTGATGGAACCCCATCCGTCAAATATTTTGGGAGTGTACACCCCTCAAATATTTGACGGAACCCCATCCGTCAAATATTTTGGGGGTGTACAGCCCCCAAATATTTGATGGAACCCCATCCGTGAAATATTTTGGGGGTCTACAGCCCCCAAATATTTGACGGATCCCCATCCGTGAGATATTTGGGGGCTGTAGACCCCCCAAATATTTGACGGAACCCCATCCGTCAAATATTTTGGGGGTGTACAGCCCCCAAATGTTTGACGGAACCCCATCCGTCAAATATTTTGGGGGTGTACACCCCTCAAATATTTGAAAGATCCCCATCCGTCAAACTTTTTGGGGGTGTAGACCCCCCAAATATTTGACGGAACCCCATCCGTGAAATATTTTGGGGGTCTACACCCCCAAAATATCTCATGGATGGGGTTCCGTGAAACATTTGGGGGCTGTAGACCCCCCAAATATTTGATGGAACCCCATCCGTGAAATATTTTAGGGGTCAACAGCCCCCAAATATTTGACGGAACCAAATCGTCAAATATTTTGGGGGTGTAGACCCCCCAAATATTTGACGGAACCCCATCGGTCAATCATTTTGGGGGTGTACAGCCCCCAAATATTTGACGGAACCCCATCCGTGCAATATTTTGGGGTTGTACAGCCCCCACATATTTGACGGAACCCCATCCGTGAAATATTTTGGGGGTCTACACCCCCAAATATTTGACGGAACCCCATCCGTGAGATATTTGGGGGGTCTACAGCCCCCAAATATTTGACGTAACCCCATCTGTCAAATATTTTGGGGGTGTAGACCCCCCAAAATTTTGATGGAACCCCATCCGTCAAATATTTTGGGGGTGTACACCCCTCAAATATTTGACGGAACCCCATCCGTCAAATATTTTGGGGGTGTACAGCCCCCAAATATTTGACGGAACCCCATCCGTCAAATTTGTTGGGGTAGTAGACCCCCGAAATATTTGACAGAACCCCATCCGTGAAATATTTTGGGGGTCTACAGCCCCCAAATATTTGACGGAACCACATCCGTCAAATATTTTGGGGGTCTACAGCCCCCAAATATTTGACGGAACCCCATCCGTGAAATATTTTGGGGGTCTACAGCCCCAAAACATTTGACGGAACCCCATCCATCAAATATTTTAGGGGTGTAGACCCCCCAAATATTTGACGGAACCCCATCCCCCAAATATTTTGGGGGTGTACAGCTCCCAAATATTTGACGGAACCCCATCCGTGAAATATTTGGGGGCTGTAAACCCCCAAAATATTTGACGGAACCCCATCCGTGAAATATTTGGGGGCTGTAGACCCCCAAATATTTGACGATACCCCATCCGTGAAACATTTTGGGGGTCTACAGCCCCCAAATATTTGACGGAACACCATCCGTCAAATATTTTGGGGGTGTACAGCCCCCAAATATTTGACGGAACCCCATCCGTGAAACATTTTGGGGGTCAACAGCCCCCACATATTTCACGGAACCACATCCGTCAAATATTTTGGGAGTGTACAGCCCCCAAATATTTGACGGAACCCCATCCGTCGAATATTTTGGGGGTGTACAGCCCCCAAATATTTGACGGAACCCCATCCGTGAAATATTTTGGGGGTCTACACCCCCAAAATGTTTGACGGATGTGGTTCCGTGAACTATTTGGGGGCTGTAGACCCCCCAAATATTTGACGGAACCCCATCCGTGAAACATTTTGGGGGTCAACAGCCCCCACATATTTCACGGAACCACATCCGTCAAATATTTTGGGGGTGTACAGCCCCCAAATATTTGACGGAACCCCATCGGTCAAACATTTTGGGGGTGTACAGCCCCCAAATATTTGACGGAACCCCATCCGTGAAGTATTTTGGGGGTCTACAGCCCCCAAATGTTTGACGGAACCCCACTCGTGAAATATTTTGGGGGTCTACACCCCCAAAATATTTCACGGATGTGGTTCCGTGAAATGTTTGGGGGCTGTAGCCCCCCCAAATATTTGACGGAACCCCATCCGTGAGATATTTGGGGGCTGTAGACCCCCCAAATATTTGACGGAACCCCATCCGTGCAATATTTTGGGGGTCTACAGCCCCCAAACATTTGACGGAACCCCATCCGTGAAATATTTTGGGGGTCTACAGCCCCCAAATATTTGACGGAACCCCATCCGTGAGATATTTGGGGGCTGTAGACCCCCCAAATATTCGACGGAACCCCATCCGTCAAATATTTTGGGGGTGTACACCCCTCAAATATTTGAAAGAACCCCATCCGTGAAATATTTTGGGGGTCTACACCCCCAAAATATTTCACGGATGGGGTTCCCTGAAACATTTGGGGGCTGTAGACCCCCTAAAAATTTGATGGAACCCCATCCGTGAAATATTTTCGGGGTCAACAGCCCCCAAATATTTGACGGAACCAAATCCGTCAAATATTTTGGGGGTGTAGACCCCCCAAATATTTGACGGAACCCCATCGGTCAATCATTTTGGGGGTGTACAGCCCCCAAATATTTGACGGAACCCCATCCGTGAAATATTTTGGGGGTGTACAGCCCCCAAATATTTGACGGAACCCCATCCGTGAAATATTTTGGGGGTCTACACCCCCAAATATTGGACGGAACCCCATCCGTGATATATTTGGGGGGTCTACAGCCCCCAAATATTTGACGGAACCCCATCCGTCAAATATTTTGGGGGTGTAGACCCCCCAAATTTTTGATGGAACCCCATCCGTCAAATATTTTGGGAGTGTACACCCCTCAAATATTTGACGGAACCCCATCCGTCAAATATTTTGGGGGTGTACAGCCCCCAAATATTTGATGGAACCCCATCCGTGAAATATTTTGGGTCTACAGCCCCCAAATATTTGACGGATCCCCATCCGTGAGATATTTGGGGGCTGTAGACCCCCCAAATATTTGACGGAACCCCATCCGTCAAATATTTTGGGGGTGTACAGCCCCCAAATGTTTGACGGAACCCCATCCGTCAAATATTTTGGGGGTGTACACCCCTCAAATATTTGAAAGATCCCCATCCGTCAAACTTTTTGGGGGTGTAGACCCCCCAAATATTTGACGGAACCCCATCCGTGAAATATTTTGGGGGTCTACACCCCCAAAATATCTCATGGATGGGGTTCCGTGAAACATTTGGGGGCTGTAGACCCCCCAAATATTTGATGGAACCCCATCCGTGAAATATTTTAGGGGTCAACAGCCCCCAAATATTTGACGGAACCAAATCCGTCAAATATTTTGGGGGTGTAGACCCCCCAAATATTTGACGGAACCCCATCGGTCAATCATTTTGGGGGTGTACAGCCCCCAAATATTTGACGGAACCCCATCCGTGCAATTTTTTGGGGTTGTACAGCCCCCACATATTTGACGGAACCCCATCCGTGAAATATTTTGGGGGTCTACACCCCCAAATATTTGACGGAACCCCATCCGTGAGATATTTGGGGGGTCTACAGCCCCCAAATATTTGACGGAACCCCATCTGTCAAATATTTTGGGGGTGTAGACCCCCCAAAATTTTGATGGAACCCCATCCGTCAAATATTTTGGGGGTGTACACCCCTCAAATATTTGACGGAACCCCATCCGTCAAATATTTTGGGGGTGTACAGCCCCCAAATATTTGACGGAACCCCATCCCGTGAAATATTTGGGGGCTGTAGACCCCCAAATATTTGACGATACCCCATCCGTGAAACATTTTGGGGGTCTACAGCCCCCAAATATTTGACGGAACACCATCCGTCAAATATTTTGGGGGTGTACAGCCCCCAAATATTTGACGGAACCCCATCCGTGAAACATTTTGGGGGTCAACAGCCCCCACATATTTCACGGAACCACATCCGTCAAATATTTTGGGAGTGTACAGCCCCCAAATATTTGACGGAACCCCATCCGTCAAATATTTTGGGGGTGTACAGCCCCCAAATATTTGACGGAACCCCATCCGTGAAATATTTTGGGGGTCTACACCCCCAAAATGTTTGACGGATGTGGTTCCGTGAACTATTTGGGGGCTGTAGACCCCCCAAATATTTGACGGAACCCCATCCGTGAAACATTTTGGGGGTCAACAGCCCTCACATATTTCACGGAACCACATCCGTCAGATATTTTGGGAGTGTACAGCCCCCAAATATTTGACGGAACCTCATCCGTCAAATATTTTGGGGGTGTACAGCCCCCAAATATTTGACGGAACCCCATCCGTGAAATATTTTGGGGGTCTACACCCCCAAATATTTGACGGATGTGGTTCCATGAACTATTTGGGGGCTGTAGACCCCCCAAATATTTGACGGAACCCCATCCGTGAAATATTTGGGGGCTGTAGACCCCCAAATATTTGACGAAACCCCATCCGTGAAACATTTTGGGGGTCTACAGCCCCCAAATATTTGACGGAACACCATCCGTCAAATATTTTGGGGGTGTACAGCCCCCAAATATTTGACGGAACCACATCCGTGAAATATTTGGGGGCTATAGACCCCCCAAATATTTGACGGAACCCCATCCGTGAAACATTTTGGGGGTCAACAGCCCCCACATATTTCACGGAACCACATCCGTCAAATATTTTGGGGGTGTACAGCCCCCAAATATTTGACGGAACCCCATCGGTCAAACATTTTGGGGGTGTACAGCCCCCAAATATTTGACGGAACCCCATCCGTGAAATATTTTGGGGGTCTACAGCCCCCAAATGTTTGACGGAACCCCACTCGTGAAATATTTTGGGGGTCTACACCCCCAAAATATTTCACGGATGTGGTTCCGTGAAATGTTTGGGGGCTGTAAACCCCCCAAATATTTGACGGAACCCCATCCGTGAGATATTTGGGGGCTGTAGACCCCCCAAATATTTGACAGAACCCCATCCGTGCAATATTTTGGGGGTCTACAGCCCCCAAATATTTGACGGAACCCCATCCGTCAAATATTTTGGGGGTGTACAGCCCCCAAATATTTGACGGAACCCCATCCGTGAAATATTTTGGGGGTCTACACCCCCAAAATGTTTGACCGATGTGGTTCCGTGCAATATTTGGGGGCTGTAGACCCCCAAATATTTGACAATACCCCATCCGTGAAACATTTTGGGTGTCTACAGCCCTCAAATATTTGAAGGAACCCCACCCGTCAAATATTTTGGGGGTGTACAGCCCCCAAATATTTGACGGGACCACATCCGTAAAATATTTGGGGGCTATGGACCCCCCAAATATTTGATAGAACCCCATCCGTGAAACATTTTGGGGGTCAACAGCCCCCACATATTTCACGGAACCACATCCGTCAAATATTTTTGGGGTGTACAGCCCCCAAATATTTGACGGAACCCCATCCGTCAAACATTTTGGGGGTGTACAGCCCCCAAATATTTGACGGAACCCCATCCGTGAAATATTTTGGGGGTCTACAGCCCCAAAATATTTCACGGATGTGGTTCCGTGAAATATTTGGGGGCTGTAGACCCCCCAAATATTTGACGGAACCCCATCCGTGAAATATTTGGGGGCTGTAGACCCCCCAAATATTTGACGGAACCCCATCCGTGAAATATTTTGGGGGTCTACGGCCCCCAAATATTTGACAGAACCCCATCCGTCAAATATTTTGGGGGTGTAGACCCCCCAAATATTTGACGGAACCCCATCCGTCAAATATTTTGGGGGTGTACAGCCCCCAAATATTTGACGGAACCCCATCCGTCAAATTTTTTGGGGGTGTACAGCCCCCAAATATTTGACGGAACCACATCCGTGAAATATTTGGGGTCTGTAGACCCCCCAAATATTTGACGGAACCCCATCCGTGAAACATTTTGGGGGTCAACAGCCCCCACATATTTCACGGAACCACATCCGTCAAATATTTTGGGAGTGTACAGCCCCCAAATATTTGACGGAACCCCATCCGTCAAATATTTTGGGGGTGTACAGCCCCCAAATATTTGACGCAACCCCATCCGTGAAATATTTTGGGGGTCTACACCCCCAAAATGTTTGACGGATGTGGTTCCGTGAACTATTTGGGGGCTGTAGACCCCCAAAATATTTGACGGAACCCCATCCCTGAAACATTTTGGGGGTGTACAGCCCCCAAATATTTGACGGAACCACACCCGTGAATTTTTTGGGGGCTGTAGACCCCCCAAATATTTGACGGAACCCCATCCGTGAAACATTTTGGGGGTCAACAGCCCCCACATATTTCACGGAACCACATCCGTCAAATATTTTGGGGGTGTACAGCCCCCAAATATTCGACGGAACCCCATCCGTCAAACATTTTGGGGGTGTACAGCCCCCAAATATTTGACGGAACCCCATCCGTGAAATATTTTGGGGGTCTACAGCCCCCAAATATTTGACGGAACCCCATCGGTCAAAAATTTTGGGGGTGTACAGTTCCCAAATATTTGACGGAACCCCATGTGTGAAATATTTTAGGGGTCTACACCCCCAAAATATTTCACGGATGTGGTTCCGTGAAATATTTCGGGGGTGTACATCCCCCAAATATTTGACGGAACCACATCCGTGAAATATTTGGGGGCTATAGACCCCCCAAATATTTGACGGAACCCCATCCGTGAAACATTTTGGGGGTCAACAGCCCCCACATATTTCACGGAACCACATCCGTCAAATATTTTTGGGGTGTACAGCCCCCAAATATTTGACGGAACCCCATCCGTCAAACATTTTGGGGGTGTACAGCCCCCAAATATTTGACGGAACCCCATCCGTGAAATATTTTGGGGGTCTACAGCCCCAAAACATTTCACGGATGTGGTTCCGTGAAATATTTGGGGGCCGTAGACCCCCCAAATATTTGACGGAACCCCATCCGTGAAATATTTGGGGGCTGTAGACCCCCCAAATATTTGACGGAACCCCATCCGTGAAATATTTTGGGGGTCTACAGCCCCCAAATATTTGACGGAACCCCATCCGTCAAATATTTTGGGGGTGTAGACCCCCCAAATATTTGACGGAACCCCATCCGTCAAATATTTTGGGGGTGTGCAACCCCCAAATATTTGACGGAACCCCATCCGTGAAATATTTTGGGGGTCTACAGCCCCCAAATATTTGACGGAACCACATCCGTCAAATATTTTCGGGGTGTACAGCCCCCAAATATTTGACGGCACCCCATCCGTGAAATATTTTTGGGGTCTACAGCCCCCAAACATTTGACGGAACCCCATCCGTCAAATATTTTGGGGGTGTAGACCCCCCAAATATTTGACGGAACCCCATCCGTAAAGTATTTGGGGGGTCTACAGCCCCCAAATATTTGACGGAACCACATCCGTGAAACACTTTGGGGGTCTACAGCCCCCAAATATTTGACGGAACCCCATCCGTCAAATATTTTGGGGGTGTACAGCCCCCAAATATTTGACGGAACCCCATCCGTCAAATATTTTGGGGGTGTAGACCCCCCAAATATTTGACGGAACCCCATCCGTCAAATATTTTGGGGGTCTACAGCCCCCAAATATTTGACGGAACCACATCCGTGAAACACTTTGGGGGTCTACAGCCCCCAAATATTTGACGGAACCCCATCCGTCAAATATTTTGGGGGTGTACAGCCCCCAAATATTTGACGGAACCCCATACGTCAAATATTTGGGGGGTCTACAGCCCCCAAATATTTCACGGAACCACATCCGTGAAATATTTGGGGATTGTCGACCCCCAAATATTTGACGGAACCCCATCCGTGAAACATTTTGGGGGTCTACAGCCCCCAAATATTTGACGGAACCCCATCCGTCAAATATTTTGGGGGTCTACAGCCCCCAAATATTTGACGGAACCACATCCGTGAAACATTTGGGGGCTGTAGACCCCCCAAATATTTGACGGAACCCCATCCGTGAAATGTTTTGGGGGTCTACAGCCCCCAAATATTTGACGGAACCCCATCCGTCAAATATTTTGGGGGTCTACGGCCCCCAAATATTCGACGGAACCACATCCGTCAAATATTTTGGGGGTGTAGACCCCCCAAATATTTGACGGAGCCCCGTCCGTCAAATATGTTGGGGGTGTACAGCCCACAAAAATTTGACGGAACCCCATCTGTGAAATATTTTGGGGGTCTACACCCCCAAAATGTTTCACGGATGTGGTTCCGTGAAATATTAGGGGGCTGTAGACCCCCCAAATATTTGACGGAACCCCATCCGTGAAACATTTTGGGGTCTAGAGCCCCAAAATATTTGACGGAACCACATCCGTGAAATATTTTGGGGGTGTACAGCCCCCAAATATTCGACGGAACCCCATCCGTGAAATATTCTGGGGGTGTAGACCCCCCAATTATTTGACGCAACCCATCCGTCAAATATTTTGGGGGTCTACAGCCCCCAAATATTTGACGGAACCACATCCATGAAATATTTGGGGGCTGTAGACCTCCAAAATATTTGACGGAACCCCATCCGTGAAATATTTTGGGGGTGTAGACCCCCCAAATATTTGACGGAGCCCCATCCGTCAAATATGTTGGGGGTGTACAGCCCACAAAAATTTGACGTAACCCCATCTGTGAAATATTTTGGGGGTCTACACCCCCAAAATATTTCACGGATGTGGTTCCGTGAAATATTTGGGGGCTGTAGAATTCCAAAATATTTGACGGAACCACATCCGTGAAATATTTGGGGGCTGTACAGCCCCAAAATATTTGACGGACCCCCATCCGTGAAATATTTTGGGGGTCAACAGCCCCCAAACATTTGACGGACTCCCATCCGTCAAATATTTTGGGGGTCTACAGCCCCCAAATATTTGACGGAACCACATCCGTGAAATATTTGGGGGCTATAGACCTCCCAAATATTTGACGGAACCCCATCCGTGAAATATTTGGGGGCTGTAGACCCCCCAAATATTTGACGGAACCCCATCCGTGAAATATTTTGGGGGTCTACAGCCCCCAAATATTTGACGGAACCCCATCCGTCAAAAATTTTTGGGGGTGCACACCCCCCAAATATTTGACGGAACCCCATCCGTGAAACATTTTGGGGGTCTACAGATCCCAAATATTTGACGGAACCCCATCCGTCAAATATTTTGGGGGTGTAGACCCCCCAAATATTTGACGGAACCCCAGCCGTCAAATATGTTGGGGGTCTACAGCCCCCAAATATTTGACGGAACCACATCGGTGAAATATTTTGGGGGTGTAGACCCCCCAAATATTTGACGGAACCCCATCCGTGAATCATATTGGGCGTCTGCCGCCCCCAAATATTTGACGGAACCCCATCCGTCAAATATTTGGGGGCTGTAGACCCCCCAAATATTTGGCGGAACCCCATCCGTGAAACAATTTGGGGGTCTATAGCCCCCAAATATTTGACGGAACCCCATCCGTGAAGTAAATTGGGGGTCTACAGCCCCCAAATATTTGACGAAACCCCATCCGTCAAATATTTTGGGGGTGCAGACCCCCCAAATATTTGACGGAACCCCATACGTCAAATACTTGGGGGGTCTACAGCCCCCAAATATTTCACGGAACCACATCCGTGAAATATTTGGGGGCTTTAGACCCTCAAATATTTGACGGAACCCCATCCGTGAAACATTTTGGGGGTCTACAGCCCCCAAATATTTGACGGAACCCCATCCGTCAAATATTTTGAGGGTCTACAGCCCCCAAATATTTGACGGAACCACATCCGTGAAATATTTGGGGGCTGTAGACCCCCCAAATATTTGACGGAACCCCATCCGTGAATCATTTTGGGGTTCTACAGCCCCCAAATATTTGACGGAACCCCATCCGTCAACTATTTTGGGGGTCTATAGCCCCCAAATATTTGACGGAACCCCATCCATGAAACATTTTGGGGGTCTACAGCCCCCAAATATTTGACGGAACCCCATCCGTCAAATATCTTGGGGGTGTACAGCCCCCAAATATTTCACGGAACCCCATCCGTGAAATATTTGACGGAACCCCATCCGTCAAATATTTTGGGGCCGTAGACCCCCCAAATATTTGACGGAACCCCATCCGTGAAATATTTGTGGGGGTGTAGACCCCCCAAATATTTGACGGAACCCCATCCGTCAAATATTTTGGGGGTCTACAGCCCCCAAATATTTGACGGAACCCCTATGGGGGCCTATGGGGACCTATGGGGGTCTATGGGGACCTATGGGGACCTATGGTGGCCCATGGGGGTCTACGAGGACCTATGGGGACCTTTGGGGGCCTATTGGCACCTTTGGGGACCTATGGGGGCCAATGGGGGGCCTATGGGGGCCTATGGGGACCTATGCGGGCCAATGGGGACCTATGGGTGCCTATGGGGACCTATGGGGGCCCATTGGCACCTATGGGGACCTATGGGGGCCTATGGTGGCGTATGGGGGCCTATGGGGACTTATAGGGGCCTATGGGGACCTTTGGGGGCCTATGGGGACCTATGGGGGCCCATTGGCACCTATGGGGACTTATAGGGGCCTATGGGGACCTTTGGGGGCCTATGGGGACCTTTGGGGGCCTATGGGGGCCTATTGGCACCTATGCGGACCTATGGGGGCCAAGGGGGGCCTATGGGGGCCTATGGGGACTTATAGGGGCCTATGGGGACCTTTGGGGGCATATGGGGACCTTTGGGGGCCTATGGGGACCTATGGGGGCCTATGCCGGCCTATGGGGACCTATGGGGGCCTATGGGGGCCTATGGGGGCCAAGGGGGGCCTATGGGGGTCCATGGGGACCTATGGTGGCCTATGGGGGTCTATGGAGACCTATGGGGGCCTATTGGCACCTTTGGGGACCCACGGTGACCTATGGGGGCCAATGGGGGCCTATGGGGGCCTATGGGGACCTATAGGGGCCTATGGGGACCTTTGGGGGCCTATGGGGACTGTTGGGGGGCCCTGGGGGCCTATGGGGGCCTATGAGGGGCTATGGGGCTCTATGGGGACCTATGGGGGCCTATGGGGACCTTAGGGGGCCTATGGGGACCTTTGGGGGCCTATTGGGGCCTATGGGGGTCTATGGGGACCTATGGGGGCCAATCGGGACCTTAGGGGGCCTATGGGGATCTTTGGGGGCCTATGGGGGCCTATGGGGGCCTATGGGGCTCTATGGGGACCTATGGGGGCCTATGGGGACCTATGGGGGCCTATGGGGGCCTATGGCGGCCTATGGGGACCTATAGGGGCCTATGGGGACCTTTGGGGGCCTCTGGGGGCCTATGGGGGTCTATGGGGGCCTATGGGGACCTATGGGGACCTATGGGGACTTATCGGGGCCTATGGGGGCCTATGGGGGTCTATGGGGGCCTATGGGGACCTTAGGGGGCCTATGGGGACCTTTGGGGGCCTATGGGGGCCTATGGGGGCCTATGGGGCTCTATGGGGACCTATGGGGGCCTATGGGGACCTATGGCGGCCTATGGGGGCCTATGGGGCTCTATGGGGACCTATGGGGGCCTATGGGGGCCTATGGCGGCCTATGGGGACCTATAGGGGCCTATGGGGACCTTTGGGGGGCTATGGGGACCTTTGGGGGCCTATGGGGGCCTACGGGGGCACGTGGGGACCTATGGGGACCTATGGGGGCCTATGGGGACCTTTGGGGGCCTATGGGGGCCAAGGGGGGCCTATGGGGGCCTATGGGGGCCTATGGGGGCCTATGGGGCTCTATGGGGACCTATGGGGGCCTATGGGGACCTATGGGGGCCTATGGGGACCTATGGGTGCCTATGGGGCCTATGGGGGCCTATGGGGACCTATAGGGGCATATGGGGACCTTTGGGGGGCTATGGGGACCTTTGGGGGCCCAGGGGGGCCTATGGGGGCCTATGGGGGTCTATGGGGACCTTTGGGGGCCTATGGGGACCTTTGGGGGCCTATGGGGGCCTATGGGGGCCTATGGGGATCTTTGGGGGCCTATGGGGGCCAAGGGGGGCCTATGGGGGCCTATGGGGGCCTATGGGGGCCTATGGGGCTCTATGGGGACCTATGGGGGCCTATGGGGACCTATGGGGGCCTATGGGGACCTATGGGTGCCTATGGGGCCTATGGGGGCCCATGGGGACCTATAGGGGCATATGGGGACCTTTGGGGGGCTATGGGGACCTTTTGGGGGCCTATGGGGGCCTACGGGGGCACGTGGGGACCTATGGGGACCTTTGGGGACCTATGGGGGCCCAGGGGGGCCTATGGGGGCCTATGGGGGTCTATGGGGACCTTTGGGGGCCTATGGGGACCTTTGGGGGCCCATGGGGGCCTATGGGGGCCTATGGGGATCTTTGGGGGCCTATGGGGGCCAAGGGGGGCCTATGGGGGCCTATGGGGGCCTATGGGGGCCTATGGGGCTCTATGGGGACCTATGGGGGCCTATGGGGACCTATGGGGGCCTATGGGGACCTATGGGTGCCTATGGGGCCTATGGGGGCCTATGGGGGCCTATGGGGCTCTATGGGGACCTATGGGGGCCTATGGGGACCTATGGGGGCCTATGGGGACCTATGGGGGCCTATGGGGACCTATAGGGGCATATGGGGACCTTTGGGGGGCTATGGGGACCTTTTGGGGGCCTATGGGGGCCTACGGGGGCACGTGGGGACCTATGGGGACCTTTGGGGACCTATGGGGGCCCAGGGGGGCCTATGGGGGCCTATGGGGGTCTATGGGGACCTTTGGGGGCCTATGGGGACCTTTGGGGGCCCATGGGGGCCTATGGGGGCCTATGGGGGCCTATGGGGCTCTATGGGGACCTATGGGGGCTTATGGGGACCTATAGGGGCCTATGGGGACCTTTGGGGGCCTATGGGGACCTTTGGTGGCCTATGGGGACCTTTGGGGGCCTATGGGGGCCTATGGGGACCTATAGGGGCCTGTGGGGGCCAATGGGGCTCTATGGGGACCTATGGGGCTCTATGGGGACCTATGGGGGCCTATGGCGGCCTATGGGGACCTATAGGGGCCTATGGGGACCTTTGGGGGCCTATGGGGGCCGATGGGGGTCTATGGGGGCCTATGCGGACCTATAGGGGCTTATGGGGACCTTTGGGGGCCTATGAGGGGCTATGGGGCTCTATGGGGACCTATGGGGGCCTATGGGGACCTTAGGGGGTCTATGGGGACCTTTGGGGGCCTATGGGGGCCTATGGGGCCCTATGGGGGCCTATGGGACTCTATGGGGACCTATGGGGACCTATGGGGGCCTATGGGGACCTATGGGTGCCTATGGGGGCCTATGGCGGCCTATGGGGACCTATGGGGGCTTATGGGGACCTATAGGGGCCTATGGGGACCTTTGGGGGCCTATGGGGGCCTATGGGGGCACGTGGGGACCTATGGGGACCTATGGGGGCCTATGGGGACCTATGGGGGCCTATGGGGGCCTATGGGAGTCTATGGGGACCTATGGGGGCATATGGGGACCTATGGTGGCATATGGGGGTCTATGGGGAACTATGGGGGCCTATTGGCACCTTTGGGGACCTATGGGGGCCAAGGGGGGCCTATGGGGGCCTATGGGGATCTATAGGGGCCTATGGGGACCTTTGGGGGCCTATGGGGACCTTTGGGGGCCTATGGGGACCTTTGGGGGCCTATGGGGGCCTATGGGGGCACGTGGGGACCTATGGGGACCTATGGGGGCCTATGGGGGTCTATGGGGACCTATGGGGGCATATGGGGACGTATGGTGGCATATGGGGGTCTATGGGGAACTATGGGGGCCTATTGGCACCTTTGGGGACCTATGGGGGCCAAGGGGGGCCTTTGGGGATCTATAGGGGCCTATGGGGACCTTTGGGGGCCTATGGGGACCTTTGGGGGCCTTTGGGGGCCTATGGGGGCCTATGGGGGCCTATGGGGACCTATGGGGACCTTAGGGGGCCTTTGGGGCCCTATGGGGGCCTATGGGGCCCTATGGGGGCCTATGGGGACCTTTGGGGGCCTATGGGTACCTTTGGGGGCCTATGGGGACCTTTGGGGGCCTGTGGTGGCCGATGGGGGCCTATGGGGGCCTATGGGGACCTATAGGGGCCTATGGGGACCTTTGGGGGCCTATGGGGCCCTATGGGGGCCCATGGCGGCCTTTGGGGACCTATAGGGACCTATGGGGACCTTTGGGGGCCTATGGGGACCTTTGGGGGCCTATGGGGACCTTTGGGGGCCAATGGGGGCCTATGGGGGCACGTGCAGACCTATGGGGACCTATGGGGACCTATGGGGACCTATGGGGGCCTATGGGGACCTATGGGGGCCTATGGGGGCCTATGGGGACCTATGGGGGCCTATGGGGGCCTATGGGGACCTTTGGGGACCTATGGGGGCCTATGGGGGCCTATGGGGACCTATGGGGGCATATGGGGACCTATGGGGACGTGTGGGGGCTTGTGGGGACCTATGCGGGCCTATGGCGGCCTATGGGGGTCTATGCGGACCTATGGGGACCTATGGGGACCTATGGGGGCTTGTGGGGACCTTTGGGGGCCTATGGGGGCCATTGGGACCTATGGGGACCTATGGGGACCTATGGGGACCTTTGGGGGCCCTATGGGGGCCTATGGGGCTCTTTGGGGACCTATGGGGGCCTTTGGGGACCTATGGGGGCCTATGGGGACCTTTGGGGACCTTTGGGGACCTTTGGGGACCTATGGGGGCCTATGGGGGCCTATGGGGGCCTATGGGGCTCTATGGGGGCCTATGGGGACCTTTGGGGGCCTATGGGGACCTTTGGGGGCCTATGGGGGCCTATGGGGACCTATGGGGACCTTTGGGGACCTTTGGGGACCTTTGGGGACCTATGGGGGTCTATGGGGACCTATGGGTTTCTATGGGGGCCTATGGTGACCTATGGGGGCCTATGGGGGCCCATGGGGGTCTACGGGGACCTTTGGGGACCTATGGGGACCTTTGGGCACCTTTGGGGACCTATGGGCACCTTTGGGGACCTATGGGCACCTATGGGGATGGGGGCCGATGGGGACTCATCGGCATCTAGGGGGACCTATGGGGGCCTATGGGCGCCCATGGCGGCCTATGGGGGCCTATGGGGACCTTTGGGGGTCTATGGGGACCTATTGGGGCCTATGGGGGCCTATGGGGGCCTATGGGCACCTTTGGGGGCCTATGGGGGCCTATTGGGGCCTTTGGGGGCCTATGGGGGTCTATGGGGACCGATGGGGGCCTATTGGGACCTTTGGGGGCCTATGGGGACCTTTGGGGGCCTATGGGGACCTTTGGGGGCCTATGGGGGCCTACGGGGCACTATGGGGACCTATGGGGACCTTAGGGGGCCTATGGGGACCTTTGGGGGGCTATGGGGACCTTTGGGGGCCTATGGGGACCTTTGGGGGCCCATGGGGGCCTATTGGGGCACGTGGGGACCTATGGGGACCTATGGGGACCGATGGGGGCCTATGGGGGTCTATGGGGACCTATGGTGGCATATGGGGGTCTATGGGGAACTATGGGGGCCTATTGGCACCTTTGGGGACCTATGGGGGCCAAGGGGGGCCTATGGGGGCCTATGGGGATCTATAGGGGCCTATGGGGCTCTATGGGGCTCTATGGGGGCCTATGGCGGCCTATGGGGACCTCTAGGGGCCTATGGGGACCTTTGGGGGCCTATGGGGACCTTTGGGGGCCTATAGGGACCTTTGGGGGCCTATGGGGGCCTATGGGGATCTATGGGGCACTATGGGGACCTATGGGGTCCTTAGGGGGCCTATGGGGCCCTATGGGGGCCTATGGGGCCCTATGGGGGCTTATGGGGCTCTATGGGGGCCTATGGCGGCCTATGGGGACCTATAGGGGCCTATGGGGACCTTTGGGGGCCTATGGGGACCTTTGGGGTCCTATGGTGGCCGATGGGGGCCTATGGGGGCCTATGGGGACCTATAGGGGCCTATGGGGACCTTTGGGGGCCTATGGGGGCCTATGGGGCCCTATGGGGACCTATGGGGGCCTATGGCGGCCTATGGGGACCTATGGAGACCTTTGGGGACCTATGGGGGCCTATGGGGACCTATGGGGGCCTATGGGGGCCTATGGGGGCCTATGGGGACCTATAGGGGCCTATGGGGACCTTTGGGGGCCTA
Organism: Eutreptiella sp. 'Long Island Sound 2002'; assembly: GCA_964036045.1. NCBI lineage: Eukaryota > Euglenozoa > Euglenophyceae > Eutreptiales > Eutreptiaceae > Eutreptiella > Eutreptiella sp. 'Long Island Sound 2002'. The sequence goes on from OZ038379.1 coordinate 116,519,552, forward strand.
TGGGGGCCTATGGGGACCTATGGGGGCATATGGGGACCTATGGGGACGTGTGGGGGCTTTTGGGGACCTATGCGGGCCTATGGCGGCCTATGGGGGTCTATGCGGACCTATGGGGACCTATGGGGACCTATGGGGACCTATGGGGGCTTGTGGGGACCTTTGGGGGCCTACGGGGGCCATTGGGACCTATGGGGACCTATGGGGACCTTTGGGGACCTTTGGGGGCCTATGGGGCACTATGGGGGCCTATGGGGCTCTTCGGGGACCTATGGGGGCCTTTGGGGACCTATGGGGGCCTATGGGGACCTTTGGGGACCTTTGGGGACCTTTGGAGACCTATGGGGGCCTATGGGGGCCTATGGGGGCCTATGGGGCTCTATGGGGACCTATGGGGGCCTATGGCGGCCTATGGGGACCTTTGGGGGCCTATGGGGACCTTTGGGGCCCTTTGGGGGCCTATGGGGGCCTATGGGGACCTATGGGGGGCTATGGGGACCTCTGGGGACCTTTGGGGACCTATGGGGGTCTATGGGGACCTATGGGGTTCTATGGGGGCCTATGGTGACCTATGGGGGCCTATGGGGGTCTACGGGGACCTTTGGGGACCTATGGGGACCTTTGGGCACCTTTGGGGACCTATGGGCACCTAAGGGGATGGGGGCCGATGGGGACTCATCGGCATCTAGGGGGACCTATGGGGACCTATGGGGACCTATGGGGACCTTTGGGGACCTTTGGGGCCCTATGGGGGCCTATGGGGCTCTTCGGGGACCTATGGGGGCCTTTGGGGACCTATGGGGGCCTATGGGGACCTTTGGGGACCTTTGGGGACCTTTGGGGACCTATGGGGGCCTATGGGGGCCTATGGGGGCCTATGGGGGCCTATGGGGCTCTATGGGGACCTATGGGGGCCTATGGCGGCCTATGGGGACCTTTGGGGGCCTATAGGGACCTTTGGGGCCCTTTGGGGGCCTATGGGGGCCTATGGGGACCTATGGGGGCCTATGGGGACCTTTGGGGACCTTTTGGGACCTATGGGGGTCTATGGGGGCCTATGGTGACCTATGGGGGCCTATGGGGGTCTATGGGGACCTTTGGGGACCTATGGGGACCTTTGGGCACCTTTGGGGACCTATGGGCACCTTTGGGGACCTATGGGCACCTATGGGGATGGGGGCCGATGGGGACTCATCGGCATCTAGGGGGACCTATGGGGGCCTATGGGCGCCTATGGCGGCCTATGGGGGCCTATGGGGACCTTTGGGGGTCTATGGGGACCTATTGGGGCCTATGGGGGCCTATGGGCACCTTTGGGGGCCTATGGGGGCCTATTGGGGCCTATGGGGGTCTATGGGGACCGATGGGGGCCTATTGGCACCATTGGGGACCTATGGGGAGCTTTGGGGGCCTATGGGCGCCTATGGGGGCCTGTGAGGGCCTATGGGGGCCTATTGGCACCTTTGGGGACCTATGGGCATCTTTGGGCACCTTTGGGGGTCTATGGGGACCTTTGGGGACCTATGGGGACCTTTGGGCACCTTTGGGGACCTATGGGGGTCTATGGGGACCTATCGGGACCTATGGGGGTCTATGGGGACCTATGGGGACCTATGGGGGCCTATGGGGGTCTACGGGGACCTTTGGGGACCTATGGGGGCCATTGGGACCTATGGGGACCTATGGGGACCTATGGGGACCTTTGGGGGCCTATGGGGGCCTATGGGGCTCTATGAGGACCTATGGGGGCCTTTGGGGACCTATGGGGGCCTATGGGGACCTTTGGGGGCCTATGGGGACCTCTGGGGCCCTTTGGGGGCCTATGGGGGCCTATGGGGACCTATGGGGGCCTATGGGGACCTTTGGGGACCTTTGGGGACCTTTGGGGACCTATGGGGGTCTATGGGGACCTATGGGGTTCTATGGGGGCCTATGGTGACCTATGGGGGCCTATGGGGGTCTACGGGGACCTTTGGGGACCTATGGGGACCTTTGGGCACCTTTGGGGACCTATGGGCACCTATGGGGATGGGGGCCGATGGGGACTCATCGGCATCTAGGGGGACCTATGGGGACCTATGGGGACCTATGGGGACCTTTGGGGACCTTTGGGGCCCTATGGGGGCCTATGGGGCTCTTCGGGGACCTATGGGGGCCTTTGGGGACCTATGGGGGCCTATGGGGACCTTTGGGGACCTTTGGGGACCTTTGGGGACCTATGGGGGCCTATGGGGGCCTATGGGGGCCTATGGGGCTCTATGGGGACCTATGGGGGCCTATGGCGGCCTATGGGGACCGTTGGGGGCCTATGGGGACCTTTGGGGCCCTTTGGGGGCCTATGGGGGCCTATGGGGACCTATGGGGGCCTATGGGGACCTTTGGGGACCTTTTGGGACCTATGGGGGTCTATGGGGGCCTATGGTGACCTATGGGGGCCTATGGGGGTCTACGGGGACCTTTGGGGACCTATGGGGACCTTTGGGCACCTTTGGGGACCTATGGGCACCTTTGGGGACCTATGGGCACCTATGGGGATGGGGGCCGATGGGGACTCATCGGCATCTAGGGGGACCTATGGGGGCCTATGGGCGCCTATGGCGGCCTATGGGGGCCTATGGGGACCTTTGGGGGTCTATGGGGACCTATTGGGGCCTATGGGGGCCTATGGGCACCTTTGGGGGCCTATGGGGGCCTATTGGGGCCTATGGGGGCCTATGGGGGTCTATGGGGACCGATGGGGGCCTATTGGCACCATTGGGGGCCTATGGGGGCCTATGGGGAGCTTTGGGGGCCTATGGGCGCCTATGGGGGCCTGCGAGGGCCTATGGGGGCCTATTGGCACCTTTGGGGACCTATGGGCATCTTTGGGCACCTTTGGGGGTCTATGGGGACCTTTGGGGACCTATGGGGACCTTTGGGCACCTTTGGGGACCTATGGGGGTCTATGGGGACCTATCGGGACCTATGGGGGTCTATGGGGACCTATGGGGACCTATGGGGGCCTATGGGGGTCTACGGGGACCTTTGGGGACCTATGGGGGCCATTGGGACCTATGGGGACCTATGGGGACCTATGGGGACCTATGGGGACCTTTGGGGGCCTATGGGGGCCTATGGGGCTCTATGAGGACCTATGGGGGCCTTTGGGGACCTATGGGGGCCTATGGGGGCCTATGGGGGCCTATGGGGACCTTTGGGGGCCTATGGGCGCCTATGGGGTCCTGTGAGGGCCTATGGGGGCCTATTGGCACCTTTGGGGACCTATGGGCATCTTTGGGCACCTTTGGGGGTCTATGGGGACCTTTGGGGACCAATGGGGACCTTTGGGCACCTATGGGGGTCTATGGGGACCTATCGGGACCTATGGGGGTCTATGGGGACCTATGGGGACCTATGGGGGCCTATGGGGGTCTACGGGGACCTTTGGGGACCTATGGGGGCCATTGGGACCTATGGGGACCTATGGGGACCTATGGGGACCTATGGGGACCTTTGGGGGCCTATGGGGGCCTATGGGGCTCTATGAGGACCTATGGGGGCCTTTGGGGACCTATGGGGGCCTATGGGGACCTTTGGGGGCCTATGGGGACCTCTGGGGACCTATGGGGGCCTATTGGGGCCTATGGGGCTCTATGGGGACCTATGGGGGCCTATGGCAGCCTATGGGGACCTATAGGGGCCTATGGGGACCTTTGGGGACCTATGGGGGCCTATGGGGACCTTTGGGGACCTTTGGGGACCTATGGGGGCCCATGGGGGCCTATGGGGGCCTATGGGGACCTATGGGGACCTATGGCGGCCTATGGGGACCTATAGGGGCCTATGGGGACCTTTGGGGGCCTATGGGGGCCTATGGGGACCTATGGGGGCCTATGGGGACCTTTGGGGACCTTTGGGGACCTATGGGGGTCTATGGGGACCTATGGGGTTCTATGGGTGCCTATGGGGACCTATGGGGGCCTATGGGGGCCCATGGGGGTCTAGGGGGACCTTTGGGGACCTATGGGGACCTTTGGGCACCTTTGGGGACCTATGGGCACCTTTGGGGACCTATGGGCATGGGGGCCGATGGGGACTCATCGGCATCTAGGGGGACCTATGGGGGCCTATGGGGGCCTATGGGGACCTTTGGGGGTCTATGGGGACCTATTGGGGCCTATGGGGGCCTATGGGCACCTTTGGGGGCCTATGGGGGCCTATTGGGGCCTATGGGGACCTTTGGGGGTCTATGGGGCCCGATGGGGGCCTATTGGCACCATTGGGGACCTATGGGGGCCTATGGACACCTTTGGGGGCCTATGGGCGCCTATGGGGGCCTATGAGGGCCTATGGGGGCCTATTGGCACCTTTGGGGACCTATGGGCATCTTTGGGCACCTTTGGGGGTCTATGGGGACCTATGGGGACCTTTGGGCACCTTTGGGGACCTATGGGGGTCTATGGGGACCTATCGGGACCTATGGGGGTCTATGGGGACCTATGGGGACCTATGGGGGCCTATGGGGGTCTACGGGGACCTTTGGGGACCTATGGGGACCTTTGGGCACCTTTGGGGACCTATGGGCACCTATGGGGATGGGGGCCGATGCGGACTCATCGGCATCTAGGGGGACCTATGGGGGCCTATGGGGGCCTATGGGGGCCTATGGGGGCCTATGGGGACTTTTGGGGGTCTATGGGGACCTATTGGGGCCTATGGGGGCCTATGGGCACCTTTGGGGGTCTATGGGGGCATATTGGGGCCTATGGGGGCCTATGGGGACCTATGGGGACCTATGGGGGCTTGTGGAGGCCTATGGGGGCCTGTGGGGGCCTATGGGGACCTATGGACACCTTTGGGGACCTATGGGGACCTATGGGGGCCGATGGGGACTCATTGGCATCTAGGGGGACCTTTGGTGACCTATGGGCACCTCTGGGGACCCATGGGCACCTTTGGGGGCCTATGGGGGCCTATGGTGGCCTATGGGGACCTATTGGCACCTTTGGGGACCTACGGGCACCTTTGGGGGCCCATGGGGGCCTATGGGGGCCTATGGGCACCTTTTTGTTTGCCACTTTCCTTGCTCACACATTTTCCCCATTTTCCCATTTTGGTGTTCAAAGTCATTTTTACTTTTGTACTGCCATGTTTCTGATTGCCCAAGGTGGTTCCCCAATGATTTTTCAATTGTGTCCTCCCTTTTTGTTTTTTTCATTTGGGGGGGGGGGTTGATTTAGATTTAGGCATAGTTTCCCCCAATTTCCTCTGGGCATTAGACCCCTAGACCCACCTCCAGTAGATAAGAATATAAGACATCTTCTTGGACAGACCGCACACACAACATCCCTTATCAGACATCAGACATCAGACTTTATACACAATCGTGGCGTCAAGAGCTCCCAACCATACTCCCGCACTATCTCCCCGATGACATCAACCCCGTCCAGCCCCGGGCCCCTGGCGGACGCGAGAACCAAGCGTTGTCCTCGCGCCCGAGCCTCAACGACCGCCGTTAGGCCCAGGGTATCGAGGGTGTGACGGGCATCGGCAGCCACGTGGTTGTCCCCCTCAGGCAGAGAGAACATGGCCTCCGTGACGTGGCCCTGCGCGTCGTCGCCCTGCTCTCGTGCCAGTTGCTTGGAGCCCACAAACACGGCCATGGACCGCCGCCCCGTGACCGCTGGAATGGCCTGTCGTAGCTGCCGGTCATACAGCCACAACGTCCCCACGTCGAGCACGACAGCTACCGCCAGGACTGGGAGGCTGCACAGAGGCTGCTGAAAGACCGGCAGCACCTCGCGAGGCAAGCCCATGACGTTCCCCACAGCCAGATGGCCTGCGTACAACTGGAGCCAGGGATCACTCTGGCCGTCAGGGCCCCTCACCACGGTTCCACTTACCATGGCCCACGACCGCGCCGATACCACGCGGGACCACTCCCTGAATGCCGGGAAGTCTCGAGCCATCCAGGAACCCATCCAGTGGCTGAGGGCCTGCGCCATTGCCGCCATTCAGTGAGGGAGTCTAGTCCATGCCCTGCTCTCCTGGGCCTCCTGTCCTCCTCCTCTGCCGGGCCCGCCCTGTGGAACCCACACTGTTCCCACAGGGCTTGGAACCTTCTCGTGGTGGTGTGCCACGGGGACTCCAGCCATATGTTGAAGTCCCCTCCGAGGAGCACGGCCCTTGTGCCTCCCGCGCTTTTGGCCGCCGCGTACATGGCCACGTCAGCCCAGAAGGACGCCTTAGACGCCCAGGAGTCGCCGCCGCTGCCTGGGTTGTGGACGTTGATGACCGTGAGGGTGCCACCCGCGGTCACCACATCAAGCGCCATGGCCTTGCCCGGCAGGATGTCCACGACGTCTCGAACCTCCTCCGCGGCGAACACGTCCGCCCGAAGGGCAATCAAGAGCCCGCCGCGCACCGCTGCCGCCGACGCTGCCTGGGCATCCACCCCTGGGAACGCATGATACCCATGGTGACGCCACTGATTCTCCGAGTGCACCACGCCCTGGGGGTCCTGCAGGCCGGTCTCCTGGAAGAGGCCCAGGATGGCACCCTCGGTCTTCATGATGCCCGCTGCCACCGCGTCACCGTCGAGCATACCTAGGGCCACTAGTACGCCGTCCCCCCGCATCGAGCCCTGGACGTTTGAGGACACCGCCGCCCGGGTGTCGGAGGCGGGGCCCCTTCACGGCTGCGCCTTTGGATCATGGCCCCCTGCCAGATCTGGGTCATTGAACGGAGGGGGACCATCCGCGCCCGGCGCGGGCTGCTGGCGAGACGGCCCCCGTCCCCGTGGGTCACCGCTTGAGGTGGCCGCCGCCGACTTAGACCCGGCAGATGCAGCGGCCGCTCCAGCGGCCCCTCCGCTCGACGTACCTGCTCCGCGCTCCCCATAGAAGTCGTCGCTCCACGCTGTGCTGCAGACCCAACTGCCCCATGCTGTGCCGCCGACTGCGACGCTCCTCGCCCTCCCGCAGGGCGGGCACTCGTGGGCATCGCGAGCGCTCTGGACCTCGCCTGGGCCGATGCCAAAGGCCCCGCCTGGCCTCCTGGCATAATGCCGGCCAACATGGCTATCGCCTGGTTGCCGTTGAGCTGGACCAGCCCCATGGTCCCGCTGAAGGTGGTCCAGCAGGTCCATGGGGTGGAGGTGGGTGGGCCGGCAGTGCTTGCCGGCTTTCCACGAGCAGTGACCAGCTCCATCCAGTCGAGACCAGGGGCAGACGTTGATCACCTTCGATCCACGCTGCTCCGTGGCCAGGTCGCCGCCGAAGTGCCGCAGCACGTACCGAATGTTGGCATAGCTGCCATACTGAGGTGGGGGGCTCCTCTTGGGCGACGGCTTGGGCGCTGCCCTTGGAGCCGGCCTCGCCGCAGCAGCCGGGGGTGCCGCAGGCTGAACCGGCGGCACGCCTGGTGGTTGCGGCAGGTGCAGCATCCCCCCCACGGGAAACTGCTCCTCCACCCAGCGGCGCCAAGCGTCGGCGAACTTCTCCCGGTCGCCCTCGACCTTCCACCTGGATGTGGAGAACGCCCGGAGCCACGGTCCCATGTTCTCCGCCATGATCAGGCGGAGGCCATCTCCTCTGCTCTGCCGGCGGAAGCGCATCGCGGCCGAGCCTACCACAATCCCTTGGAGGTACAGCGCCGTGCCTCCGTCGCCACTCAGAGCACCAAGGTGCAGGGCCTCCAGGTCGGCGGGGCGGACGGTGAGCACCGTGCCCTCCCCGCGATCGTACAGGCACAGTGCCGAGGCGTTGGGTTCCAGCGCCACTACGACCCAGCACCACGCCCGCGACACACTGTGGAGCAGTGCCAGCAAGGCTGTTGGCCCGTTGCCGGAGGACTGCGCCGCCGGTGCCGTGGGGAGGGCCGCTGCCTGACCCTGCAGCGCCTTGCACATGACAGCTGCATGCTCAGCTTGCCACATGTTGCTCGGGGCTACAGGCCAGACGTCCTGCCCCTGGACCTTCGGCGGTCGCGTTACCTCCACGAAGACCGCCGGCGCCTGCGGGATGTCCCCGGCCGTGCACTTGTGCGCCCTGCGCACCGGGCCCAGCTCCCCGAGGCACTCCCAGAACACCCTGTATCAGGCTGGGCCCCTGGACTGCTGCCTCCTGAGCCGGCACACGGTGAGGACGACCCATTCCAGTCCCCTTGCTTCCACCCGAACACAAGCCCAATACTCCGCCCCTTCCAACACCACCAGCCTCCCCATATCCAACATGCCCACCGTATGGGTGGGAGGCACGCTTTCCACCTGGAGCCACCGCTTGGCGCTCTCCTCCCACGGCTGGGGGGCATGCATCTGCTGCTGCTGCATCGCGTCTTGCACATGCTGCAGGGACCACGTAACACATAGGCGGTGGTACGAACTGCGTACGCACCAGCAGATCAACATGTACGCGTCGGTAATCTAACACGTACGCGTCGGTGAGCCGACGCGTACGTGTTAAGTTACTAACGCGCACGCGTCAAAACACCAACAGGTACGCGCCGCGCACCCAACGCGTACTCGGTGCACTGCCAACACGTACGTGTCGGAGGACAATCTAAAAGCAAGGTCTTGGGAAATTCAGTATCGTTTTCGGGACACTCTGCGGAGGGACAAGGCGACCTACGGTCGGCAATGTCTGCAGTGGCACCCCGTGCTACAGGGGAAGTGCAAAACGGGGTTGGGTTGGGTAAGGTGATAACCCACACATGAATTTTCCATGAAACTTGATAAATTTCCAACACAGAGAAAACCAACGCGTACGTGTTGAGATTTCAGCACGTACGTGTCCATGTGAAGAGATCTTAGCGGTTACATAGCAGACTTGAAGGAGCATAGCGAGTGTTTGTTGGGTTTTGGAGGTTTCACTTGAGTTGCAACCAAGCCATTCATTCTATGGTTGCCATTGAAGAAGAAGAGACATCTTGAAATCCTATGTTGAGATCCTCTGTACCCACCCATATACTAAGGATGCGTGTCATTTTTGTACGGCCACCTCCTGCTCTGCCTCCTGTTCTGCCTTCCGTTTTGCCTCCTGTTGGACACGAGGCAGCCTCCTGTTTGGGCAGGAGGCAAACTGTCCAGACCAGAGGCTGCCTCCTGTCTAACAGGAGGCAAAACAGAGGGCAGAACAGGAGGCAGCCAGCCTCCTGTTAAACAGGAAGTGCCTCCTGTTTGGATGGGAGGCAGTTTGTCCAAACAGGGAGGCGGTTTGTCCAAACAGGTCGTTACCTCTTGCACAACAGTATATTGATTGGTGAGGTGGCTCTGCTCTGTTTTGATTGCAAAAACCAAAAAATCTTGAATGGGGGAACCATACTGCACGGCATGCTGCTACTGCTTGCTGCTGGTGTGCATACATGGAAAACAGGCAGGAGAAAACAGTGAACGTACACCTACAAATGGAGTACAAATGGATTGGATCAGTCATCATCATCATTCTTGGGTGTGTTGGAACCTGGCAAAGTGGCCCACCATTCTGCCACCCAATTCGTTGGGGGCTCTACCCCAACGACTGACTTATATAGGAGCCTTGCTGTGCGGTTTGGGACGGAGGCGGAAGGCAGTTTTTTGTTCACCAATGCCTCGAGTTCGAGGTGTTGTAAATACAGCAATTGGTAAGCTTTTTGCTCCCGTAACTCGACAATGCCATCATCTGATTGTGATACTCGGGAGGTCATGTACCTCCTCTGTTTCCCGAGAACCAAGCAGGTGGCGGTTTTGCACAAAGTGTGTTATATACCGCAGCCGCCAGTGCATCTGTTTCAAAGGATGCAGTGACAGGCTGCCCAACAACTTCCTGATCATTGAGCCTTGGCTTTTTCTGCCTATTAAGCAGGTCAGTGTTAACTGCACCTGGGGTTGTGGTCCGTTTTGCAAGCTTTTTGGGAACATTGTTACGCGGCGCTTTGTCTTTGGCACCAGGTGCCCAAACAGGGTTACAATTTGGACCCTTACTTTGGAAACGCTGACGAAAGGCCTCTGCTGCCTGAACGGCTGCGGACCTCTGCACTGACGGACGGATGCGCGTCAGTTTCCCAAGGTGCGGCAGTGGGCTGACGCGGCGCCATTCATTACGCCCCCCTTCCTCCTCCTACATGCCCACGATGTGCTCTTTTGGTGCCGCCACACTGCGACCACAACCATCTCCTGCGAGTCAACGACGGCATCACAGGGCAGCTGCACCTGGGTGAGGACCGCCTTCCCTGATTTAATCTGTGAAAACAGGAAGCACACAAAGGAGGCATCTACAAAAACAGGAGGCACGCACAGGAGGCACCTGGCAAAACAGGAGGCACACACAGGTGGCACCTGCCGGAACAAGAAGCAAACATAGGAGGTACCTGCCAAAACAGGAGGCACACACAGGAGGCACCTGCCAAAACAAGAGGCACACGCAGGAGGCACCTGGCAAAACAGGAAGTCTGTACAGTGCAGACAGGGCCTGCAGACGTCTGTACAGTGCAAACAGGGCCCGCAGATGTCTGTACAGTGCAGACAGGTCCTGCAGACGTCTGTACAGTGCAGACAGGTCCTGCAGACGTCTGTACAGTGCAGACAGGTCCTGCAGGCGCCTGTACATTGCAGACAGGGCCTGCAGACATTTAGACACCGAAGACAAGTCCTGCAAACGCCTGTACACTGCAGACAGGTCGTGCAGACGTCTGTACACTGAGGTGCTACAAACAACAGGTGCACATCAAGGGGGGGGGGGCGGAGGCAAGACAGGCACGACACAGCAATCAGCAATGGACACAGGGGGCGCTGACAGGGACAACAGGACCTGCAAAGTAGTGACCAGCGTTCATGCACGGTTTTCCTTAAGCATCACCGGGCCTTTTTTCTCCGCAGGCGCGACCACGAAGTCCTTCCAGTCCACAACAAAGTACGCATCGTTGTTCTTCTTCAACTCAACGGAGGCGGCTGCATCAATGGATTTCCTCCCCGCTTTCTTGGTAAACTGCACTTTCTTGGCGTCAAAGGGCTTCTCGTGGACGTATCCGTCCATTACGCGTTGTAGGCTGATGCGAATCCTCACGGCAACGTTCCCCACACCCCTCCCAGGGGTCACCTTGCTGTCCTTCAACGGGAAGTGAGGGTGGATCATCAGCAGGGGGCCTGATCCAATCAATTGCAACACCATGCGGGTCTAGGCCAACTTGGTGTCGTCGTACAGGGCTCCACTAGAGACAGTGCCTGGGAAGAAAAAGTTGTACACAGACAGCAGCAGCTCTAGGCCTCCCAAACTGCCCTCTACAAGCTTGTCCTCTGGTACTTGAGCAGAACGCCAGGCCTCCACCCACTGTTGTTGTATTGCCTTTGCATCGTCCATGGAAGGTGCTGCTCGCTGACAGTATGCTGAGACCTTGGTGTCCACTTGTTTGGCTGGGTCCCAAACGCGGTCCTTTTGCGGCAGCAATGCCTGCGGCGCTATGGGGTTGCCGGTCACCTTGTCAATGAAGCAGCTGTGGACAACGCCCTGTACCGTCCAATACACCGCCGCCTCACTGCGCCCCTTGTTGTTTTTTGGGACGGACGAGGCCATTCCCTCAGAGCGAAGGTCGTCACGTGGGTGACGGTTTCTAGGACAATCCCCATGTCAGTTGCCATGGTGGCCGATGGAATGTCTGGTGTGCGGTTACAGGCACCCACGATCGGCACTATCCCAACATAGCTGGGGTCCATCTTCATCTTAATGGCGGAAAAAACCCCGAGAAGGGCTAAGCAGGGAACCAACACGTCAAGCGTCACACGGGCGGGGTCCATGCTGGCAGTCCCAAGAGCCCCTGCACTAATTGGGTACGGTTCAATCCTTACCCCATCCAGGGGGGGGGGGGGGGCGACACGCTAATTCTCGACAGGGGGTATAGTTTGGCCAAACTACCCCGTTTTTTCGAAGGGGCTGAAAAATTAGGTTAACACCCGTTTCGCACATTTGAGTTTTGTTGATTTTTCCCTGCTTGCCACTGGTCCCTGGGTCCCAATTTCTGCACCCCGCAGCCCCTGCTGTCACACCAGCAATTTTTATTTTTTAGTCTGATGTTTCCCATAGGTCTCAGAGTCCCCATTTCTGCACCCTGCGGCCCCTACTGTCATACCAGGAATTTTGAATTTTTAGTCTGATGCTTGCCAAAGGTCCGGGGGTCCCAATTTCTGCACCTCGTGGCGCGCGCTGTCACACCATCAATTTTCGACTTTTAGTCTGATGTTTGCCACAGGTCCCCGGGTCCCAATTTCTATCTTCGCCTATGTCCATCGTCTTCGTCTCTTCGCAACATGTCCTCAGCTTTTCTCATGACACACCATCATTCTTCCAAGGTGTTGAGCATCCAACTCGGTGATATCCTTTGCAAAGGGCTCATCCGCCGTCAAGGCTTGTGCGAACTTCAACTTGTAGGTGCACGTGTAGCCTACATTGCATCATCCTTGCTACTTGGGGCTGCGCTACGATGTGGAACAATCAAAACCACGGAGTATGAGATGATGCGGGCTCTGGTTGTTGCTTCTGGCTGCCACGCTATTGCCATCCCGGACAATAGATCTTGCGCAGGCAATTTGCTTTTATTTGCACAGGCTGTCACCCTTTGTGATTGTAGTGCAGGTGGGTTGGGAGGATTGGTACAAAAATACATAGTGTGGGATGAACGCATAGTTTCCATTTCCCATTAAGGGCTGAAGTTCGGTCGTCATGTACACATTTCGTACCACATTAGTACACCCGGTCCGATAGATGTTTCATTCCTCACTAGGCTTTACATTTGCACGACAGAGTTACCATGAGCCCGGTAGTCCCGATTCCGCTAAACAGCATTATCCCCTCCTTTGAAGCAATTTTGCAAACACCACGTGAACGCTCCTTCTACATATGGACATATGGAACCTGGGCCGTTGCTTTGGGTGTACGTAATGAGGGCTCGTTCTATGTCGATGTACATGGGTCCGGGCAAGCCCCCAAGGAAGGAGCCTTGTATGCACAACTACGGTTTCGGCGTGACGCTTTGTTGAGGGTAATGATTCCCGATGTGAAACGACGATCCATGGAGAACTGCTACTTGAATTTGCATATCATCACCGTGCCTACCACAGTGACCGTTAGCACCGTCGAGGCACGCGTGTTTCAGAATCAAGATTCCTCCGTTATCCGTGAGAAATGGAATGCCGCACTTGAGCTCTCCATTTTGGACAACAGTCCTATCCGTTCCTGGCACGTCATTGCTTCTCCACAGCATGTTGCAAGCTTCCTGGCCGACCAAAATATTTCTGTTGTCAACAGGGCTTGCGTGGACACAACCAATTTCATGAACGCCTCGTTGTACAGTCATCTGCGGCGGACCTTTCAAAGCGTGGTACACAGCATTTCTTGGCTGCAGCAACACTGCCCAGATGGGAAGTTCTACATGTGCCTGTTGGGGTCCCAAGTTGTCGAAGAAGTTTTTTGTCTACTGCGAATGCTGGAGCACAACAAGAGTTTCGACATTTTACAGTTGCAGGACCGACTTCGCTCGTTGCGCGCCATTCAGGGTGTGTTTGAGGATCACGTCAATTGGAAGCGGCACAAAAAGCGTTATGCGTCGGACCGGCTGCGGCCCCACTGACACACAGAGCACATCCACGTCAAATCAGTCAACCTGGTCCGTATTTGGCGTGTAGCCATTGCTGATGTAGAGACCCTTTTAAACGAGCACCCGCTGCCGAAGGACAAGTGCACTGGTATTTTTGACGAGCTCTTCTCACGAGGCGTCACACTGCTGAAGCCACATGGTGTGTCCCTGCACAATGCAATAGAGGCCGAGGATGACCCCTCCATGCTGCAAGAGGATCCACCCAGCACAGGGTTCCCTGGCGCGGAGAACTGTGAGGGAGACCCCATCTTTGAATCCTTTCTATCAGTAGGAGGTGGCATGGACAAGAGTGCCGCTTACTTGCGCTCTGGAGATGACCGTGTTGTCCACGTTGCTCAGCGTGTCAATGAATTGTTCAACAAATCTATTGAAATGCTCTTTGGCGACCGGCGGCGTCGCGTACAGCGCCAATCCAAAGTCCCTAGACAGCTTACAAAATTGGACGACGATGGGGGCATCATGTATGGAAGCCCGTTCTTGGCTTTGTGTACATTCAAGGAAGGGAACAGCAGGATCACTTCAGCTGCAGCCTTCAGTTTTGTGCAGTGTATGCAGGATGGGAAAGTAGTTGTGGGCCCGAACATCAGCTGGTTGCAAGAAATCGATGGCGTATCGGTTGCTGGGGAGTTCCTACCTTTCAAAGCGGCAGACGGAGAGAACTTTGAATGGACTGAACATTGGGAACAACACTGCAATTCCCATCGCAGCACATTTGCTTTGTGGACATGAACATCAACCCCAATGGACGTTGGCAGCTTGCCTCGAAGGAGGTGAACGTCTTCATCAATAGCACCGCAGATATTTAAAACTGCCCCCAGTTGCAGGGGACTCCCTACCCCGGTTTGGGACACACCGGTCTCAGGCCCTCCCCAGAGATGAAAAACTGCTTGTTCTGCGATGCAGTTGTCTCTATCAAGAAGATGCTGGACCATGTAGCAGCCCATTTGGAACGTGGGGATCCTATGCCCAATGCGAACAAGGGCGGGGACCATGAAGCCTGTGAACTTTGTGAGCAACAACCACACATAAGAGTAAAGATTAAAAATTCCTGGTATGACAGTAAGGGTTGAAGGGTGCAGAAATTGGGACCCTGGAACCTTTGGCAAGCATCAAACTGGAAATTAAAAATTCCTGGTGTGACAGCAGGGGCTGCAGGGCGCAGAAATTGTGGCGCTGGGACCTGTGCCAAGCATCAGTCTAAAAAATACGGGTCATGCAGTGCTTTTTTGCCTAGGTTTTTGTTCAATACAAAAACTGTCCCTTTTTTCAGCGGGCAGGTTTGAAATGTGCAAAAACCCCCCAAAACTACCCCTTTTTTCGAGGGGGCTGAAAAATTTGGTTAACACCCCCATGTGCAAAATTTGCATGTCGCCTCCCCCCTCGACCCCATCGTACTCAGACGCAAGGCGGCGGTTCAAGCACCTATACCAACCCAGTATTTTTCGTTGCGAAGCCACGATTTGGGTCCGGCTGTCGTCCTCCAACTCCTTGGGTACAATATTCCTTTGTCTATGGCTCTCGGGAGCCGAATTCGTCGTGCATGTCTGCGTTGAGGTTTGGTTGCCTCTAGGGGTTTGTGAGGGCGAGGAACGCACTGGAATTGTGCGTCTTTTGTAATTTCATCATTTTTGGGTGTAGAGCCACTCTGCTGACCGTGGCTCCACTGTCATACGTGTCCTACATGTCGTGCATGACCCCATACAAGTAGGTAACAACGGTGCGCGTGTCCCGCGCGCGCCGCGCGCTTCTCACGTCTGGCTCCACACCTATCTACGGCGCCAATTACTTTGTGAAGTATGTCTTACGTGTTTTGCAGCACTTGTGCGCGCCTTGCAAGGCATGTGTGATGGAGAACTGCGTGTGCATGTCCAAGTCGCGTCAATTACGCCCTGAGAGGGCTTGCTCTGCGGGTGGTGCGTGGTGGCTCTGCTCTTGTCCCCAGGGCCGATTTGCCTGTTCAGCACGTTCTCAGTGTTACCCAGCACCTTTGCAGGATTTTTGTTTCGTTGCTCAGCACTATGTGCCATGCTGCCTTTGTACCCCAGTCAGTACGAGCTACCCCACACCCACCTCACGGACTGCGACCCCATGTCGTGCTGCGACGTCACGAAGGACCAGAATGCGGCCGTGGTTTTTCACGTGAAGCAGCAAACATGTATGTGTGCAACGTTCGAGTTGCTCTTAGGCGTCACAAGTTGCCCACCCTCTAGGACCCCGTATACGCGCGATGTGACAATATTCTACATTTCTACTTTAAGTATGCTATTTGACATATGTGACCAAAGTTGTTGGCAGAGCTGTGTGACACCCATTGAAATACGTGTTGATGTGTTAGCCTTGTGTATCCCCTTCTTCTAGTGTGTTGTATTTGACGTTTTTCACAAGCTGGCAGAAAATGAGGCCAGCTTTTGGGTAACATTCCAAACAACTATGAAGATATGCAGCTTTTGACCCTTCTGGCCGAAATTTCGGCCAACTTTTTGGTTTCCTAGTGAATAGGCATAGTTATTTTCATTTTTCTTCGGGCTGGCCAAAATTTCGGCAAGCTTTTTGGTCTGTTCACTATTCAAGCACTTATATTCCGGTTTTTGGGCGGTCTGGCCGAAATTTCGGCCAGCTTTTCCTATTTTTGAACATTTAGGCAATTATTTCCCCTTCGAAAATACCTGGCCGAAATTTCGGCCATCTTGCAATTGTCGTTGTTCATGAGTATTACACCTTACACTCCTACAGAACTGTTTTCTTGTCTCAGCATTAATGTCCTGTGCTATTACTGTCAATGTTGTACATGCTGCAGTTATTGGTGCTTTTGCTACTACAGCCAAAGGGCTGTTGCGAAATGCATTACGTGATGGGACTCTGCAAAAGCTTTTGCAATTCCGCCTCTTGTTGCGGAAGAATCCCAGGAGCCGGCACTCCCTGACACAGTTGAAGGCTGCCGCCACTAGGAAGAAGCCCCCACGATGGTACATGACATTTTTGTCACAGTTCCATGCCCTATACTGCCTGCTGCGTCATATGGCCCTCCCATACTCTACCTGTGGGTCTGGTTGCAACTGGGGTATTATGTCCTGCCGCCAACGCCGTAAGGTCGGAGTCCTTGGTCAGTGTAACACTAAGCAGGAGTCCATTCACCATCGTGCTGGACTAGCAGCACACAACTTGTGGAACACCATGCACCGTAGGCAAGTTTGTATATGGTTTGATAACCTGAGGTGTTACAGGTCGGGAGCTGATCCCCATTCACTCGACTTAAACGGAAACTGTACAGCTGTTGCCCTACTTGCATACTAGGGTCTGCCGGAGCTGGCCGAAATTGAGGCCAGGGTACCAAAGGTTGCAGATGACATCTTTCGCTCACATAGAGCATTGTTTGATCGTATTGATGTTGCCAACCAAGGTATTCAGAGAGTTTTGGTTCGTGCTCCTTTAGATATTGCCAGAAAAAATGTCTGTTCCCGCACCTGGAGACCCTTTTTCCTGTCTGAGCTCCGCTCTGGCACACACAAAGAGCTTTTGCAACTCGTGGTTGATTTGTCATGTGTGGAACACCGCACCCGACACTGTGTTCCGCTGCTTGTGGACATGAAAATACACTTTGCCCTACTGAAGCTGTGTTATGGTGTTGCTTATGTTCCGTGGAATGTATCACAATTACGGTTGGGTTTTCCTTTGGTGTACGGAGTATGGCATAGCTATAAGTACTGCGTTGAATTGATCTACAGGGCGTTACTGTCGTTCATTAAGTTTTTTGAGCAGGGGAATAGCCTTCAGGTTGTGTCTATCCTCCCTCGCAAGGTCAAGGTCATCCATATGGAGAAGACGTTGCTTGGACTCATGCTAGCCACATCGTCCAATAGAGGCAGACTAGATGAGCGCGTAACTACCCTGCTCAATAGCCAGCAGGACTTGACATCCATTCAGCGCAAGGGTTTGCGTATGTTATTAGCCCTTAAGGCTTTGCTGTACACATGCTGTCAAGCTTCTTTCAGCATTGGGACTTTGGTTCGTGAGTGCAACTGGGAGGGCCGGGGGGCAGGTTCCGGGATTGTTGCTAAGCAGGCACTTGAGATGTCCCTACTGCTCATGCTAAACATCCTAAAGCCCGAGGAGCAGTTAGCCACGGAGTATGTGAAAACCAGTGTTGTTACTGTTTTGTTTTGGAGTCAGTGGCATTCTGCCACCCTAGGGTGTATACACCCCGAGGAGCTGGGTGAGGCACTTCTAAGTCGGTTCTCAACCCACTGTCGCCGCAACACTGCTGTACCAGTGTCCAACAGTCGTCTGATTTATTTCTGACATCTCCCCTTGTCCAACTGGGAGGGAAAGTTTTGTGTGGTGTGCTGACTGAGAGATCCGTGGCAATGGTCTCTGCCAATCTTAAACAATTCATCTTGACAGCCCCTACACAGAGCCTGCCCATCAGTGTTCACGTTCCGGACTATAAAGTTGAGATGCGAAGACTGGATGCAGTTGAGGATCTAACGTTCCCCGGTACCATGTCTAGGACACGAATCACCACAGACCGTTTAAAAGTGGTTCTGTTGCTTGTAATGCAAAATCTGGTTGCGCGTACCAGGGTTCCTGAGGGCGTTGAGGATTTTTTACAGACAAATGCACCCGCTCGCACTGCTGCCCAGCAAAGGTTGTTGCGTACTGCACATGCTTCTATCCGCGCTGCCAACCGTGCACCGCCTGCTGCTCCTGCTGCTGCTCGTGGTGGAATTGTCTTGCCCCCAAAGCCACCCCCGAAGCCCCGAGCCAGAGCCCCCCCAGTACCCCCCCCTGCCCAGTACCCCCCCCCCCCCGCCCCTGATGATCCCATTGCCATCGATTCTTGTGATAGTGACCGAGATATTGATTGTGGTGCAGACAGCGTTGCCTCCTTTGAAGCCCTAGATGAGGCAGAACACATCGGTGTGGATACCAAGGACTGGGACTGATGTCTGTTTGCAGCTGTGTTTGTCACTGTGGTATGGGTTCCGCCACGCATTGCCAATGATTTTGGTGTGTATATTTGCTGTTTCATGTTTTTCTGGCCGAAATTTTGGCCACACCTGTTGTTTGGTCCTATGGCTACCCCCGGAACACAAATGACATAAGGTGTTGGCCGAAATTTCGGCCAGCCTCTCAGAATGGTATTTCCCGCATAGGGGTTTAACATGCATAGCAGTGCTGACCGAAATTTCGGCCAGGTTATCCGATTTTCCTGTCAAGCAGTCCGTTTTGGTCCTTTTTTGGTTTATCTGTGCTTGTTATTTGCTATTTGGAAACTCTCCCCTTCATGAAATGTTGCCGTGTAGCATTTTTTTTATGACTTAGCTTGGAGAGGTATCACAGGACGTCGATGTTTCGCCAGATGGTAAGCGTGCAGCAGACAATGGGCAATCTCAAGTGCAATTCCAGTCTCAAGAGGACCGGGCGAGCACAGAGGGACTTCAAAAGAAGCCTGAGGCCGCACCAAAAAAAAATTCAACACCCTCCATCAAGTTATCCGACTGGGTTACGTCAACGACGAAAATAAAGGTTCGTTGGGATCAGATTATTATTGACCACGACCGAAAATTTGGGCACGTCCGTAGGATATCGGATGATCGCGTGCAACGCCGCTACGACGATCTGAAGGCAGCCCCGCGTGTGGATTACATCCAGGATCCCCTTTTTTATAAAGTCACTCGTATGTGTGTTGTGGTATTCTTCTGAACAGTAACGTTTTCGTGTCTGGATTTTCGACCCTGCTGTTTCGAATATTGCTGTTGCACAGCCACTCGCTGGGTTCTGTTGGGGGGTCAGCATGTTCACACTGCTCCCCAAAAACACAAGACGGAATTTGAGATGAAAAATATGGAGACTCTGGATTGGACACTCGTATTTGGTGGTTATGAAGTCAAACGGGACTGCCCCCTGCGCACTAGGCGCCGGCTTGCAGGCTTACATCAACTCCAGACCACTGCTGGCTCAGCATCCACCACATCGGAGCGAATGTCCCTACTCTTGGATAGGCTTGAGGATGAGGGTGCCAATGAGTACACCCTTTACCATCACATTTTTGTTATGCTTGAAGAGTGTGGTGTTACGGCCGAGGAAGGCACTGTGGTGTGTTTCGTTTATTAATTCGGTTTTGTCGATCGACCTGGCCGAAATTTCGGCTAGCTTCTGTGTTCCACATGTTCTCCTGTGCGGACTGTTGTTGCCAAATGGTGGGGTGGCGTTGGGCGTTTGGTGAAATTTGTGGGTCTTGCTGCAGTAGACGCCATGGCAGCCATGGAGAAGCGTGGATTACATCCCGCACCGGGTACGTTCAAGGAAGTGGAAGGCATCACGCCTGACCGACTTCGCGACATCGTAGGTTACATGGATGGGACAAAAAGTACCCTACCTGGTCTCAAAAAAATTATAAAAGATGTTAAAAGGGCCCATATGTGGTCCTGGCAAGTTCTTCATCTCGAGGCGGTTACCAATGGGCTTGTGAACAACACCACAGGTATGTTTTGGTCAAACACGGGTTTGTATTCGAATAAACGACCGTTGGCCGAAATTTCGGCCAGCTTGTGTGTCGTTCAATTAATGCACAATAGGAGGCCACCCTGTGACACCACCTGTCTGCAGCTACACTTGGTACTATCGAGATGGCCAAAAGGCAGTGCGTTATCGCATCACACCTGAAGGTAGCCCATGGCAGCTGGACCTGGACTGAAGAAAACCCCTGGCCACTGTGGTCAGCAGTAATTAAGGCCCCTCCTTGGAAGGAACCCAAATATGAGGGGTTCCGGGGATTGTTGCAGAAGCTTGTTGCTAAGCCTGTTTGTGAAAAATCTGATACTGGTCTGGTTAGTATCCAATGTGCTAGAGAGTCCCTCGTTGAGACAAGCACAGGCAAACTAATTGCAGAGTCAGGCCGTGTGGAACTGATGGCAATGTGTTGTGGAGTCCCTGTTCCCAGTATCATTGATTCACTGCCCTTTGCTGCTTCTGTCATTGAGCTGCCCCGCCTCTATACAGCTGGTTTGCATAACCTGGTTGCGCAGCTGCTTCTGTCCGGTGTGCTTGTGTTCATAGCGGGTGAGTCTGCTGATGTGAAAGCCACTGTTGCTGCTTTGAAGGCCACTGTGGCTGAGGATATGTATCAGTGTGATGTTGCAATTTACAATTTGTCAACCAAGACCCCGTTGTACACTTCCACTTCCCATCTGGTTTCCGTTTGTTCTGCCACCGCCTTTGATAACACGCTGCCCCGTTACGTGGCTTTTACTGAAGGACCCATGTCGTCTGTGATGCCTGTTGAGATATTCTCATTTCTTTTGAGCCTGGTTCTGGTCCTAGAACGGGCAGGCAACTGGTTTTTGCTAGGGACTCTGTCTGTGTATTTTGCAAGCATGATGTCTACCAGTTTTTCCAAGGACTGTAATGTTGTGTGTGCCCTTTTGGGTGAGGAGACTGTTGTGCCTGATGAGTTTGTTCAGTCCATCAGAGCGGCTATCACCAACGCCGACACGTGCCCCCCCAAATCATGGGAGGATGTGTACCACGACTTGGGGGCAGGTTTTCCTGTGGATTGTTCTAGGGTCAGGTATGTAGATGAGGATCGTGAGGAGCAAGATGGGGAGGCAGAGTCGCAACCAGAGACACACACTCCAAAGAAGAAACCCGAAACTGCCCCTGCCCCCTCACCTAGTGGCACGCAGTGCGCTCAGGCCACCCCAGCTTCCTCTTCAAGCACTGTGGCCCCTACTGGCAGAGGTATGAATGCTTTTGTGAATCATATTTCACCATCCCAGGGTGGAAACACACAGTCATAGAAGTCTGCCACCGCCAAGCCTGGTGCTGCAGCCCCTGCCAAGCCTCCTGCTAACACAGGTACTAGAAGCCTCGTGCATCTGGTCTGCGCAAGCCCTAATGCCTGTCCTGCTGCTTATATTGCGTGTCAATATGAAGTCTGGCCGAAATTTCGGCCAGCATGCAGTCCTCAGCCTCTTCAGCCTCTTATTATTGTATTTCCCCATAGGCACTGCAAAAGTCTGATTTGATTCGTCAGGTGGCAAGTATTTGCTTGTAATTGAGTATATTATGTTGCACACCCTGTTCAAATGTCACTGCTCCTGTGTTCCTTGTTCATGTCTACTGTCATAGGTACCCATTTCAGTGATCATATTCGGAGTTTCGATGGACCTGGCCGGACTTTCGGCCAGCTTAGGCCTGTCTGCCAAATAGGACCATGTGTTTGGACATTTTTCGAAGAGCTGGCCGAAATTCCGGCCAGGTTGGTTAAAATAGGAAATGCAAGTACATGCTTTGGGATAGTTTTCTGTGTGCTGCAATGAAAGGTATGTTTGGGGTTCCCTTATCTGTGGTGTATAGGGGGGTTCTGTGATCAACCTAGAACAAAGGGGAGAGAAAAATAGGCAGCCCCCCCCCCCCCCCAAGCACTGGAATACAGTGGTCTAAATGTAAAACAACACTATATTTTGGTGATTGAATATCTTTATTTTGAAAATCTGTGTGTTTCCAGAAATGCAAATAATGGCATATATTTGAAATGCACACCTTGTGTTTGCATGTTGCCACCAAGGGGGTTTGGATACCCAAAAAATAACACCCCTTTTCACATATTGTTCCCCTCAGTACAACATGGACTTCCGTGGGCCAGCGCGCCAGGTGGGGGGGTGGGCAACTTGTGACTCCTACATTGCTCGAGTTTCACGTGTTGCCACTTCGTGTGCCGCTGGTGACTTCACCCCTTCTTTGCAGCCGGGTACCATGCCGGGTGGGTCTCCGGCATGGAAGAAGTGTATGATAAAAAGACGAAGAGCAATCATTGGGTTGTGACGTTGACGCAGTCCTGCACGTACATGGTCCGTACAACGAAGGAGAAGGGCCGCAAGATCGAGGGCCCCAGAGCACAGGTATACTTCGGTTAGTTACCGGCTCGGAGTGTTTGATTACGATGATTTACAGCACCTCCTCCCTGCCCCCGTGCTTCTTTGCAGGGCACCATGTCCATCAGCGTCGACAAGATCCGTGGTGGATCATTCTAGGGTTTTGTCCCCGATGAACCCGAAAAGGTACATGTTCCGCATGTTCCGGACGTCCGTGGTGTTGTCTTTGTATCGGTCCCTGGAGCCTGTCTGAACCGTCCTATGCGTTTTGCGCGTCGCGCGCGTTGTCCCTCGTACTGTTCCTGGCGACATCGATCGTGTTTTACGCGTTCCTTGTGTCCTGCAAGGGGACAAAAATCACAAGAAGGAGAAAAAGGAGAAGAAGGAGAAAAAGGAGAAGAAGAAGCACAAGGCCGAAAACAAGAGCAAGGGCAAGCCGGAAGGAAGGAAGGAAGAGAAGCGGGAGGAGCGGAAAGAAGAAGCAAAGCCGAAGAAAAAGGACCCAAAGGGGAAGGCGAAGAGGATTGTGGCAGAAGACGACGACGATGCTCCGGACGACGCGCCCCACGCTCGACACACATGGAAGTGCCGGAGGAACCACTGTCACCATTGGGAAGTGCAAGTAGCACCAGCTCCAAGAGTGGCAGTAGCAAGAGCAGCACGAGTAGCAGCAGCGGCAGCTCAAGTAGCAGCACTGACAGCAACGAGAGTGCCGGGAAGAGCCCAGTGTTGCAGAAGGGGGTCTTGAAGGCGGCAAAGACGGAGGCGCCGGAGAAGGGGAAGGAGAAGGCGAGGCCCCATTTCTTGGTGGAGACCCATGGCCGCCCGCCAAGCAAGCTCACCACTGGGCAGACAAGGCAGGAGAATTTCACCGGATCGGCGCACCATGTTTGATCAATGGAGATTCTGAAGAGCTTCTTCAACAACGAGTACGGCTACTCGCTGGGGACTTTCGTCCACCATTACAAGAGGTGCTGCGGACAGCTCAAGGCGGTAATTGCGGCTGAAGGTATGCGTGTGCACTACGTTCAGAGTGCTGTGCATGGAGGCTCTCCTTGCGTCCCCGGGGACCGTCGCTCGTGTTGCGCGCGTCCAATTCGTTGCGCACGTCGTCTCCGCATGTGTCCCTGAAGACATTCAGGTCGTTGAGCGCGTATTTGGTGTCCTGCAGTGCGTCAAGACCCGGGCCTCGCCGCGACCATGCTGAACCGCGCTGAGCCGCGGACAATCCAAGCTGTGCTGTCCTATGGAACAAAGAATTGTAGTTCGGTCACGAAGGCGATGGAGCATTTCCAGACGCTGTACCCAACCGCCGGGGCAGACGGCACCGCAAAGAGTATTCCCCGTCGCGTTGGCCATTGCGTTTGTGGTTGCGCGGGGGCCGGGGAATTTAGAGGCGGAGGACCCAAAGCCGAAACCCGGGGGTATCCCGCTGGCAAGCGTTTCTGGACGAGAGGCTCGGGGAGTCCTCGGCACTGGAGGCCGGCCTCGACGGCCGCGGTCGGAGATGTCCGACGTCTCAGGCTTCCACGTCAAGGATGTGATGGACATGGATCTGGACGAGTTGATGTAGAAGTACAACTGAACCGTGCGGGCAGCTGGACTGTTGAGGTACATGCTCCACCCCGACCACACGGTGACGGAGGAGCCGGAGCAGAAGACGTGGACTCCGGTGCGGCAGTCAGATTACCAAGAATTTCAAGCATGGAAGCGCCACAAGGTGTGGTGCTGCTTGCGCGATGCATGTGATACACGCTGTCTCTTGGAGTGTCCCTGGCGGCCTCCTGAATTGTTTTGCGGGCTCCGGACGTTCCGCGTGCTGTCTCCGGATTTGGCTCTGGTGACAATAATTGTGGTCGCCGCGCTTAACATGCGTTCCATGTCACGGGCCATGCCTTCGCAGCTGCCGCCGAGGCAATTCCTCCGCAGTACCCGCTGCCGTACCAACCGCCGCAGTACAGGCAACAGTACGGGCAGTATGGGCAGCGGTACGGACGGCTGTACGGGCAGCAGCCGCAGTACCAGGAAGCGGAGTGGGAAGATCCGGGTATGAAGACGGAGTGGGAGCCGGATCGCATCCCGCCACCACCGCCGCAATACTACCAGCAGCAGCAACCACCACCGCCGCCGCCCCAGCAACAGCAGCTGCACCCACCACCACCGCCGCCCCAAGAACAGCTCCAGCAACCGCCAGCCCCTCCCCGCAAGATGAAGCCCCCGTGGTGCCCGAGGAAGCGGGCCCGATGGACGACCTGCCGATCACGCAGGAGGAGGTGGAAGAACCAAAGGTGGACACTGGCGAACCAGGTCACAGGTGCGTGCCGCGCGTCGTATTCATTCTGCACGTTGTCTCTGGTTGTGTCCCTGGCGCCATCGCTTCGTGTTCCAGATGTTTTGCACGCTCTGCGCGCCGTCCCCCCGCATGTCCCTGGTGACTGCTTGCATGTCCTGCATCTCCTGCGTGTTCTGCACAGCTGCGGAGGACGACCCCGATGCCTGGGATGCCAGCGACGTGGACATGTTCACCCAGTTCTCGGAGGCAGAGGGGGAAGGGGAAGGGGGGGAGGGGTGGGGGGGAGGGGAGGGGTGGCCGGACCTTGATGAGGCTCGTGGACGGCAGATGTCCTAGCCTCTTTTTTTCACACACCGCCACCGCGCACCCACACCGCACCAGCAACAGCGTCGCAGCAGACGCCACAGTGGTGGCGGCACTAACGCCGCCTGATATATTGTTCGTTATTGTACAATGGTTTTTGCCACCCCCTGAGCGCAGGGGCAGGTGGTGCCGCCGTGGGGACGAATGATGGCGGTGAGGTTTGACCACCGGTCCGTTTTTGTAAATTACTGTGGCTTTGGCTTTGGGCTTTTGGGTCGTGGACGGAAGGATCCTGAGAGTCCCTCTGGCCTTTGCGGCTGTGAAGGGGTACCCAAGTTCTGACCGTCAGACTATATATATATATATATATATATATATACCTATATACATATATATATATATATATGTATATATATATATATATATGTATATATATATATATATATATATTATATATATATATATATATATATATATATGTATATATATATATATATTATATATATATATATATATATATATATATATATATATATATATATATATATATATATATATATATATATATATATATATATATATATATATATCCTCTAATCTACTATATATATATATATATATATATTATATATATATATATATATATATATATATATATATATATATATATATCCTCTAATCTACACCCCTCTCCTAAAAGACACGCGGGTTTATTATGTGGGAGTCGAGCACAAGGTGGAGGGAATGTATATCCGCTCAGAACGAGCCCGTCCCACGTATGCCCATCAAACCGCAATGTACCGTAACCGTGTGGCAGTGTTGGAGGAACGAAACACAATTGGCAAAACACGTGAAGGAATTACTTGCGAGTCTCGTGGTAATCACTTTACAGAAACAGTTGTAACCCTTCCTCCCAAGGTACAGACATGGCATGAAGGTGAAGGTAATTTCGCTAGGAGTACACCTGTACATTGGGAACTCCCACGGATGGCAACCTGAACTGGTTGGAACTCTTGGCTACTAGAAAAGTTTGGAATTGAAGGGAACTGGCTTTAGGACCTAGTCGTCGTCGCTGTACAAATGGGGTGAATCGAATGCACCACCACGGGCTCAAAACGGCCTAAAAACACTTCTCTGAACATCACAAGTGGTCTAGGAACAACTTTGGAAAAAATGATTTTTTTCGCCCCGGGGACCCTGGTGGACCCACCGTTGGCCCCCACTGTGCGTGGGCCGGGCTGCTCTCCGGCTCCACCAAGTGACCACTGGTACGGGGGTCTGAGTGGCTTGTTGGGCGATTCTGAGGCTTGGAAACCACAAAAAGTGGGGGCTTGCAGGTGGACTAGGCGCCCTCGGAATTCGGATTTCAGCCACCTAACCCAAGATACGCCCTGTGCTTGGTTTCGGGGTGGTGGTGCGCATTGCGCAGGTTTTTGGGGCTTTTTGGCGCCTTTTTGGGCTGTTTCTCGGACATATCGTGGAATTGAAGGGCACTAGAGAGCTCTTTGACACGGTGAAGTGAAGCCGCACGTGCATTGTACTCACCGTATCCCTTCGTTTGGGCGTTTCGCCCGGGTTTTGGGGCTGTTTTGGGCGAAAAATGGTTGTTTTTGGCCCAAAACTGCGCAGATTTGGGAGGGGACCTCCCGATTTGGCGCCCCCGCCCCGGGCCGCCACCGGTGAGTTTTTGGCTCAAAACTTGGATTTGTCAAGGCCACCAATTGGGCTCCAAGATGGCTAGAGTAGAGTAGAGCCCAGAGCGATGAGGCGGAACAATGGCCAAAACGGTGAGGAGAAGTGCTTGTTGCTTGTTGTTGCTTGCTTGTTGTTGCTTGTTAGCTAGATTTAAGGGGAGAGGGGTGTAGTAATATATATATATATATATATATATATATATATATATATATATTTATATATATATATATATATATACATATATATATATATATATATATATATATATATACATATATATATATATATATATAATATATATATATAATATATATATATATATATATATATATATATATATATGTATATATATATACATATATATATATATTTATATAATACATATATATATATATATATACGGTGAGGAGAAGTGCTTGTTGCTTGTTGTTGCTTGCTTGTTGTTGCTTGTTAGCTAGATTTAAGGGGAGAGGGGTGTAGTAATATATATGTACATATATATATATATATATATATATATACATATATATATATATATATATATATATATATATATATATATATATATATATATATATATATATATATATATATATATATATATATATATATATATATATATATATATATATATATATATATATATCCTCCACTCTACACACCTCTCCCAACTCTAGGTGGCTCCACCACACGGCTCTAAGGTACGTGCAAAGGGCACAAAGTGGTGCATACATGTGGTGGAAGGGGCTAAACTCGGTCAAAACGGGCTCCAAACGGGCTAAAAACACTTGTTTGAGCATCCCAAATGGTCCGGGATCACTTTTGGAAAAACGCGTTTTTGACCCATTTTTGACCCATTTTTGGTCCCAAAATGGCCCATTTTCATAGCATTTTGGGAGTTTCCAGGAGCCAAAACCCGTCCCCACGGGCTCAAAACGGGCTAAAACCACTTGTTTGACTATCATAAATGGTCCGGGATCATTTTTGGAAAAACGCGTTTTTGACCCATTTTTGACCCATTTTTGGTCCCAAAATGGCCCATTTTCAAGGCATTTTGGGATTTTCCGTGGCCCAAAACGCGCCACCACGGGCTCAAAACGGGCCAAAAACACGTGTTTGAGCATCCCAAGTGGTCCGGGAACAACTTCGGAAAAAATGATTTTTTTCGCCCCGGGGACCCTGGTGGACCCACCGTTGGCCCCCGCCGTGCGCGGGCCACGCTGCCCTCCGACTGCACCAAGTGACCACTAGTACGGGGATCTAGGCGTCTCGTTGGGCGATTCTGAGGCTTGGAAACCATAAAAAGTGGGGGGTTGCGGGTGGACTAGGTGCCCTCGGAATCGGATTTTGAGCCACGTGGCCCAAGATACGGCCCGTTCTTGGTTTCGGGGTGCTGGTGCACATTGCGCAGATTTTGGGGCTTTTTGGCGCCTTTTTGGGCCGTTTCTCGGACGTATCGTGGAATTGAAGGGCACTGGAGAGCTCTCTGACACGGTGAAGTCAAGCCGCACGTGGAGTGTACTCACCGTATCCCTTCGTTTGGGCGTTTCGCCCGGGTTTTGGGGCTGTTTTGGGCGAAAAATGGCTGTTTTTGGCCCAAAACTGCGCAGATTTGGGAGGGCACCTCCCGACTTGGCGCCCCCGCCCCGGGCCGCCACCGGTGAGTTTTTGGCTCAAAACTTGGATTTGGCAAGGGCACCACCTAGGCTCAAGATGGCTACATGGGCGAATCATCCAAAGCGTTGGGACGGAGCAATGGCCAAAACGGCAAGGAGACGTGTTGTTGTTGTTGCTTGCTTGCTTGTTGCTTGTTAGCTAGATTTAAGGGGAGAGGGGTGTAGTAATATATATATATATATATATATATATATATATATATATAATTATATATATATATATATATATATATATATATATATATATATATATATATATATATATATATATATATATATATATATATATATATATATATATATATATATATATATATATATATATATATATATATATATATATATATATATATATATATATATATATATATATATATATATATATATATATATATATATATATATATATATATATATATATATATATATATATATATATATATATATATATATATATACATATATATATATATATATATATATAATACATATATATATATATATATATATACGGTGAGGAGAAGTGCTTGTTGCTTGTTGTTGCTTGCTTGTTGTTGCTTGTTAGCTAGATTTAAGGGGAGAGGGGATATATATATATATATATATATATATATATATATATATATATATATGTATATATATATATATATATATATATACATATACATATATATAGTCATAGTCATAGGCATAACCACTTATAATGCCGTCTACTGGAGTTACCGGGCATCTCGCGCCGACAGGTGGTTCCTGCCTCGCTCGATCCCGTGGGTCCTAGGGCTGCCTGAGGTGGCCCACAGCATGACGGAGGACCCCGAGGACCGGGGATACCGGCCAACCAGGCTTTGGGGGCAGTGGCGACTGCAAAGCGTTAGCATTAGCAACGGCGACGGACGCTGGCCCGTTTGTTCGCCGGGCGTAAAAGGGGGCAAGGCACCACAGCGCAGCAGCACAGCAACAAGCAGAAAGCAAGGGCATCTCCTACGGGCACAAAGCAGCAACCAAGGTACAAAGCAGCACGCATGCGGCGAAGCAAGAGCGGACCCCTCGTTGTTCGCGTACCCCCGCCACCGTGGAGACGACCACCACCCATGACCCCACGTAATACATTGCTAGCCGCGTACTCGTAATTGCCCATCACCCGTGACTCCGCGTAACCCACTGCCAGCATGCAATAACCCATGGATGCATGACCAGGATTTCTGGGAGGCTCCAGCCTAGCCTGGCCCTTAGCCTTCATCGCCTCCATGTCCCCATAATGTACGCCGCCGACCCACCGCACCAGTCCCCCAGTATAGTACAGAAGCATGGTAGCAACTCTACCTTCTCCATGACCCTGAGCTGCACCCACACCCGAGATATGTACCGTGCCGGCACTCCATGTCAGGGGCCAGTACCCAATCAGCCTTGAGGCATTCCGCTTGCCCACGTATAATATAACTAGAGGGTCTACACGGGGGGACGCCGGCCGCCCCACAGAGGGAGTGGCGCAACCCGTGAATATCGCTAGCTGGGATTCGGGCTAGTGGGTGCCGTAGCTTGGTTATCGACCCCCTGTAGGGGTACCCACCAGAGGCTCGCCCCAGGTCGTGGTTACGAGGTCCACCTCATCTGGCCCACATACGTTGCCCTGGCGCCTACCCTTGACCCTTACCTGCACTAATTGGCCAGCTCCCGTGGTTGCGCCTCTTCCGCCACAACGGCGAGGCCGCAGGTTCGGCCCCCACCGACGACGTGGCGAGCCTACTTATAGCATTGGCCCGCGCGTCACCCCCTGGACCACTCTGCATGTCGCCTCTAGGCGACCGGACAGGCGCCCCCCAGGAGTAATTGGCTGATGTGAAGACCAAGTGGATTACACGCAGGGGCGACCGCATACTCGGTGCTACGCCGCCGTGTAGTACCGCCGTCGCTACGCCGATGCCACCTGCTAGCCGCCACCGCACCACCGCAACCGCAAGGCCATGGTCAGGCGGTTACACTATGTACATGCCCGGAGGCACGGTCCCTCTAGTTTGTTAACGGGGCCAGGGGATGCCCCTGCAATCCCCCCGAGTTGTTAGAGGGGTCAGGGGGACACCCCAGTACCGCCATGCGACTCCGCGTTGCCCCCACAGTACGGCTCCCCAGTACCGCCGCACGTCCTCGGTATTCCCACTATACGGACCCCAGTACCGCCGCGCATACCCCCGTGACATCAGTACACCGTCACCTGCAACTCCGCGTACCCCTCATGACAGCACCTCCCAGATCGCCACGCCATCCTAAGTACGCCCACCATACGGTCCACCTCACCATCACACCGTCGCAATCCCCTTTGCACACTTCGCCGCTCCCGGGGTCTGCAGGCCCCTCCCGCAACCCCGTGTAACGCGCCCAGGGGGCGTCGCAATGCATGCACCGCAGCGCCGGTAGCGATGCCGCGTGCCCCCACACAAACCTTTGAACCCCCGGAGTATCCCGAGCAACTACCCCCGGAACTGCCGTAGCCGGGCCGCCAGTAGAGACCCCGGTGCCATGGGAATACCCTGCAGGGGTTTGGGCCTTATTACCCTTCTCGGGACGACCCATGACACCTCACTGTTGTACGCGGCGGCCCGGGGCCGGCGGGTGAAGCACCCCTGTCCGACCCTCATGCACGGGGGCAGTACGGCTCACCATCTGGCCGGCACGACCTTATAATATATATATATATATATATATATATATATATATATTACTACACCCCTCTCCCCTTAAATTTAGCTAACAAGCAACAACAAGCAACAACAACAACACGTCTCCGTGCCGTTTTGGCCATTGCTTTGTCCCATCGCTTCGGATCTTTTGCCCATGTAGCCATCTTGGAGCCTAGGTGGTGCCCTTGCCAAATCCAAGTTTTGAGCCAAAAACTCACCAGTGGCGACCCGGGGCGTGGGTGCGAAGTCGGGAGGTGCCCTCCCAAACCTGCGCAGCTTTGGGCCAAAAACAGTCATTTTTCGCCCAGGACAGCCCTAGTGAGGGTTCAAAACAGCCAAACGAAGGTAAACGGCTGCTACACTCCATGTGCTGCTTGACTTTCTCGTGACCAAGCGACCTTTGGTGCCCTCTAACTCCACGATATGTCCGAGAAACGGCCCAAAAAGGCGCCAAAAAGCCCCAAAAACTGCGCCCTGTGCACCAGCAGCCCCGAAACCAAGAACGGGCCGTATCTTGGGCTACGTGGCTCATAAACGAATTCCGGGGGAACCTAGTCCACCCGCAGCCCCCCACTTTTTATGGTTTCCAAGCCTCAGAATCGCCCAACGAGACACGTAGACCCCCGCACAAGTGGTCACTTGGTGCAGCGGGAGGGCCGGCCAGCCCACGCACAGTGGGGGCCAACGGTGGGTCCACCAGGGTCCCGAAGGCGAAAAAAATAATTTTTTCCATAGTTTCTTCCTAGACCACTTGGGATGCTCAAACAAGTGTTTTTGGGCCGTTTTGAGCCATGGGAAATCCCAAAATGCTTTGAAAATGGGCCGTATTGGGACCAATAATGGGTCAAAAATGGGTCAAAAACGCGTTTTTCCAAAAATGATCCTCGACCATTTATGATGCTCAAACAACTGGTTTTAGCCCATTTTGAGCCCGTGGCGACGGGTTTTGGCTCATGGAAAATCCAAAAATGCCTTGAAAATGGGCCATTTTGGGACCAAAAATCGGTCAAAAATGGGTCAAAAACGCGTTTTTCCAAAAGTGATCCCGGACCATTTGGGATGCTCAAACAAGTGGTTTTAGCCCATTTTGAGCCCGTTTTGACCGAGTTTAGCCCACTCCACCACATGTATGCACCACTTTGTGCCCTTCGCACGTACCTTAGAGCCATGTGGTGGAGCCACCTAGAGTTGGGAGAGGGGTGTAGATTGGAGGATATATATATATATATATATATATATATATATACATACATACATACATATATATATATATATATATATATATATACATATATATATATATATATGTATATATACATATATATATATACATACATATATATATACATATATATATATATATATATGTATATATACACACATATATATATATATATATACATATATATATATATACATATATATATATATATATATATATGTATATATACATATATATATATATATATATATATATATATATATATATATACATATATATATATATATACATATATATAGATATATATATATACATATATATATATATATATATATATATATATATATATATATATATATATATATATATATATATACATACATATATATATATATATATATATATATATACATACATACATGTATATATATATATATGTATATATATATATATATATATATATATATATACATATATATATATATAGTCATAGTCATAGTCATAACCACTTATCATGCCGTCTACTGGAGTTACCGGGCATCTCGCGCCGACAGGTGGTTCGTGCCTCGCTCGATCCCGTAGGTCCTAGGGCTGCCTGAGGTGGCCCACAGCATGACGGAGGACCCAGAGGACCGGGGATACCGGTCAACCAGGCTTTGGGGGCAGTGGCGACTGCAAAGCGTTAGCATTAGCAACGGCGACGGACGCTGGCCCGTTTGTTCGCCGGGGGTAAGGGGGCAAGGCACAGCAATGCAGCAGCATCGCAACAAGCAGAAAGCAAAGGCTTCTTCGTCCGGCGCAAAGCTGCAACCAAGGCACAAAGCAGCACGCATGCGGCGAAGCAAGAGCGGACTCTCCGTTGTTCGCGTACCCCCGCCACCGTGGAGACGTCCGATACCCGTGACCCCACGTAATCCACTGTTAGTTGCGTACTCGTAAATACCCACCATCCCTGACTCCACGTATCCCACTGCCAGCACGCAACAACCCGTATATGCATGGCCAGCATTTCTGGGAGGCTCCAGCCTAGCCTGGCCCTCAGCCTTCATCGCCCCCGTGTCCCCACATTGTATGCCGCCGACCCACCGCATCAGTCCCCTAGTATAGTAGAGAAACACGGTATCAACTCCACGTCGCCGTGGCCCTGAGCAGCACCCACACCCCTGAAATATATATTGTGCCGGCACTCCTTGTCAGGGGCCAGAACCCAATGAGCTTCGAGGCATCCTCTTGCCCACGTATGATATAACTTGAGGCTCTACAGGGGGGGACGCTGGCCACTACGCGACGGGAGTGGCGCAACCCGTGAATATCGCTGGCTGGGATTCGGGCTGGTGGGTGCCGTAGCTTGATTATCGACCCCCTGTAGGGGTACCCACCAGAGGCTCGCCCCGGGCTGTGGTAACCAGGTGCACCTCATCTGGCCCACATACTTTGCCGTGGCACCTACCCTTGACCCTTACCTGCACTGATTGGCCAGCTCCCGTGGTTGCGCCTCTTCCGCCACAGCAGCGGCCAGGTTGCAGGTTCGGCCCCCACCGACGACGTGGCGAGCCTACTTATAGCATTGGCCCGCGCGTCAGCCCCCGGGACCACTCAGCATGCTGCTCCTCCTCTCTCCCCGCCTCTAGCCGACCGGACTGGCGCCCCCCGGGGGTAAGTCGTTGCAATGGTGAGGCGACTGCATACTCATCGCTACGACGCCGCGCAGTACCGCTGTTGCCACGCCGATGCCACGTGCGAGCCGCCACCACACGCACCACCGCAACCGCAAGGCCATGGTCAGAGGTTAGACTATGTACATGCCCGCAGGCACGGTCCCTCTAGTTTGTTAACGGGGCCAAGGGATGCCCCTACGCGCCCCCTGAGTTGTTAGAGGGGTCAGGGGGACCCCGCAGTACCGCCATGCCTCCCCGTAGCTCCCCCACTGTACTGTTCCCCAGTACCGCCGCGTATCCCCACCGTACGGACCCCAGTACCGCGCGGTATACCCCCAAGACGCCAGTACACCGTCACCTTGAACTCCGCGTGCCCCTCGTGAGTGCTCCTCCGAGGCTGCCACGTCGTCTCAAGTACGCCCGCCATACAGTCCACCTGACGACCTCGCCGTCACATCCCTCTATGCACACATCACCACTTCGTCGCCGCTCCCGGGGCCTGCAGGCTGTCCCCGCAACCCCGTGCAACACTCCCAGGGGGCGCCGCAACGCGTGCACCGTAGCGCTGGCAACGATGTCGCTCGCCCCCAGACAACTCCGTGCACCCCTGGTGTATTCCGAGCAACCACTCCCATTACTGCCGTAGCCAGGCCGCCAGTAGAGACCCCGGTGCCATGGGAATACCCTACAGGGGTTTGGGCCTTATTACCCTGGTCGGGACGACCCATGACACCTCACTGTTGTATGCGGCGACCCGGGGCAGGCGGGTGAAGCATCCCTGTCCGACCCTCATGCACGGGGGCAGTACGGCTCACCATCAAGCCGGCACGACCTCTCACATCGCGTTGGCCGTCATACGCCGCCTGCCAGTACCGCACAATCAGGCCATGAGGGCACTGCTTCTCAGGCGCTACCCCCTCCGCTGCGTCCAGCGTAGGGACGGTAGCAGGTGCACCCACAATTCCTAACCCCATCAATCTGCAGCACCCCCGGCCCCCACCACGCCGTCACCATTTCCTCCGTGATGCCACAACCAGAGTATCCGCGAGTCGCCCTCCAGAGCCGCCCACCATAGCAGCAGGACGCAGGGCTGCCGATGGCGCACTAGGGCACCGTACCCCTTCCACTCGGACGCTCTTCAGGTCACCCTGGATTGTCTTCCAGGCACTTGAGGACATCCGTCCAGAGTGCCGCAGTGCCCACCTCGCTTTAGGCCACCCCCTATCGGCACGCTCCTTACATGTCCCGCATAGTGGGACGGAGGCACATTGATGAACCCAAACCGACGATGTCTCTCCGCACCCGTGGCATCGCTGCGGAAGCACATACCGCGACGGAACGCAGCTACCATCACAACACTGCGACCAGAGGTCCTGCCATACATCACAGCACGCGTCCTGGAGTCCGAGGCACCCTGCGCCTCGCTTCCTCCCACGCGGACACCGGGCGGAGTATCGGTCGCCCGTCACTGGCAGGCCCGCAAGCAGCCGGGGCCACCGCGCAACTTTGGGGCTATGTGTGCCATGCGCCCGGAGCTCCCAACCGTAGTCCCGTAAGACCTCCCCGATGACATCAACCCCGTCTTGCCCCGGGCCCCTGGCGGATGCGAGAACCAAGCGTTGTCCTCCCGCCCGAGCCTCAATGACCGCCGCGAGGCCCAGGGTGTCAAGGGTGTGACGGGCATCGGCAGCCACGTGGTCGTCCCCCTCTGGCAGAGAGAACATGGCCTCCGTGACGTGGCCTTGCGCGTCGTCGCCTATCCGTGCCAGCTGCTTGGAACCCGCTAACAGTGCCATGGACCGCCGCTCCGTGACGGCTAGTATGGCTCGTCGTAGCTGCCGGTCATACAGCCACAACGTACCCGAGTCAAGTACGACAGCCACCGCCAGGATTGGGAGACTGCACAGAGGTTGCTGAAGGACCGGCAGCACCTCGCGAGGCCAGCCCATGACGTTCCCCACAGCTGGATGGTTGGCGTACACCTGGAGCCAGGGATCACTCTGGCCGTCAGGGCTTCTCACCTTGGTACCACGCACCATGGCCCACGATTGCGCCGACACCACGCGGGACCACTCCCTGAATGCCGTGATGTCCCGTGCCACCCAGGAACCGATCCACTGGCTGAAGGCCTGCGCCACCGCCGCCATCCAGTGAGGGAACAAGGACATGGCCTCTTCGTGCGCGATGCACGACGTGGCACCAGCAGTGCGTGCAGCGGTGCCCTCTGAAAGGTTGCCCGCAGGTCGCCGGGGAGGCCGGCAAACGGGTTCCACGGCAGACGCCGTTGGATCCTCCCTGCCGGCGGGCAGAAGGGTGTGTCACCTCGCAGGAACGCGTATACCGCCCTCCTTCGATCTTGCATCGGCAGCTGCATGATCTGGGTGAGCCGATGGTTCCTGCGGGCATACGCATCTTCCCCAATGTGGACCATGTCCTCCACAAAGAGCCTGGCCTTGGCAGGGCCCCGGGACGACGCCGCTCGCACCGCAGCGAACAGCCGCTTCAGGTCCCCGGGGACGACACCCGCCATCAGGGATTCAGTCCACCTGCAGCCGTACTCCCTCCACGCCACGAACTCCACCGCCCTGTCCGTCAGGGGTAGCTCCGCCGTGAACTCCTCCACACGCCTGCACAGGAGCCCTGCCACCTCCTCGTCCCACAGCACACAGCAGGCGCATGTGGCCAATGTCCTCCTCCGGCCCCCCACAGAAGATACAGGGTTGGGCCGGTATTGCCATACGCGTGAGCTTCTGTCTCCACCGTCGCATGACCTGCATTGTGGACAAGTGACCGTCACGTGCCCGCAGCATACTTCTGTGCGTTGGGCCGTGGTGCACAGCTCCCAAGGGCATGGCCTCGCAGGCGCCAGCCAGTGGCGTGTGCGCCCTGGTGCGTGCCGCTAGCGAACCCCACTCCATCTCCCGGACTTGCTGAAGGGCCTGCATGGATGGCACACGCGGCTCGAGCTCTCCATTATCCCCCGGCACCAAGGGGATGGCGTGCTCCTTTGGTAGGACGAGATGGACAGGCGGGGCCATTGCACAGGCCGCGGCAGAGTCCGGCGCCTCGAGCCGGACCGCCGCCAAGTGCGAGCTCTGCCTCACCACCCAGTGGTGCGGCCCCCCAACTCGGCGTGGCAGCCGCCGCAGCCCCTCCACTATCCAGCTCAGTGCGTGCTGGTTGACCGGATGTGATGTCGGCCCCTTGATGCCAGGGTACAGGGCCTCCTACGCCCTGCGGAGATGCGCTCCTATGATGGACGCATCCACCACGTGCACCGTGCACGCTGACGGGGGCGTGTGCAACAGGTATGCCGCCGCGCCGATGATCTCTGCCTCCGGGACCGTGCCGTAGATGGCACCCGTCCACGTGGGGATTCCGTGGCTGGCCACCGCCACGTTGGTGGCGTCGTCTCCCTGGGGCGACGCGTCACAC
The DNA here is from genome assembly GCA_964036045.1 of Eutreptiella sp. 'Long Island Sound 2002'. NCBI lineage: Eukaryota > Euglenozoa > Euglenophyceae > Eutreptiales > Eutreptiaceae > Eutreptiella > Eutreptiella sp. 'Long Island Sound 2002'. The sequence continues at coordinate 116,556,987 of OZ038379.1, forward strand.
GATGTGACTTTAGTCGCCACCGGCACCCAGCAGTACCGGTGGGGTTCCAGCCACGCCACGTCGGAGTGGGGGCTCTGCACCACCCTTCCAAGGGACGCCGCACTGGAGGCCGTGAGCTCCGGGGACAGGGCTACCTTCGGCCGGTACACCGCATGTGGTCTCCATGCCAGGTCACATCCACAGACTGACTTGATGGCGTCCAGGGCGGTGGTATACTCCTCCCCCCAAACCGTTGCGGAGCAGGAGGGCTGGTACACCACCACAGATCCCTGTTCCACCGCGCCGCCATCGCGCAACGACGTGACGGCGACGTGCGGATCGTGCGGCACGTTGGACATCCGAACCACTTCCGGGACCGAGTACTCATCCGGATCCGGGACATGGCCTGCTGGTAGCAGAAGGACAATTGCCCACTCGCTGCACCCGTGCACCGCCGCGCATGCTCTGGAAAACGCTGGCCGCCCGTGCACAACCCACAGTGGTGACGGGTTTATGCCGCCCCCGGCGTGTGGAGTGAGTAGGGGGACGGACGCCGGATCGTCTTGCTGCTGGTAACCTTCAAAGACGTCCCCCAACAGAAACAGGGGGGCGGCTAGCGGGACGAACGGCATGGATAGCCCCGGGTTGGCCGGGTCCCATCCTTCCTCCCTGTACCCGCCCACCACATACACGTCCCCCGCAGTGGACTGTCTATTGCGTTTGCTGGCCTTCTTGCGGCGCACCGGGTGAATTAGCCGGTGAGTCAACGGACTAGGCAGCTGCGGCCGGAAGACGTCGCTGAGCCACGTGAACCACACGTGGTCCAACTGATGGGGCCCTACTCCTGCGTGCGGAAGGTGCAGGTGGTCCCCATGACACTCCTGGAGCTGGACAGCCCAGTGCCCAGGCGCAGGACAGGGGAGCCGCGCATGCAGGAGGTCATTTGCGGAATCAGTCAGGGACTGTACCGCCGCATCTGTGCGGGCCCCGAGAGAACGCAGATGTCTCTACCCTTGAAGGAATAGGATTGGGACACCCACCTCCGCCCCGCCCACTGCACTTGCGGCAGATGAGCGTGTACACACGAGTACACTGACGATGGCATGAGAAGTCCTACGCGCAACGTCCCCATCGCCCGGAGTACCCTGTCCACCCACGTATTGCCAGCGTGCGTGGCGAATGACGCAGAGGGCACCATGAACTGCCCGCACACTCCGTACTGCACGTGCATGTCCCGGAGCATGGCCCGCAGCTCATCCCGGACTGTCGTCGACCTGTGGTGGCTGAGTTGAGCCATGGTCGCCACGACGGAGTCGCGGCAGATAACCTGGACATCCGCCAACCGTAACCCATGACCCGACCGCACCGCTACGTTGGACAGGTCCTTGGGCAGCTTCTCGAATTGCAGGGCCGCAGCCTTGATGGCAGTATTCAGCTTGATCACCGCCTCCGCCGTGTGGGACAGGTAGGGAGCCGCGTACCGCACGATGCCTCCAACCACAGCCGCCATCACCTCATGAGGCACCGACGCCGGCCCCAACGTGTTCTTGCACCAGCCCAGCAGAGCTTCACACCGGAGTACATGTTTCTTCTTCATGGTCGCCACCCCCTTGGGATCGAGGCGCAGGCCCAAGTATGGTACCGTGCCCTTGGCACGTAAGCATACCCATGGGGCCGCCGTGTTCCCTGGGCTCAGGCACACCATGATCGAATGGATGCGAGCAGTATTGGCATAGGCGCATTTGCCGACGTTGAGGGACATGCCCATGTCCGTGAGATATCGCGCTATCGCCGCTGCATACTCCAGGAATTGCGGCAGGGAGTGCGCTATCAACAGGAGGTCATCACAGTACGCCTGCACCAGGGGTGGCACCGCATGGCGAGCATCTCCCCGCGCCTTGCAGGCAAGGCTCCGCAGGAGAGGTTCTAAGAGGAGGAGGTAGAGCACAACGCTCTCCGCACTGCCCTGCCGCAGGCCCCTGTGGAGCCGAATGCTCGGCGTTGAGCCGTGCGCAGTGACGATGCGCACCAGAGACCCGCAGCTGAGGGTGTGGAAGAGCCTGATGAGCTCTTCCGGGACTCCCATGTGGCGCAGGAGGAGCGCCAGCGCCCCGTGCGGCGCTGTGTCAAAAGCTTTTGACACATCGAAGGCCAGGACGTGGTTTTCCTCCTGCCCACGCTGCAGCCTGCGCTGGGCTAGGAACACCGGGGCAGCCGCTGTGGAGCCCGGCATGGCCCCGAACTGCCAGTCCGCAGCCAGTCCCTTGCGTGCCAGGACAGCTGTGAACCTCCGCATGAGGGGAGTCATGAGCATTCGCATGTCTTGCTGCCCCAGCGCTATCGGCCTGTACTCGTCCAAGCTGCCCGTGGCTGTGCCCTTGGGCATCAGCCAGATAATGGCCTCGTGCCAGGACTCCAGGACGTCCGCACCCCGCAAGATAGCCCTGTACGCGTGCACCAGGAGCCCCTGCACCGGTTCAGGCAGCTCTGCTATGAGGGCAGCCGCGACCCGGTTGGACCCCGGAGCTTTGTCGTCCGCCACGGCCTGCCTCACGGCGTCTTTAAGGTCCTGCAGGGTGTAGTCCTGTACCGACCTCCATTCCTCAGGCACCCCCCTGGGAATGTGGGCCCGCACCAGCCGCTCGAAGGCCGGCAGGTTCACTGGCCGCTTGACGTACAGCGCCTCCCAGTACCTCTAGACCTCGCCAATGACGTCCGAGGCCTCCAAGAGCACCTTCTCCGACTCCCGGACGCGTACGGACCACAGGCCCGACGGGGCATAGTTCACCACGTTGATGGCCCCCCGTATCGCCGTCCATCGGGGCTGCAGATCCGGTACCCTGCCCCCCCAATAGTCCTTGATGGACCGGCGCCTCTTGCTCCTGAGGACATCCCGCAGCTCCTCCACGCGTGTCTCTAGCTGGTGGAGCTGTTGGTCCAACGCGGCACGTAGGTCCTCCACCGAAGCGGGGGATAGGTCGGGGTCCACCCGCCGGAGGTGCTGTAGCAAGGCAGTCACTTCCTGGGAGTGGAGTCCGGCCGCCGCCGCATCCCGTTGCCACAGCACCCCACCACGAGGAGGTTCCAAGCCCTGTGGGAACAGTGTGGTTTCCGCATGGGCAGGCCCGGAACGGGAGGAGGACAGGAGGCCCACGAGGGCAGGGCACCGACTGGACTCCTTCCTTCTGAACTGGCCTCTGGTCCCTTGCGCGGCGCGTGAGCGCCCACACTTGGCGCCGGGGCGGTCTCCAGCGTCGCTGGGGTCCGATCATGGCCCCGTGGTCCTCGACATCCCGCTGGCGGTGGCCGGCAAAGAGAGGGTCACCAGGATGGCCTACTCGCACGCCCAAGGCAGGCTGCATGCCATACGCCCGGACTCCCCGGGGGTTCGTGAGGCGGCGGCGGCAGTACTGCAGAAGGCCTGCGGGGATCGGCGGCTGCAGGCGTGGCTCTCGTCGGACCGGGACACTGCCACCATGGGCACGTCGGAGGTGCAAGGGGTCTTTGACCCACTCTACGCCTTCGGTGATGACGTGTCCAGGGTCACGGGAGTGCGCATGCCATCGGGCGTGGACCCGCAGTACCCGTACGGGCAGGCGGAGACGGAGGCGTCTCTGGCCCAGGTCCTCTCGGATTAGCAGGCCCTGGCATGGCGCGCCCATGACTCCAGCCACACGTTGAAGTCCCCTCCGAGGAGCACGGCCCTGGTGCCTCCCGCGCTCTTGGCCGCCGCGTACATGGCCACGTCAGCCCAGAAGGACGCCTTAGACGCCCAGGAGTCGCCGCCGCTGCCCGGGCCGTGGACGTTGATGACCGTGAGGGTGCCACCTGCGGTCACCACATCGAGGGCCATGGCCTTGCCCGGCACGATGTCCACGACGTCTTGAACTTCCTCCGCGGCGAACATGTCCGCCCGAAGGGCAATCAAGAGCCCGCCGCGCACCGCTGCCGCCGACGCCGCCTGGGCATCCACCCCTGGGTACGCATGATACCCGTGGTGACGGCACTGATTCTCCAAGTGCACCACACCCTGAGGGTCCTGCAGGCCGGTCTCCTGGAAGAGGCCCAGGATGGCACCCTCGGTCTTCATGACGCCCGCCGCCACCGCCTCACCTTCGAGCATACCTGGGGCCACTGGTACGCCGGCCCCCCGCATCGAGCCCTGGACGTTCTGGGACACCGCCGCCCGGGTGTCGGAGGCGGGGCCCCTTCATGGCTGCACGTGCGGACCGTGGCACCCCGCCGGATCCGGATCACCGGACGGAGGGGGGCCACCAGCAGGTCCAGGGGGACCACCCGCACCCGCCGCGGGTGGCTGGCGAGGTGGCCCCTGTCCTCGTGGGCCTCCGCCCGAGGCGGCCGTTGTCTGCTCAGACCCGGCAGACGCGGCGGGCTCCCCCTCTGCCTGTCCGCCGGATGTACTTGCCGCCGTACTCCCCGTAGAAGTCACCGCCCCACGCCGTGCTGCAGACCCAATCGCTCCAGATCGCGCCGCCGACGGCGACGCCCCTCGCTCCGCCGCAGGGCGGGCACCCGTGGGCAGCATGAGCGCTCTGGACCTCGCCAGGGCCGACGCGAAAGGCCCCGCCTGGCCCCCCGGCATAATGCCAGCCAGCATGGCCAGCGCCTGGTCCCGTTGCGCCGGATCAGCCGCATGGTCCCGCTGGAGGTGGTCCAGCAGGTCCTTGGGGTGGAGGTGGGTGGGCCGGCAGTGCTTGCCAGCTCTCCATGTGACCAGCCCCATCTAGCCGAGACCAGGGGCAGACGTTGATCGTCTTCGACCCACGCTGCTCCGTGGCCAAGTCACCGCCGAAGTGCTGCAGCACGTACCGAATGTTGGCATAGGCGCCATACTGAGGCGGGGGGCTCCTCTTGGGCGGCGGCTTGGGCGCTGCTTTCGGGTCCGGCCTCGCCGCCGCGGCCGGGGATGCCGCAGGCCGTACCGGTGGCACGCTTGGTGGCTGCGGCAGGTGCAGCATTCCCCCCACGGGAAACTGCTCCTCCACCCAGCGGCGCCACGCATCGGCGAACTTCTCCCGGTCGCCCTCGACCTTCCACCTGGACGTGGAGAACGCCCGGAGCCACGGCCCCATGTTCTCCGCCATGACCAGGCGCAGGGCATCTCCTCCGCTCTGCCGGCGGAAGCGTGTCGCGGCCGCGCCTGCCACGGTCCCTTGGAGGTACAGCGCCTCGCCCCCGTCGCCACTCAGTGCACTAAGGTGCAGGGCCTCCAGGTCGGCGGGGCGGACCGTGAGCACCGTGCCCTCTCTGCGATCGTACAGGCGCAGTGCCGAGGAGTGGGGCTCCAATGCCGCCACAACCCAGCACCACGCCCGCGACACGCTATGCAGCAGTGCCAGCGAGGCTGCCGGCCTGTTGCTGGAGGACTGCGCTGCCGGGGCCCTGGGGAGGGCCGCTGCGTGACCCTGCAGCGCCCTGCACATGACAGCTGCATGCTCAGCCTGCCACATGTTGCTCGGGGCTATGGGCCAGACGTCCTGCCCCTGGATCGCCGGCGGTCGCGTGACCTCCACGAAGACCGCCGGCGCCGGCGGGATGTCCTCGGCCGTGCACCTGTGCTCCCTGCGCACCGGCCCCAGCTCTCTGAGGCACTCCCGGAACACCCTGTAGCACGCCGGGCCCCTGGACTGCTGCCTACTGAGCCGGCACGCGGTGACAACAACCCACTCCAATCCCCCTGTTTCCACCCGAACACAGGCCCAATACTCCCCCCCTTCCAACACCACCAGCCGCCCCATATCCGCCACGCCCACCGTATGAGTGGGAGGCACGCTCTCCACCCGCAGCCACCGCTTGGCGCTTTCTTCCCACGGCTGGGGGGCATGCATCCGCTGCTGCTGCATCGCGTCCTGCACGTGCTGCAGGGACACCGTCATCAGCATGGACATCCCCCCGTCCGCTGCCGCCGCCATACACAGCAGAGCATGTTGCATGCGCGCCCCGGGCAACCCCACGCTGTGCTGGACGTCTGCCACGTCCAAGGGTGTGCGGGGCGCCGGCAGGGCATCCAACACCGCTGCAGGCAGCTCCCCCAGGGACGGCAGACACGCGATGGGCCCCATGTCCCCGTTGAGGACCACCGCCGCCACCCACCGCTTGTCCAGCGCGGACAGGAGGTTGCCTGGTCTTGGCACCCGAAGAAGGGTGCCGACGGTGGACATGAGGGCGCACACGCCACAGTCCCTGTTGTTGCCGGCTGGCTGCTGCACCTGTGCCGCCCTGGCCGTCGCCGGCAGATGCTCCGCGCCCGGCCACCCCGCCCTTTGACCCCTGGGCGCCATGCGCATCGTCTGGACTGCCATGTCCCATGTTTGTGGCCACTGGCGCTGGGCCCCAGACACCGCAGGCTGGCCTAGCGGGTCCACCGTCAACTGCGTGGCAGGGGCCAGGAGGTGGTGAGACGTCCAGTGCCGCATGCTCGGCGTCTCCGACCGGTCGAGGTACACCGCCTTTGAGCCCCCCAGCTCGACGTACCTCGCAATGAGGAGGGCAGCCGGGGTTTGGTCGTGCCGCTGGCCCTCCCACCCCTCCCTCGGGAGCATCATGGCGTGGGGGGCCAGGCACCGCACCACGTCGGCTGCCAGCGCGACCACGTCGTCGCTGAGCTCCACCCCATGGTCCGCGGCCACCAGGAAGTGGTGCCTGGGCTTGGAGTACAGGTGCTCCAGGGCCCCCCGCAACTCAGCTGGCGGGGGAGAGGCGTTTCCGTAGTCCCGCAGCCAGGGGAGTGCGCCCGGGAGATGCCGCCCTGCTCCTCCTGGCCAGACGGCGGCCCTAAGGACCGGCAGGTCGCGCCAGACAGCTCCAGCAGCCGGATCGCGCCAGGGCTGTGGCCTGTCGGCTCCCCATTGGAGGACAGCCACCACCACATGCGTGGTCAGGGGCTCTGCCGCGAGCTGCAACGCCGTCCCCCCGTCGGTCTCGATCACCGTGGCCCGTGGGGCAATGAAGACGTGGCCGGCGGTCCCACGGACCGCCACCCATCCCCGCAAGACCGCCACAGTCTCCCAGCTGGGGTGGCTGGTTCTCCTGGGCAGGACCACTACCGGCGGGCACGGGCTGTTGGTGGCCCACACGCGCCATTCCACTCCCACCAAACGCTCGTGACCAGGGGGCCGGAACACCCGGGGCCATGCGTCTCGGAGCCGGCGATGGACGGCGGTCCACACATCTGCACCGTCAGCCCGCGTGAACTGGAGTCCTTCCAGGATGTCCCTGTCCACAGGGCTGGGGAGGCGGGCAGTGCGAACCTCCAGCCCCCGGCCCAGGCGAAACCCTGTCCCCTCTCGGTCTCCCAGCAGCAAGACCTCCGGGTCCGTGGCCGCAAGGCGAGCCGCCACCGTGGGGAGATGCAGGGAGACAGTCCACGGCTGGACGGAGACGGGCTCGCGCGGGAGGTCAGGGCAGGCCGCCACACCACTGCCATTCATCGCCCAGCTGAGCGCTCTGTCCCACCACTGCGCCCACGCACCCGGCGCTGCCAGCAACGACCAGCACTAGTACGTCATGACCGCCTTAGGCTGCCACTCGCGAGGGTCCATGCCGGCAGGATGTGTGTGCCACGTGCACACCCACCCCAGGTTGGCCTCCTGGACGGTGACCATGTCCCTCCACGGGACCACCGGGAACGGAGTGAGCAGGGCCGCCATGCCACACGGCAACGCCACCGCCCACTCGGTCAGGCCCCCGCTCTCCACCGCATACCCCACCGCTGGGAGTCCTCCTCCTTGCGCCTTTACCACCACTTCCTGCAGCAACATTCCGTGGCCCCGGCCGTGGCCCTGGCTGCGGTCCAGGCTGAGGGCCCCCACACGGGCCATGGCCTGGAGGATCAGGAGCAATTCCTGGGGTACTCCCCCGGCACCGGCGGCCGGGGGTGGGCGAACCGGCAGGCATATGCCCGCATGCACCACCCCTTGGCCCAGTGCCTGCAGGTTTCCACCTCCCCCGTCTTCGGCCAAGCCTTGTCCGCCACTCCCAGCTCCCGTGGACCCACCTCACGCGCCTCCTTCGCCCCCACGATCTTCAGCTCCTCGTCCTGCTCCATGGCGCTCAGTGCCTCTTCACTCCTCCTGCGTTGGTCCTCCTCCTCCCGTGCCTCCGTCGTCGGCGGCGGGCTCGCGGCAGCCGTGAACCTCGCCAGGGCCGCCGCCACAATGGCCTGCACGTCCACCTCCTCCCCGGCCACCTCCGGCTGATCGTGCTGCTGCTCCTCCCCCGTGGGTTGCTCCCGCCCCACCTCGTCACCGTCACGGCCTGTCTCCTCATCACTCCCCACCGGGACCGCGCGTTCGGACCCCTCGGGGGCGGCGCTCTCGTCGAGGCGCGTGCCCACCACCACCAGCAGCTTGAGGTCACCGCCGCGGCTCTCAAGGCGGTAGCTGCCGGAGGTGGGGACGAGGACCACCCCATCCCCGGTCAGCAGCAGGCGGTCCGCGCCGAACACGACCTCTGCACCCTCGGGGTGCACCGCCACCAGGAGCGCATGGGATCCCAGCGCCTGGGGCGTGAGGGGCCGCACGGCTCGCTCGCGACGCCAAGCGTCAGCCCCACCTCGCCACAAGGCCACGTACAGGCCTTCGCCCCGCCGCACGTCCTCCAGCCCTGCCTCGTCCAGCAGGCGCCCCACGGACCGGCGCACCGACAGGGGGAGGCCTTCCTAGGGCTCGGCCGCCCGGACATCACCAGGGTGGTGACCCAGGACCGCCGCATCCCCCAGCTGGACACAGCGGACCTGGCCGTCGTCCGGGGACTCGGCCACTAGGGCCACCTCCCGGGCGACCTGCCCTGGGCGCTGGAGCTCGTAGCGCTCCAGGGCGCTCGCCAGCATCCCTGCCTCCCGCCGCCCCGTACCCATGAGGCGGTGCCTGTGGGCACCCTCGGCCGCATGGTACCTGCAGTGCCGCTGCTCACAGCTCCCCAAGGGAGGGGGCGGCACCGCAGTGGGCATGGGCCGCAGCGGCGCATGGGCCGGGTCCACGTCCAAGCCGGCGTAGACGTCGGGCCCGGCGTCGTCCTCATACATGAGGGCCAGCGCTGACTCACTGGGCCCGTACGCCTCTTCGTCCTCCACCACCTCCGCCTCCTGCTCTTCCTCCGCCCCTTCCCCAGCCGCAACCATCGCGGGCGGCGTGTCCGGCCGCGGCGGGAAGGGCGCCAGAGGCCGCTCGTCACCGCCTCCGCCTCTTGCCGCCTCCGCCGCGCCTAGCCGGGCCCAGCTGGTGCCCGCATGGAGGTCCGTGCTGTACGCCAGCCCCGCCGGACACGGCTCACCGGGTGCCACCTGGCGCCACTCCCACCACTCCCACATCCAGTCCTCCACTCCTTCCCCCTTGGCACGCGTCCCACTGGGCTCCACGACCCCGCCGCCCTCCGGCGGTGCCTGCGCCTCCGGGACACCCCGCCCCGCGTCCTGTCCCCCCGAAGGAACCACCTCCGACGGCTTCTCCTTGGCCCCTTCCGCCCTCGGGGCGACAGCCGTGAGCGCCTGCGCGATCAGCTCGCCGGCGTCAGCCCCCCTCCCTAGCCCTTCCGGCGCGGCTCCATCGCCCCCCGCGGCTGTCCGCCGGTACGCCTCCAGGGCCTGCGCGAGCAGCTCGCTGATGTCTCGCGGGCCGGCCGCTGCCGCCTCCTGCGCCGCATCCCCCGCCTGTTCCCCCGCCGTAGGCCTCCCCATGGGGGCTGCGCCCTGCATCCCACGCGTCGGGGGTGGACCACCACCCAGCACACCGGCTCAGGCCCCGTCGGCACCACGGGCGGGGCCCCGCGCGGCACGGCTGGATCCGGCACCGGGACCGTCCGCGGTGGAGACCCCGCCGCGGTATTTCCCGGCTGGGGCACCGCCAGGGGTGGCGCAGCCGCAGGTGCCCCCATTCTCCCCGCCTCGCCCGGGGGCACGCCACGTGCCTCCCCTTGCAACACCCCCAGCTGCTGGGCGCCCCGCCCCGGCGCAGGCACCGGTACCGTGTGCTGAGGCGGCCGTGGGTGCTGCTGGGGCAGGGGATGCGGGTACACCACATGCTGGTGCGGACGGTGATGGTGATGGTGATGGTGAAGGTGGACGGGGTGCTGTGGCACAGCCGACGGGTGATGGTGATGGTGAAGGTGGACGGGGAGTTGTGGCACAGCCGCTGGGTGTACGTGTTGGTGTGGGAAGTGATGCTGCATCATGGGGAACCCGACGGGGTGATGAAGTAGGTGATGGAGATGGAGTTGGTGGTGGTGGTGGTGAGCCCCAAAAGGCGGGAAGGGCAGGGGCCCGAGGCCCGGGGGCGGCGGCATCTGAAACGCACCCGGCGCCGCATACCCCGGCCGCCCCGCCGGTCCCACTGGGGTCCGCCCGCGCTGCGCGTCCTCGAGCTGCCCGAGATCTTGTAGACATCGGAGTAGTCGGTTGAGAAGGTGCACCCCGAACGGCACCCTGCCCGTTGCGAACCGCGCCTGACCGTGAGGCGCGTTGTACGGATGGGGATCGCGGGCCAACATGTGCCGCAAGCAGACGTCGACGAAGTGGTCCCATCCGTTGTCCCTGGCCGGACGGTCCGCGTCCACGCGCGCCTGGAACGCCGCATGCGTGTGCGGCCCCTGTCTGACGAGATCAGACACCGTGTCTACCAGGCACCGGGCACGCCGCCGGAAGGCTGGCAATTCCGCGGGATTGGTGGGGAAAGATAGCGACATTTAGCTAACGAAGGCTGTGTGAGCTATGGACATGGCAGTACGGGCGGACTCTGTGGCCCGTCCCACCCGCTGCTGGCCTTATGTTGCACGACACATTGCACGACACAGTTGTCCTTCCCTCTTGCGCCCCCCCCTCCCCCTTCCCTTTCGTGCTCCTTTGCCCCCGGTGCCGCCCCCTTGGTGTGCTCCTTGGTTCTACCCGGTTGTTGGTGGGTGTGTTGCCAGGCAAGGTTGGGGGGGGGGGGGCGCCCGACGCTGGCTATGGTCCCTCCCTCCGGGAGTTTCCCCACGGGGGGGGCCGATGCATGCACTCCCCGTCAGGGTGTAACTCTGTTGTACGGGCCGTCCATTTGTACCCGCTCCGTACAAATGGACGTGCGCCGTAACCAGGTACGTCGGCCCTTCCCCACACCGGGGTCGGGTACACTGTGGGTCTCTGTGGAGTCCTTGCGGGATAGGCGCGTCTCTTGCCTACCCCGATGGACGGTGTGCCCTACCCGCAGCCCCTCACAGGACACGAACCGCAGTACGTGCCGTGGGGAGTGCTCTTGGTCAGGCCCATTGGCCACCCCCCCAGGCCGGTGCCACCTCGGGCCGCTGGCCAACGGTCCCGGGCGTAACCCACCTTATTGCCTGCGCTCAGGTGGGGCCGATACGAACACCGGGGGGGCCCCCAAACCCCTGAGGTCGGCTACCTCACCAGCGTGTGTTGCGCACTCTTGTCACCCCGCCCCCCCCCCCCCCGTTCGCTGCGGTGTTGGTCCCTGCCTCCCAGCTTTCTTCCCCAGGGGTGTCCCCCTGTCCCGCGCCCCTTGCCGTGCTTCCTGGCTCCTGCCGTGTCCCGTCTGCCCCTGCTGTCTGCCCCTGCTCTGGCGCGTTGGTGTCCTTTGTTTTTTTTTTACCTCCACCGCTCGCCACTCGTCTCTCCCCCCGGCGTTTCAGTTTGTCCTCTGCCCCATGTCCCCTCGCTGTCTCCTCGCTGTCCCCTCCCCTTTCTTGGGTGGGTGGAGGAGAAGGAGGTGGGGGGGGGGGGTTTCCTCGCTGCCTGTCCTGTGGTGTAAGCACGTCGCGAGCACGGTGCAGGCACGAGGCGCGGCACTTGTCCCTCTGCAGGTGGGGGGGGGGGCTTGCCGTGTGGCTCCCGTCGTCGCCCTACCTACCCTGCGGTCGCACCCCCGGTGGTCCCCCCGTTGGGGCTTGCACGGCGCGTGCTCCCTTTGGGCACGGTCGTCTGGTCCGTCCCGCACCCTCTCTCCGCTGCCTCCCCACCCTGCCGCTTTGCCCTCAGGGGGGGGGGGGGGTCCGCGTTCGGCTACCGCCATCCCCCACCCTCGGGGGGGCGGTGGTGTGTGTGGGGGGGGGGGGGGGGCTTGTCGTCTTCGCTTTGTAGCACGCATGTCGCAGGCACGACGCAAGTACGGGGTGAGGCACTTGGCTGCAGTGGGGGGGGGGGGTTTCTCCTTTGGGGCCCCCATGGGCCCGAGGTCGGGTACCTCACCTGCGTCTCTTGCGGGCCCATGTCGCCCCGGCCTCCCCCCGTACGTCGCGGTTTTGGTCCCTGCCTCCTCGCTTTCTTCCCCTGGCGCGTTGGTTTGCTTTGTTCTTTGTTTGTTTTTTTTTTGCGCCTCCACCGCCCGCCGCCAGTCTCTCCCCGTGGCGGTCGGTCCGTCCTCTGCCCCCCCCCATGTCCCCTCGCCGTCTCCTCGCTGTTCTCGCCCCTTTCCTGTGTGGGTGGGGGAGAAGGGGGTTGGGGGGGGGGGCGTCCTCGCTGTCCGTCCTTTGGCGTAAGCACGTCGCAAGCACGGCACAGGCACGAGGCGCGGCACTTGTCCCTCTGCAGGGGGGGGGGGGGCGTGCCGTTTGGCTCCCGTCGTCGCCCTTCCTACCCTGCGTTCGCACCCCCGGTGCCCCCCCCGCCGGGGCTTGCACGGCGCGTGCTTCCTACGGGCACGGTCGTGTGGTCCGTCCCGCACCCTCTCTCCGCTGCCTCCCCACCTTGCCGCTTTGTCCTCCGGGGGGGGGGGCGCTGTCCGCCCCTCCCTACCTTCATCCCCCACCCTTGGGGGGGCGGAGGTGTGTGTGGGGGGGGGGGGGCTTGTCGTCTTCCCTTCTTTGCAAGCATGCCGCAGGCACGACGCAAGCACGGTGCAGGCACGAGGCGCGGCACCTGTCCCTGTGCAGGGGGGGGGGGGGGCATGCCTTGTGGCTCCCGTCGTCGCCTTTTCTACCCTGCGTTCGCACTCCCGGTGGTCCCCCCGCTGGGGCTTGCACGGCGTGTGCTCTCTACGGGCACGGTCGTGTGGTCCGTCCCGCACCCTCTCGCCGCTGCCTCCCCACCCTGCCGCTTTGTCCCCCGGGGGGGGGGGCGCTTTTCGCCCCCCCCTACCTGCATCCCCCACCCTTGGGGGGCGGGGGTGTGTGGGGGGGGGGGGGGGGCGCCCGTCGTCTTCCCTTCGTAGCACGCACGTCGCAGGCACGACGCAAGCATGGCGCAGGCACGAGGCGCGGCACTTGTCCCTCTGCAGGGGGGGGGGCTTGCCGTGTGTCACCCGTCGTCGCCCCTCCTACCGTGCGTGCGCACCTCCGGGGGGGCGGAGGTCTGTGGGGGGGGGGGGGGGGGGGGCGCCCTTGTCGTCATCCCTTCGTTGCACGCATGTCGCAGGCACGACGCAAGCACGACGCAAGCACGGGGTGAGGCACTTGGCTGCAGCGGGGGGGGGGGGGTTCTCCTTTGGGCCTTCCCGCTCTTCTCCATGGTATAGGCTCCGCACCCCAGGATGTCCAGCCGCTGTTGCCCCTTGGCGGTAGTCGCCACGTCTCCGCATGATGCTCAGTGTCCCTTGCCTGCTCCCTCCTGTGCCCATACTTGCTGGAGGAGGTACGTACCCGGGTGGAAACGGATGATGAGGAAGTGCGGGCAGCGGGGAGGACTTACCGTACGCCTCGAAGGCTTCTTGCGCCATCCGCCGCCCTGGTCGAGGGGAGGGCCCCTTTTTCGGCACCCAACAGCGCGGGGGGGGGCGACTGCCCATCCTCTCCGTGGTGCCTGTGTATCCACTTCCGGGCGGCCTGATACCGGTGCCGTGGTATCAGTCCGCTGGAAGTGGCGGCTACAAAGCGGCCGGGCGCTCTCGTCCCCCAGGCCTCTGCCACCCCCAAGCGCGATGGAGGCCCCTGAGGTCCTACGGCAGAGACGCGGGGAGACGGGCGGGGGATTCATTTGTGGCATCCCCTGGCCACCTAGTTAATCAGATCAGCATAATCGCTGCCGCAGGGGGCCCACCGGATGGCGCCACTGGTGCCCGTCCCCTCTGCGCCACAATAACTGCAACAGGCGCAGGGGGTCAAGTGGATGGCGCCACTGGCGCGTGTCCCCTCTGCGCCACAGGTTGGGTCACCGCACGGGAGGCCCTACGGATGGCGCCGCAGGTGCCCGTCCCCCCGTGCCACTTCCTGCCTCCGGCGCCAGGCTTGGTTGACGTGACATGACACATGCATGAATGAGGTCAGAGTCGGTTTCAGGACGCGCACGGGGCACGGCACGACGCATGGCAACTATCCCCTACCCTGCCCCCTCTGCTCCCTCCCTCGCCCTCTGTGCTCGCTTGGTGCTGTGCAAGCCCTTGTCTCCCTCGTCGCTCCCTCTCTCTGGTCCAGCTGTCCTGCCTTCGCTCACCTCCTAAGTGTCCTACCTCTTTCGCCCTGCCCGTGCCCTCTTCCCTCGTCCTTGCCGGCCCTCGATGCATGACGCTACGCAGGCACACAGCACACTGCACCTTTGGGGGCGGGCTGCCTTGTGGCAGCACGCCGCGGCACCCCGCCTTGCCTAGTGCCCCCGCACGCTGCTATATATATATATATATATATACATATATATACATATATATATATATATGGCATAACTACTGCAGTGTATCTACCAGGGTATAGGGGCAAGAGGTGGGCTTGGGGTGGGGTGTAGGGACCCCCCCCCCCTATTTTGAGGTCGGGAAACACAAAAAAACATGTTTTAGAAGTGAATTGGATGGTTATTAGTGGGTATTAGCCCCCTATAAAGGTCTAAAATGGCTAAAAGTAGGGTATGACATCACTGTTGGTAGGATCCTAACCAGAGTACTAAAAATAACCACTAAATCCTAAAAATAACCCACACCACCCCTATATACACCCAATGACATAGTAATTCGGCATTTGTAACATACCCTTGTCCATTTTCATGTCCTTCAAACTATTATTGGGGGTATTTGGTGCTAGTATTAGGGGTTTGGACCACAATTGTACCTATGTTTAGTACTCTGGTTAGGATCCTACCAACAGTGATGTCATACCCTAATTGTAGCCATTTTAGACCTTTATAGGGGGCTAATACCCACTAATAACCATCCAATTCACTTCTAAAACATGTTTTTTTGTGTTTCCCGACCTCAAAATAGGGGGGGGGGTCCCTACACCCCACCCCAAGCCCACCTCTTGCCCCTATACCCTGGTAGATACACTGCAGTAGTTATGCCATATATATATATATATATATACATACATATATATATATATATATATATACATACATATATATATATATATATATATATATATATATATATATATATATATATATATATATATATATATATATATATATATATATATATATATATATATATATATATATATATATATATATATATATATATATATATATATATATATATATATATATATATATATATATATATATATATATATATATATATATATATATATATATATATATATATATATATATATATATATATATATATATCCTCCAATCTACACCCCTCTCCCAACTCTAGGTGGCTCCACCACACGGTTCTAAGGTACGTGCGAAGGGCACAAAGTGGTGCATACATGTGGTGGAAGGGGCTAAACTCGGTCGAAACGGGCTCAAAACGGGCTCAAAACGGGCTAAAAACACTTGTTTGAGCATCCCAAATGGTCCGGGATCACTTTTGGAAAAACGCGTTTTTGACCCATTTTTGACCCTTTTTTGGTCCCAAAATGGCCCATTTTCAAGGCATTCTGGGAGTTTCCAGGAGCCAAAACCCGTCGCCACGGGCTCAAAATGGGCTAAAACCACTTGTTTGAGCATCATAAATGGTCCAGGATCATTTTTGGAAAAACGCGTTTTTGACCCATTTTTGACCCATTTGTGGTCCCAAAACCGCCCATTTTCAAGGCATTTTGGGATTTTCCATGGCCCAAAACGCGCCACCACGGGCTCAAAACGGGCCAGAAACACGTGTTTGAGCATCCCAAGTGGTCCGGGAACAACTTTGGAAAAAATGATTTTTTTCGCCCCGGGGACCCTGGTGGACCCACCGTTGGCCCCCACTGTAGGGGGCCGGGCTGCCCTCCGACTGCACCAAGTGACCACTAGTACGGGGGTCTACGCGTCTCGTTGGGCCATTCCAAGCAGTGGAAACCACAAAAAGTGGGGGGTTGCGGGTGGACTAGGTGCCCTCGGAATCGGATTTTGAGCCACGTAGCCCAAGATACGGCCCGTGCTTGGTTTCGGGGGGTCGGTGCATATTGCGCCGTTTTTGGGGCTTTTTGGCACCTTTTTGGGCCGTTTCTCGGACATATCGTGGAGTTGAAGGGCACTAGAGGGCTCTTTGACACGGTGAAGTCAAGCCGCACGTGGAATGTGGCCACCGTTTTCCTTCGTTTGGCCGTTTTGACTAGGTTTGGGGGCCGTTTTGGGCCAAAAAAGGTTTTTTTGGGGCCCAAAACAGCGCAGATTTGGGAGGGCACCTCCCGACTTGGCGCCACCGCCCCGGGCCGCCACTGGTGAGTTTTTGGCTCAAAACTTGGATTTGGCAAGGGCACCACCTAGGCTCCAAGATGGCTACATGGGCAAATGATCCGAAGCGTTGGGACGGAGCAATGGCCAAAACGGCAAGGAGACGTGTTGTTGTTGCTTGTTGCTTGTTGTCGTTGCTTGTTGTTGTTGCTTGTTGTTAGCTAAATTTAAAGGGAGAGGGGTGTAGTAATATATATATATATATATATATATATATATATATATATATATATATATATATATATATATATATATATATATATATATATATATATATATATATATATATATATATATATATATATATATATATATATATATATATATATATATATATATATATATATATATATATATATATATATATATATATATATATATATATATATATATATATATATATATATATATATATATATATATATATATATATATATATATATATATATATATATATATATATATATATATATCCTCCAATCTTCACCCCTCCCCCAACTCTAGGTGGCTCCACCACACGGCTCTAAGTTACGTGCGAAGGGCACAAATATATATGTATGTATATATATATATATATATATATATATATATATTATATATACATATATATATATATATATATATATATATATATATATATCTATATACATATATACATATGTATATATATATATATATATATATATATCCTCCAATCTACACCCCTCCCCCAACTCTAGGTGGCTCCACCACACGGCTCTAAGTTAAGTGCGAAGGGCACAAATATATATGTATGTGTGTATATATATATATATATATATATATATATATATATATCCTCTAATCTACACCCCTCTCCCAACTCTAGGTGGCTCCACCACACGGCTCTAAGGTACGGGCGAAGGGCACAAAGTGGTGCATACACGTGGTGGAAGGGGCTAAACTCGGTCAAAACGGGCTCAAAATGGGCTAAAACCACTTGTTTGAGCATCATAAATGGTCCCGGATCACTTTTGGAAAAACGAGTTTTTCACCCATTTTTGACGCATTGTTGGTCCGAAAATGGCCCATTTTCAAGGCATTTTGGGATTTTCCATGGCCCAAAACGCGCCACCACGGGCTCAAAACGGCCTGAAAACACTTGTTTGAGCATCCCAAGTGGTCTAAAAACAACTTTGGAAAAAATCTTTTTTTTCGCCCCGGGGACCCTGGTGGACCCACCTTTGGCCCCCACTGTGCGTGGGCTGGCCGGCCCTCCGGCTGCACCAAGTGACCACTGGTACGGGGGTCTACGTGGATCGGTCGGCGATTCTGAGGCTTGAAAACAATAAAAAGTGGGGGGTTGCGGCTGGACTAGGTGCCCTCGGAATTCGTTTTTGAGCCACGTAGCCCAAGATACGGCCCGTTCTTGGTTTCGGGGTGCTGGTGCACATTGCGCAGTTTTTGGGGCTTTTTGGCGCCTTTTTGGGCCGTTTCTCGGACATATCGTGGAGTTAGAGGGCACCAAAGGTCCCTTGGTCGCGAGAAAGTCAAGCCGCACGTGGAGTGTAGCAGCCGTTTGCCTTCGTTTGGCTGTTTTGCACCCTTACTAGGGCTGTTTTGGGCGAAAAATGGCTGTTTTTGGCCCAAAACTGCGCAGATTTGGGAGGGCACCTCCCAACTTGGCGCCACCGCCCCGGGCCGCCACCGGTGAGTTTTTGGCTCAAAACTTGGATTTGGCAAGGCCACCACCTAGGCTCCAAGATGGCTACATGGTCAAATGATCCGAAGTGTTGGGACGGAGCAATGGCCAAAACGGCAAGGAGACGTGTTGTTGCTTGTTGTTGCTTGTTGTTGCTTGTTGCTTGTTAGCTAAATTTAAGGGGAGAGGGGTGTAGTAATATATATATATATATATATATATATATATATATATATATATATATATATATATATATATATATATATATATATATATATATATATATATATATATATATATATATATATATATATATATATATATATATATATACATATATATATATATATATATATATATATATATATATATATATATATATATATATCCTCTAATCTACACCCCTCTCCCATGCCGACGTTGCTATTTGTCTTAGATGCCTCACAAGGAAAGTAGGGGTGTTGCTCATGTGTGTGTTGTGGATAAGCGGAGAGGCGGACCCAAATGTGCCACCTTTGTCGGGCACCTCCGAACGGTTGACTATGCGGCCCAGCTGTGATCCGACGGTTCGCACCTCCCCTCACCCCAATGCGGGGGAGGGTAGCATCGGCTTGGGTATTCGCAGCCGTACTGCGAACATCAGGGGGGTGGGCTCCTGGGCTGGGTTAGATTTACAACAGACACCCATATATAGGGGGGGGGGGGGGTTGAAAGGCTAGTGCGGACGTGTGGCCATAGAAACTCGGGTCGGTGGCTTGGGACCACACTGCCATGAAGGTACATCACACCTCCCCGCTTAGGCCCCATTTGCACAACCCTTCTTCCCCCTCAAACAAAAGATGATTTGGTTCCTTGGGACACTTTCTAAGCAGTTGCCAATAAAAATGGTTGCAGGCAAATGGGCCAGTGTGGACGTGTGGCCATAGCAACTCGGGGCGGTGGCTTCGGACCACACCGCCATGAAGGTACATCACCCCTCCCTGCTTACACAGCACTTGCACAACCCTTCTTCTCCCTCAAACAAAAGATGATTTGGTTCCTTGGGACACTTTGTAAGCAGTTGCCAATAAAAATGGTTGTAGGCAAATGGGCTAGTGCGGACGGTGGCCATAGCAACTTGGGGCGGTGGCTTAGGACCACACCGCCATGAAGGTACATCACCCTCCCCGCTCACACCCCATTTGCACAACCCTTCTTCCCCCCCCCAAAAAAAGATGACTTGGTTCCTTGGGACACTACCTAAGCAAGTGCCAAAAAAAAGGTTGCAGGCAAATGGTCAGCATGGTACTCTTAGGAAACAAAAGTAGTGTCTGGCACGCGGTTTTAGAAGGTGGGCGGAGCCTCAGAGGGGTAAGCTGATGAGGCGGGCAAGGGATTAGTATAGACACACATAACGAGGTGGGGCGTTTCAAGGCAAGTGCGGATGTATGGTGGCTTTGGACCACACGGACATGAAGGTAGATCACTACTCCCCCTCCCTCCATGCTTTCACAGCCCTCTCCCCTTGCAAAGAAAAGAGCTACCATCGGAGCTGAAGAGACGGGATGGGCTGTGGTAGGGGGGGTTAGCACGTTTGAGGGTGAGGGTTTTTTTGCTTGGTTGTGTTATGGGGTCGGGAACGATGTGGAAATGGAATGTATTCGCCATTCGGGAAACTTGTGGGTCTCAGCCCCTACACCCATGCCCTCAGGGACAAGACCCAAAGAGTGTGCAAAACAACGAAGGTAACTCGGTTAAGAGTACACCTGTAGGTACAGCACTCAGTTGGGTTCCACAATAATCACCTATGAATGAGAGCATGAACAAATGGGCAGCAACATCACGACCATTTGGTGTTTGTCGGACCGGCACAACTAAAAGTTGACTGTATTGGTAGCCTTTTTGAAATACAGAATCACATATGAGCCATGTTCCGTTTTGGTGGGCGTGGGATCAATAGCTTTGGGAACGCGCACGATCCTCACATAGTGCTTGCTTTCGGTTCGTTTGGGTTCCTCATCGGTGGAGGTGTTGGCTGGATTGTGATTGAGCATCATTTCATTGGTATGGAGGATTGAGCCTATTGGAAGGAGGGGGGGGCCTTCATATTTGAGTGTGACCGAATTGGCAACTACGGAACCCGTCACCCCGTTGTGCACAATGATGACTATTGATGCGGTGGTTTCATACATTGTGATTGGGATAGCTTGTTTGATTTCCATAGCCATTGAGCTTGGCAGCGATGGTTGTTTGTTGGGGGAGGTCATAAAGAGGCTTGTACGACGGATTTTGGGTTCCGGAGATTGTGGTACCTCTTGCCGTGGCGATTGTGATGGGGATGCCGCTGGTGTAGTTTGGCTCAGGGGTGTATTTTCCGTCACCTCCGAATGTTTTCGCTCAAGCTTGAATCCACACATCTTGCAGTCTCGGTGTTGTGTTTCTGGTTTTTGCGTTGCGCCGCGAATAAAATTGCACCCCCCACCATACTCATTCCAACACTTGAAGGTGTACCGGCCATCCCAGTCTTTGAGTTGACAGGGCACCCCACAAGAGCAATCGGGCCAGTCGTGTGGTACGTGCTTCGGGGGTTCTGTCCATTGGAAACTGCCTTGGTGACGATCTCCGGGCTTGCTCTCGGGACAGCATAGGAATTTTCGTTGGTAGTTCTGGTTGGATGTTCCGCTGACTTTCTCTTGTAGTGGTGTGTGGCAAACGGGGCATGTTGGAGGGTCGGACATTGTAGCAGTGCTTGTAGGACGCGTTGCGAAGGAGATCGTTTGAGCCTTGATGAGTATTGAATGAAACGAAGGGAACTCGGTTAAGAGTACACCTGTATATGCAATACGCAACGAGGCTAGGCAAAAAAGCTGTAGATAGTGAAAATGAAGGTGGTCATGCTACCTAAAAGTCCTTTTGCATTGGATCCATATTCACTATCTTGTCCTCCGTGTGACGTTGTGACATGCAATTACGTGGTGTGACCCTTACGGGGGAGGTGCATATGTGTTGCAGCAATGGAAGCGTCATTTCGTTGAAGCCGGTTTTGGTACGGATTACTTGTGGAACGCACTGTTTGGCTCACGTTTGATGGCGTTGGACGAATGTTGTGATTGTGGACTACCCTTTTTCCGACTTCTTTCTTTACCATGCGTAATGCTCAAAGCAATGGCAACGAGTTTACAATGCAGCATAACAAAGTAACGGGCACGGCAAGGCACGGAATAAGAACCCCCACCCACCGCGTCACCTCTTGCATGCTTACCCTTTAATATGTGCTGGCCGCATCACACTAGGACCTTGTGGGATGTATTTTTGATGGCATGGGAGGTGATTTCCTTATAGGCCTATTGTGGGAATGATTGAGGGTTGGTTAGTTGTTGTGTGGTTGCTGCTTGACACGTTCCTTTGGATGGGGTCCTAGTCTTTGGTGGCACGGAAAATTCGGCTCATTGGTGCGGCAGCATTCCTTTACATGTACAGCGGTCCACCATGTATGATGCACCACGAGACGGCAAGGTGTATGCAATGCACCACAACAAACTGGTCGGACATGGACAGAAAGATCTTTGTGTATTCAATGTGGACATTATTGGGGGCACCATACACTCTTTAGAGCGGGGTGGGCAATAAGAAGTGTCCCGAGGGGCCGGAAGGGTGGACTGGCTACTTAACCGCGGCTGTCGTGGGGATTGGGACATTTTTAGAGTGGGGAAGAGGAACAGATATGGCCCACTGGTGGGCTGAGTGGCTACATAACCCTTGTTGTCTTGTCCCCAATGCTCAGCACGGGGACAAAATCAGAAATGGCCCACGTGGGCAAAGTGGCTATATCACCCTCGCCTTTCCCGGGGATCACCACCTCTTCAAATCGCGGAAGAAAATCAGAAGTGCCCACGGGTGGGCAAAGGGGGTGTCTTGGGGGTACCCAACTCTTTAGAACGGGGAGAAAGTTCTGCAGTGCCCCATTGGTGGGGTAACTGGCTACGCAAGTTTTGCCACCCGGGGGGTCCCCAACTCTTTGGAGGGGGCAGGGAAATCAAAAACGCCCACTGGTGGGCAGAGTAGGCACATTACCTTTGTTGTCTGGGGGGTACCCAACTCTTTAGCGCGGGGAGGAAAATCCGAAGTGACCTACTGGTGGGCCGAGTGGTTACATAACCCCTGCAGTCTTGGGGGTTCCGCATTGTTTAGAGCGGGGAGGAATATCAATAGTGGCCCAATGGTGGGCGAAGTGGCGAGACTACTCCTACCGTATGGGGGTCCCCAACTCATCACAGCGGAAAGGAAAATTTGACGTTGCCCACTTGGGGGCCCAATGCCTACGTAACTCCTGCCGTCTTGGGGGTCCCCACCTCTTCAGGGCGGGGAGGATTATTTCAGGTGCCCCATTGGTGAGTGGAGTGGCTACATAACCCCTGCTGTCGCCCACATGTGGGCACACTGGCTACCTAACCCCTGCCGTATTGGGGGCCCCCAATGCTCAGCACGGGGACAAAATCAGAATCGGCCCACATGTGGGCATTGTGGCACCGTAGCGCATGCCGTCTTGGTGGTCCCCAATGCAATGCACGGGGACAAGTTCAGAAATGACCCACATGTGGGTGTCGGGCACCTCCGAACTGTTGAGTATGCGGCCCAGGTGTAGTCCGACGTTTCGCACCGCCCCTACCCCGGAATAGGATAGGGTGTCATCGGCTTGGGTATTCGTTGATAGTGATGTTGGGACCCTTAGGAGGGTCTTGCGACCGGCGATAATGGGGTGAGGGACCACCATGGAACATTATGGTTGCGCTTTTATTTAATTGCGGCAATTCGCGGTGGTGGTACTAAACGGATGTAAATATTGGCAATTTACCGGCAAAAATCCTTACACGAACAGACACCTTCCCAACCAGCAACTGGACTTGGAGAAGAAACGAAGGTAACTCGATTAAGAGTACACCTGTTTTCCAAGTCCATTTGTAGAGCACATTGTGACGCATTAAGTGTTGCCATCCTATCAATGGGCTAGTCAAACAAATCTTTTGCCGCACCCAACACTTTGAATTTCTCGGTCGCCATTGGGTCGGTCCTGTTCTTGTCCGGATGAAGAAGTAGAGATAAAGAGCGGTATTGCCCCTTTACTGCGGTTGCATCTTGGGCACCCAAGAAGTGCAAGGCATGTGCCTTTCGCCGGCGAAGACTGGTGTTCTCATCTGTGATCCTTGTGGACCATTCGGTGATTTCTCTCTTCGTCAAAGCCAAATGATCCACCGGGGTACCGGCCGCTCGAGGACGTGACCGGGGGGGTTCGCTTGATGGTGCCGTTGAATCTTGGTGTGGTCGAGGGCGTTTGCGACTACCCCGTTGCTCGCTGCCCGTTGCACGTTGTCTCTTGGAATGTGGCCCGTTGCTTTGTTGGGATGTCCTTTTTCTTGAGGAGTGGTTGTCCTCGGAGTTGGTTGACTTTCCACGCCCTCCTTGGGGTGGATGTGGTTGCGAACGATATGGTGCTTGGCTTGGAGGTTGATGTCGTGCTGGCATAGTGGTTCTTCTGGTCTTGGGAACTTTTCTCGAAGGTTTTGCTGTTGGTGTTGGTGGACTTGGGCGCCCAGATTTTTGCCTTGTGTTTGGGGTAGGCTTTGTGTTGGCACCTCCTTTTGACCTTGATGTTTCGGAGCGTTGAGGTTGATGGGTTTGTGATGGTTCTGGATGAGCCTGGTTGCTGCCTACCGTTGGGTGTGATGGTCCATGGTTGGTGCCTTGTGGAGGGCATGTCCAATGGTGTTCGCTTGTGTGAGCATCCAATTCAGCATCGGTGACGTCAGGTAGGGCCCCACACTCCGTCATTGCCCAAATGACAGGTTCATCATACATGGTCAAAGCATCCTCGTACGTGGCGTCCTGGAACGTATTCACTGCGGACCGCAACGTCGTGGAATCCACTGCAAACATCTGAAGGATGCTTGCACAGTATGCCAAGAACCATCGTGGGAGCTGCCCCGTCAACGTTTTGGCAGCGCACCATTGCATGGCGAGCATCACCACGCGGAACCCACAAGTATCGGAATCAGGTTGGGTTCCGTAATGGTGCCAGACGAAAGACCAGCCAAGTTTCTTCAACATGACTTGAAACAGAGCCCCACATTCCGACGAGGCGTCTTTGGAATCGTGAATGACTAGCCTCTTGCAATCCACTTGGAGATTTGTGACCAACACATAGTGGACCCCTATTGTGGAATTTCGGGACGTTAGCAATAATGGTAACGCGCATTTTTCGGTACAAATGAGGCTTAGTGTAGGAAAATGTCGCATGAGTTGGGCCAACTGCATGTCGATGATAACAGGTTTCACCGAGGTGGTTCCTGGGGGCAAGAGAACTTCAAGGAGGCACTGGACTGCCGCAGTCGACAACCACGCACATTCTGCAAAATGGACATTGTGCTCGATGGAATCGTTTCTCTCATCCGGCCAAAATCCAATGCTGAAGTGGCAATTACGTGCATCCAAATGGGGGTAGTCACCAATGGAGGACGGAGGCGGAGACACATGCGATGTAGTCGGGTACCGTTTGGGTGGACCCTCAATGTGGTCTTGCTTTCGGAGAATGCGCTCCCGGAAAACAGCCTTGGTACCGCAAGTTGATAGTCCATGAGCCGCACACAAGGTCCGCAACTGAACAACGGACATTTGGCTCAAGACATCGGCACTAAAGACACGTGGCTTGTTGTTGCCATCTAACAACTGCACTCCAACGTTTGTTTTGCTGAGATGTGCCATGAGGCCGTCCGCGCATACGTGGCTGCTCCGTTCCGTCCTCATTGAGGTCGTCAATGTCCAATGACAACTTGTCTCCTTGTAATTGTCTATCAATGTAAGACCACCATGGAAATGACACATACTGCAAGATGAGCAACATGTTCACTTTTAAAATGCGGGCATCCAAATTTTGGGGGAAATGAGATTTGGTGTGCCATGAGCGGCATACACACATGATCCCGGCAATGAGAGTGGATGTGAAGGTTCTACGTGGGTAAGGCGGAATGTGCTGAACGGGTTTGGGTGCCAAAACATTTGTTGCCACAAACCAATTCCACAGCTGCACGTAGTAGGGGTCCACAAGGAATGCCTCACGGCGATAGTTCAGGATATATAGACCTTGCAAGGACCGTGCCCGTGACAATGCAACATACGCGTGTGCTGCGGCAAAGAAGGTTGCCATATCAATCCACACAATCCGGTACGAGCAGCCTTGCGATCCGTGAACAGTACATGCATAGCCTGCGAGCATCGGAAATTGTAGTATTTTGACCTGCACGGATGGTCCGTACACGGGGATTATTTGTTGGAACCGACAAATAGGGTACTCCCTAGTGCGACCAATGGGGCACACAACGATAACATCATTGGACCATCGCTTGATAACAACCATTGTTGAGTTCACCAAACGATTCTGAATACTAACGTTGCGAATTAGCCGGGCTCGCATACCGACGGCCACGAAAACCTGTTGTGGGAGCACGCGGCGATTGCGAGAATTGATGTAGTCGCACATGGCTTGATTGGTAGGAGCACCACCCATGTCCACATAGGTGGCGTTGAAGGTCACAATATTAGATCCCAATTGTGCCATGAAGTGTTCGTTCCACCGATGCATAGCATTCCTGCGTCCCACTAGCATGGGGGCATCTTCGAGGTCTTGAAGCGAAACATCATTGTTTGGAGCGATGCGTTGCTGTAGGGTGAGATGATCATCATCTGTTTCCTCCCCAATGCGTACACGATTGAGCAGGTCAATGAATTGTCCATCGTCTTGGCGCATGACCTCCGTCAACACAAACGGCACAAAATGGTTCCGGAAGAGGGCACTATCGAAGATGTCGAGATCAACAGCGGGAAGCTGCAATGGGTCGCCAACAAGAAGCATTGTAATTCCTCCGAAAGGATTCCGCTTGTCCCGGCGCACCTTGTGTAGTATGTCATTCAACGTGTGGAGGAGCTTGTTCGACAAAATTGAGAACTCATCCACAATAATCATGTCAGCATTACGAATCATCCACCAAAGAATTGTTCCCTCTTTGATTTGCCAATCAAGGTCCAATGACAATGAAAACAAGCTGTGGATGGTGCGGCCACCAACGTTGAGCGCTGCCACGCCACTAGCACCGCACACAAGTATTGAAAATCCACATGCGCGTAGCTTGGCAATCAATAAACGGACGACATGAGACTTCCCAGTTCCTGCAACTCCTCTGAGACTGGCACACAACTGAGGTCGGCTACCCGCAGTGCTAGCCCGACAATGTGTCGATATATCTAGTACATCCTTCGGTTGTTGTTGTTGAAAGTGTGCCACAAAGATTTCAAAAACCATGCGTTGCCAATGATTTAGGGCATTCACCAAGGTATCGGCAGCTCCGGGGTCATCGGCATTCATAAACGCCTTCAACTCCTCAGCCAATTGGGGATCCATTTCCGCCTCATCAGCAACCACTGGTTCATCCTCACCGGCCCGATGCTTGTCAAGCTCATCCAAATCGGACATATAATTGTTGAAGAAGGCTGCGTCGATTATGTCCTCAGCCCGAAGGACTTCTGCAAGAAGACGCAACCGCTCAACGGAGTAACCTCGAGCCTGGGCGTTGTTCAGTGTTTCCCGTGCCTCTTCCTCGTATCCTCGGAATAGCCCACGAAGGATACACTCTTCCATGTAGGTTTTCGACACATTGTCCTTCGAAAAGAATCGCTGTTCGTGGTCTTCTTTCGTGAAGGGCTGGGAGAGGAGAATCTTTTGTAAGAAATACTTTTCGGCGTCCTCACCGTACGGAAGGTAGAAATTCCACCTTGGAATGGCAGTGCGCCGGCGCAATCTCCACTTATTGCCCATGTTGTCTTCAATTTCTCGCTCCATGCGCTCTGGAGGGGACGGCCACCAGTATGGGCGCTCCTTGCCATTGTCAGGAGGATCGGCTTTATACCAATCACCGTCTACTGCGTCGTCGGAATCGCTAGACAGAGATTCGTTGGCCATATCCTCTGCCGGATTGCTTGCCAAGGCGCTGGCGTCTGCGGGATTGCGCTGTGTACGACGGTAATATCGGTAGAAGTTAGGGTACTTCAGTTGCAAACCGTCCGGAAGCTCCAAATAGAAATTGTACCTATCTAGGTACCAAACATCTGTAGATGCGTCATCCTCCGGTAGGTGTTTGCGGCGTTTCAAGCGCCCCAACTTAGGCCATGGATCTGTTGGAATCCATACAACCTCTCTACTACCCTCACATTGATGAATGCCGAGCAGCATCATTCCATTCTCCATGCGTCCCAAAGAACGTAGCTTCAGCAAGCGCTCAACGTCAGTGGCATTTGGTGACAGGTTCATTGGAACAGTCAATGATTTTGCAGCTTTGGTGAGATATTTCGCAAGGTACAACTCCCAGCCCAAAGATGTGATCCGTTGCACATTATTGTGGCATTGCAAACGTACTAGAAGACGACGATTGTGAGGTACCACACAAGCATCTTCTTGTTCCTGTCGGCGGTACAATAGGCGTACACCCTTACTGTCCAACTCCTCCATATGTTGGGGAACCGTAAATGGATACCCTGACTTGCACTCGGTAGATACGCGCCCTTGGCCAATGTTGAAACATTTGTCTGGGTAACACTGGTGCACCATATTGCACTCCTTGTATAAACTCCGTAGATATGAAGTGAATTCCGGATCATAGCCATCACTTTCGCGGGGCATTGTAGCGCAGATGACATCATCCGGGATTGAATCTGGTTGGCACCAAACAACACCATGCAGGTGCACTCGGCCGCGCTCTTGATATTCAAAGCGGAACCAATAATCGCGAACCGTTCCAAATGGACCTCTCTTGCCAATCGCTAAGAACTCACGCTTGAAGATCTCGACCCGCTTATGAAATGCAACACATGCCTCCATATCGTACCCGTCTTGAATTGGCTTGGTGGGCCTTGTGCCCTCCGGATATTGTCCAGGTCACACCGCACCTGCGCGACATCCCTTTTGAACTGCTGCTTGCAAATCAGCCCAATTGTCATTCATTGTCCAAGTAATGAATAGGTCTGCTTTTCCAAGCTCGCGGCTCATTGCAGTGAGGTCAAGATGCCGTGAGGCCCAATAGGATCGTGTCCCAACTAGCTTGGATGGGACATAAGTTCCATATCGATAGTATGGGTTGAGTTCCGCGGTACCTTGATCAACCCCTTCGCTTTCCAAATTCCGATTCATGGAATCAACACCATCGTGGTATGAAGCACGGGCCTTCTTATGTTCGTGTGCGGGGCGTGCTGATGATTGGCTTGGTTGGCTCGGGGACTGTGTGGATGATTGGGCAACTGGACAGGGAGTTGATTGGCTCGGCTGACTGGGTGATCGAGTGGATTGCGAAGAAGATTGTGTGTGATGTGATGAGTGTCGCTTCGGAGGGGGCTTGGGTCCTACGGAGCTTTTAGCAGCACGCAGATGTTCTGCAGTGATATCCTCTGCGCGATCACCACGTTGCGCTTTGAAATTTTGCTGGTTCCAAATAAGTTGATTCTTCATCTCTTTACTCACTTGGAAGAAGGACCACCATCGGTCGCGGCGCCCGCGCTCATCAAATGCAAGATACCGGCTACGGTAATACGCCGCACATCCAATTCCACACCCAACCTTGTATCCACCAACTCCACCAGGATATAAATCCGGCCAAACGCACGGTTCCAATTTTGGATCGTTGAAATGCAGATACGTGTCGTTCGCCAACGATTGTGCTGCAGCGGTAACGGTCCCCCCAGCACGTTGAAATGGTGCTCGATGCATGAATCCCACTCTGTCTTGGTGAGGGGCAAAATCGGGAATAATGTTCCGCAGTGCATCACACTCCACTGCCCAAGCCACATACTCGTCTTGTAGATGGTACTCCAGGCGTTTCCCGTACTTATCCTCAAAAAAACGCTGTGTCAACGTCCCCATTGTAGAAGCTGCATTCTGTAGGTAGCGGTACAATGTCTCATAATGCGCCAAAAACCGGGAATAAAAGGGGTGAATTTTCTTCAGCAACAACAATGCTTGGTTCACTTGCCGCGTGTTTTGGGCACTATCCTTCGGCTTTTGATAATCGCGAAGCACATCTTCTTTCATGGTCATAAACCCATATAGTGCATTATAATGCTGGCTAGGCTTGCGGCCCACACCAACAGTCCCAATAGCATGGTGCCACTGTCGATGACGCAGATCCACGTGCTTAAGGGTATTTGAATACAAAGCACCCAACGCAATTTGCCATTTTTGATATTCGGTGAGATTCGCTAGTTTGGTTGGGACATTGTAATGTGTCGTGCCATCCAATTCGTACCCATAATTTATAGGATCGTACTTGGCACGATACTTGCTGCAAACGAGGCATGCATACATACGATGTGTCGAATGCCACACCGGCGTATCAAACACTTTGAAGGCGCCAATACTCGTGGGATGCAACCGAGGCGGAACGCGAAAAGGTGGTCCTTTGTATTGTACATAGTTGGCAAACAGGTCATTTCGGAACTCGAAGATTGCACTAGTAATCACATCTGTGGGTGGCACCCCAAAGAGGTTGGTGGTGCGCACTGCACTATCATCTCGGGAAACAAGAAACTTGTGCGCACCAACCGGGCCCCAAAGTAGTTGACCACATCGATGGCAAAGGGCATCGAACAGTGGCGAGTACAAAACATCCAAACCATCAAGCCAATACTCTCGGACGGATTTCAAAGAAATGTGAGATGGTGGCTTGTGTTTCCGGCTGAAAAGCTCTTTCTTAGCGGCACCAATGATCCCCCGCGATCGAGGATGTGAAGCTTTGGCATGTTGCTTCTCCGGTGTTTTGGCATGTCCACCGACAATGCCCTTGTCGCGTTGCGACTCTGGCGTGTTCCTTGTACCTCCAGTAGACCCCTTGGCGGCTTGCGCTTGCGACGTGTTCCTTGTACCTCCAGTAGAACCCTTGGCGGCTTGCGCTTGCGGCGTGTTCCTTGTACCTCCAGTAGAACCCTTGGCGGCTTGCGCTTGCGGCGTGTTCCTTGTACCTCCAGTAGAACCCTTGGCGGCTTGCGCTTGCGGCGTGTTCCTTGTACCCTTGGCGGCTTGCACTTGCGGCGTGTTCCTTGCACCCTTGGCAGCTTGTGCTTGTGAGGTGTTCCTTGCACCCTTGGCGGCTTGCGCTTGTGCCGTGTTAAGACTTGCCATGGATGATGACTGCAGTCCACGCTGCGCCCGCTTGTTCAACCGCTTCATGAGTGTCTGCCGCATACTAGCATGGCGACGGCGAATGGTTCGTGGCGCAATTTGGGGGTGCTGCACAATGAAGTCCCCAACATCGAAGTCCACGTCGGCTTCCAAACATTGTTGCAACTCTTGTTCCCAGCGATTGGACATGGAGAGTATGAACGTAACTCGGTTAAGAGTACACGTATATTCCAAATCCAACCACGAAGAACAGAGCACACAATGAAAGAAAAGGGTCCTGTAGCAGAAGAAGTAGAGGGAAATGCAAATGCATTGGTACGATGCACAGCTCACAACGCAGCACCACAGTACCCATGATCCATGTCCCGTTTCCCATTATCCCATGCCATGATGCCACAATCATTACCTACATAATGTCACATATATTACGTAGTGCACGAGTTCAGCACGCAACAAACGACTTTTGTATAGCGCCTCGTCTTGCGGAATCTGGCGCTCACTGCATGGACGGTTTCATCACCCCGGACTCTTCGATGAAAGAACCTAGTGCACAAGTTCAGCACGCAACAAACGACTTTTGTATAGCGCCTCGTCTTGCGGAATCTGGCGCTCACAACATGGACGGTTTGATCACCCCGGACCTTTCGATGACATAAAACTAGTGCACAAGTTCAGCACGCAACAAACGACTTTTGTATAGCGCCTCGTCTTGCGGAATCTGGCGCTTACAGCATGGACGGTTTGATCACCCCGGACCTTTCGATGAAAGAACCTTGTGCACAAGTTAAGCACGCAACAAACGACTTTTGTATAGCGCCTGGTCTTGCGGAATCTGGCGCTCACAGCATGGACGGGTTGATCACCCCGGACCTTTCGATGAAAGAACCTTGTGCACAAGTGCAGCACGCAACAAACGACTTTTGTATAGCGCCTCGTCTTGCGGAATCTGGCGCTCACGGCATGGACGGTTTGATCACCCCGGACCTTTCGATGAAAGAACCTAGTGCACAAGTTCAGCACGCAACAAACGACTTTTGTATAGCGCCTCATCTTGCGGAATCTGGCGCTCACAGCATGGACGGTTTGATTACCGTGGACCTTTCGATGAAAGAACCTTGTGCACAAGTTCAGCACGCAACAAACGACTTTTGTATAGCGCCTTGTCTTGCAGAATCTGGCGCTCACAGCATGGACAGTTTGATTACCCCGGACCTTTCGATGAAAGAACCTAGTGCACAAGTTCAGCACGCAACAAACGCCTTTTGTATAGCGCCTCGTCTTGCAGAATCTGGCGCTTACAGCATGGACGGGTTGATCACCCCGGGACCTTTCGATGAAAGAACCTTGTGCACAAGTGCAGCACGCAACAAACGACTTTTGTATAGCGCCTCGTCTTGCGGAATCTGGCGCTCACAGCATGGACGGGTTGATCACCCCGGGACCTTTCGATGAAAGACTCTTGTGCACAAGTGCAGAACGCAACAAACGACTTTTGTATAGCGCCTCGTCTTGCGGAATCTGGCGCTCACAGCATGGACGGTTTGATCACCCCGGACCCTTCGATGAAAGAACCTAGTGCACAAAATCAGCACGCAACAAACGACTTTTGTATAGCGCCTCGTCTTGCGGAATCTGGCGCTCACAGCATGGACGGTTTGATTACCCCGGACCTTTCGATGAAAGAACCTAGTGCACAAGTGCAGAATGCAACAAACGACTTTTGTATAGCGCCTCGTCTTGCGGAATCTGGCGCTCACAGCATGGACGGTTTGATCACCCCGGACCTTTCGATGAAAGAACCTAGTGCACAAAATAAGCACGCAACAAACGACTTTTGTATAGCGCCTCGTCTTGCGGAATCTGGCGCTCAAAGCATGGACGGTTTGATCACCCCGGACCTTTCGATGCAAGAACCTAGTGCACAAAATCAGCACGCAACAAACGACTTTTGTATAGCGCCTCGTCTTGCGGAATCTGGCGCTCACAGCATGGACGGTTTGATTACCCCGGACCTTTCGATGAAAGAACCTAGTGCACAAGTTCAGCACGCAACAAACGACTTTTGTATAGCGCCTCGTCTTGCGGAATCTGGCGCTCACAGCATGGACGGTTTGATTACCCCGGACCTTTCGATGAAAGAACCTAGTGCACAAGTTCAGCACGCAACAAACGACTTTTGTATAGCGCCTCGTCTTGCGGAATCTGGCGCTCACAGCATGGACGGGTTGATCACCCCGGGACCTTTCGATGAAAGAACCTTGTGCACAAGTGCAGAACGCAACAAACGACTTTTGTATAGCGCCTCGTCTTGCGGAATCTGGCGCTCACAGCATGGACGTTTTGATCACCCCGGACCTTTCGATGAAAGAACCTAGTGCACAAAATCAGCACGCAACAAACGACTTTTGTATAGCGCCTCGTCTTGCGGAATCTGGCGCTCACAGCATGGACAGTTTGATCACCCCGGACCTTTCGATGAAAGAACCTTGTGCACAAGTTAAGCACGCAACAAACAACTTTTGTATAGCGCCTGGTCTTGCGGAATCTGGCGCTCACAACATGGACGGTTTGATCACCCCGGACCTTTCGATGACATAAAACTAGTGCACAAGTTCAGCACGCAACAAACGACTTTTGTATAGCGCCTCGTCTTGCGGAATCTGGCGCTCAAAGCATGGACGGTTTGATCACCCCGGACCTTTCGATGCAAGAACCTAGTGCACAAAATCAGCACGCAACAAACGACTTTTGTATAGCGCCTCGTCTTGCGGAATCTGGCGCTCACAGCATGGACGGTTTGATTACCCCGGACCTTTCGATGAAAGAACCTAGTGCACAAGTTCAGCACGCAACAAACGACTTTTGTATAGCGCCTCGTCTTGCGGAATCTGGCGCTCACAGCATGGACGGTTTGATTACCCCGGACCTTTCGATGAAAGAACCTAGTGCACAAGTTCAGCACGCAACAAACGACTTTTGTATAGCGCCTCGTCTTGCGGAATCTGGCGCTCACAGCATGGACGGGTTGATCACCCCGGGACCTTTCGATGAAAGAACCTTGTGCACAAGTGCAGAACGCAACAAACGACTTTTGTATAGCGCCTCGTCTTGCGGAATCTGGCGCTCACAGCATGGACGGTTTGATCACCCCGGACCTTTCGATGAAAGAACCTAGTGCACAAAATCAGCACGCAACAAACGACTTTTGTATAGCGCCTCGTCTTGCGGAATCTGGCGCTCACAGCATGGACAGTTTGATCACCCCGGACCTTTCGATGAAAGAACCTTGTGCACAAGTTAAGCACGCAACAAACGACTTTTGTATAGCGCCTCGTCTTGCGGAATCTGGCGCTTACAGCATGGACGGTTTGATCACCCCGGACCTTTCGATGAAAGAACCTTGTGCACAAGTTAAGCACGCAACAAACGACTTTTGTATAGCGCCTGGTCTTGCGGAATCTGGCGCTCACAGCATGGACGGGTTGATCACCCCGGACCTTTCGATGAAAGAACCTTGTGCACAAGTGCAGCACGCAACAAACGACTTTTGTATAGCGCCTCGTCTTGCGGAATCTGGCGCTCACAGCATGGACGGTTTGATCAGCCCGGACCTTTCGATGAAAGAACCTAGTGCACAAGTTCAGCACGCAACAAACGACTTTTGTATAGCGCCTCGTCTTGCGGAATCTGGCGCTCACAGCATGGACGGTTTGATTACCCTGGACCTTTCGATGAAAGAACCTTGTGCACAAGTTCAGCACGCAACAAACGACTTTTGTATAGCGCCTTGTCTTGCAGAATCTGGCGCTCACAGCATGGACAGTTTGATTACCCCGGACCTTTCGATGAAAGAACCTAGTGCACAAGTTCAGCACGCAACAAACGCCTTTTGTATAGCGCCTCGTCTTGCAGAATCTGGCGCTTACAGCATGGACGGGTTGATCACCCCGGGACCTTTCGATGAAAGAACCTTGTGCACAAGTGCAGCACGCAACAAACGACTTTTGTATAGCGCCTCGTCTTGCGGAATCTGGCGCTCACAGCATGGACGGGTTGATCACCCCGGGACCTTTCGATGAAAGAACCTTGTGCACAAGTGCAGAACGCAACAAACGACTTTTGTATAGCGCCTCGTCTTGCGGAATCTGGCGCTCACAGCATGGACGGTTTGATCACCCCGGACCCTTCGATGAAAGAACCTTGTGCACAAAATCAGCACGCAACAAACGACTTTTGTATAGCGCCTCGTCTTGCGGAATCTGGCGCTCACAGCATGGACGGTTTGATCACCCCGGACCTTTCGATGAAAGAACCTTGTGCACAAGTTAAGCACGCAACAAACGACTTTTTCATAGCGCCCGGTCTTGCGGAATCTGGCGCTCACAACATGGACGGTTTGATCACCCCGGACCTTTCGATGAAAGAACCTAGTGCACAAGTTCAGCACGCAACAAACGACTTTTGTATAGCGCCTCGTCTTGCGGAATCTGGCGCTTACAGCATGGACGGTTTGATCACCCCGGACCTTTTGATGAAAGAACCTTGTGCACAAGTTAAGCACGCAACAAACGACTTTTGTATAGCGCCTGGTCTTGCGGAATCTGGCGCTCACAGCATGGACGGGTTGATCACCCCGGACCTTTCGATGAAAGAACCTTGTGCACAAGTGCAGCACGCAACAAACGACTTTTGTATAGCGCCTCGTCTTGCGGAATCTGGCGCTCACAGCATGGACGGTTTGATCACCCCGGACCTTTCGATGAAAGAACCTAGTGCACAAGTTCAGCACGCAACAAACGACTTTTGTATAGCGCCTCGTCTTGCGGAATCTGGCGCTCACAGCATGGACGGTTTGATTACCCTGGACCTTTCGATGAAAGAGCCTTGTGCACAAGTTCAGCACGCAACAAACGACTTTTGTATAGCGCCTTGTCTTGCAGAATCTGGCGCTCACAGCATGGACAGTTTGATTACCCCGGACCTTTCGATGAAAGAACCTAGTGCACAAGTTCAGCACGCAACAAACGCCTTTTGTATAGCGCCTCGTCTTACAGAATCTGGCGCTTACAGCATGGACGGGTTGATCACCCCGGGACCTTTCGATGAAAGAACCTTGTGCACAAGTGCAGCACGCAACAAACGACTTTTGTATAGCGCCTCGTCTTGCGGAATCTGGCGCTCACAGCATGGACGGGTTGATCACCCCGGGACCTTTCGATGAAAGAATCTTGTGCACAAGTGCAGAACGCAACAAACGACTTTTGTATAGCGCCTCGTCTTGCGGAATCTGGCGCTCACAGCATGGACGGTTTGATCACCCCGGACCCTTCGATGAAAGAACCTAGTGCACAAAATCAGCACGCAACAAACGACTTTTGTATAGCGCCTCGTCTTGCGGAATCTGGCGCTCACAGCATGGACGGTTTGATTACCCCGGACCTTTTGATGAAAGAACCTAGTGCACAAGTGCAGAATGCAACAAACGACTTTTGTATAGCGCCTCGTCTTGCGGAATCTGGCGCTCACAGCATGGACGGTTTGATCACCCCGGACCTTTCGATGAAAGAACCTAGTGCACAAAATCAGCACGCAACAAACGACTTTTGTATAGCGCCTCGTCTTGCGGAATCTGGCGCTCACAGCATGGACGGGTTGATCACCCCGGGACCTTTCGATGAAAGAACCTTGTGCACAAGTGCAGAACGCAACAAACGACTTTTGTATAGCGCCTCGTCTTGCGGAATCTGGCGCTCACAGCATGGACGGTTTGATCACCCCGGACCTTTCGATGCAAGAACCTAGTGCACAAAATCAGCACGCAACAAACGACTTTTGTATAGCGCCTCGTCTTGCGGAATCTGGCGCTCACAGCATGGACGGTTTGATTACCCCGGACCTTTCGATGAAAGAACCTAGTGCACAAGTTCAGCACGCAACAAACGACTTTTGTATAGCGCCTCGTCTTGCGGAATCTGGCGCTCACAGCATGGACGGTTTGATTACCCCGGACCTTTCGATGAAAGAACCTAGTGCACAAGTTCAGCACGCAACAAACGACTTTTGTATAGCGCCTCGTCTTGCGGAATCTGGCGCTCATAGCATGGACGGTTTGATTACCCCGGACCTTTCGATGAAAGAACCTTGTGCACAAGTGCAGAACGCAACAAACGACTTTTGTATAGCGCCTCGTCTTGCGGAATCTGGCGCTCACAGCATGGACGGTTTGATCACCCCGGACCTTTCGATGAAAGAACCTAGTGCACAAAATCAGCACGCAACAAACGACTTTTGTATAGCGCCTCGTCTTGCGGAATCTGGCGCTCACAGCATGGACGGTTTGATTACCCCGGACCTTTCGATGAAAGAACCTAGTGCACAAGTTCAGCACGCAACAAACGACTTTTGTATAGCGCCTCGTCTTGCGGAATCTGGCGCTCACAGCATGGACGGTTTGATTACCCCGGACCTTTCGATGAAAGAACCTAGTGCACAAGTTCAGCACGCAACAAACGACTTTTGTATAGCGCCTCGTCTTGCGGAATCTGGCGCTCATAGCATGGACGGTTTGATTACCCCGGACCTTTCGATGAAAGAACCTAGTGCACAAGTTCAGCACGCAACAAACGACTTTTGTATAGCGCCTCGTCTTGCGGAATCTGGCGCTCACAGCATGGACAGTTTGATTACCCCGGACCTTTCGATGAAAGAACCTAGTGCACAAGTTCAGCACGCAACAAACGACTTTTGTATAGCGCCTCGTCTTGCGGAATCTGGCGCTCATAGCATGGACGGTTTGATTACCCCGGACCTTTCGATGAAAGAACCTAGTGCACAAGTTCAGCACGCAACAAACGACTTTTGTATAGCGCCTCGTCTTGCGGAATCTGGCGCTCACAGCATGGGCGGTTTGATTACCCCGGACCTTTTGTTGAAAGAACCTTGTGCACAAGTTCAGCACGGGACAAACGACTTTTGTATAGCGCCTCGTCTTGCGGAATCTGGCGCTCACAGCATGGACGGTTTGATTACCCCGGACCTTTCGATGAAAGAACCTAGTGCACAAGTTCAGCACGCAACAAACGACTTTTGTATAGCGCCTCGTCTTGCGGAATCTGGCGCTCATAGCATGGACGGTTTGATTACCCCGGACCTTTCGATGAAAGAACCTAGTGCACAAGTTCAGCACGCAACAAACGACTTTTGTATAGCGCCTCGTCTTGCGGAATCTGGCGCTCACAGCATGGACAGTTTGATTACCCCGGACCTTTCGATGAAAGAACCTAGTGCACAAGTTCACCACGCAACAAACGACTTTTGTATAGCGCCTCGTCTTGCGGAATCTGGCGCTCACAGCATGGACGGTTTGATTACCCCGGACCTTTCGATGAAAGAACCTAGTGCACAAGTTCAGCACGCAACAAACGACTTTTGTATAGCGCCTCGTCTTGCGGAATCTGGCGGTCACAGCATGGACGGTTTGATTACCCCGGACCTTTCGATGAAAGAACCTAGTGCACAAGTGCAGAATGCAACAAACGACTTTTGTATAGCGCCTCGTCTTGCGGAATCTGGCGCTCACAGCATGGACGGTTTGATCACCCCGGACCTTTCGATGAAAGAACCTAGTGCACAAACCCAGCACGCAACAAACGACTTTTGTATAGCGCCTCGTCTTGCGGAATCTGGCGCTCACATCATGGTTGATCACCCCCGGACCTTTCGATGAAAGAACCTTGTGCACAAGTGCAGAACGCAACAAACGACTTTTGTATAGCGCCTCGTCTTGCGGAATCTGGCGCTCACAGCATGGACGGTTTGATCACCCCGGACCTTTCGATGAAAGAACCTAGTGCACAAAATCAGCACGCAACAAACGACTTTTGTATAGCGCCTCGTCTTGCGGAATCTGGCGCTCACAGCATGGACGGTTTGATTACCCCGGAACTTTCGATGAAAGAACCTAGTGAACAAGTTCAGCACGCAACAAACGACTTTTGTATAGCGCCTCGTCTTGCGGAATCTGGCGCTCACAGCATGGACGGTTTGATTACCCCGGACCTTTCGATGAAAGAACCTAGTGCACAAGTTCAGCACGCAACAAACGACTTTTGTATAGCGCCTCGTCTTGCGGAATCTGGCGCTCACAGCATGGACGGGTTGATCACCCCGGGACCTTTCGATGAAAGAACCTTGTGCACAAGTGCAGCACGCAACAAACGACTTTTGTATAGCGCCTCGTCTTGCGGAATCTGGCGCTCACAGCATGGACGGTTTGATCACCCCGGACCTTTCGATGAAAGAACCTAGTGCACAAAATCAGCACGCAACAAACGACTTTTGTATAGCGCCTCGTCTTGCGGAATCTGGCGCTCACAGCATGGACGGTTTGATTACCCCGGACCTTTCGATGAAAGAACCTAGTGCACAAGTTCAGCACGCAACAAACGACTTTTGTATAGCGCCTCGTCTTGCGGAATCTGGCGCTCACAGCATGGACGGTTTGATTACCCCGGACCTTTCGATGAAAGAACCTAGTGCACAAGTTCAGCACGCAACAAACGACTTTTGTATAGCGCCTCGTCTTGCGGAATCTGGCGCTCATAGCATGGACGGTTTGATTACCCCGGACCTTTCGATGAAAGAACCTAGTGCACAAGTTCAGCACGCAACAAACGACTTTTGTATAGCGCCTCGTCTTGCGGAATCTGGCGCTCACAGCATGGACAGTTTGATTACCCCGGACCTTTCGATGAAAGAACCTAGTGCACAAGTTCAGCACGCAACAAACGACTTTTGTATAGCGCCTCGTCTTGCGGAATCTGGCGCTCACAGCATGGACGGTTTGATTACCCCGGGACCTTTCGATGAAAGAACCTAGTGCACAAGTTCAGCACGCAACAAACGACTTTTGTATAGCGCCTCGTCTTGCGGAATCTGGCGCTCACAGCATGGGCGGTTTGATTACCCCGGACCTTTCGATGAAAGAACCTTGTGCACAAGTTCAGCACGCAACAAACGACTTTTGTATAGCGCCTCGTCTTGCGGAATCTGGCGCTCACAGCATGGACAGTTTGATTACCCCGGACCTTTCGATGAAAGAACCTAGTGCACAAGTTCAGCACGCAACAAACGACTTTTGTATAGCGCCTCGTCTTGCGGAATCTGGCGCTCATAGCATGGACGGTTTGATTACCCCGGACCTTTCGATGAAAGAACCTAGTGCACAAGTTCAGCACGCAACAAACGACTTTTGTATAGCGCCTCGTCTTGCGGAATCTGGCGCTCACAGCATGGACAGTTTGATTACCCCGGACCTTTCGATGAAAGAACCTAGTGCACAAGTTCAGCACGCAACAAACGACTTTTGTATAGCGCCTCGTCTTGCGGAATCTGGCGCTCACAGCATGGACAGTTTGATCACCCCGGACCTTTCGATGAAAGAACCTTGTGCACAAGTTCAGCACGCAACAAACGACTTTTGTATAGCGCCTCGTCTTGCGGAATCTGGCGCTCACAGCATGGACAGTTTGATTACCCCGGACCTTTCGATGAAAGAACCTAGTGCACAAGTTCAGCACGCAACAAACGACTTTTGTATAGCGCCTCGTCTTGCGGAATCTGGCGCTCACAGCATGGACGGTTTGATCACCCTGGACTTTTTGATGAAAGAACCTAGTGCACAAGTTCAGCACGCAACAAACGACTTTTGTATAGCGCCTCGTCTTGCGGAATCTGCCGCTCAGAATATGGACAGTTTGATCACCTTGGACTTTTCGATGATTGCGATTTTCCATGGGCCAAAATGCATCACCACGGGCTCAAAATGGGCTAAAAATACTTGTTTGTGCATCCAAAATGGTCTAGGATCACCTTTGGAAAAACGCGTTTTTGACCAATTTTGACCCATTGTTGGTCCCAAAACGGCCCATTTTCAAGGCATTTTAGGATTTTCCATGGCCCAAAACGCGCCACCACGGGCTCCAAACGGCCTAACAACACTTGTTTGAGCATCCCAAGTGGTCTAGGAACAACTTTGGAAAAAATCTTTTTTTTCGCCCTGGGGACCCTCGTGGACCCACCGTTGGCCGCCACTGTGCGTGGGCTGGCCGGCCCTCCGGCTGCACCAAGTGACCGCGGGTACGGGGGTCTACGTGTCTCGTTGGGCAATTCGGAGGCTTGGAAACCATAAAGAGTGGGGGGTTGCGGGTTGACTAGGTGCCCTCGGAATTCGGTTTGGAGCCACGTAGTCCAAGATACGGCCCAATCTTGGTTTCGGGGTGCTGGTGCACATGGCGCAGTTTTTGGGGCTTTTTGGCGCCTTTTGGGGCCGTTTCTCGGACATATCGTGGAGTTGGAGGGCACCAAAGGTCCCTTGGTCACGAGAAAGTCAAGCCGCACGTGCAGTGTAGCGGCCGTTTGCCTTCGTTTGGCTGTTTTGAACCCTTACTAGGGCTTTTTGGGCGAAAAATGGCTGTTTTTGGCTCAAAACTGCGCAAATTTGGGAGGGCACCTCCCAACTTGGCGCCACCGCCCCGGGCCGCCACCGGTGAGTTTTTGGCTCAGAACTTGGATTTGGCAAGGGCACCACCTAGGCTGTAGGATGGCTAAAGTAGAGTCAGGCCCGAGGTGTTGGAAAGGTGCAATGGCCAAAACGGCA
This sequence comes from Eutreptiella sp. 'Long Island Sound 2002', assembly GCA_964036045.1. NCBI lineage: Eukaryota > Euglenozoa > Euglenophyceae > Eutreptiales > Eutreptiaceae > Eutreptiella > Eutreptiella sp. 'Long Island Sound 2002'. Next base: position 116,598,016 of record OZ038379.1, read on the forward strand.
CGGAGACGTGTTGTTGTTGCTTGCTTGCTTGCTTGTTAGCTAAATTTAAGGGGAGAGGGGTGTAGTAATATATCTATATATATATATATATATATATATGTATATATATATATATATATATATACATATCTATATATATATATATATATATGTATATATATATATATATATATATATATATATATCCTCCAATCTACACCCCTCCCCCAACTCTAGGTGGCTCCACCACACGGCTCTAAGTTACGTGCGAAGGGCACAAAGTGGTGCATACATGTGTTGGAAGGGGCTAAACTCCGTCAAAAACGGGCTCAAAACGGGCTAAAAACACTTGTTTGAGCATCCCAAATGGTCCGGGATCACTTTTCGAAACACGCATTTTTGACCTATTTTTGACCCATTTTTGGTCGCAAAATGGCCCATTTTCAAGGCATTTTGGGATTATACATGGGCCAAAACCCGTCGCCACGGGCTCAAAATGGGCTAAAACCACTTGTTTGAGCATCATAAATGGTCCAGGATCATTTTTGGAAAAATGCGTTTTTGACCCATTTTTGACCCATTGTTGGTCCCAAAACGGCCCATTTTCAAGGCATTTTGGGATTTTCCATGGCCCAAAACGCGCCACCACGGGCTCAAAACGGCCTAAAACCACTTGTTTGAGCATCCCAAGTGGTCTAGGAACAACTTTGGAAAAAATCTTTTTTTTCGCCCTGGGGACCCTGGTGGACCCACCGTTGGCCGCCACTGTGCGTGGGCTGGCCGGCCCTCCGGCTGCACCAAGTGACCGCTGGTACGGGGGTCTACGTGTCTCGCTGGGCGTTTCTGAGGCTAGGAAACCATAAAAACCGGGGGGTTGCGGGTGGACTAGGTGCCCTCGGAATTCGTTTTTGAGCCACGTAGCCCAAGATACGGCCCGTTCTTGGTTTCGGGGTGCTGGTGCACATTGCGCAGTTTTTGGGGCTTTTTGGCACCTTTTTGGGCCGTTTCTCGGACATATCGTGGAGTTAGAGGTCACCAAAGCTCCCTTGGTCACGAGAAAGTCAAGCCGGACGTGCAGTGTAGCAGCCGTTTGCCTTCGTTTGGCTGTTTTGAACCCTTATCAGGGCTGTTTTGAGCGAAAAATGGCTGTTTTTGGCCCAAAACTGCGCAGATTTGGAAGGGCACCTTCCGACTTGGCGCCCACGCCCCGGGCCGCCACCGGTGAGTTTTTGGCTCAAAACTTGGATTTGGCAAGGCCACCACCTAGGCTCTAGGATGGCTAAAGTAGAGTCAAGGCCGAGGCGATGGGAAGGTGCAGTGGCCAAAACGGAATGGTGACGTGTTGTTGTTGTTGCTTGTTGCTTGTTAGCTAAATTTAAGGGGAGAGGGGTGCAGTAATATAGAGGGGTGTAGTAATATATATATATATATATATATATATGTATATATATATATATATATATATATATATATAGATATATATATATATATATATATATATATATATATAGATATGTATATATATAGATATAGATATATATATAGATATATATATATATATATAGATATATATATATATATAGATATAGATATATATATAGATATATATATATATATATATATATATATATATATATATATATATATATATATATATATATATATATATATATATATATATATATATATATATATATATATGTATGTATATAGTGTTCATGAACGTACTGCAGCCGCTGCTCCCTACAGTGCGGCGGGCAGTGGTGTGCTTCCTGCGGTGCTTGTACGGGGTCCCTTTGAAGTGGGAGCCCACAGTTGCATGTGTGTCCTGAGGCGAGTGCTCATGGAGAGTGCTGCCAATGGGTTTTTCACTCACCAGGAAGAGGGTCGTGCTGCGCCTTTCCGATGCAGGGGCAGACGATGAGTGGCTCAGATGGATCCCAGCCGTGTCAGCCAATGCCAGGCTCACTCTGACTTCAATGCTTCCTTCCCTTTTTCTGAAATCCCTATGGTACGCTGGATCACAGGATGATCTGGTGACCAACTTTTGCTCCCTGACCTGGGGGGGTGGGCTGGCACGACTATCCCAAAGAATGGTCGTTGCCCTGCATGGAACACTTTCTACGGAAGCATAATTTATTGGGCCTGATCAGCCTAGGGACAGTGGCCGCGTGGGTTGGGGAGGCCAAACGAGCACGCGGCGGAAGGTCGGGAGTGGTTCTCCCAGTGATTGAAGCTGTTTTTCTATTTTTTCTGTGACTTGTGTTTATGCATATGATAGGAATAAGCAAGGCATGTGGAGTGTTTAAACGAAAGGCAGGCAGGGTGCAGCAATGACAGTGTAGCGCAACCATATTCGTGCGTGTCGGGCTGTGCGTGCGCAAGCAGAGACCAAGGCGTCGGGTGAGGGGTTTTGCACGGCTGTCGATGTACATAGCAACGACCCGCACCGAGATCCTATGATTTGTGCATGTGGAGATACCGGACATTGTTGTCATGCGCTTTCCTTTCTGCACCAGCCTTATGGATATGATCATGTTTGTCTGAGGAGTTTTTTGCACGTCCGATACTTGCCTTCGCAACATATTGCTTTTGTTGTTAGCTAAAGCAAAGGAGGACAACTAACGCACATACACAACAATAAACACAACGGAGGACGCTTGACGAAGACCCTTGCGTGTCACACTTGCGTTGTGCGTGGTTTGTTGTTTGCAATGAGTTCAAAACTCAAGTTGAACAAAAATTTAACCTAAAAAAAGTTCACAACTTATGTAGATTTTCATTCCGCATATACTCCCAGGGGTGTGCGGCCGCCAAACCGCTGGCGGCGCTGGCGGGGAAAGTTCGTCTGGCGAAGGAGGGGGAAATTTCCCAAAATTCCTAAAGGCTATATTGGGCTTGTCGAACAGCTGCCGGCGGAACGATTGGGATTGGTGGAATTATGGGGAATTATGGGGAATCATGGGGAATTATGGGGAACTATGGTGGAATTATGGGGAATTATGAGGAATTATCGGGAATTTTGGTGGAATTATGGGGAATTATGGGTAATTATGGGATGTCATTTTTTGTGTTGCTGATTGTTGCTTTTTGTCGTGGTATGGCCCCATGCTTCCACGGACATGTAAGACTTTCATCCTCACTTGCTGAAGTCCATCGTGTCTCGATGGAACTCGAGGAGGAGGATCGGCAAAGTTCCAGCCAAATAAAGAAGAGGAGGGCTAGGGCGAGGAGGAGGGCCAGGGCGAGGAGGAGGAGGAGGAGGAGGAGGAGGAGGAGGAGGAGGAGGAGGATGTCGAGTGGTTATTAGGGCAGGCCCACGATGGGCCCCGTACCCGTGCAAAGGAGAGTGCCGAGTGCCCACCACCCTTTTAAGACTTGAAAGACTTATGCAACAATGATGCAGCGTGATTATGTTCCACGGCGTCCTCACGTGCATGTGCATTGTGCTTGCCTTTGTTTCTCGAAGCCAACCCATTATGTACCCTTCGTGAACCGGCCGTTTGAATCCGAGATTCATGGTACCGTGAATTTCACCCAATTTTGCTGTGTTTTGCTCGTAACTTGGTGCTATCGTGTGCTTTTGTCATGCCATCTTCGCCCAAAGTAAGATCCAACAAATGTGTGCAATTTACAGCTTTGAAGTAGCCGCATGGTTCAACACAGTTGGTGAGATTCGTGTGAATGTGAAATTCCCGCATCCAAATTCACGCATAAATTCACGCTAGATTCACAGATTCATGAGAATGTGAAATTCGCACGAATTTCGTACGAATTTACCCTCATTTCCACTGTTTCGCTTTCTCACAGCTCTCAAACTCTCTTCGCATTCTCTTTTGACAATGTCCCAGCAGACTATGTCCCAGCTCGCCAGCCTGGCCTTGCACCCCGACCCCGCAGCCGACACCCTCGCCCACTCCCAAGCCCTCCCCGTCTCGCACCATCAATTGGAGGAGGCGGCGTACCTGTCGGGGGCACTGGGGGTGGATGATGTTGTGTGTTGGGCAGCATCCCTCGACCCCTCCCCCGAGGTCATTCACATCGACATGCGCAGCCCCAACCGCAACTTCCAACCCCGGGGGGAGGAGCTGGGCCACAACGTTGTGCAGGGAACTGCGCCGCCAACTACCCTCCCTTAAATTTCTGCATCTAACCCCTCTCCCTTCCAGCGTTGACCAGCTCCTCAATTCCATGCGCACTAACCCTGTGGGGAAGCCTAAGGACGCCCGCGTCTAGGTGTACCCCACCACTACCCTCGTCCATACCCCCCCCCCCCACTGCGACATGGTGTGCCTGCAGGATCTTGCTGCAGGTGCACCGGCAGACCACTCCTTTTTCCCCTCCTCCTGGCACCTTGCCAACCCCCGGTGGTGGGATGATTTGGGCATCACCCCTTTCCATCCCACCATCCCCCCACAGGTGCACATCCCCGACATCACCCACCCCACCTTCTACAGCACAACTTCTTTGCAATGGTACCGTGGTGCCTCAATGCCCCCCCCCTTCATTTCGAGTGAACCCCCCCTCCGCACCGAATCCCTTCCCGACCCCCCTCATGGGGTGATGGGCAACCCTAACCCCGCACCCGACAGGGTTGGCCCCTCCCAGCCGCCCCTCAACTTTGTTGATGGGAACGGCTACATTGTGCTTCGGGGGCTTGTGCAAGCACGGGATTGTGAGGTTGGGTGGAACAAGGTGATGAAGGCTTGGGGCAGCGGCGACGAAAAAGTTGTTGCAAAAAATTTTGACCTGCTTTTCAACGCCGCGCGGAGTGAAGATGAGGCCAAGGATCCTGAGCTCCCCCGGCGTTGGCAAAGCAAGAGCAACTTGGGGTTGGGGATGGGGGGGACTCCCTTCAAGAAGTTCCACCCCCAGCTCACCGAAAGTGTCCCTCAGGTTGGGGACCTCCACCCAATGACGCTGGGTAGCGTCATTGTGGCGAGTCTTGGGAGTGGGCCGCAGCTCCCCCACTCCAATGTCGCCACCCACCCTGAGGTGCTCCCGCCCAACAGCAGGGACATCTCGGGGTGCCACCTGAGTAGCTTCCTCTGCTTGTCAGAGGACTACCAGGTGGCGGTGCAGGCGGGGACAGCCCTGGGGGAGGCGGGGGAGCCGCGTTGGGACACCAATGGGCTGCAGAGGGGAGACATGCTGCTGATGGTAGCCACCAACCGCCACCATGGGTTGTGTGCCCTCTCCGACTCCAAGCATGGGCTGCACGGGGCTCTTTTTCACTTGTGGACCCCGACCGCGAGCACCAACACCACCAGCCCAACACCACACACCTGGACCCCATCCCCCCCAAAGAGGCCCTGGACGTTGCTAGGGATTTGTCCAGCTGGGACTTCCCAAGCGTGCACCAGGTGTTGTGGGTGGGGAAGGGGGCGGTTGGGAGGGTGGGGTTGTGGGAGGGGGATGTTCCCCACGCCCTCTTCGCCGACGCCCCCGAGTCGGTCCCGGCCGGCCCCCCCACCTGCCACTTCCACCCTAGCTTCCTCTCCCGGTCGGCCCCGGTCTCCGACCTCGCCGTCATCAAGGTCGGCGAGCAGTGCATGCTCTTCTTCGTGGGGAGTGTGCACCAAGTCGAGGTCTGCAAGGGGGACAACGCTTATGCGGAGTCGGAGATCCAATTCGCCATGACCGGCATTGCCCCCCCGGAGCGGCCAACCACGGTGTGACATCTGGCGAACACGGCCCCGGCGGGGCGGTCACCCAAGTGCGCGAAGACCGGGGCATGGTCAATCACATGCCCATGTGAGTGCAAGGTATGCTTGGTTGTGTGTTTGCTTTGTTTAGTAGAAAATTGGACGAAATTCACGTGAAATTCGGACGAAATTCGTACGAAATTCGTACGAATTTCGTATGAATTTCACGTGAATGAATTTGTGTGAATATTCCCCCAATGTCAAATTCGTACGAATTTGGTACGAATTTCGCTCGAATTTCGTATTAATTTCTGTGAATTTCGTCCAATTTCTTCGTTTTGTTGTTGCATTGGTTTATGTCCACTCCCCCTTTCTCAATTTGTGCCTTGCACACTTCTCCTCGTCTATAGGTGCCGTTCTTCGCGTGGTCGCCGGACGTTCGGCACCACACCCGGCGCAAGTACCAGCCCCGGGCCCGATTGCCCGAGGAGCACGGCGACCGGCCCGGAGGCACCGGTGGCGACCGGCCCGGAGGCACCGGTGGTGGAAGGGCCCCGAGCGAGGCCGGCAGTGAGGGGTCGCGGCGATCTAGACGTTCGGCAGGCGCCGGCAGCGAGGCCAGCACCGGGGCATGTAGCGCGCGAGGTGGCCGTGCCCATGCTGTCCCGCGACGACTTCGGCGAGGCCCAAACCGAGCCCCCCCTGGACCGGGTCACCATGGCCGCCAGGCAGCCGGATCCGGCCTGGACCCAAAAGGTGCCGCACGGGCCCGATGGGCGGCACATGGTCTTGGAGTCCCGGTGGGTGCAGGGCACCCTCCGCATCTCTTTCCCCTGCCCCATTGTGGTCACGGGGGGGTCCAACGTGCCAGAGGGGCAGGAGCTGGTGGGCCTGTTTGCCTACACGCTTGTGAGTGGGCACTGGCGGGTGCAGATTGGGGTTCCGCGGATTGGGGAGGAGGGGCCGGTGACCACGGCTAGGGTGTTTGGGCTGAATGTGCTCACGGGTTGGGACAAGCAGACGCCGGAGTGGGCGGACGTGGCATGGCTTGCCATTCGCGTCCATGTGGGGAGGCAGCGGAAGATGGGGGTGGCTAACGTCATTGACGTCGAGGAGCAGGACGAACCCCCCACCCCCTCTGCCCGCAAGCGGAAAGGCTGCCCCCCCCCAAGGGGACACGGAGCCCCCCCCCCCCCCCCCGAAAGCCCCTTGAACGGCCACCCCGGTGGAGCGGGCGGAGCCGGCGACGGGCCAGGGGCAGAGGGGGGCGGTGCACAAGTGGGTTGAGCAGCAGCGGGCGTGGGCGTGGGAGGCGCGCGCGATCAGCGCGGAGGCCGCCAACCGGGACCTCGAGGCCCGTCTGTCTAGGGCCAACGAGGTCAGGCGCGACGCCGAGTCGCGGTTGGCGGACGTCACCAAGGAGCGTGACCGGTTGGCCACCAAGGTGAAAACTGTGGAGCGCGACTGGCGACGTCGCGCAAGGCAAAGCCACTGGCACAGCCAGCAGAGGCAGGGGAGGGGCTTGAGGGTGCCGAGGGCCCCCCCCCGTGACACGGGGGGGACTGCCGCCGGTGTCCGGTACCTTCGGGCCGGCGCACAGGCGTGGCATGCCCAGGCCGAGGCATGCGCCGGCCAGATGTCGGCGGTGTCCAGCGGCCTGCGGATGGCCATGATGGCCAGTGGCCAGCAGGCCGATGTGGACAGCATGGCCCCCGACGCCCCCAAGGTGAGTGCCGCACTGGAGGATGTGCGCCGGCAGTACCCCCCCCCCCCACCGCCTCACTTCGGCGGCCATGGACCCCTCCTTTGTGGAGGCGGTGGCGGAGCAAAGCTCCCAGGGCTCCGCTAGCCGGAGCTTTGCTCCAAGGGGGGGGGGGGTGCGTAGCTCACCCTTTAACCTCGGGACCACCTGTCCATTCTAACCTCGACGAATGTTATTTGTGCATTTTTATATATGAATGTATGTACAAATATCCCCCCCCCCCCCCGGCATGGGCAGTTTGACCGACGTTTGGGGCACTCGCCCCCACTTTGCGAAATTTTCTGCAGCACTGTTTGTATTTTATTCGGGGTATGCTATGCCTCCTGACCTGTTACAATGCTCACTGAGTGTCAGCCGGAATGACGACCACTGGACTAGGTGCGTGGTAACCCATGAACACCATCCAGTGCTTCCTTTGTGAGGGCCAACGAGGGCAAAAGGATGCGGCTTCGGCAGAAATATTGTGACAGGCACATGAAATTCGTACGAAATTCGTACGAATTTGGTACGAATTTCGTACGAATTTCAGATTACCTGAATATTCACAAACATTCATTCACGTGAAATTCGCACGAAATTCGTACGAATTTCGTACGAATTCATGTGAATTTCTTCCAATTGCATGCCAATGACAGTAGAGAGCCACAAAATTTAGTTGTCTGGGGCAGGGGGATGGTAGAAACCTTGCGATAAATGCCTCCCCCATTCCACAGGTCTTCTACCTCACACCATGCCGCGGCCCAAGGAGCCATTCCATTTGTTAGCGGGTCGTACACAACGGAGGCGCCTACAAGAGCTCGAGCAAGTTGTTACCAAGTAGCTTGGAGCACCCTACACCGTCAAGTACCTGCCCGACACCGGGCAAATAGTGCTTACCCCCGAAAGAAGAGTTGTAGTCACCGTCGGGCCTGAGCCCACCATAGAGGAGAGGTTGATTATGGCCATCTGGCGGATCCGGTCATTGCACCTCTCTAGGACGGAGTCGCGGTACCTAGTGGGGAGCATGACGTACGGTGTGGTATCGGACCAGGTGTACGGCATGCTTCGGAAGCTAGCGTTACCGGAGTCGCGGGCGTTCGCTGCCTACACGGCAGACGACACGGCCATCAATGGTGCGGCCTGCTATCTACCTTACCGCATCAGCCACCTGTTCAAGTGTCGACCACCCCCACCCTCGGACATCATGCAGCCCGGGGACCGGCGGCTCCATTGCTTGCCTATTGCGGTGGACGGTACATCGAGGCATGCGGCCTCGTACGTCCATTGCACGCTTGGTGGCACCGCCATCCCCAACCAACTATCTAGTTGGTGGCTACTAGGGGGCAGTGAAAAGTGGGAGACCCTCTACGCGGCCTCCCAAGAAATCGATTTTGATGAGGAGTTGCGCAAGGCGGCAACGGTAAGTTTTAAGGATACGGGAGGGAACGATAGGCAATCCCTTTTTTTTCTGTGTGTAGATGGTAAAGCACAGGTGCTCATGGCGGGCTGCCAAAACTGGAAGGCAGAATCCCCTGGTTCCACCGTGTGTTGGGTCTGCATGTGTAACCGTGCTATGTGCCTTGCTACCTTTGGCACAGCAAGTGCAATAGACGGCAACTAGGAAGCGGCTGTTGCCATAGGTGCTATATATAGGACCATTACGAGTGATAGGCGAGTGCCTGATTATGGCCTCCATGGGGTCCTTCGTGTACTGTTGTGTGGCATCAACGGGACACGGGACCTAGTTGTACAATTGACAGGGAAGGCACCGGCCACTGTGGCACGCACCATGTTGTAACCGGTTCTAGATGAGGCACGGCTTGCTGCACGAACTTGCACCCGCGCCTCATTAAATAATGACAAGGCAAACAGCAAGGGGAAGAAGAGGATGGGGTGTGCTGCTGCCATCCATTTCATGCGGAATAGGGGTTGGGAGAAGATAATAGATGCTTGCCTACAGCAGCCTAGTGTGAGGCAGCATCAAGTAAGGGGAAAAAGTTGGGAGTCGGTGTGCAAAACGTGGTGGGAGAATTTTGCAAGCATGTGTGTACACGCGTGGCGTTCCGCATGGTTCTCCGGGGCCGACTTGGGGCGGCTCCGGAACCATAGCATAGCCATGGGCGCTGTGCACAATGAGCTCCAGTGGGGCAAACTGCTGTGGACGCATCTTTGGAGCGACCACATGTATTATTTTGCAAAGAAGTGGAGAATCTTGTCCAAGTTCTCCTACTTCGCCATGGAGGGAAGTCACCGGAGGCTGAAGCGCATGTTGCGCAACAGCGGGGGCCTAAGCCTCCTCCGGGGGAGACTAGGGGTGCAAGTGGTTGTGGACAACCACACCATTGACGATAGCCTTTGGTTGCATGGGTGGGATGCGACCAAAAGGGCACAAAATGGGCAAGGGCCCATAAGTGTACAAACGATTGCAAGCCGTACAAGAAGACGGCTTCTAACCGACATGCAGCACCTTCAGACTCTACAGCGGCGGTTCCGGTGCCGCAAGAGACGGACATGAGATCACCATACAAACCCAGACCATTGTTGCCTGTGACTGGGGCGCATGCTGGGGGGCCTACTAGGGGTGTGAGGACAAATCAGGGGGTGCACACCGGTAACATTTGTGTAAAATCACGTGATTTCACGTGAAATTTGTACGAAATTCGTGCGAATTTCGTACGAATTCACGTGAATTCACGGCTGTGAATCGGCTACAATCTTACCGGGTTTCGGCACCTCTCGTTTTGGGCACAGTTCGGACATGATGGATGCTTTTGGGTTGGGCCTTTCATTGCATGATGCGTAACAGAGCGGGGGAAAGAAATTTGGCCCCTCAAATCCCTCGGAACGAACCAAGAATATGGCATTTTCTCCCCAAAACCTCAAAAGTTGGGTAAATTCACGTGAAATTCACGCAAGGATTCAAACGGCCACTTAACGGCCGTTCACGAAGGGTACATAGGAATCAAGCAAGCCACCAGGAATGAAGAACAAACTAGTAGGGATCAAGAGCAGGCCACGAGGAATCAAGACTAGCAAGAATAAGCAGCAACTGAGGAACAGTCAAAAGCAACACATCAAGAATCAACAACAAGCCACCGGGATTCAAGAACGAACCAGCAAGAATCAACAGCAAGCCACCATGAATCAAGAATAGACCAGCACGGATCACCAGCAACTCGGCAACACATCAGAAATCAACAGCAAGCCACCAAGCATCGGCAACCAGCAACGGTAATTAAAAGCAACCCGGCAAGAATCAAAAGCAAGCCATCGGGAACAATGAGCAACACATCAAGAATCAAAACCAAGCCATAATTCCACCATAATTCCCCATAATTCCCCACAATTCCACCATGATTCCCCATAATTCCCCATAATTCCCCACAATTCACCCATAATTCCCCACAATTCCCCATAATGCCAGCCAAATTGTCCATGATTCCCCATAACTCCCCCTAATTCCCCATAATTCCCCCATAATTCCCCATGATTCCCCGTGATTACCCCATAATTCCCCATCATTCCCCCATAATTCCCCATAATTACCCATAATTGCCCGTAATTCCCCATAATTCCCATACTCTCAGTCGTCTGGCGGGGAGCCGTCGTATGGTACTAGCGGGCACACACCCCTGTACTCATACAATTTTTTTGGAGTCGGAGGCATTGGAAAATTTTTATCTTCTTAATTTATTACTGTCGGTTGACGGCCGGCTTGGCAGGGCCAGTCGCCGCCCGGCAGGACGCCCACATAACCGCACAGGCGACGGCGTTTGGAACGACGACGAACATGAATACAACACACAATTGAATATTCCTTTGGCTGAATACGTGAGTTGTGCATCCACCTTGCATCCATCTCGGCGTTTTTTTGTTTTGCCTTTATGCCATTGCTTTCTAGGAAGGTGAAGGTATTGTAAATGTTCACAATAATGGGTTTGATGGTTGCAACTCAATTTGGATCCATTTTGATGCTTTTTGTATTTTTCAATTTTGCATCCACCCCAGGAGCGTCCCGCACGTGTTTCACGTTCGCATCATGCATCCGCGTTTTGCATCCACACGCCGTTTTGCATCCCCGCAGACGTTGGCAACGTCCAGACGGGCTCCCTTGTCTCTCGTACCAGCCCCTTTGTTCCATGCCTCCTCAAATGGCCGTCTGGGTGCCGCCCATTCCCCCAGACTGGCGCCCAGCCGACTGCTCCTTGTACCCAGCGGATCCCTCAATTGTGAAGCCCGGTCACATTGTTGTTCTCTCAGTATTGTTTTTTGCGTGCACACAACGTTGCAAACGTGCATCCGCGTTTTGCATCCACCCGCCCTTTTGCATCCACCGTTTTGTGTGGTGTGCACAGTGCCTTCCATGCACACAATGCGTAGAAAACGTACGATTCGGGCATTCGCGTTTTGCATGCACACACCATTTTGCATCCCCGCGACGTGAAACACGTCCCGAACGTTCTCGACGTTGTCAAACCGTGCATCCGCCTTTTGCATCCTCCCGCCGTTTTGCATCCCCGCAGACGTCGGTAACCTAACCGACGTTGGGAACGTGTTTTCTTACATGCATCCGGGATTTGCATCCACGCGCCGTTTTGCATCCTTGTTGCGTTTTTTACCGTCACGGGTATGATGCGTAGAAAACGTACGATACGTAGAAAACGTGTAGAAAACGTTCATCCGGGATTTGCATCCACCCGCCTTTTTGCATCCCCCCCCTGAAAACGTAATGAACGTGGAAAGCATAGGAAAACGTACAGAATGTTGGGAACGTAGAAAACGTAGAATACGTCCATCCGGGTTTTGCATCCACACGCCAATATGCATCCACCCTTGTTCCCCCTGTGAAAAGCACACGTTCCCAACAGTGTGTTCCATGTGTTGGCAACGTACGTTCCCAACAGGTTTTTAGGGGTCGATGCGTAGTGAATGTACGTATTGTAGCCAAAGGAATATAGTATAGAGAAACGAGAGATAGAAATGTTTTTCGGTGCGCCGATGGTCAGCTGTAGAATATGAATCATTTTCTTCAGGACTCTGACGCTCTCGCGATATATTTTGTGTGCCGTGTACTCTCAATGGACACTTGGTGGAACTTCGGTCACGAGTTAAAAAAAATATATATATTTTGTGTGCCGGTCGTCATGGGTACGCTTCGTGGTTTTTCATGACCAAAGAAGTATCCAATCCTGTCTTTCTGTTGCTTGTTGGTCATTGTACGTTGACCTGTGGTGCTCTTCTAATTTCGACGCATGGAGGACACTGATTGTATATTCCTTCATCTACCGGGGGAACGGGGTCATTTTGGGGGTAACGGGTCACTTTTTGGAAGTAGGGGTATTTAGAGGTTTTTTGAGGTGGCGGACTTGGGTAACATAGTGGTTTGCATTGGTTCGGTTACTCGTAATGTACACTAGCACATTTGTCACTTTTCATGCCTTGTATTACCCCCAGTAGCTTTGTGCCCTTGCCGTGCAGCCTAGGGTTTTGAGCGGTAACGCGTACATCAGGTAAGACCCCCACGGTTACACACCGGGCAACACATCAGTAAACTTCAGTTGCCAGAAACTTCCACTTGTGGCTCATGAAGTGAATTATTTCAAGAAAATTGCAGGCGCACGAGTTTTGCGCCTGCTCCGCGCATGCCCACCGCTTGCTTGTGAATTTTTTTGTCTTGTTCTAACGTTGCAAACCCCCCTTGGACTCCATTCACCACTTATTAGTGCATACTTAGATAACTGGTGCCCGGGGAACACATGTTCCGGCGAACACATCAACGGTAACACCCGCGGTAACACCACCTCTTCACACGTTTTTGCACAAGGGTGTTGTATGGCCACACTATGCCCGTTCCACCTGTCCCCAAGAAGTTCGCCACCTCAGTTCGCAGTGGGTCGTACCCCAGCGTTCGATGGGGAGACATAGCCCATAAAGGGGCCGCCACGGTCATTCAGGTTGTTATTGCTCTGTCTGCTGTTGGTGAGGCTCGAGGTAACACGGTAGCGCTACCGGTTACACTCGGGGTAACACATTGCATGAATGTTGCATCCGAGGGAACACCGTGGGGCTACCGGTTACACCTTAGGTAACGTGTGGTATTCATGTCCCCCTGCCACAGATGAAAAGAAAGAAAGGATCCACCTACATCTGTGGGTGGGTTTCGACGGGCAACGCATCCTCCCTCACCATGCCGCAGCTGCTGGGCTACGAGGTGGACACTGGG